>JAFFJZ010000036.1:0-1200000 GCA_018340375.1 Gonatopus flavifemur | reverse complement strand
ACCATTACTCGTACTCCCTTGAAGAGAAGATTCGGATTACACAAATCAAAATTAATCTACTCCGTCATCATGGCAAATCATGCATTAGTTAATTTTTCAAGTCTCACTATATTCCACGGAATTTTGGGTTGCAAACACGTATCAAGGATGTTTTAAGGAAGATTGTATATACATAATTTCATTTCATAAAAAAACTAATGTGATTTATCTGTTGAAAACTACCAAATATGCATATTCACCATGGCAGCTGAAAATTAGTTGTGGTACCTATACCAGAGATGCAAATTCGGAATTGATTCTCGATGGAATCGATTCCTTTTTCATAGAAAAATTATTTAGCCTTTATAGATTTGTATAAAATATAGATAAAAATCCGATATGATTTCTATACAAAAGACCCGATTCCTCAAGAATCGATTACGAATTAGCATCCCTGATACCTACTTCGTATATTTGATATTTGGAGCGTAAAAAACAATGCAGCCACATCTATATTCTAGCTTCAATGGTACGATCTTCCAAGAGACAACCCTCAGTCATCAATGTTCTTCATAAGACTATGGCATAACAAATTCACTGCCTCATAATCTTACCTGGTGTTAAAATGGCTAAAGAATCATCAGTATTCGCCTCTTCAGTTATGATTTGTTCTAAAGACTCTTCACAAGATGTCTGCTCTTCATTGCTTCAAGTCATAATAAAAGTTCAAAGTTTAGTGTGACATGTTCACAGAAGAAATACACGTAGTCAAAATACACGTAGAGAAAAATTCTTGCTGAAAAAGCAATTTTAGTAAATCTGATTTGCTGAATTAGCAAAGGGTTTTCTGTTATAGCAAAAATCTTGCTTTTTTTGTTAGATCAGCAAGTGCTTGCTATAATAACAAGATTTTTGCATACATCTGATATATCAATTGTATCGAATTATGTACAATTCGTATACAAGTTTGGACACTTTTCTCATATGGACATATACAATCTTGTAAAATTTCGGAAGGAATAGGTATGTTGTGGGATACAGCTTGAAGACATTATCAAGAAACGAGTAAGATGATACGCAGGGAAAAAATGTTCGCTGGGATAGCAAAAATTTTTTTGTTCCAACGGAATTCGATTGTCATTATGAGGAGCACAGGTGAGTTCGCTAAAATGAAGGGGGATTCATATTTCAATGAATCAAGCTTCGAAAGAGTAGCGAAGGACTGATGATGATAACGAATCAGTTCGTGAGAACAGAGGAATGTCATCATTAGATTATTCAATCCATTCAGAAGAAATGGATTCGTTAAATTGACTGTAAACTGTCTTTGTCCGTTTTTATATGAGAATAACTTTCATATCTCGCGTGGGAAAAATTAGTATGGCAACGATCGCGGAGAAATCTTTTTACAAAGTATGGGGTTTGGGACTGTCCCATACTCTTGAGAGACTGAAAAAAGTATGTTGAGAGTATGGGAGAGTCCCAAACGCCATACTTTGTAAAAATACTTTCACCAGATCTTTGCCAAATAAATCCGATATTTTTGTAAGCTTGATGCCAGACTTTGGGCGAGATCGTTGCCATACGAATTTTTTTCCACGCGGGATCCGCATAGCTTTGGTTCTCTGTTTGAATGTTCATTTTACTATATAATATCACATTATTCTTAAGTGAACTCCCAGCAGGTCAAAACACGATTCTTCTCTGAGAATGAATTCATAAAAATTTGAATTTTCAATTATTTATAATAGTTTTATGAAGACAAATTTGAAAAAAATTAATTTGTAAAAAAAATAAATGAAACCCAACATTAACGAGCAAAATCTTATCATAAGTTACGGCTTACTCTGAAAAAATTTTTTCTTCTGTTGAGCTATCATTCGTAGGTTGCATTGATCTAATTAATCGCTTTCTGCTCCATCTGGAATATCCTTCAAAATTGGTGAATTTCCTCTTTCCTGGCATATCTCTTTTTTCACTCCTTCAAATTCTGTGCTGGAACTCAATTCTTCCTACTCGTACTTCAACTTCTGTTCAATGATTCATACAGAATATTCAATGCGAAAGCATTAGATATGAAGTCAGATAACCTGCATTAAATCGAGTTATTACTATCTGACACATATGTCACGTTGCCAAATGCAATATTTTTATAATTGTTTATTTCATTGAATAAATGGATGATGATGACTCCCTTTCCTTTACAAGTGAATTCAACCCTTCATTCACGTTATAATTCCCATGCGGATACGTTCTGAATTATCCCCTAATATTTGCAGTACTAGAACGCATCCCATTCATTTAAAAAAAAAGGCGATCAATTCTATCGATTGTGAAAAAATCAATGTTAATGTAACAAATATTCATAAATTATACGCTGAATGCGAATACGGGAATTATTCTGTGTTTCAAAAAATGTTCGCATTAGTGAGTTGGACACACGAAGATGAAAAATGTTTTGAAATCGTCCAAGAAGCGAAAATAAAATTGATGAATAATAGCAGTCTCATAAAGCGAAATGACAAATATGTTCAAGTGGAAATATTGGAAGTTGATGGTATGTTAAATGATTGCACATTCAGAATCCGCGTGTTTTTCATATAATTCAGTTTGAAATTTCATTTTTGTTATCTTTTTTTTATTACTGGGAATTTTCATACTCAATTTTTATTATAAATTGGAACCAGATTAAAAAATTCGTTCTGTTCATCGTTTCTAATTTTTTTTCAAAGCATTTTTTAATTAATATGTTACTTTTGTGTCTTGAAAAATATACCTTTTCTTCTAATTTAAGATAATGAATATCATACTCTTCCAAAACCGAATATAGTAGGCATTCGATCTTCTGTCGTCAGAGCTTTTTTTCGAATCCTTTCCCTCCCCATCAGTTAGAAACAGAGAGAACGTCTATTGTAATTGAATTCTATGATGAATAATCTACAACTCTCGTTTTGTTGGATGAATGGATTGATCTTGTTCCTTTCAATATGGTAGACCATTTACTGATTCAATTAAGGAGACTCGAGCATGGGGAAGTGAGGAAGAAATAAAATTGGAAAATTTTGTTGACGTTTGGAGGTTAAAATTTTACAATTCTTTTTTTTAGCTTCCAAAAATCATTTGGACATTGAGAGTCTGGCAATGCGCAATCCGACACGGAGAAAATAATCCATGAAATTCTACTGTGTACCTATCGGAACGACGGACCAGATCGGTATTTCGAGAAAAATTACTGTGCGGTTCGATTCATGTCCACAGTAATTTTTCTCGAAATGTCGATCCGGTCCGCCGTTCCGGTGGGTACACAGTAAAATTCCATGGATTATTCTCGCCATGCAGGTGTGTCACTGATTATTATTCACTTTGAATTTGTATCAATTATGTACCTTTTGCAAAAAGTTTGCGCACAATTCGACTTTTCTCTCCTACACTTCCCCATGCTTGAGTTCTCTTAAAAGAGCAGTGGGATTAGAATGAATAGTTTCAACAGTTTTTTCAAGACATTCATTATGTTTAAAGTGACCAGATCTCTCCCGTATACTGTAAACAGCGAAAGTGGAGTATTTCCCCAAATTTGGTGGCAGCGAAAAACCCTCACGTGTGGAAAATTCATTTCCCTTATATCCTGGGAGAATTTTCTTCTTTTGGGGAAGAATTCCCTTAAGAAATAGAGAATTATTCCCATAGAGATATCAGACTAGAGAAGGTGAGTGGGCCGAAAACGTGTAGGTCTTGGCAAAGAGAGAGAGAGCGATAGAGGCTAGCCAATCAGCGACCATTCTCACAGAACTCCTCTATTCCTCTCTCATTTACTCTTTCGTTTATTCGAGACTACATTTCCACTCACAGCTTTCGGCCTACTCCCCTCCTCTATTCTTATATCTCTATGATTATTCCTCCAAATGTAGGAGAATTCCGCCAAAATATAGGGGAAATGAATTTCCTCCACGTGAGGGATTTTTGCTGCCACCAATACTGGGGCAAACTCCACTCACTTTCTACAGTGTAGTTTTTTGAACAATTGATGGATGACATTGATGATGAATCAACACTAGGTCCTTCAGATATATCCGAAATTTCTCTGTTACGAAAATGGATGAACTGTTTCAGAACTCTTTCTAACTGTTTTTCAACATGTCTATATGTTCGATTTTGTGATGGAAACATTTCCGATACATTCATGAAGGATTTACAGCGATCTGGGAGTTGCATTTTCCCGAGTGCAACAACAAATTCTTCTATACGTGTTCACGTTACATTTTGTTTCTTGTTTCCTCCGTATAACCCTCCGTATACACCCTTGGGTAGTAACCACCCATAAGTCAAATTCGATGCTTTGTGTTTCTTGTGGTGTGAGAAGTGTACGTATGGAGGTAGAATATGGATCCTAATGGCTAGATTTTTGAATATCTGAGGAATCAGAACATTGATCTCCAATTAACCAGTGTCAAAATTGAAAAATCACCATTTTTCTGATGAAAACACTATTTTCTTCTCAATTTCACCAAATTTACGAATTTTTTCAGTCATGAAGAACATTATATGATGACTTGAAAATTATGTGATCAAATTCTTTAGACATTCGGGCTTGACCACGAATTTCTTGGTTATTGTGAAATTGATAATTTCAAAAATACAGTTGTTTCAAAATGGGTGGTAACCACCCAGTGTGTATTCCGTGTTCGAAAAAAGAAGTGTGTATTCGGAGGGATAAATATATTATTTATGAGTATGTAAGGTGAATATATATAACGGGTATATGTAACGAAGTATTTTGTATCCATGATAACAGAAGACATGAAGGTACTGAAAAAAATTCATAATACCATGAAGCATGACAGGAACCCTGTTAGTCCAAGTGAAGCCGGAAGTAGTCATGTTTGCAGTGATGATAACGGAGGAATATCGACACGTAAAGTATTTTTCAGTCATGAAAATTTTTTTAAACTCCGTTTCGAACATGTCACCCATTATCGGAACCGTAAATAAGATGAAGTGACCGGTGTTTGTGCCAAGGGTACAAAAGCCTTTTTTCATTCCATGCAATACTGATTAATATTCCGCGGGGTTGTCTTTGTGTCTGTCTGTGTTCGGGATGTCTCAGGACCAAGTGAACCGAATCGGCTGAATTGACAGAAAGTGCCCATTTTTTTTTTTCATCAAGATCAGACAAGGCCTTCTGTTTTTTTTATATCCTAACGGATGATAAATATTCTATATTTCCAAATCTAACGGAGGAACCCTCAGGGACATGAATTTTTCAAACATTTCATGTGTGTACTTCTAAAAGTCCTGCTGGTTCAAAAAATAAATTTTGAAATTGAGTAGTTTTTCTGAAAACTCTCATATTTTCCGTCGAATCATCGGTTACCTCCACACGGAAAAAATCAATAGTTGCAGCAACTACTTGAATATTCGATTTTCGACCATCTGCTCGAGTAGTTGCTGCAGCTACTTATTCAGGACTCGATAGTTGCATTGGATAACGGGAATACCTGAGGGATTTTGGAATAGTTGAGACAGCTAACTTTTCACTTGTCCTGACTACTAAGTAGCTGCAGCAACTAACTAAGTAGATAGTCGAAAATCGCTATTTAAGCAGTTGCTGCAACTTTTTTTTCCCGTGCATGATGCACCATCTAGTTTTAGAATAACTAGTGTTTCCAACAGCAAAGAAAAACAGTTCAACCAAATCCTTGGATCATGTGAGAAGAGAAACAGATTGTGACCAGGCATCTGCCTCACATGAGAATTTTGTGGAAGATGCACCATCAATACAATGCCCACTCTGCCCAGCTTTGAAGAGCGGTGAGCATATTAAATATGTGAACTTTTAACATACATCCAATAGAATTTTTCACTGTGGTAAAGTAGAATAGTAGATCGTACAACCACTGCGCTGAGTGAATGATTTTCGCATGACTGTGCGAACTAGACGGGGAAGAACAATTTTGAATGCCCACTTTGAGGGCATTAATCAGAGTGCAAAGTGGAACTTCGTGCATGCCGTTTAGAAAATGTGTCAACTCATAATTCGTTATAACATGAAGGATTGTTCATGAGATATTAGTGTACCTGTCCAGCATAAGATGTCAGTTGAATTTCACATAATACAAGAATTTGTTGAAGCATCAACCGGAATATTATGTGTACAATAGCAGGTTTTTTGCCAGCCCAACGAGGAATTCGATGGTTTAATCAATCACTTTACTATGTCAGTAATTCCAACTTTTCTTTCGTCAGTATTTCCAGAATTTCTGGTATGACAGAGACCTCTCTTATGCACTCCCACATGTTTTTATGAATATTCTTTTGAATCATTGCGGCTATACTTCTAGTTGCGTGATCTCCTTCGTAACTAGACAGTGTAGGAGAATCCCTCATGATGCACATAGCAATTCAACCTTATTGTAAGGTTATGAGGCGAGCTTGTTGCAATAAAGGGAGAAAAATGTTAAGAGGATACCAGAGTTACCATCTAAGCACATTTGTTTGCACCAAAATACTCGGAAATGAATTCATAATAAATTCATCACCAATTTTTTGGAACTCAAAATTTGCGCTCTATATAAACGCAGATGGAGCCTGGAAGAATCGACCCTCGAAATTCCATACTTTTTTACATGAATTCAGTTCCGAGTATTTTGGCGCAAATAAACGTGCTTACATGGTGACTCTGGTATTCTCTTAACCCAGAATATATACACACGACACCTATTTGACGCACAACAAGGGTAACGTAAAGCGTAGAGCCAAGGATTTTGCCACCCTGGGCAGGAGCAAATTTCGCCATTGTCTGATTGGGAAATAGTTGAATGAACAAAAACAGAGACCTTCGTCCTGAATTTTTCAAATCAGCATCTGTTTTCGACGTCTCTTGAGTCTTTCGCCCCGGGTGGCCACCTGGATTCCCATGCTCTTGCGCCGGCCCTGTGTGAACGCATACAATATTGACAGATAGATCATAAACCGATTTTTTTATTTTCAAGTTCCTGTTACAAACGATACGATCCAATTCATGAAGTGTCTAACAACTCATCTTGAGTCATTCATTGATGGACGTGGACTGGGACATACAGATGCTGAAGTAAGAATCTGAATTAATCAACTGTGAAATGTTCGACTGCACACTATGAGAAATAATTCGAATATTCCAATATGCAGCAAAATTTATCATCACTTGCATGGAAAATCAATGTTTGGTATATGTATACAAAATTGAACATCGATGTGTTTGAAAATGAGTAATTTTATGAGATTTCTGCCATGAATACACGATGGATTTTCATGAAAACGTGAAATGTTGCTCGCCAATCTGTGGATCAGTCATTCCACATACATACATATTGAAAATATTTAATATGACGGTAGGGGGTCTTTTTGCCGAAAAAGTTTTTCGCCGAATAAACTTAATTCGACAATCGCTAGTCATTTCTAGAGATCACTACGAAATCTCCTAGTGATTTCTAGAGGTGACTATCAATTGTCAAATTACAGTGTATTCGACGAAAAACGTTCTCGGCAAAAAGACCCCCTACCATTATGACAGACTAGGAAAAGGACACGTACATTCACAATGCAGAACGAGTTGTTAAGCATGAGTATCCAGATAACAATTATGATATATTCTTCCTGAATATTGTCAGAGATATCTTGAAAATTCTGGAAGATGTATTATGGAATATCTGGAAATATCTTGAAGATATCTCGCGGAAGATACGCTCAAGAATTCCAAAAACAAAACGTACAGAAAGTTTTGAGAAATCTCACACAGAAACTTCCAAAAGATATCTTCTGATGTTTCATATGATATTTCCTAGAATCCTCAGAGATATATCTTAGAATGATCTAAAGAAGTGCTCAACGCCTTACTACGCATTTTTCTTGCATCTTGACTGCATATGCAGCATGTGTACTACCTGAAAATCCTAACGGTATCAACCAACCACAAATTCCTGTTGAATTTGATGACCAATCAGACGCTTTGAATTTCCAGGCGGTAGACATATGCGTCATATTATCCTCCTCCTCTATACATGGAATTTCCAGATTGAGTTTTTTATGGTCCGAAGAAGAATAATTAGGGGGAAGTCGCCATTATCTTACCACCCTGACAAGAATTCCTGGGTGGACGGGATTCCCAAAAATTGTGGTCTCAAGTTCCCAGCCGGGACCCACCAGGTCCTGCCTGGGACTATCCAGGTCCTGCCTGCACTGTAAAAAGTCCGACTTAGAGTGGCTGTATCTTACTTAAAAACTTGACTGAAATTCAGTCTTTTCCATTCTGTCGGCATTTGTTTTCGGTACTTACTTTCACTCAAAATAGGGCTAGTTGTGGCTGCATCTCGAAGTAAGCTGATATTCAGATTGAAAGTAAGTTTGACTTTTTACCGTGTAGAACCCCTCAGGTTCCCGCTCAGGACCAGTCAGGTGCCTGCCCAGAACCTGCCAGGTGGTGACCTGAGCGGGAACCCGACCCGGCTACCAGGTCCTGGGTGGGAACCTGACTGGTCCCGAGCGGGAACTGAGAGGTTCCAGGCAGGCCCTGGATGGCACCGGGCAAGACCTGGCGGGTCCTGGCCAGGAACCTCGGAGCTCCTGCGAATTTGGGAATATCCCCACATCTGATCCACAGATCTGCGGGCATCTGACTTGTGGTTCACGAGATGAGATCAGCTATACTTAAACCTCAGATGATCGGGGGAAATCTGAGTAGCACGAGAACTTTTCGGACATTCTGTGCTCATTCTGAGATCATGCGTAGAATATGCAAGGGGGACTGTTTTGGAGGAATTCGGAAAAGACATTTTGGGAATGTACATTGAATATGTTTATTCGAGTCAGTCTCATTCGAAGATTCTTCATTTATATTCATTTGAATAGTTGCAGCAAAATACCTAATTGATTCAAATAAAGTTTTATTGAATCAATCAAATGTTTGTCCCCATTGAGGGAATATTTTATAGGGTATCAAATATTTGTTTGATTGAATGAATATTTTATTGAGTCGATGAAAGTTTATCTAAATCAATGAAATAGTTTGTTGCAACTGTTCGATTGAATCATTTTATTGTTCCCAAAAATTTTTTCTCTCAGCGTGGAAGTCCTGAGCATATTCATATCACATTTGAAACATTAGTGTGCCGCTTGGGATGTTTTCGTCCTTCTAATTGCATCATGAGTATTACGTGAATATATATCATTTTATTCAGGGTGTGGGAAGTATGAACTCCGGCCTTGAACGCCTTGACGGAAAATTTGTTCAAAATGGAAAGGTATCTAATGTTGAGAGCGATATTTGATTTTGAAAAAAAAGCATGAGTTAGAATGATTCGTGATTTATTATCCATAGTGTGAACTTCTACCAGGGACCGGAATTCTCATAAATTACTGGGATTTGGTGTGCATCAAAAGCATAAATAATAATCCGAAGGAAATGGTTAGAAAACTGATGAAAAATATTGTTGGAGTGCAAATTTTAAAGGAAATGACATCGACGGGTAAAGGAGGATTCCAACCTATCCCCAAGCATATTGTCAACGCTGTTGAAAGTAAGTAGTGTTGCCGCGAGCCGCAAAACGAGGCGCAACAAATTTCACATTCCAGATTATTTGAATTGACGAGAGTCGACTAACGTCGTCTACTCCTTTTTAGTCAAATAAATTGGTTTAAAATGTAGTTTAATGTACCCTTAACTGAGTTTGAGAATTTAAATTGGAATATATGTTCATTGAAACGAGTTTCAGAACAATCTATACATTCGAGGCGATTTCAAGCAGGCATTTCAAGCTGGACCTATGCTGTCGGATGTATGAATCTTTTGAAAAAGTTTTTATGAATAAATATTGGAAAATGGCGGCGTTACTGGCGTGTTCCCGAAGTCCTATTCTTTTCAACGCCTCTACGGCTACTGTGGCGTAACCCCTTAACCCTACAAGAATGGGACGGGCGGAATTTCAGCTTTCGAATGCTGTCTACAGATTTGAGTTCTGAGATCAAGAAGGAAAGTTATACACGAGACAATGTGAAAAAAAAGATGAATTTTCCCGAATTCTATCTCAGTTATCTCCAGTTTTGAGTGCGAAAAGAGCAACTAAAAGGATCGCAATCACGCTTACAAGTCTCATGTGTATCCACACTAAAAAAACCCTGGAGAGTAATTCCGAAAATTGAAGATGGCGGATTCAAAATGGCCATTCAACATTGAAAAAACCATAAACAATCAACTTTCTGATTTTTTAATATTCTCGCCTAATCTTGTGAATAACTTCGAATAATTGAGTTCCAACTTTGAGCATTGGTATTGTATTATTGATATTGATATTAAGGTGATACCAGCGACCCAATAGGTTAGACGAAGACACAAACAAAACGATTTCTGACAAATTATCCGAAAATGACGCAATCCAATGAAAATATCGCTGCATTCCCGAATGATTTGTCAGAAATCGTTTTTCTTGTGTCCTTGTCTTACCCATGGGTCGCTGGTATCCCCTTAAGTGGCTCTAATGAAGATTCCGTATCAGTCTCATCATTTATACCTCCTTCATTTGGAAATCATGGGCTTGGGAACATTAAAAAGTCCTGTTTCCACATATTTAAGGGTTCATACAAAGTTTCCTCAGACTGGAACAGGTTTTCTACTCATGAATCACAGTTCAGAGGGCTCTTGAGGAGATTCCCTATTAGTTTCATCGTTTGTACCTCCTCAGTTTGGAAATTATGGACTAAGAAATAGTGAAAATTTCTACTGTTTTATATTTCAAAATTCATACAGAAGTGTCTTAGACTGGGACGAGTTTTTTTATGGATGAGTTATAATTCAAAGGACTCTGGGCTCTGAAGAAGATTCCTTTCCACTTTCATCGCTTGTACATCTGCAATTTGGAAGTCATGGGCTTGGAAATATTGAAAATTTATATCTTCATATATTCAATGAATCATACAGAATTTCCCAAGACGTGCAAGTTTTCTAAGGGTGAATTACAGTCCAAAGAACTCAAGAAGAGATTTCCCATCAGTTTCACCGTTTGTACTTCCTCACTTTGGGAGTTATGAGATTGAGAACATTAAAATTGCTATCTTCATATATTTAAAAATCATACAGAATCGCCTCATCCTGGGGTAACTTTTCTACGAGAAAATCACAGTTCAAGGGACTTAAGAAGAGATTCTCTATCAGTCTCATTGTTTGCGCCTCCTGAGTTTGACAGTTATGGACTGGGGAATATTAAAAGTCCTTATTTTCATATCTCTTGTAGTACACACATATTCTGAGACTGTTCTGAGAATCCCATGTGCAAAAAGTGCCCAAAATTGCGTAAGGTTATACACGTGACACTTTTAAGCGTGATGGCAACCCTTTCCGTGGCTTTTTCTGCACTCAAAACTTTAGATATCTGAGACAGAATTCAAAAAAATTCATCTCCTGTTTTACATTATCTCGCTTGACTTTCTTCTTGATTCCAGAGCTCAAATATGTAGACGGGATTGGGAAGCTGGGGTTCTTAGCTTTCAAAATCATCTCCTGAACAATTTTCCCCGAATCATTTGCACGCATAGATTTAGTGCCGAAGATGATGTAAAATAAAAAGTGCCCATCCCATCCTCAGAGGGTTAACTCCCGTAGCACGCCTGAGAGACGTAGTAACTGAATGTCCCCTGGATGGACGCGAATAATTATTGTCTTGTAGCATGAACACATTTCACCACATACATATAAAAACAGAACTCCATCCCATCTTTTTTTTTCAGTATATGTGAAAAGGCATACCAAGAAATCTCTTGTGTTGAGCAACAAAGAATACCACCGGACCTTGACTCTCATGTGTAACACACTCAGAAATCCTAATGAATCTGTCAAACAGGAAATAAACGATGAAGGAAAACTCGGAAAAGGGAAAGGGAAGACAGTAAAAGAGACTGTGAGTGGAGAGGATGGAGTAGAAGGGGTTGGAATACAAAATAATCATGAGTTCAAAGAGAGTGAAGTTCGAGAGACGGGACTTAAAATCGACGAAACCGGGAACAAACTGGAACGAAACAGAAAACCCAAAACGAAAACAAATAAAATGAGTAGTGAGGGAGGTGATGAAATAGGACGAGAGAGAGGGATGGGACAAAAAAAAGATAGAGAAATGGACACTGAAGAAAGAGGTGGGTTCTGGGAACAGTAATATAGTTGGCTCAATAGTAGAATACGATTGAATACAGCACGGAAAAAAAAATTCGCTGGAATAGCAAGAATGTTGCCATTTCAGCAAAATCCATTTGTTATTATATGGACAGCGAGCAAGTCTACTGAAGTGGACGGTGATTCGTTGTTCCAGCAAATCAAGCTTCACAAGATTGGCGAAGGACTGATAATCCTAACGACTCTATGTTCAGTTTTTGAACATAGTGAACTCTTCCGTTAACACAGCGAATTTTCATCGTTAGGTTATTCAATCCACTCGGCGAAGTTGGATCCGTCCAGATAGCGAAATCTTTTTTCTCTGTGAGCCAATTGGATCTGGTTGTTGACTCAACCACATGTTGTTGTTGATTCACATGCAGTTGAATCAACTACAAATGGTGTCAAGTCAACGATTATACTATAAATTTGACCGTATATTCGTTGACTTGATTATGATGTTTAAATACCCCGACAACAAAATGTAAATGGCATCGAACAAATTTTTTTTCCTAACGCCGTGCGCAAAGGGCTCATTTTGCACACTGTTTTGCGTGCGCAAAGTGCCACATTCCCGCACGATTAGGTGACCGTGCGGGAAAGTCAGTGCACGTGCAGGAAAATAGAAGCGGGCGGGGATCGAAGAGTATGTGAGGACGTACAAGAAAGTGGGGGGTTAGAGAAGCTTCCTAGAAATTGTTAACTGTAACATTGAATCTCACGGAATAATTATGAATGTATTGCAAAGTGATTACCATTCGAATCCCTCTATTACACAAACAAACTGAGGGACAACTGCTTCTTCATCTTTTGTTTTGATTACACTCCACAATACCATTAGTTATTGTATGAATTCATATAAACACATTGAGACATAATTCATTGTTGACGAATGAAAAATATTTTCAACGTGATTAACATGAATGTTTTGAGGATGCTACAAAGTACTGTGGATTCGGATTCATAAAAAATTCATGTATATCATGATTTATAACACATTACTTACAACTCAATGTTTTCAATTGATCAAAACATCTTTGAGGACTCTTAAATAACCTACATGTATTGAAACCAAATGAATTATATTAATTTTAATCTGCCGTTAATTTTTCGTTTCAGGGATATAATATCCATTCTCTGAACGATGTATATTTTTTTCTCAATCTTGACTTCAATTTTTTCCTTATCGGGGGGCCTGCGGCCCCCCGAACCCCCCGCGCAAGGGCTTCGCCCCTGCACCCCACCAGAGGCTCCCCTGGACCCCTTTTCTGGCTTCGTTCTGATGTACTTCGTAAGAGCACTTTTCGCACATTGTTAGGAAAAATAGTATGTGTATCTCGTGCGCATTGGTGACCCACCCCTCACGCTCGTGCGGGAATCACCAACTTTGCGCACTTGTTACACAATGTACTATTTCCAGTGGATGAAGTAAAAGAAACAAATGCTGGAACACCGAACCAAGCGAGAGAAGGTATCGATAATTCGAATAACAATACGGATAAGATAATCAACGATCACCAATCGGCGATAAATCAACGATTCAGGAAGATAGAGGAGTGGATGAAGGGACTGATAAATCGCATGTGATAAAAAATGACGGAATCGAAGCGAATTCAGAAAATTTAACTGGAGAAACAAATAACTTTCAAGAAGATGGGACATCAGTGGTACAATGCGGTGAACCAACGGAAACTGGTGCGGAGCGGAAAAGTGTGGACGAAGAACGGAGGACAGAAAACTCTGAGGACGCAGAAAAAGGGAAGGAGAAAAATGAGCCACACGCAAAACGTGAGAATCGAGAGAAAGGAGAAGACCCGAAAACGACACAAAAAATAGACGAAAAACAGGAATAGGATGAGAAGAAAGATAAAAAAACATAAGTCAGAAAAGGGGAGGGAACACAAATCAGTTGAGAGCAAGGAAAAGAGCGAAGCCGAAAACAATTCTAAAAAAGAAAAAAGGACCGAGAAGAGAAATCAACAGCACGAAACAAAGCCTGAAACAAGTGAAAGAGATGATGAAAAAATAAAGACCGACGTTGGTCGTAATAAAACAGAGGAAGATAAGAAAGGAAAGGAATCTAAGAATGCGAAGCTGAGAACCAAAACTATGAAGAAACGAGGGAAAAATAAAAATCTTGATAAGATTGTTGAAGAAAAGAAAGAAGCGAAGACTGTACAAACGAAGAACAAAAACAGAAAACATGAAGGAGCAGAAGATGACCCAAAGCGGATTGAAAAACACTAATCACTCATAATTCATACTTATTATCAATACTTTACTTAATAATTATATGTAACGCATGAATTTTTCAGTTTGGGGAAAGGAGGAGAAGTTCAATTATATTTTTCGTATATGTGTTATAATTTCTGTTTTGATTTAGTGGCAAAACATCACCAACAATCCCATAAATATCCCATACAGCGCCGCGAGGTTTTCTCAACGTCCAGAATACGTGCTCGATTTCACAGAGAACGCGCAAATAACGTCTCAGGATGTTCTAAAAACGTCACATGGTAAGTCCCAGGGACATGCGAATGCATCCCGTTATGTTCTATCAATGTCCACCATGGAACTTCGTGTTGGTGAAGGTTGATTTTCATAGAAGTACGTTCAAAAGACATGACGAGAACGTCCCGTGGTAGATGAAAAGGATGTGCTCAGAACGTGTTCAGGGGAATCAGAAGGCAAAGTACTCTGAATATTGAAAAACCCTGCGGAAAAAGGCCTTCATATCTCATACAACATATGCAGGAGAAATAATTTCTGTAAAATGTGGAGTCATGTGGATGGTACGGGTGCGGACATGTTTATATTCCTCCCCCATTCTTGCTACGTGGGAATATTGTTGAATATGCGATCAGGAGGGAACCATCTTCATTGAGGTGATACTAGCGGCGTGGCAGAAGCCAAATCGTGTATACCAAACTACGGGTAAACGCCTCAATTTAACCAAAATATCGCTCTGTACAGCACTTCTCTGATTCAAGTAAAAGTGCTGTACAGAGCGATATTTTGGTTCAATTGAAGCGTTTGCCCGTAGTTTGGTATAAACAAGTTGGCTGCTGCTACGCCGCTAGTATCCCCTCAACCATGTGTTTTGTATGGGGTTGACTTCATCCGGACTTCTGATGTATCCGTTGAAAGTTGCGTCATAGTTCACAGATAGTAGATTGCAGATGAGGGAAATGTGGCTGACTTCTTACAGATTTTTGACGAATTGTGCGAGAAATAATGCCTCGCGAGGGTCCGTGAATTATTAGCTTTTAGTCATCCAGGAGAGACTTTTGAATGACTTATCAAAGAGTTTCGGGGACTTTGCAAAAACTCATGTCTTGCCAAAGTCCGCCAGGAATCAGTTCCGAGGAGTTTCCGACAAGTTTCCTGCACTGAGAAGAATTTAGAGTTAAATTTACTATGGGACTATGAGAATGGGGGAACATACTGACTCTTGATGAGATTTGCTGTAGAACATTGTAAATTTGATCAGGTTTCTGTTGTGTTGCCATAGTAAATTTCAATGTATTATAGTAAATTTCACTGGAGAGCCAGTCTATTCCCCCGTCCCTATAATTACATAGTAAATTTAACTCTGAATTTTTCTAAGTGTGGATTATTGTGTATAACATAAGTCTGACATGCTGGATCATTCATGAACTTGTTATGTACCTTCAGATGATCTATCATCTCAGGGTTCACTGACGATTGCTCGAAGTCGAATAGTGATGTGCGAAGGATCGCTCCGTGAGTATGGGTTTAAGGGAAATCTCACACACAATTGCGGATTTCACCTATGCTTTAGCATTGAGGGTATGAAATTTGAGATATAAGACATAGTGACGGATGATAGATCATTTCCAGGACAAGAAGTGGGATTTATCACTCATATTCCATCACACGGATTGACACTGCTGCTTGATATTGTGGCAACTTTCAACGGATTTTGTATGAGATGGTGTCTGCAAAATGTCCATCAGTGATCCAAGAAAAGTCAGTGATGGGGGACTTTTGGCAGACATTCTAGAGACTCTTGAGTGATCGCGCAAGAAATTACGTCTCGCCAGAGTTCGGGAGTCATCTGCGAAAAGTCAACCATGTGGAACTTTTGATCAACTCTTCAAAGACTTTCTGTTTCTAAATATAATGCCTCGTGGGATTTCCACCGAATTCGTTTTGAGTCACGGATGAGAGATATGTGGCTCACTTCCTAGAGACTTTTGAAGTATTGTGCGAGAATTAATGTCATGAACTTTTTATGTACCATCAAATGATGTATAATCTCAGGGTCCACTGAAGATTGCTCGGAGTCAAATGGTGATGTACGAGCGATCGCTCCGTGAGTATGGTTATTATGAGGCAAATCCCACACATAATTCCGGATTTCATCTATGCTTTAGCATTGGGGGCATGAAATTTGAGGTATAAGACATAATGACGGATGATAGATCATTTCCACGACAAGCAGTGGTATTGACCGATCATATTCTATCACACGGATTGAAACTTGTGCTTGACATTGTGGGAACTTTCAACGAATTCTGTATAAGAGGGTGTCTGCAAAATGTCCGTCAGTGATCCGTGAAAAGTCAGTGATGGGGGACTTTTGGCGGACATTTCAGGAACTCTTGAGGGATCGCGCAACAAATGACGTCTCGCAAGTGTTCGGGAGTTATCTGGGAAAAGTCACCCATATAGAACTTTTGATGAACTCTTTAGAGATTTTCTGTTTTTAAATATAATCCCTCATGGGATTTCCTCCGCATTCGTTTGAATCACGGATGAGGGATATGTGACTAACTTCCCAGATACCTTTGAAGTACTGTGCGGGGAATGGTGATGTACGAGCGATCGCTCAGTGAGCATGGGTATGAGGCAAATCCCACACACAATTGCGGATTTCATTTATGCTTTAGCATTGGGGGTATCAAATCCAAAATACAAGACATAGTGACAGATGATAGATCATTTCCAGGACATGGAGTCGAATCCATCGATTATATTCCATAACACGGATTGGCACTTGTAGTTGAGATCATGCGGACTTTCAACGAATTCTGTATAAGATGGTGTCTCACAAATCTTCGTAAGTGATCCGAGAGGCGTGAGTGATAAGGGCCTTTCGACGAACATTCTAAGGACTTTTGAGAGATTTCGCACAAAATGACGTCTCGCAAGAGTTCAGGAGTAATCTGGGAACAGTCATCCATGTGGGACTTGTATCGCTCCATGAGTATGGGTTTAAGCCAAATCCCACACACATTTGCAGATTTCATCTATACTTCAGCATTGGGATACATGATGAGAAATTCGAGATATAAATCATAGTGGAGAATTATAGATGATTTTCATGACATGAGGTGGCATTTAACGATAATATTCCATCACACGGATTCGAACTTGTGCTTGATATTACACCGACTTTGAACGAATTTTGTATGAGATGATGTCTCACAAGTGTACGTAAGTGATCCGAGGGAAGTCAGTGATGTGGGGCTTCTGGCTGACATTCTAGAGATTTTTTAGCGATTTCGCGAGAAGTGATGTCTCACGAAATTGCGGAAGTAATCTGGGAGACGTCATCCTCTCTGATGACTCTACAGAAACTGTTTCAGAATACAATGCCACGCGAGATTTCCTCCGTAATTAGTTCGAAGTCACGGATGAGGTATATGCGGTTGCCTTCCTAGAGACTTTTGACGTACTGTGTGGGAAATAGTGTCTCGCGAGGGTTCGTAAATCATTCGTGTTCAGTCCTCCAGGAGAGATTTTTGAATAACTTATCAAAGAGCTTTGAGAGAGTTTGAAAGAACTCATGTCTCGCAAGAGTCCATTAGTAACCATGAGAAGTGAGTGATGAGACGTTTCTGACAGATTTTATAGAGATGTTCGATCAAACTCATGAAGTACTGTGTATAACATAAATCTAACATGCTGAGTCATCCATGAACTTTGTGTGTACCTCCAAATGATCTATCATCCCAGAGTTCAGCGACGATTGCTCTGAAGTCAAATGTTGATGTACGAATGATCGCTCTACCAGGTGTGAAATAGGGTGATTCAAAAAAAACTTTTTTTTGGCATCCAGTCACGCTCATGGAACCGAATGTTCCTTTCGGTTAAAAATGGACCTCCTATTTTTTTCAGATTTTTAAAACAATATTTAGAGGTCGCCCAAATCACTTTTATGCCATGAATGGTGTTTTTATCAGTTTTTGACGTTTCAAACATAGATATTCCAAGGTTATAAAATTTTAATCTGCATGAAATTTTTGGTAAATGTACAGGGGAACAAATTCTGTACATTTGAGATGAAGAAAAAAAAATTGGCACCCGTACTGGTTATAAAAGTCGCAATTTAGCGAGAACGTCAACATATAATTGCACATTTGTTTCCCTAAAAATTTTTCGTAAGGATCGGAAAAATTCAGAGGTATTCGTTGGACATCAGGGAAGAATTCTCTGAAGGATAGAAGGATGAACATTGGGAATATAGCTGTGAAGAATCGAAGAATACTATCGTTTTTTAATTTCTCATTCAATAACCACTAAATCTCCCCCATATCAATAATATCAATATCTATCCCTGGAAAGATGAATGCCCATTACACACAAAGAGTGATAATTTTGCAAGAAATAACAATTGAAAAACAAGAACTGGTGATTTAGCATTGATTGATAAATTGTTGGTGTTACTGTTTTCAATATAGAATCAAATATTTGTTATTCAGTTATTTACTCACAAATCTGCGTACCTATTGTGTTCACTGCACAAGATTGGATTTCTTACAAGGATGCTGTTTCTGATGTTTTTCGACCACCTGGAGCAGATACTGTTTCTGACTTGCCTGTACTAACGAAACAATCTTGTGCAGTGAACACAATAGTTACGCAGATTTCTGAGTGAATAACTGAATAACAAATATTTAATTCTATATTGAAAACAGTAACACCAACAATTTATCAATCAATGCTAAATCACCAGTTCTTGTTTTTCAATTGTTATTTCTTGCAAAATTATCACTCTTTGTGTGTAATGGGCATTCATCTTTCCAGGGATAGATATTGATATTATTGATATGGGGGAGATTTAGTGGTTATTGAATGAGAAATTAAAAAACGATAATATTCTTCGATTTTTCACAGCTATATTTCCAATGTTTCATCCTTTTATTCTTCAGAGAATTCTTCCCTGATGCCTAAAGAATACCTCTGAATTTTTCCGATCCTTGCGAAAAATTTTTAGGGAAACAAATGTGCAATTATATGTTGACGTTCTCGCTAAATTGCGACTTTTATAACCAGTAGGGGCGCCAATTCTTTTTTTCTTCATCTCAAACGTACAGAATTTGTTTCCCTGTATATTCACCAAAAATTTCATGTAGATTGAAATTTCATAACCTTGGAATATCTATGTTTGAAACGTCAAAAACTGATAAACACCATTTATGGCATAAAAGTGATTTGGGCGACCTCTAAATATTGTTTTGAAAATCTGAAAACAATAGGAGGTCCATTTTTAACCGAGAGGAACATTCGATTCCATGAGCGTGACTGGATTCCGAAAAAAAGTTCATTTTGAATCACCCTAGTGTGTAAGTATGAAACGGAATTTTTGTACAGAAAAAACACGTTTATTGTAATGATATGATACAAAGTAACTTATTCAAAGTATTGTCCGTCGCTATCTATACATTTCTTCCATCTTCCTGGCAATTTGTGGATTCCGCGCCAAAAGAACTGTTGCTCTTTTAAGGCAAACCAGTCATCGAGTCATCTTCGTGCATCTTCGTAAGATGTAGAGCGCTGCTCAGCAAGTGCGTGTCCCATCGATGCAAACAAGTAGTAATCGGATGGGGCAAGGGCCTGTGAGTGAGGCGCGTGCTAAATAATCTCCCAACGGAACGACTCTATCGTTTCCCGACTGGAAATTGTCATCGGGTTGACCCAACATATGATAAGGACCTAACAAGGTCATCCGAAATGAGGCATACCTGCTACAGTCCTGATCAGGATTAGGTGTGGATGCCCCACGTATAAATAAACTCATTTGGTCCTAGTCAGGATTTCCTCAGATTATCCTAAAAGGCTGAAGTGGGTTTTCCTTGCTGTATCCTCATTGGGACCTCGTTAGTTCATCCTCAGATCATGAAGATAGTTTAATAAACTGAATAAAAAATGTACAGTCTTGATTGTAGACTGTACACTCTTTGATTCAACACATTTTCCTCAAATTAGAAGGTAAATCTCGAAGGATTCTCAACTGCCTTGCTAAAAATGGCCCTTCCTCCAAATTGGACCATCAAAGGCCCTAACTTGACTCAGATCGCGCCAAGTTGGCCCAAAGCAGGGCCTGAGAAGACAAAATGTCACGTTTCTAGCTGAGTGTGCCTATTTTTAAATTCAATCTGTTCATTCCAAATACATTACCTACTTCTCAAAACTGTTGACTATTTTGTTCAATCTATCCCTAACGTATTGAAACCAAATTTTATTGAATCAATTCACTGATGTTCAATCTGTTTGATGTCTCTTTAATCTTTTGATTTTGCTTTGGATTTCCTGTTCATATCCTAATTTCGAGTTATTTTGGAGGTTTCTGTATGGAATTCCTCATGAAAGCCCGATTAGTCTCTCCTGATGAGGTCCTTATAATAGTGAAGCGTGACATGACTTGTCAGGTCCTGATAAGGTTGCCTTACCAGGACCTGAGCTGGATCAAGGTTTACCTGATCAGGTCCATGGGGTAAATTTCCAGTCGGGTTCGTGGACCTGTTTTGCTCTGTGTGCTGGTGCATTGCCGTGCAGCAAAATCACCTTGTGTTGTCTTTGTTGGTATTCTGGTCGTTTTTCACGCAAAAATAGATCATTTGTTGTCGGTAGCGTTGAGTATTGACAGTTTCCCCAGGTTTCAGCAGCTCGTAGTAGATTACGCCCTTCTGATCCCACCAAACACACAGCATTGTCTTCCGTTCGTAGCGGTTTTTTGGTCTTGCCGTCGATGTTGATGGTTCACCCGGAGTAACCCATGACTTTTTGCGCTAAGAATTCTCGAAATATATCCACTTTCCATCGCCAGTTACAATTCGATGGAGAAATGACTTCCTTTGGAACCTGGCGAGCAGCATTTCGCATGATGTTTTGCGGTTTTCCTGCTGTCTTTTGTTGAGTTCATGTGGAACCCATTTCCCCACCTTTTGTATCTTTCCCATGGCTTTCAACCGGAGGGAGATGGCTTCTCGGGTCACCTTAAACCGATCCACCAGTTGTTGTGTGTGAGCGTCGTCTCCGTCCAACAAGGCTTGCAGGTCAGCGTCTTCAAACTTTTTCAATGGTTCTCCACGTTCTCCGTTCCTGACGTCAAAATCGCCACTTTTGAACCGTTTGAACCACTCGAAACACTGTGTTTTACCGAGAGCATGCTCACCAAACGCCTCCACAAGCATTTGAAGCGATTTGGCTGCGGTTTTCTTCAGATGAAAACAGAAAAGTAGTGCTGTCCGCAAATCGTAATTTGTTGGCACAAAACTCGACATGTTTATCTCTAATAAACTGATGCTACTGAATGAAACTCGTGTTATTGTGATTCGGAAATCTTTGTCGGATATCAATACAATAACAAGACACCGCTGACGTGATGTGTCGGTAACTGCATCGACATCTAGCGCCACCTATGGGCAAATTCCGGGTTCATACTCACACACCTGGTATAAGTATGGGTTCAAGCTAAATCCCGAATACTATTGCGAATTTCATCTATACTTCAGCATTGGGGGGTATGGAATTTGAGATATAAAATATAGTGAAGGAAGATAGATCATTTTCAGGACATGAAGTTGTATTTATCGATGATATTCCATCATACAGATCAGAACTTGTGCTTGATATTGCACCGACTTTGAACAAATTTTGTATGAGTTGATGTCTCACAAGTGTACGTAAGTGATCCGAGAAAAATCAGTGATAAGTGACTTTTGGCTGACATTCTAGAGACTTTTGAGGAATTTTGTAAGAAATGATGTCGCACAAAAGTCCAGGAGTAATCTGGGAAATGTCACCCATGTGGAGCTCTTGATCAATTCTTTAGAGACTGTTGAAAAACTGTTCCAAAGTACGATACCACGCGAGATTTTCTCCGTAATTCGTTCAAGGGGACTCGAGCATGGGGAAGCGGTGGAGGGGAATAGTCTAACTTTTTCAGGAAAGTTCGCGCAGAATTTGACTATTGCTCCCCCCCCCCCCCGCTTCTCCATGCTCGAGTCCTGCCCTCAAAGTGACGGATGAAGGGAATGTGGCTGACTTCGTAGAGACTTGTGACGAACTGTGCGAGAAATAATGTTACGCGAGAATCCGTGAATTATTCGTGTGAAATCATTCAAAACAGACTTTCAACTAACTGGTCAAAGAGTTTGGAGAGACTTTGCGTAAACCCACGTCTCGGAAGAGTCCATGAGTCGCCATGAGCAGCCAGGTATGAGGCGTTTCCGACGGGCTTTGGAAAAATTTGAGATCAACTTCTTCAAATATTGTGTCTCGCAACAGTTCGACAGTGGTCCGCGGGGAATCTGCACTGAGGGACTTTTGACTGATTTCATGGAGTTCAGGAAATTTCTGGGAAATTTACGTCGGATTTCCTGGTCGTGGACTTTTTGAAGACTTTTGCTAAGAAACTCTGCAAAACATGATGTCGCGCAAGGGTTCATCAGGTATCTGTGAGGAGTCATCTATAAGGGACTTCCGACTAACTTCTTGGTAACTTTTGAGGCACTTCCTGAAACATGATAATCACGAGAGTTTGTCATTGATCTGTGGGAAGTCAAGGACGAAGCACTCATTTTCGACTTTCGCGTGACTTTTGGAGAATTGATTCAAACATTCCACGACCGACACATCCGACGTGAATCTGCTGATATGAGAGCTCCAGTGATCTCTGCTTGGTTCCTCAGAGATATCTGGAGATCTAGGAAGTCACTCAAAAGTCTCTCAACACAGACTTTCCTCGAGCGATTGGAGAACTCTTGCGAGACAATTCATATTCTGGAATTTCCTAAAAAATCCCTATAAAGTACATCGGAAAAGTCCCAGGCCTGACTTTTCACGGATTGCTCACGGACCCTCGCCAAGACATCATTTTTCGTCAAATCCCACAAATGTTTATAGGAAGTCAGTCAACAGTCGCTTCTGAATGACTTCTCACTGATTACTCATGCACTCTTGCGAGACATCGTGTTTTGCCAATTTTGGCAAAAGCCTGTAGAAAGTCAGCCCACAGTCCCCCGTTTTTGACTTTCCACGAATTGTGTGGGGTCATCTTTCAGAAAGTTCCTTGGAAGTCTCTATAAAGAAAATTGGGAGTCCCTCTTGGACGACTCCTCACGAATCATTCATGGACTCTTGCGAGAAATCAGTTTGCGCAAAGCCCCTCAACATCCTTCAGGAAGTTGATTAGAAGTCCCTTCTGGATGACTCCCCACGGATTATTCGCGTACTGTTACGAGCCATCATTCCCCGCAAAGTTCGTTAAAGGTCTCTGGAAAGTTAGCCAAAATTCCTTCATCCGCGGCTTTTTAACGAATTACCGAGGACATCTCGCGTGACATCATATTTCAGGATGTTTTTCTAAAGTACGTCACATGGGTGACTTTTCCCAGGTCATTCTCGGACTCTTGCGGGACATGCCCCATTGAACCCTTGAATTTCGCAAAGTTCAAGGATAGTCATTTGCAATACGATCAGTCATTCATCACATCCATACCTTCGAGCGACCTCATTTTTCAGGAAGTCTATCAAAAGTCACTCTCAAACATATCATAAGTCTTGCTTGTCCTCTACGAACTTTCCATATACCTTCAAGTGACTTATCTCGAAGTCTATCGAAAATTCCTCCGCAGTCTATTAGAAATCCCTCATATCTGACTGGACGCTGACTTTTGACGGACTTCTTTAGATCCTTTTCAAAGTCCAAGGGAAATAATTGACAACACAATCAATCATTCTCCAACCTCGACGTTAACGGACTCCTCATGTACCATTACGGTCCGCAATATTCCACGAGGTCCGTAAACAGTCACGTCGAAGTCCACCAAAGGTAATTTCTCCCTAACTCCATATAGACTTTGGATGTACTCCTGAGAGATCTCATTTTTCAGAAAGTCCGTCAAAAGTCGCTCTTGAGTACACCATGAGTTAAACATGATTGACCCTCCCCAAACGTTTCCTGTACTTTCGAGTAACCCGTTGTCTTTGGAGTTTTTCAACTATCACTCAGAATTTCATCAGGTATTCTTGACAATCGATTTTTTACGCAAACTTCTGATGCACTTCCCTATAAGCTCCAGTTCTGCAAACTCCATTTGCAGTCTCCTACAGCCTCGGGAAACGCTCGATTGCATCTTGCAAAGTTCATTCTTCCTTTCGAATGACCATCGACACGTTCCATGTTCGAACCGAATATCAATCGCATTACTCATGTCGTAAAACTATGGCAAGTATATATTTCCGTGGAAATCCTGCTATATTTTACTTTAAAAATGCCAATCTCACCCCAGTTGAACAGCATATATGCAGAATACTTCATTGTTCCTTTCACCTGGACTTGAGCCATACCTAATTGTACCTGGTTGACCAATGTGATTCCAATGAATTCATGACCATATTGGTATGGGATTCGAGCAGAAGCTATACTCTTGAAAACTAATCTTTATGTGATCAATTATTAATCAACGGGAGATCAGACTATTCTAACTCGGGTAGTGCCCGGGAGTTTTAAATGACAATTTCACCTTACTTTTTGATCACAGTAGTATCATGAAATTTCATTGTGAGTCCAGCAATATTTTTATAGATTCTTTTATGATGTGTGAATAAAGGATTTTAGAAGAAAATTTATCAAATCTGCGTAGATTTTGGAAGATGTGAATCGATTTTGTACAGAGAAATTGTCACACAGATCATCAACAGTTTGTACATTGATGGCCAATGTGCAACGGAAAAATATTCATTCCCAAGTAGCACCAGAATATACTATGAACGTTCTTCGAATATTCGAAATATGTTCTATGCATATTCCAATGAGACCGTTTCATAGGTGCTATGCATATTCATCGAACGTATGTAATCGAATATACGATGATACGTCAATCGAACGTCGATTGAATGAATATCGTACATTTCGAATGTACTGTATACGTTCTAAGTATATTTAAAACAGTCTCATTCGAATATTCCATGAACTTTCTTCATGTATATATTCTATGAACATATATCCTACGAACGTTTCCATTTCGTATATACTTTGAACTTCTGTTGCTGTTCGAGTTTCACGGTCATTTCCAATGCGCTTGCGCTAATGTAAGTTCTCAATATTCAGTTATCGGCGTATTTCACTCTGAGAGTTAATGTGGAAAATATGCTTTTTTGTTTCACATTGAACATCAATGTGTGACTTTTAGATATCTACGTGACAATTCCTCCGTATGGGAGCATTGGTTTCTCTATTCTTCATATTCACATATTTAGTATATTAAATTTGAGAATAATTCTGGTCTTGAATATTTTTATACCTAATGTTTCACCCCAAAAGAACATAAGCGTTCAACAAACATTCGTTGAAGAATTTTTACTCGCCCCTCGATCACTGAGATTTCACAGTAATTTTCCAAATAGAATTCTTTCAGTGTATATACACAGTCGAATATAAGAATGGACGTTAATCAATCGTCCTATGAATGGATATCGTACACTCCAGATGTCCCATGAATGTAGGGGAGAGTGGGGCATGTTTTCCCACTTTTTCTTTGTCGATTTTTGTCTTCTTCCCCGTTCCATATTTCGAGGCGTTTGGGGTCCTATTTTACTCGTTGAAGCTTCCACTACAACCTAGTATAAATGAATGTAATGATTTCATAAGCATGTTGTTGCAAAATAGTGTTATTTGCAGTCATGTCACTTGCGAAAACTTGCCCCACATACGGGGCAAGTTTTCCAACACCTTCGAACCATATGGGGGCAAATTTTCTCACTTCTCCAAAATTGCCAAAAATAGATAAGAAATTGAAGTCCGAATCCAAATTGAGTATTTTATTCGATTTTTTATTTGGAAATCAATCACAATAGGGGGTACATGTGTTGTAGGGAAACGGAATAACGAATGTAGTACATAAAAAGTGAGCAAAAGTATGAAGAACAAAAAGACAGCTGCTTTCATTGAATCATGGCTGTAGGAGCCACGATTCGTTTTCCTTTTATAATTCCGAACCATCCGTGATCTGTGTAAACTTAATGATAAATCATATCAAATAATATTTGCTCATCTTTTTCGATAAATTTGCTTGTAATACGTTACAACAATTCGATTGAGACTGAGATAATTTTCCGCAGTGAAAAACATTGCTTTATCATTGTTTTCCAACTCTAAACTAACCTAAAATCGCGAAGACTAATCATATAATATAAGGAATGCATTTGCAACACTCTAAAATCACTTGGTTGAGACCGGGACAAATTCTCTTTGTGAGAAAATTTGCCCCGTGTCACGTTGGAAAATTTGCCCCATCGTCGTTTTTCAACTTGGAACTAGGTTAAAATCGTAAAGACGCGAGTAATTCACAAAAATTATCACATCATTCGATTCAGGGGACTTTCGTTTATAAACACATTTTCAACCAAAACAATCAGAATAACGTAAGTATGTTTTTTTTCAATTTGAATGAACACATGTAAAGTTTACTCACCAACGACAGAATCGTAAAAACAGTTCTCTTATTATGATGAAAGCAGCTATTAACCTGATATTGCCATGAATGGTACCTTAAATGATACTACTCACGACCATTCATCCAGCAGTGCGCTCTTCCAGCATACTGAGAATTTATAACGCATTGGAAAACATGCCCCTATCGAAAACTTGCCCCACTCTCCCCTACTAAGTCTATTGAACACAGTTCTATTTGAACATTTTATGAATTTTCACTCTATGTTTTTCAAATCTCATTCGCACATTCTATGGATGGTTCTATTTCTTATATACGTTCAAACGTCTGTGGCTATGTAGGTCGGATATAAATTTTCCTTGAACAAAAAGTCAAACAAAAAGTCAAACAAAGAGACATATTTTGGATATCCAAAAGATATATCGCAATTTCGAAAGATGTCTTGCAAAAAGGTCTCAAAAAAGTCTTTCATAAATCTAAAAGATGTCTTATGCGACTAATTTCGACAAGTTTGAAATATCTCAATAAGATTTTGCGGAAGATATGTTTTGGACGTAGTTGATCAAGTCTTGAAAATGTCTTGTAGATATCTTTTAGGCGTGTTTTAGATATCTCGAAGATGTCTTGCAGAATTCATAAAAATATCTCAGGAAAGTCTGGAATTCGTTAGTAAAAGAATTCTCCCCTCTTTTTCCTCCCTTCTTTCCTTTTAAACCCCCTTTCAGTCCTATGGATTTCACTTGATGTCGGATCCTTGAGGTTGCGGGATTCGAATTCGGACAATCCACGACGTACCTACGCTTCATTGACCTGAGCCACACGGACAATTTGATAACGGTGTTCATCATTGTCAATATGAGAGTCGAAAAGAATGTCAGCGGTGTATATTTTCAGAGTAAAAGTGATCCTTTGAACAAGTTGTTATTACATATACGAATGTAAGATAAGTTGATTGTACTTAAAACTTGAAAAGTTTAATGAATTTTGTGAAATATATTAGAGAATGAGGTCCATGATCCAGTGATCGTTAGTGTCTGATGAATATCATAGAGTCTTTTCAAATTATTTCTATTTCATTGTTATTGACGAACAACTCATCAGTGAATGTGAATGAGAATTTTACAACTCAACTTGAAGGCTGTACATGAAATTCAGCGTCAGGAGTTCGATAATTTGCAAAATATTGTGACTCAGACATTCGTTATTTTTAGTGCTAGCACTGCAAGGTTACAAGATCGTACGTTTCGCAGAATTTGTTAATATCTACATGAATTATTCAAGCTTTCAATTTATGAACGAATTCACCTTCTCTGCAATCCGATTGTGAACAAAAACATTCGAAGTGTTATCCATATGCACTCATAATCCCAAAACTGCTGATGTTAAAGATCCATGTGGCTGAAGATCTTGAAGATATTTTGAATGTGTTCATATTTATTTGGGTACTATCTCTGATGGAAATTTTTCGGAAAGAAGAAGAACGAAGAACAAGGCTGGCTCACCCACGTGAAAAAAATGATATATAGATTATATATAGCAATATATATAGATTCGGAATATATGGAGTAAATATGTAAATGTACTTATATACTGGATGATTCAAAATTGCCGTACACTTTTCTGAGAGCAGATTCTTGATGAAATTCTGGAGAGATTTTGATGCGGAATATCCAGGTCTGGTTCTTAGATCCGGAGATAAGAGCCGTTTTCAATTTTTTGAAAAATTCAAATACCTCAGAAGTACCATATTTCTGACTTTTGAATCCAACACCATTCTCTGAGTCAGAACATGAGGCATCCCTGAAAAAAAATAAATCTCATTCACTCTCGAAATCTGAAAGAGTGAAAAATCGCACGTTTCACTCCACTAAGTGTCAGAAGTGAGCCTGTTCGCTTCGAGTGGAATTTTCACTCGTTTCGAGTGACCTCTCACTCTTTTAGAGTGAAACATTCACTGTAGCGTCGGAGTGGTTGTGAGTTTCTGACCTCAAACCTTAGAATATCACTCTGAAAGAGTGGAAATTTCACTCGAAAATTCGACAAGCTCATTTCTGACTGGCTAAAAAGTGAAATCTCACTCCAAAGATTTTAGAGAGCAGCTTCCTTCGTTGTGGAGTTATATCGGTTGGAAATTTTTTGCATCCCAGCCAATCAGAATTCAATAACTTCGAATCACTATAACTCCACAACAAAGGGAACTAAATTAGATTTATTTTTTTCTAAGGATATCCCGTGATATGACTCAGAGAATGGTGTTGGATTCAAAAGTCAGAAATATCCCAGACAGCACTAAAGCTCCCGCAAAGAGCTCCCGTTATGTGACCAACAATGAATTCAATATGAATAGAATGCATCAAAATGAACTCCTAATGAACAACTTGATGTTCAGAAAGAATCCAATATGTAGTCTCGATATGAGTTCTTTCTGATCATTAGGTTGTCCATCAAGAGTTCATTTTGAATGCATTAGATTCATATTGAACTCATTGTTAGTCGCATAACGGGGACTATTTGAGAAGTCTTTGAGAAGTCTTCATGATCTTTTATGAATTCAAATTGATCATTGGTGCTGGCTGGGATGGTACTTTCGAAGTATATGCATTTTTCAAAAAATTAAGATATGCTCATATCTCCGAATCTAAAGATCAGATCTAAATATTCCGGACCAAAATCTTTTCAGAATTTCATCAAGAATCTGCTCTCAGAAAAGTGTACGGCAATTTTGAATCACCCAGTATGTATATATATACATTTCGTATATTCCAAATCTATGTATAATCTATATATCATTTTTTCACATAGGTATTAGCTAAATTCCAGCTGTTAAAGTTGAATATATTGGCACCCACAGGACAGCTAATTACTTAGCACCATTAACCAAACTTTCGCCGATGAAGCTAAAAATTTTGTTGCAGCAATGAAAATTTAGCTACAGCAGCTAAAAAATGGCTGTCCTTTTCACAGCTCGATTATTCTTTCCGTGTTCTTTGAAAATAAATTTTCAGATATTGAGTCAACATTGCAGTGCAGGTTTGATCTCGTATACATTGAACCAAGATCGGCCTTCTATCCCACATAGCACACAATGTCTCAGCAATCTTCCCAGAATATTACAAATGTGTCATTTGAAATATTTCTACGATATTATATGAATATTGTTTGTACAATATTTCGTATCACATATTCTGACAATCTTCCAATTGAAACATTGTATATTTGATATTTTGCAATGTTCTCACAATGTACGATGAGAAATGTGTGAAGTTAATTCGTCGCAAATTAAATATTGCGAGAACATTCTAATAGTAATATTCTTCAATTAACCCATTGATGCCCATTGCGAAACTGCTTGGCCTACGGAGAAAGTAACTATTGAAAATAGAATATCTAGAGGGGGGATGAACATCCGCATGAAAAAAAATTTTTCACAATTTGTTTGAACAATTATTGTTTAAAGAATTTGTTGGGAATATCAATTTACGTGAACGAAAACCCCGAAAGAGTCGTATTCTACAGAAAAATTCATGCAAGAAACGATGGTTTGGAAAATTCTTAGCCATCGTAATTGTTGTAAATAAAAATTATTAACAATTTTGAATTCTTCATACCCGTTGGTGCGCACGGCGAAACAACTCGACTCACGGAGGAAGTAATTTTTGGAAATAGGATATTTAGTTGGAAGTTAATCATCCACAGGAAACATTTGTCCTACAATTTATTTCAATAATTATTTTTTAAACAATTTGTGGAAAATATCAATTCACGTTGATAAAAATCCCAGAATCATATTCTACGAAGAATTTCATGGAAGAATCGGTGGTTAGGAAGATTTTTGGCCATCGCGATTGTTATGAATAAAAAGTATAAACAATTTCGAATCCTTCATCACTGTTTGCGCCCACAGCGAAAGTTCTTAGCTCATGGGAAAAGTAACTAGTTGAATCAAGATATTTTACTCGATGGTGGAATTGATTGAATGAGCAAATATCATATACAAGAAGATAAGGATATGAGTGATGTGTGGTGAGAATAATTTTTAGTGAAAAAAGGGCTGAATCTAATTTTTTATGTTGACCTATTGCGATGGCTAAAAATTACCTGAACTACCGATTTTAACATGAAATTTTTCGTAGAATACGGTTCCGGGGTTTTCATCCCCGTGGATTGATATCTTCAACAAATTGTTGGAAGAATAATTGTTTAAACGAATTAGAAAATTTTTTGTTCATTTGGATGTTTATCCTCCAACTAGATATCCTATTTCCAATAATTACTTTTCCTGTGAGCCGAGCAGTTTTCCCCAACGGGGATGGAAAATTCGAATTTGTTTATAAGTTTGATTTACAACAATCGCGATGACCAAAAATTTTCCAACCCACCGTTTCTTGGATGAAATTTCCCGCAGAATACGATTCCGGGGTTTTCATTTACGTAAATTGGTATTTCCAACAAATTGTTCGAGCAAATTGTACAAATTTCTTTCCCTGTGGATGTTTATTCTCCAACTAGATATCCTTTTTCCAATAGTCACATTTCCGCAAGCCAAGCAATTTCGCTATGGGCATTAATGAGTTGAAAAACATAAGAGTCAAGAAAAATGTAATTTCAAAAATGTGGTTCCAAAAGATTGTCCATCTATTAGTTTATATTGCACAGAAATGGATTTTCCAAAGATTGCTCAGTAACCCACACCAGTATTCGATCAAGTTTATAAGTTGACCACGAAAAACACGTGACTTTAACGACCCATTTTTTTTCGTCTCAGAAAATTCTTAGTCATTCAATTTACAATGATTTGAAGGAACGATTTCAATTTAATTCAGAATATTATTTGAAATGTATGGAAATTGCTTGCGACCAATTATTCATCACACTCTCTCTCACGACCTATTCATTCTTCGTTTCAAAAGATTCTGAACCGATTGGTCTATATTTTACGGAAATGAATTTTTCAAAAATTTCCATCGATCTGGTCCAATACTTCGTGGAATTTACAAGTCGAAGTCGAAAAAAACCTTCCTTCACGCCTTATTCATTTTCCATTTCAGAAGATCCTAAACCGATTGATCTATATCTCACAGAAAGGAATTTTTCAAACATAATCACGATGATTACAATAAATGGCACTTTGAGAAGATTTACGTCATCTCGGATATTCGCTGATGTGATAGAGGCTTTGACTCTCACTCGCAGGACCCAAGTTCAATTCCCACCGGGGGGACTTCCTCATAATCGGCTTTCAATGTAGGTTTTCTTCTACAAAAAGTCGTCTTAGTCAAGCTCATTCAACATTTGTAGAGGTAAACTCTGAAGAAATTTTTTTCCGATTAAAAATATTATTTTGTGAATTTGTTAATATACGTAATTTTTGAATTTTTTTCGGTACATAATATCGCTGAAATGATCTCAGCAATATTTCATAATGGCTCCAGAATGTTACTACAATGATCTCAGCAATATTCCAGAATATCTCCAGAATATTGCAAAGTAGGTGACATGAGACATTGTGGGGATATTCTGACAATATCTCTGAGATGGTCTCCAAAATATTGCAAATTCCAAACGTCATATTCTAGAGATATTGCTGGAATATTTTGTGGGTATACGAACAGCTTGAATGTGTGAATATTACTCACCCCAAATCTTTTTAATTCTTGTCCACCTTGAGATATCCCTTCACTTGATTCTCCAACCAAACTCGATCTTTATCGCACAGCAAATAAAAATCATATTTGTCACAATAATTGTAAAAGGGAAACTCTTCATTGTCATTACAATAACAGGGGAATTTGGCGAATGGTGGGGAGAAAGAATAACAACATCCGTAAGGAAGAAACTACAGAGCGATATTGTATTGTTGAGAATATTATGTTTGGGCAGGGATGTGACGAATTTGTGTCGTCACGGTGTACCGAACTTCTGTGTGTTAGACGTGAAAAATGAGGATATCGTTGATAGTGTTGGATACACAACGGATGAATAGTATATGTATGTTCGTGCAAGAACGAATCGGTCATGGAGGAGGAAAGGAAGAAAAGAAGCAGAAGAGTGGCAGTAGTCTATTATATACGAATTACAGACGTGTTTAGGGTAACAGGGTATGCATTGCACCTCCCGTTGGTACTGTGTTAGTTAGTACTGTGACTCCCCATTTTGACTCACGTCAAACCCCTCGCTTTTACTTTGACTGGGTATAAAAAGCTTCCTTTTATCATTTTCACTCCTCTATACCCTCGCTACATTATACGCATTGGTTAGAAAACTGATTCGCATATGTACCACGGATGACCGAAACAAATTGCATCATGCCGAAACGGGCGGTTATATATATTTCGAATAAATCGCTTGAACGCCGCGTTATCTGTCACCAATCGACCATGACAACACGTGAAAAGATCTCTGCGGCCCGAATAACGTTTGATTTTCCATGCAATATAAATGTACACATACATGATACATTATACATAGGCCAAGCTGTCGAAGCAAAAAGCGAAGGCGAAGGTATGATATCAACATGCTTGATATCACATCGATTATTATTTTGCCACGATGATAATCGAATTTCAATTTAATACCAGAGAGAATAGCCAGATATACGTTGGAGATACGACGAAAGCCTTTACAAAATATCATCTCAAGAAGAGTTGTCTCCTTAGAGCTGAGAATATTTTTATGCCAGGATATCCGGCTTACTACAGTGGAAGTTGTCAGCGAACTTTGAGATCGTATCAGGGCGGATATTCCATGGAACGGATTCCAGAGGAACTATGAAGGAATCGGATGTACATTGTAAACATGGATCATATTTTTATGAAGAATAATTATCCTTGGAACAAGGTGTTTGATATTTTCATTAACGATTCTAATTATCTAGAGAGAAGTTTGTGTGAGATGAGTATCATATATTTTTTATGATGGATGTATTATGATTCTAATAATACGAAACTGAATATGAGATACAGAAAAATGGATATTTTTCCACTCAAAGAAGGTAAATATCGTCAATCTCATCGACTGGTGGCGAGATTTCGCATCTCTAAAGTCCCGTTTAATTCCAGACAGGATCTGAAGGTTTTCTGAAGTTTTGAAAAAACATACTTGGCTACAAACAGAACGTGAAAAGGGATCTCCGAATGTTTCCAGAATATTATTTGGATGTTGGAAGAACATGGAAAGGTCCAGTAATGTTCTATTCGTGTCCTGTGCGTAAAATTCAGAGAACGTTTTCGGAAATGTAAAATGTTGTGGGAATATTCTTCAAGAACTAATTTTCATAAGAAGTCCGAAACATCTCATACGAACATCTCCAGGTAGATACGAGATACGTACTTCAACCAGTGACAGGTCTAATGTACCTGACAAAAGTTACTTCTTGGTAAAGAATAGTACAAATAATAAAATTGACAATATCAGGAGAGCCGTATGAATAACTTACGCAAAAATAACGTTAAGAAATGACATTTTACAAAAATGACAGACACAGAAGTCAGATATACACTAGACTCTCTGAATGTGTCCTTCGACCTCTCTTTTTAACTTTCCGTTATGTGGAATGTTGAAAAGAGAGGTCGGTGGACACATTCGGAGAGTCTACTATACAAGAATCCTGAAGTGCTGTGATAAAAAAATGTATTGATTCATGACGTGTTCGAATAAACATAAATCAGAGATTGTGGCTTATGGTCATTGATGTTGATTCAATGATGTGGGCAATTCTTGATACGTAGTGATCGAGAATATCATTGCTAGTTCATAATAGAATTATTAATTGGAGTACTTGATTAATTTGAAGATTGTCAGAATATTCTGGAGATATTACTGCGACATTTGTGCTGAGTGAAAAATCATTCTAAATGGAGAGACTTGCATTCTTGACGAAGAGGAAAAACTCTGGATTCAAAATGTGTATGATGGAATATGGGTTACGGGTAAAGAAACGATGCCAGATATTCTCAATGATTGTCTTGTTTTCATTGGAAGTAAATGAACAACGACAAGAAGTCACAAAACTTATGACCTTGAACAGTAGCTTGTGAAAAACAATGATGAAGAACTAACGAAAATGAAGGACTTTTTGAAATGAAAATTTTTCCTCGTTTTTGACATAATAAAGTCATCTGAATGTATGTGTACGTGTGCTTATTTGATAATTCCTACCTCGAGTAGGACATATCTTGAACTGGATCAGTTGAATACTTAATAAGTGAGATCGGATAAGCTGTCCTTTGCGATCTCACCTAACCAGCTTTGACTGCATCACAATGATTAATTCCGATACTTACTGAGTGTACCTGACGGTTCCTGAATAGTGTTCACAGTGCGCGAGGCAATGCTACACTCATTTCATACTCTCATTTCATTGGTTTAACATGAAAATCTTGAATAATTCAGCACCGCTTTGTACATTATGCAAAGCACACAGGTACTGTGGAAACATTCATTATCAATAAAATTATTGTTTTGACGCAAACTATCAATGAAGTTACATTGATAAGAAGAAGTAATTGAAACGAAATAATGTTTCATCTAATCTATAAAATAAAACCCCATGTAGTATAAAATATTCCCTTAGATCAATGAAATTTTATCCTAATGGATGATTTAGGTTTTCACCTGATGAATTACTCCATGCGGTCAAAAATCATTTCATCTCAAGCGACACAATCATAGACATAGAAGATTCATAGAATATTATTATTTGGTACAACTGAATACGTTCAAAGTATCTTCACAGTATGTTCATGGAAAAGAGCGTTCTATGAACATACCATGGAATGTGTTTTGCTGCACCAAATGGCATTTGGATAGTACTTTGACTAGCACTTTCGTGCTACTTGGGATTTATTGGAATTGTATTTGATGTTGGTGTGGATGATAATCAAATCATTGACTGTAGTACTGACTATGAAAAGAGTTGATAATTTCTGTTCTACCTCATGATGGATTATTCGATTTAAAAATCAAATATGGGTTGAAGTATGAGTTTCAGTACTAACTGATGAGAAAAATATCGATTTCAATTACCACTATCGATACCCAAGCAGCAACAGTAGTTCAGAGTATATACGAAATAGAAACGTTTGTAGAATGTATGAATGAGATACACAGAACATATAATGTACATTCATAGAATATTCGAATAGGATTGTTTTAAATATACTCAGAACGTATATAGTATATTCAAAATGTACGATATTCATTCAATCCACGTTCAATTGACATACCATCGTATATTCGATTACATACGTTCAATGAATATGCATAGCACTCATAAAACGGTCTCATTTGAATGTTCATAGAACATACTTCGAATATTTGGAGAACGTTCATAGTATATTCTGATGCTGCTTGGGATTGAATGTCATTTTCACATATGATATCCGTATGGACCGTTTTTGAATTCATTTTTCTCAACTGTATGAAATTAATATAACCTTCGAAGTAGATTCAACTGACTCATGACTTTTTGATAATGAAATTCATTAAATCGGCACAGATTGATTCCGATTCCTTCGCGATTCGATTACGCGATCAGGTACAGGTGTTTCAACATGTGTTTTTTGTTGAATATTATTCGTTCACAAAAGAAGTATCTGAGCGGTTACATTCCACTAAAACATGACACATTAAACTCCTTGCTTTAGAGGGACTTTCCTTGAATCTTTTGCATAATCTCACAATTTTGTGATGGAGAAAATGTCATTGGATTCCATTCACTGGTAAAAACTGTGTTTATCTGCAATATTTCATGTTGCTGAAGTTTGAATCGTTCATTGGAACGAATGAATTATCAGATGATGATAAAATACAGTGCGCCCTTTGAATAAGACTGCGTACCTTCTTTTCGTTTGAATGCCTACTGTTGATAGAACGAGGAAGACACCATTTGGCACTATTCGGAGAGTGGACTGCACTCAGCAGTTGAAGACTCAAAATCTTGCAATTTATTCTTCCAGAGATGTCTCGAGTTGCAAGAAGTTGACTGAAGAAGGTAAGTAAAGAGGATTCATCAGATTTTACCCAGACAGCACAAATGATCATTTTGAATTCACAAAAACTTCTGAAAGAACTTCTTGAACAGTCCCCGTTATGACAGTGAAAATGAATTCAATATGAACTCAATGAATTCAAAATGCATACATGTTGAATGCCTGAATAGTTCTTTTTGGTTTCGTGATGTGGATTCTTTCTAAAGATTAAGTTATTCATCAAGGGTTCATTTTGGATTCAAACTACTCATAATGAATTCATGTTTACTGTCATAACGGGAGCTCTTTGCGGGGACTTTTATGCTGTATGGGTAGGAGTTTGAATTTGTTTTTCGTCCCTATAAACGATTCAAATTTCAATAACATCAATATTTCTCCAGTTTTTACGGACTCATCGGTATACGTAGTATACCAGCACGGGGTGCCGTACGCTCTGACCGTATCTTCTAAAATATTTGAGTAATTCAATTGGAAGTTGGATAGTTTTTCATTTCATGCAATACTGATTGATAATCCATGGGGTTGTCTGTATGTCTGTCTATCTGTCTGTACCCGGGATAACTCTGGACCGAGTGGACCAAATTGGATGAAATTTATAGAGGACCTTCATCGAACCCTTCCCCCGGAATGATTTTTTTTTATTGCAATCGGACAAGTCCTATTTTTTTCAAATTTTTTTCTGAAAAAATAGGTGATCTCGGAGGAAATTTTCTCCGCTATATACGAGGTGTGTTCAAAAAGTAAGGTGACTTTTCAAATTTCGCGGGCAACGTACTTTCGATTATCGATTTTTTTGTTTTGTTATGTTGGCACACTCTTCCCGAACATCTGTACCAAGTTTCAAGTGTATAGCATTTTTTGTTTGGTTGTGAGAGGCGTAAAGGTTATAAGTGTTTTGCGTGCTCGGCGATTTCTTGCTATCGAAAAATATGGATCAAAGGATTTGCATCAAATTTTGCGTAAAAAATAAAATAAAGTGCTCCGAAACACTTGAAATATTGACAGTAGCATACGGTGAAACTGTTCTGAATAAAAAAAATGTTTACAAGTGGTACAAACTCTTCCAAGATGGCCGAGAAGATGCCAATGACGAGCCTCGCTCTGGACGCCCAAGCGTTGTCAACAAGAGACGTCAACAACTGATGAAAACGTTCAAGCAGTGAAGAAAATTGTTTTGGAAAATCGTCGAATCACTATCAGAGAAGTTGCTGAGGATGTTGGTTTATCGCTTGGCTCGTGCCATGAAATTTTTTCTAACGTTTTGGGCATGAGACGTGTGTCAGCGAAGTTTGTTCCGAAATTGCTAAATTTTGACCAAAAGAACCGTCGCATGAGCATCGCTCAAGAACTGTTGAATGACGTCAACGACGACCCAGATTTACTCAAAAGGGTCATAACTGGTGAAGAATCATGAGTATATGGTTATGATGTCAAAACCGAAGTCCAATCGTCCCAATGGAAGACCCCAGATGAGCCAAGACCGAAAAAAGCACACCAAGTTCGATCAAATGTCAAAGTTTTGCTCACTGTTTTCTTCGATTACCATGGCGTGGTGCATCAGGAGTTCTTACCATACGGTCGTACGGTCAATAAACAGTATTATCTTGAAGTTATGCGCCGTTTGCGAGAAGCAATAAGGTAAGACACCCTATACCCGATCAGGGACTAGTACCCGATCATTTTGATGATTACGTCAATTTATGAAGTAATTTAGCTATAAGTTTCAAATGAAAAAGTTGATTTTCGATGCGTTGGTTACAAAAAATATTTTGGTTTAAGATTTTTTGCACAGTTAAACAATGAAAATCTGCAGAATAAGGACTGATCGGGTATATGTTCACTGATCGGCTATCGGGTCTCTTACCTTACGAAGAAAACGTCCAGAATTGTGGAAAAATAATTCATGGCTTTTGCATCACGATAATGCCCCTGCTCACTCATCTTTGCTTGTGAGATTTTTTGGCCAAAAACAACACCACAATCATGCCTCAGCCACCATATTCACCGGATTTGGCCCCATGTGACTTTTTCTTGTTCCCAAAACTAAAGAGACCTATGAAAGGACGGAGATTTGCAACGATTGAAGAAAGAAAGACTGCATCGCTGGAAGAGCTCAAGGCTATACCGAAAAGTGCTTATGAGAAGTGCTTTGAGGATTGGAAAAACCGTTGGCATAAGTGTATTGTATCTGAGGGGGATTACTTTGAAGGGGACAACATAAATATTGATAAATAAATAAATATTTTTTCTTAAAAATACAAAGTCACCTTACTTTTTGAACACACCTCGTACATATATGTATACGTCATTTTCTCCGCAGTCTTTGAATATTCGTTATCTTGGCTCGGATCGATGAATTATTATGAAACATGGGTCTTAGGGGTTTTCGAGAATGCCCTGGTGAAAGGGAAGCTTGTCATAAAGAGTAACGGAAGCGTAAGCATGTTTCAGATTACTTTCCCATTACTTCTCATATGCTTCCTATCCATTCTCCAACTACGCTTCCGGACGTAAAGCCCGGTTTCTATGAAATTGGGGTCTCTTCAGATACGCTTCACACACTTCAAATATACGTTCGAACCACTCTTAATGTTTCACTTGACGCTCGGTATACGCTTGAATCCACGTTTCAAATACTTTCCAACTACGTTCCTGACACTTTCTATTACACGCTTCCCTTTCACCAGGGTGCTGAATCCGAATTTGGGATCAAATCCCGAATTCATGATAGCGGATCTAAGATGGTGGACGTGAATTTAGTCAAATTTGCATTTGCGGACAGTTTTATATGAAACCTGGGTTTTAGGGGTTTTCGAGGGTGCTGAATTCGAATCTGGGGTCGAATCCCAAATTCAAGATAGCGGATCCAAGATGGCGGACGTGAATTTAGTCGATTTTGCATTTGTGGACAGATTTATATGAAACCTGGGTTTTAGGGGTTTTCGAGGGTGCTGAATTCGAATCTGGGGTCAAATCCCGAATTCAAGGCAGTGGATCTAAGATGGTGGACGTGAATTTAGTCAAATTTGCATTTGCGGACAGATTCATATGAAACATGAGCCCTAGGGGTTTTCGAGGGTGAGGAATTAGAATCTGACGTCAAGAAACGAATTCAAGGTGACGGATCCAACATGGTGGACGTGAATTCAGTCGTTTTGGCATTTATGGACGGATTCTTATGGAACATGGGCTCTGAGGATATTCGAGGGTGCCGAATCCGAATCTAGAGTCAAATCCCGAATTCGAGGTAGCGGATCCAAGGTGGCGGACGTGAATTCAGTCAATTCTGTATTTGTGGACAGATTTATATGAAACCTGGGTTTCAGGGGTTCTTGAGGGTGCTGAATTCGAATCTGGGGTCAAATCCCGAATTCATAATAGTAGATCCAAGATGGCGGACGTGAATTTAGTTAACTTTGCATTTGTGGACAGATTTATATGAAACATGGATCATAGGGGTTCTGGAGGGTGAAGAATCCAAATCTGACGTCAAAAAACAAATTCAAGATGGCAAATCCAATATGGCACACGTGAATATAGCAATTCCGGTTCTAATGAACAAAATGATATTGTTATATGTAACAAGGATTCTAGGGATTTTCAAGGGTGCTGAATCAATTTCTGCGCTCCAATGTTGAAAGAAAATAATAATTCCGATCTTCCCGTGTAACCTTGTCGCATCCGAAGACTCTCCAACAGCTGGTTGACGTTATGACAACTGCGCACTAGTGAGAATCCAAAAGTGAAGGAAGTAGCTATTGAAACAAATGACGCCTGAAAATATTCGGATCCATTTCTAAATTACGCCTGAATAACTCTTCGTTACGCTTATCATGCTTAAATTACTTTTACCTTATGCTTTCGTTGCGCTTTCAGGCTCTATTCCTACCAGGACAGTTGGAATTCTACAGTTCTCCAGGTACATGTTTCTGAATCATTTGGGGATGGTATAAAGGATGGTAGGCAATAAGTTCCAGGCTCTCTGAACATCACATTCACAAAGTTCTCAATTGAGGGAAAAACCGATGAGTGCCTTTCCATATATCCCCGGATATCTGAATTGTTCAAAATGCGAGCAAAGCGAGCATATGTGGGCTACGATCCATTCAAAATGAGCGAAGCGAATTTTGAAGGGGGTCGGACTGCTGAGCGAAGCGAAGCAGTCAGGAGGCGGAGGCTTCTGGTCTTGTATCTTTTAATGTAATCATTATTGTAAGCCAGGCCTCAGTACCATATCGTATTTGCCCCCGAGGATCAAACCCTGGGGAGCATTTTTGGAAAATACAACTTAATTATTCCTATTCTTTTTCTCTCTGAATTGACGATTGTTGTTTTCTTCCTTCATTTTCAATCAATTCGATTCTTTCGAGTAAAAACTAATTGGTCTGGCAGAGCTCATCAAGGGATGGATTTTCCGATTATGGCTAATCAATAGCTGAGTAATAATAAGTAATGCACAAATATAGCATATTTCCGATACCAACATTTTCGAGATCCTTCTCGGGAATTCTTGAATGATTATTGAATTTTCTGGAACTCTGTAAGATCTTCGAGTGATTTACAACACTCCTGAGATGAGTAGTTACCCCTGCCCCCTGACTGCTTCGCTTCGCTCATTTTGGATCAATCGTAACCCACATATGTTCGCTTCGCTTGCTTGAACGATTCAGATATCCGGAAGTATATGAGGAGGCACTCATCGTTTTCCACTCAACCGAGAGAATTTTCAAGTGTATTATTCAAAAAGCCTGAAACTAATTGGCTACCATTCTTCACGCCATCTTCACACGATTTGGAAACATGTTCCTAAACAACTGCAGAATTTGGACAACTGTCCTGGTAATAATGAAACCTGGAAGCGCGATTGAAGGTCAAGGTGAGAGTCATTCAAGCGTACATGTAAGCTCTTTTGCATCCGAACACTCTCCAGGAGCTGGTTGATGGTATGACAACTGCACAATAGTCATCATCATAAAGTAATCAGTCTTGAGGCTGGTTTGATGAAATCCTCCAATCCTGCCTATTATCTGCTAACCGTTCAATTTCTGCATATCTACGACAACCCTTACATTGTATAATTCGCTTCATATAACTGAATCTAGGTCTACCCCTCCGAGTTTTACCATTCATTTTTCCTTCCAATATTGTTTCCAATAAGCTATCATGCCTCAATGTTCGTCCTATCAGATTACTTCTTATTTTCACGACCTGTCTCAAAAGACTTCTTTTTTCATTTACCTTCTCAAGTACTTCTTCATTCTTCACTTTCTCTATCCACTTTACCCTAAGCATCCTTTTATAACACCACATTTCAAAAGCTTCAAGCCTTCGTTGGTCCGTTTTTCCAATTGTCCAAGTTTCGCAACCATATAATGCTGTGCTCCAAACGCAACTCTTCAAGAATCTCTTCCTTACTGGTAAGCTAATATTCTTCGAACACAGTAACTGTTTCTTTTGGTGGAAAGCCTGTTTCCCTTGTGCTATTCTTGCTCTTATATCTCTTTCGCTTTTACCGTTTTCTGTAATCATGCTTCCTAGATATTCAAATTCTTTGACTTGCTGAATTGTCTCTGCATCTACCCATTGAACCATGCATGGAGATCCGAAAAACTCCAGAACTTGTCCATTACATCCACATCAATACAATTGGGCACAGTTGTAAATAATCTGGGGTTACAGCATGGATAATGAAACGTTATCCATGCTATGGCGTCAGATTTGCACAAAATTCAGGCAACTCTTGTTTGTGAAAGAAGTCCGAATTTGATCCAGAAAGGTGATACAATATTGTCCAGTCTACAGTAATATCGTCAAAAAATATGGGTTGTCAATATTTGACCACATGTGACTCTCAGTACTAGTCTCTTCCAAATGGAACGTCGGTTTTTAATAGTTCGTTCCGGGTTTGATTGTATACAATCTGTTTTCCATAAATTCCAAAACTTGAATTGATCGTGAGAACATTTCATTAAAACATTATTCCTTTTGACATCGTTAAACATCCTGTTTTAAATCAAAATTCAAGAATGCGTAAATCGAAACGAATGGAACATGAGAAGGGTTTAATCAACTCCTCAAATTGCGCTCAGAGGACCGTTTGGTTGCGCTTCTACGCCGTTCTATAGGCTTCACTTCTACCTGGGATTCAACAAATCACGGAAGAATCACACTGTTAGAAAAATCAGTAAAAGACTTCACAACACGGATACGAAGTTTTGTACGTATCAGTATTACGAAATTTTGTATCATGTCAATCATGTGGCCATATCTGTTTATATCATTGTTATAAAATTGAGGATCAGTTTTGATACAAAATTTCATATCACAGCTTGCTACGAAATTTAACATCATTTGTGATACAAGATTTTGTATTATTCTCAACAGTAACCAGGCAAAAGTTGGTCATTCTATTGATCAGTTAAATTTTCGTCATCACTAGATTTTTTATCATTATCATTCATTAATGGGCGGAATGATAACTAGATGCTCACTGAGCATTTCCGTTAGAACCTCGTATCAATATTGCAGCAATATTGATGCGATCTTGAAAGTATCAATTTTGAGTTGATTCCAGATACACTTACGTATAATAAACATCCAATGAACCTTCACATGTCCATAGTCCCATTTTAGGTTCGATCAACGTTCGTTGCACGTTTTTGTTTCGTTGGGGATTCTTTGATCGGGTAATTGATTGAAATCCAGGATTATTGGTTCATCTATGAAGAAATAGTGTATTATCACATTTGAACATACCTGGGACATATGTGCAACGTTCTTAGAACTACCTGAGACATTATTTGCACGTTCCCTGTGTTGTAATCAAGCACGTCTTATGAACGTTCGACAAACATCCTGGTGCTGTCCGGGAAGTGTTCTTGAAAGGATACTCTCAAAAGATATATCTTATGAACGTTCAACCCCCCCCCCAGACAGCATCATGTTCCCTGAACGTTTTCAAAACGTTCTAAGAATGTTTTCAACACGTCCGGACGGTCTTAGAATGTTTTCGAAACCTCCGAGTGCTGTTAGGGCCCGGTGTTGTACGGGAAGTCCTCTCAAAAGGATACTCTCAAGAGGCGAGTGCTCTCAAAAGGATGCTTCCAGGATAATCACACATCTCTAGTAAAAGGGAACGATGGGGACCGATAAAAAGAGTCAGAAACCGCATAGAAAATGATTTAGAGTTGTTTCTATCAGTTCTTATCTGCCTCTGAGCGGTTTTCAACTCTTCTAATCATTCTCTTCAGTTTCTTTTTCCCGCAGTAGGTAACTCAATCTTATCGCGTTTTTCTGTTGAATCATCCAAAATTGAGTTCGAAAAAAGATCTGAAATTTTCAGGGGAATTTTAGCTATCTTAGATAACACAAGAGTTCTGAAAGAGTTCTTTATTAATACATCGCATTCATCATGAGCTATTTTAGAACTCTTATGCTATCTGGGTATGGTTAAAAATTTATCGGAACTGAATCCAGTAAATGATTGAATTCCCTAGTAAAAAACGAACATATATGACCCATACATAATCCATACATAATACATATTAAATTCATATATGATTCATATATGAAAATGCATAGAATCATATACAATCCATATTTGATCCATATGTGATCCATATATTATCATATATGACTCATATATAATCCATATAAAATCCATATACGAAAAATATTTCATATGTGACAGAATTTTGTCACATGTATGGGAAAGTCTTGCATCGAAAGGTCATATATGGATTCTGTATGGGCCATATATGACCATACACGGATTCAATATGGATTGCGTATGAATTATATGGTCATATATGACCATGTATGGTTTCTATATGCTTTATATATGTTCTTATATGATTCATTTTTACTAGGGTAATTTTGACTCAATCTTATTCATGGAAAGATGTTTGTTCAGATATTGATCATGGTATTATTTCCACATGCTGGGTCCAGATTTGAGTTACAAAAGTGACACAGAAACACTCGAATCCTGATCCATCGGTCTCCAGCTGGTAGTTCAAATATTGGTCAAACGTACTTCTACTTGGTTCAATGGGCTATTTTGATTCTCGTTCTTCTTGATGTTTTCGCTGTTGTACAAATTATGAATTTTATTTTGCCCTTATTTATATTCATACAATAGTTTCCTAGTAATATTGTTTTCATCCTGTTGAGAGTATTCTCTAACTCAGCACCACTCGTAGCTAATATAGCTATGTCATTGCGTACACTGAGAGAAAAATAAAAGTGCCATACCCAACCACGTGTAGTTGAAGAATTTATGAATGAATCAATGAATTTTCCGTTGAAATGACTTGGGAAGTGTAGACTTAACTACGCCACCTTTCATTGTCTCAAATATATCACTTGATTTTATGAACCAATGTGTGTCAACGTCAACAAATCACAGAAGAAGTTTCATCCAAAATCTCACGTAGTTGAGTCAACCTCGCAGACAATCAATGCTTCGTTATTTTGTGTCAAATGTATATGGGTACTTGACGGAAACTATTTTTCATTGTCCCAATCATTCACGTAGTTGACTCAACAGAGTCGGCCAACCGAGGGAATGATTCAATGCAACCTCCAGAGTTGGTTGAACGTATCTAACCTCCTGGCGTATTGGAGTTAACTACGTTTTCGTTCAGTTCATTAATCCTTTTTCTTAGTGTACCGGAGAGGCATTTGAGGTGGTTTTCTAGCGACATTCAGAATTAAATTCAAAATACTATTGTCAATTAGAGGACCAAGGCCGAAGGGATTCGATGATCATATTCGTTGGGGCTCACCAGGTCGTTCAATATGTCCGTAGGATACACTGTAAAAAAAAAACCGGAAATTGACTGTGCAACTGGACTGGAAATTTCCAGTGCTAGTACTGGAATATGGATATTCCAGTACATGTACAGAGCTTTTGTTGGTCCGTTACTGAAAATTTACCAAGCATAACTGAAAATTCAGTCCTTGTACTGAAATTTTCAAGTTTGAGATGATGTACTGAAATTTTGCCATGATTTTGCGAAAATTTCACCGGCTCGTACTACAATTTTATAGTTCTTTCGCCCCAGAAAAAAATACTCCCTCAAAAAGGACTTGGGAAAAATTTCGAATTTGGAAAAAAAAACCTAATCGTTGGTATACTGGAATTATATAGGTTTTGAACTGCAATTCTCAGGTTTTGTGATGGAATTTTCCAGTTGCTATGTGATTGAATTATACAGGTTTTGAACTGCAATTTTCAGGTCGTGTGATGGAATTTTCCAGTTGCTATGCAACGGAATTTTCCAGTTATGCTGGAATTTAATCACTGTTGCACTGAAATTTTCCACTTATATTGGACTCCGTCATTTCTGGCAGGAGAAATTGCAAGTCTTTATAATAAAAATGTCCTGATTGAGATTTTGAGGAATAATTGTAATTGTGGCCAATAAAATTGATATATGAGGTTTTTCGAAGACTTATTCTCTTTTGTATTCTAGATATGAAGCATATTCAGTAACCCAAGCTGGCCTTCCAACATGTCACGCTATAGCTCATCGGTTAGGTCTTAGGTTTCAGTTGGTAGGCAGGTAGAAGAGTGTAGGTTCAAATCCCGTTAGGTGGACATGAGTTTCTGTCCATCCAAATGAACGATCAAGTTTCTCAATCATCTTGGAACACAAGAACCCTGCAAAATCACTTTGCGTGAGCAATTTTTTCTTCAATTTTCATGGATATCTTCACCATTAATTTTCCAGTACATGTCCTGGAAAAGTCCAGTTCGTGTACTGAAAAATTCCAGTACTGAGGCTCAGAAAATTTCCAGTTTCGATGCTGAAATTCCATAACGTTTGCACTGAATTCTTGCAGTATGAATGTGCTAAAAGTTTCCGGTACATGTACAGGTCAATTGCTTCCAGTAAATGTACTGGAATTTTGCGGTGAAATTTTTTTACAGTGATAAGTCAGGAAGAAAACAAAAGTTTGACTACACTCGATTTTATTATCCAACATAGTTGCCTTCGGGGGCGATACAACGAGTATAGCGATTTTCCAACTTTTCGATACCGCTTTTATAGTACGATTTCTCTTTTCCTTCATAATAGGCCTCACTTTCAGCTATTACTTCATCATTGAACCTAAATTTCTCTCCAACAAACATTTTCTTGAGATCTGGGAACAGAAAGGAGTCGCTGGGGGCTGGACCTGGAGATTACGGTGGGTGGGTAAGCGATTCGAGGCCCAATTTATTCAGTTTTGCTATCGTTTCCATCGATTTCTGACACGGTGCATTGTCTTGGTGGAACAACACTTTTTCCCTCGCAAATGTGGCCATTTCTTTGCGATTTCAGCCTTCAATCGATCCCAGAGTGCACAGTGATAGTCGCTGTTGATAGTGATTTCTTTTTGGAGATAGTCGATGAATATTATTCCCTTCGCATCCCAAAATACAGACGCCATCACCTAAAGCTGGCGTCCCATGGACGGAAAAAGTGACGGAAAGCGAATTGCGGTACCAATACTTTTCAAGTATGCTTAGTTTCATCTGGTTTCATCCAACAGTCACTGAAAATTCTGAAAATCTATTGGTGCCGCAATTCGCTTTCCGCCCCCCCCCCCCGTCCATGAGACGCTAGCCTTACCGGCCGACCGTTGCGTCTTTGCTCGCTTTGGATTCGGTTCGTCGACTGCTGTCTACTCAGCTGACTGCACTGTAAAAAGAAAGTCTTAATCTATTTGCATCTCAATTTCAGACAATGCTTCTTCCATTGTGTTGGCGATTGTTTTTTTGGCTCAATTGGTTTGCATCATAGATTCAGCCATGAAATGAGCTGGATTTAAGACTTTGTTTCTACAGTGTGTCTTTTGGATTCTGGTGTGTAATGGTAAAGCCAAGTTCCATCCATACTCACATATCGACGATAGAATTCGATTTTATTGCGATTTAACAGCCCCAAACACTCCTCTAAAGCATCAATTCGTTGTTGTTTTCGGTCGATTGTGAGCTCACGCAGCACCCACTTTGCACAGAGCTTTCGCATGCCCAAATGTTCGTGTAAAATGGTGAAAACACTACCACCTGATATCGTTACAATGTTAGCTAGCTCGTGCACCATCAATTTGCGATCGTTCATAACCAATTTGTGGATTTTCTTCATGTTTCCTGGAATAACAGCCTCATTTGGGTGTCTACGGCGCTCTGCATCATTTGTGCTGGTACGACAACGTTCGAATTCAGCAATCCACTTCTCTACCATTTGTCTCGATGGAGCAGAGGCCGGATAATGTTTATCAAGGCATTGTGTGGTTTCCACTGTATTTTTTTCATCAAAAAGCAATGCTTTATCAAAATTCGAGAATCATTTTCTCTATTTTTTTTTCAATAACAAAAGTTGCTTCACACAAAATGCTGTAACTCACGAATGGATAGTCAGATTGCTATCAAAATTACACACGTATCGTTTGAAGGTTAGTACTAAATAAAAGTCGTATGGAAAAAATACTAGTAACCCTATTTATGTGTTATCCTACGGACTGTTTGAATGGACTGTTATATTCGTATTCACGATGAAAAAAGAACTAGATCGAAATATAAACAAACAACTTTATAACACCTACATGAAATTTCTCATGGCTTCTTTCTTCAAAAATTTTCATTAAAAATTCGTTCATGACTTATGGGGGCTCATTTTATTCCTTGAGAGACTTGAAGAACCTTCACCGGGGGAATCATTCATGTATGTAGGTTTTACAATGATAACTCGCATTTGTTTATAATCAGTAAAATACATTCGTATCAACAACAGTGTGTGACAGTGTCCTGATGATGAAATATAAGAGATCTCCAGGGTAAAAGTTTTTCAAAGCTCACGAGGAACGGGATGGGCTCTCATAAGGCATGAACGGATCAGAAATAAAAATTCTCAAGGAAGAGAACCGTGAGAAAGTTTGTGTGGTTGTTACAAAGTTGTTTCTTTATGTATTAAGTTGGTTGTTTTTCTACCATCAATACGAACAGAAGCCCCAACGGATATGATAATTGAATCCCTTCGACCTTGGTCCCCTATTAAGTAATCATTTTCTGAATTGGAGTCTGAATATTGTTAGAGAACTACCTTGAGCGTAACGAAGAGCCGTCTAAGATGAATTGGAACATTTTCACGCTTCATTTGTTCCAATAACTACACCCTACACTTTTGAACTCTCACTAGTGTGCCTCCCCGTGGGATGATTGCGGGTCTTCCAGGGGGAAGATATTCTTGATACCTGTCCTTGGTATCCTTTTTATCCATCCTTGGTAGTATCTGCTTCCTTCACGTGGTGGGGAGGATGAGTATCTCAGATTTGGGTCTCTTTTTCGGGTGGAATAAACTACTCGAGAGGGAGAATACGAACTGAGAGAAACAAAATCATCTCAACGCCAGGAACATCGGCAAAAACGGAGGGGAAGCAAGGAGAAACTACCTTCCTCGACATCTTTTGATATTCCCGAGGAAATGAAATCTTTTTCCAAACCTAGAATTTTGAAATTTTAATTTATTGAGATAAAAAAAAGCGACAACATGATGGCGTCCTCTCGAGTAAAATATTCCGGAGGTGAAATGGCCTCCCGTTCGGATCTCCGGGTGGAGGCTGCTCGAGTGAGCTCCATCAAACAAGATGGAAAACCAAAGAAGATGGGGAAGAAAGAGAACATTCTTCGAGTCGGAGCGTGGAATGTTAGATCACTGAGACGAACAGGAAAGCTAGAAAATTTGAAATTAGAAATGGATAGGTTACGTATCGATGTAATTGGAATTAGCGAAATGAGATGACCGCAAGAAGGGGATTTCTGGAGTGGGGATTATAGAATCATCCATACAGGATCAAAGAATGATCAAGTAGGTGTGGGATATATAATGCATGAAAGGGTGGGGGATAAGATAGAAAATTATTTGCAACGTAGCGAACGCGTCATGATGGTCAGAGTTAGAACAAAACCGGTAGACACTGTTATAGTTCAAGTATACATGCCCACATCCGCGTACTCAGAGGGAGATATCAAAGAAACGTACGATGAAGCAGAAGAAGTGATAGAATATGTGAAGGCAAAAGGAAGTTTGATGATCATAGGTGACTGGAATGCGGGAGTAGGGCGAGGAAAAGAGGGCAACATAATAGGAGATTTTGCGTTAGGAAAAAGAAATGAAAGAGGACAACGTCTGATCGAATTCTGTGAGAGCCATAGAATGGTTATTACCAACACATTATTTAAAAATCATCTAAAAAGGATCTATACTTGGGAAATGCCAGGAGATACAGCAAGATACTAAATTGATTACATATTAGGGAAACAAAGGTTTAGAAATCAAGTGAAAAGCTGTAAAAGTTATCCAGGCGCGGATATAGATAGTGATCACAATATGTTGCTGATGAAATGTTCTCTGAAATTCAAAGCTCTGAAGGAGAAAAGGAAAATGCAAAAAAGATGGAATTTGAAGAATCTCCAAGAAGAACAACCCAAGAGGCATTCGAAGTGATGTTGGATGAAAAATTGGAGGATCGACGAGAGGGAGACTTGGAAATAGAGAGTAGATTGACAAATATGAAGGGGAATATAGAACAATGTGCGAATGAAATTTTGAAGAACGATGGAGTAGAACCTAAGAAACCATGGATAACAGAAGGAATTCTCGATTTGATGATTGAAAGAAGGAAATACAAGAATAAGAGTAGTGAACATGACCAGCAGACATACAAGGCACTGAGGAATGAAATAATAAGAGAATCAAGGGAAGCAAAAGAACAATGGTTAGAGGAAGAATGTCAGGATATAGAAGTAAAATTAGATTTAGGGAAAATAGATGAGGCATAGAGGATCGGTAGGAAATTTTTTTGACAAATGAAATCTGGAAGCAGTAGAATTAAAAATTCACTAGGGAGACAATTGATAAGAACGGAGGAAAAAATAGAACAATGGATTAATCATTTAGAAGATCTGTATAAAGGAAGCGATAATATAGGATTCTTAGAGAGAGGGGGGGGGGGGAGATGTCGATGAAGAAGAATTGGGAGATTCAATTTTGAGATCAGGATTCGATAGAGCTTTAAAAGAATTGTAAAATAATGAAGCACCAGGAATAGATGGCATAAGTGCGGACCTTATCAAAGCCTCCAGTCAAAGAACTCGTGACGCACTGTTCCAATTGGTCAGAAATATGTACGAAAGAGGAGAGGTATCGAAAGATTTCCAGGAGACTAAAATTGTCACCATTCCGAAAAAACAAGGAGCAGACAAATGCGAGCGCGACAGAACGATAAAACGATTAGTTTAACTTCACATGCTTCGAAAATACTGACAAAAATTATATACAGGAGAATGGAGAATGAAATAGAGAGTAGATTAGCAGGAGATCAGTTTGGTTTGAGGAAAAATAGGGGAACGCAGGAAGCAACATTAGCACTCAGAACAGTGGTGGGGAAAAGTCTAGAGTTGAGAAAGTCTGTGTATATAGGTTTTGCAGGTATACAAAAAGCATTCGATAATGTTGATTAGGAGAAAATGTTCACGATTTTGGAAAAGGTAGGAATTAATTATAAGGATAGGAGAATAATATATGAATTATATAAGAATCAAACCGCAATAATAGAAATAGAGGGTCAAAAAGGAGGAGCACAAATCAGAAGAGGGGTGAGACAAAGATGCTCACTATCGCCATTGATTTTCAATTTGTATATAGAAGAAGCGATTAACGAAGTGAAAGAGCATGTGCAATTGGAATGACAGATTCAAGGTGAAAATGTGAGCATGTTGAGATTTGGGGATGACATAGCTATATTAGCTGAGAGTGGTGCTGAGTTAGGAAATACCCTCAACAGTATGAAAAAAATATTACTAGACAAATATTGTATGAGTATAAAAAAGGACAAAACAAAAGTCATGATTTGTATAACAGCGAAAACATCAAGAAGAACGAAAATCGAAGTGGATGCAGAGACAATTCAGCAAGTCAAAGAATTAGAATATCTAGGGAGCCTAATTACAGGGAACGGTAAAAGCGAAAGAGATATAAGAGCGAGAATAGCACAAGGGAAACAGGCTCTCCACCAAAAGAAACAGTTACTATGTCCGAAGAATATTAGCTTAGCAGTAAGGAAGAAATTCTTGAAGAGTTACGTTTGGAGCACAGCATTATATGGTTGCGAAACTTGGACAATTGGAAAAACGGACCAACGAAAGCTTGAAGCTTTTGAAATGTGATGTTAAAGAAGGATGCTTAAGGTAAAGTGCACAGAGAAAGTGAAAAATGAAGAAGTACTTGAGAAGGTAAATGAAAAAAGAAGTCTCTTGAGACAGGTCGTGAGAAGAAGAAGTAATCTGATAGGACACAAATTAAGGCATGAAAGCTTATTGAAAACAATATTGGCAGGAAAAATGAATGATAAAACTCGAAGAGGTAGACCTAGATTCAGTTATATGAAGCAAATTATACAAGGTAAGGGTTGTCGTAGATATGCAGAAATTAAACGGTTAGCGGATAATGGGCAGGGTTTGAGGATTTCATCAAACCAGTCATAAGACTGATTACTTCATGATGATGACTATTGTGCAGTTGTCATACCGTCAACCAGCTTCTGCAGAGTGTTCGGATGCAAAAAAGCTTACATGAAAGCTTCCCAGATTTTGATCCGGCACCCTCTAAGGACCTGCAGAACCCATGTTTCATATGACCTGTTCACAAATGGGCAGATGACTATATTCACATCTGTCATATTGGTTCCGCCATCTTGGATTATATTTCTGACTCCGGATTTGGATTCAGCACCCTCAAAAAGCCCTGAAACTCACGTTTCATATAAATCTGTCCATAAACGCGAAAACGATCAAATTCACGTCCACTCCATCGGATCAGCCATCTTGAATTCATTTTTTGACGTCAGATTCGGATTCTCCACCCTCGAAAACCCTTGGAACTCATGTTCCATATGAATCTCACAACAAGTGCAAAAATGACCAGCTCCACTCTCGCTTCCACGTGGAATCTCCGTTCATTCACGTTCTATCCACGTCCACCATTCATCCATGTAGAGTCCACGCCCAGACAGCATCGGATGTCCTGTGGACGTTTTAGAAACATCACCTTAGTTTTGCGCGCTTCGTCTCCGTGGAGTAGGTTTAAATACGTTCAGAGAACGTTCATTTTTGATGCACCTGAATACGTTCCTAGTACGTCGTTTTCATCTACCACGGGACGTTCTCGTTACGTTTCCCAAACGTACTTTCATGAAAACTACTCTATACAAACATACGCGTAGTATCGCAGAACGTCATTGACATCTTCATTGAACACGTCCCTAGAACGTCGCATGGTGGACATAAATTGAACATCACAGAACATTTGTATGTTCATGCAAGACAAGGATTGACTCGTCGCATTCGACTCTTCAAAGGTCAAGTTTCCCACCAATGTAGAGCTGCGGTCGCATGATGACGACGCCTGCGGGTCCGCTTCCCCACCCTGACCAGCCGCCGGTTCTGGGTCTCCGAAACCCTGTCCCGTAACATTATCCCGTGTGGTTGCCATAACGGCATGGAAGCCGTAACCCAGGGACTTAGCCGGAACGCGGGACAACTCCGTTGCCCGCCGTCACCACGGGGAGGTGCCCTGGGCGCAATCACACGTAATAACCGCTAAAATCGAACAAAACGATCAAAAAAAGGATTTTAACTGCATATCACCTTCATATGACCTGCAAATATGACTTTAATTTGGATGTATGAAAGTATTTGGATGTAAAATTTCACGCTGGTTCGGAATCCAGGATCAAAAAAATTATATCTTTTGATTTGAGATGTTTGACCTTAATTTTAGCTTGATTCTGATGTGATGAGGTCATATAGACCCCGGAATCATGATCTGCAACCCCAAAAACGTAGAAGTCAACTAATCCAAGACCCTGCCTAGCCAATATCAGAGAAGACATTCAAAAAAAGGATTTTACCTACATATGACCTTCATATGACCTGCAGATATAACTTTAATTCGAATGTAACATTTCCCGCTGGTTCGGAATCCGGGGTAAAAAAAATTATATCTTTCGATTTGAGATGTTTGACCTTGATTTGACCTTGATCCTGACGTGATGGGGTCATATAGACCCAGGAATCGTGATCTCCGACCCCCAAAACGTGAAAGTCAACTAATGCAAGAGCCTGTTTAGCCTAATATCGAGAAAAGGTTCAAAAACAGGATTTTACCTACATATGACCTCAATATGACCTGCAAATACCACTCTTCTTTGAATGTAAAAGTTTATTTGAATGTAAAATTTCCCGCTGGTTCGGAATCCGGGACCAAAAAAATTATATCTTTCGATTTGAGATGTTTGAACTTGATTTGACCTTGATCCTGACGTGATGTGGTCATATAGACCCAGGAATCGTAATCTCCGACCCCCAAAACTTATAGGTACTCACCTCTGTTCTGGTGTTCCAGCGTAGATCAAATGTTGACCTGTGTTATGAACATGAGGGTGTATTTGACCTTTTTCTAAATCTCTTGGCTGGTGAGGTTAGATGAAATGGTAGATAAATCACTTTTTTTTCCTTTTGACCCACAACATAGGATTGAAACCGTTAATGAGTACAAAGAAAGTGAGTTCTTTCTTCATTTCATCTGACCTCACCAGCCAAGAAATTATTGAAGAAATTTTTGACGTATTCTGGTACTACTTGGCAAGTATGCATATATATTACATAAATGTGGACATACAACATGATTTCGAAGATCAATATTGATTTTCAATTTATTTTCAAAATCGTCGAATGTCTCAGTTTTTTGGAATGGAAGCGAGATTTTCAACTCCTCTAATAAACAATTTCTGATAGCGTCATTGGAGGTAATGTTCGTTGTATGAGTTTGCAGTAATATTTGCTGATTGCGCTTAAGGTCATCCAATTTTAAATTCATGTCGCGAAGAGTAGTTAGAAGTAGTTTCTGAAAGTCTGGAAGGAACCCATGGATACCCATGGATACCCATGGATACCCATATGAACTTGATCTATACATTTGTACTCAAGCAGTACAACCCGTACATAGAAGATTCATAGAAAATTCTTATAAACATGCATTTGGTACAGCTAAATACGTTCCAAGCATCTCCATAGTACGTTCACGAGGATGAACGTTCTATGAACCTGCTATGGAATGTTTTTTATTGTACCAAATGAATATACCCAAGTGGCATTTTCACAGTACTTCACCAGCACTGTCGTGTCACATGGGTAACGTCTATTGTATATTCAGGTTCTATGAACATTAAATTACCATAATTACAATTGAGTGATTCCGCAGTGTCGACTATAGGTACATTCTAATCCATAATAATTATGTCACTAGCCCCTGACCCTGTAAGAAGGATAGAATTTGATATATTATTTTACAATAGAAATTATGGAGCGATTGTTTTTCCTTAGTGTATTATGATTTTTCCTATTTTCTCAACGCCTCTCATTTTGGGAAGATGATGAAGATATCAGAATTCTCATATATCTTTTAACCCAAGCAGCACCAATCTTTTGATAAAATACTATGGAGGTTCCAATTGATTATATTCATTTGCTGCAGTAAAAGATATTATTTGTCCCGTTCAAAGAACTTTCATTTTCGAAAACGTTTTATGAAACTGCTTTGAATGTATCTAGTTGTACCAAATACATATGATGAATATCTCACAAATTCCCTATGGACCCGGCCAGCACAAAAGATCAATTTGAATTTATAGAGCCTTCTCAAAGACTTCTTGAATAGTTCCGGTTATGCAAACAATAATGAATTCAATGAGAATTCAATTAATTCAAAATGAAAACGTATTGAATGTCCGGACAATTCATTATGAAATCTCGATATGAGTTCTTCCTGAGTTGTTGATTGAGAGTTCATTTTGGATTCAAAATATTTATAATGAATACATATTGATTAGCATAACGGGGATTCTTCGCGGGAACCCTTGTGCTGTATGGGGACGTAAATGTGCTGCTTTTGACAATTCAGGACCTTCGAAAAAATTATCCAGATGTCCGAATTATTTTCATATCTGCTCGATGTTTGTCCTCGCCACTTGTGACAGCCATTGGAGATTTTGTTGACGATGTGCCTGGTTGTACACTCTTTGGGGGTACAGAATTGGCAGTAGAATATAAAATTTGTTTAGGAGGAGGTTCATTCTCATTCGTGATGAAGTGTGAAACAGAAGCTTCTCTATTCAAGCTTGTTACTGTATAAAAAGTAGAATATAAAAATTGATCAAATAAATTATTGTTGTTGATATTGTACATCATTGTATGTTGCGAAAACTAGGTTTTTCAGTTCCTCATGATGAATTTAAATCACATACTCCCATATAGCCCATAAAGAGTTGTTGATGAAATAATTTTGAATTTTTATAGTTCCAACGGATTATGAATTGTTTTCAACAATTGCGTTGTTTAGGTTCTATACATCTACATGACAATCTACGCAAAGAATAATTAAGTCTCCGAAACCAATTGGTTTCGAATACGTTTTCTTCAGTGCTGATGAAAAACGTTTTTCTCTCTTCCTAAGTAACACAAGAACTTCTCAAAGATACTATGATGATACAGTGAATGTTAAGAGAATGTACAACTGAGACTATTTTGGATAAATTCGTCAATATATTCTAAGGAGGTGCATAGCATATAATTATTCGAAACAGTCTCATTTTGAGGTTCTAAGCGTATCCGTAGGATTTTCCAAACGCGTTGCTTGGGTTGTAAAAAGCGACTGAGAGGTAACATACAACAGTTTGCAATACATCGGTGAGGTCTTGGCATTTTCAAAATTGTCAATCGAGGAATCATTTTTCTGCTTCCTTCCTGTGCCTTGCTTTATTTTTTCTTGATAAGGTATTTGACCTGTGGATCATATTGCAATGCATGATCACAAAATTTCATCAAAATACCTATATTAATGGATTATCAATAACTAAAATTTATACAATAGAAAAAGGTGTGTGTTGACCTACGCTATACTGTGAAGGAAGTTCCTTGTGAATTACCTAGTTGGAATCAGAAAATAACATGTTCATGTCAAAGTCTCGCCCTCAATATAGGAAAAATACATATAAAAATGTGAATATTATGTCGCTGTGCATTGGAATTTCAAAATCTACATGTATTTTCATTGCGCTGGGAGTAAGACTTTCAAATGAGAGTGTGATTTCCTGATTTCACCTAGGTAACTTACCATAAACTTTTTTTACAGTGTAGTATCACGGTAATGATAAAGTTGAGTACATTTTTTATCAACTGTAGTGACGACATTTTTATAATCATGTGTTATTGTTTATTACCATGGAACGAATTTCAAGCTTGAAGGGAGATTGTTTTTAGGCTTTGTCTAGAGCAGCCCTATACCATTTCAATACGAAACCTATTTCAAAAAGAGGCCACTTATTGTCATTGACACTAGACCCGAACCAGGTGGCGCTTCATGTTCAGTGGGTACGGAGCGAAATAAACATAAATGAGAACTTAACCTTTCAAGTGAGGATATAATAGCTTCAAGAATATTATACGTGTTACACAAAATAGGAAGAATAATTTGAATCAGTTATTAGAACAATATCACCACTGCTTGAAAATTTTGATCTAAATAATCTTTTATTGAGGTTATGTTATGAGCTCTAACCCAATCCCTGCGTGACCAGTGTACTATTAGTGACGTCTCGTGACGAAAGACGATAGGAGTTCTACTTCAAAGTGGCGGTGGCATAGGGCTGGTCCAGAGGCACGGGACCCGTGTCTCTAATTTTTTTTGGAGACACGAGTCCCGTGTCTCTAGACAATCCTTAAGAGGGGGGAAAAAATTAGAGACACGGGTCCCGTGTCCACATAGACGGCACGTCAGCGCCACGGAAAAGATATAGAGAGTCATATGTCTACACAGTCATACGTCTACGCATGTGTTTTCATTTTCCAAGATGGGTTCGGTCGCGACAAATATATGGTATTCTTGTTTATACATTACATGCTGATGCATCCTCACACATATTCCGATTGTGTCCCATACAGCAAAAGAGTCCTTACGAAGAGCTCCCGTTATGACAGTAAACATGAATTCATTATGAATACTTTGAATTCAAATTGAATCCTTGATGAACAACTTACTGTTCAGAAAGAATTCATGTTGTGAGTTCATAAAGAATTTTCCAGGCATTCAACATGTATTCGTTGTGAATTCATTGAATTCATATTGAATTCATTTTCACTGACATAACGGGGACTGTTCCAAGAACTCATTAAGGAGTTTTCAAGGATTCAAACGGGTTATTTTTGCTGTCTGGGGTAGAAGGATTTGTATTCAAATAAATTCCAATTGGATCAAGAACAATTTGCAATGCTCATTGAAGCATTAACTGCAAATCAACGGCTACTTCTTGAAACGGCATTGCCACGTCAACAAAACCAAGAAGCCGGTATTCTTCAAAATTCAGTAAACGGCACTACGACGTTCTTACCTCAATCCAAAGCATTTGATCCAAAGAAAGAAAATTTCAAATATTATCGTCAACGTTTCGAAAACTATCTTACGATGAAGAATGTATTCGGAGATAGAAAATTGAGTGCTCAAATGCTGTTGAATTCAGTAGGAGCAACTCATTATCACATAGTGGCAGCACTGGTTGCACCTCAAAATCCGAACGAGACGTTGTATGACGAACTTGTAAAAGTTCTAGAAAATCACTTATGTCCGAAGAGGAATGTGTTCGTAGCACAACATCGATTTTTATCAACGTATCAGACAGAAAAACAATCAATTGCGGAATATGTAGCTGCGCTTCGGAAAGCTATTAGTGAATGTGAGTTTGTGTCATCTTGTGAATGTAGGAGCTCAATTGCTGAAATTTTTCTACGTGCTCAGTTTATTCAAGGTTTATGTGACAATTCGATTCGAGAAAAAATACTCCAGTCAGATTTATCTACGTTTGAAGAAATTGAGAATAAAGTACTCGCGTTAGAAGCGTCAAACATCGATAGTCGTGAATTAGCAGTGAAGCAGAATCGAACGGCACAATCTGGATGTTCGACCGAGATTAATCAAGTTACGAAGCAACATGGTTGCAAACACCATAGTTCTAGCAAAAGAAACACAAAGCGTACGGGCAATCGTTGAAATCAAAATATACAAAGATCCAGATCAAAATCACGAATAGACTATCGACGTTTAAGTATAGAAAATTTATGTTTACGTTGCGGGCGAGATAATCATATTGCGAAGAATTGTCGCACAGATCAGAATGTTTTGAAGTGTCATTTCTGCAATAAAACTGATCACGTGAAAAAAGTATGTATTAATACATTACTCAAATCAAACAAAAATACACGCTCTCCAAAACCAGAGTCAACAAATTTTGTGCAGGAAGAACAGGATTTTCAATTAAATAGAGCGAATCAAATTATTGATATGTTCGATCATTCTACGATTGAAGGCGGAGATTCTGCAAAATTCCACATGGTGGTGCATATTGGAGGAAAACCACGAAAATTTGAAGTCGATTCGGGAGCAGGTTTCACATTATTGCCTCAAAGTCAGTTTTGGAAACTGCAATTGAACGTTCGACTCGTGAAACCAAGCATTGCTTTCAGGTCTTATACACAAAATATTTTTGTTCTTCACGGCAAAGCTAAGGTACAAGTGGAATACAAAAATATTAAATCTCTTGAAGAAATTTACATTGTTCCAGATGAATACGAAGCATTATTGGGTCGTACGTGGATTCGACATCTAAACATCGATCTTCAAGAAGTCGATCAAGATGAAAAAAGTTACATTTACAATGTAGAAAATCTGTACATCAATAACATTGAAAATTTTGTCACCCAATTTCCTGAAATAATCAAAGAAAAAAGAGAAGAAAAAATTGGAACTGTGCCTAATATCGAAGTGGCTCTTCAACTAAAGAAAATGGTTAAACCGATTTTCCATAAAGAAAGAACAGTCCCCTATGCATTACGAAAACGTGTTGGAAAGGAACTAGACGAGCTTTTAGCTAACGGCATTATTTCGGAAGTTCCAACAACAGATTGGGGATCGCCCTTGGTCGTTATTCCCAAGACAAATGGGGGAGTTCGATCATGCGTGGATTAGAAGATGGGAGTGAATGAAAGACTAGCTCCAGCTAACTATCCTATTCGAAGGATTGATGGAATAGTGGACAGTCTTCGAGATCCTAAATATTTCTGCCGATTGGATTTATGCAAAGCATATTTGCATTCACGTTTTGACAAAGAAAGTAGTGAAATTCAAACAATATCAACGCATCATGGGACGTATCGAATGAATCGCCTTTCATTCGGAATTAAAACGGCACCGTCTGAATTTAATGGGATTTTGGATCAAATTTTAGCAGGCTTGAAGAGAACACTATCATATTTCGACGATATTATAGTTGATGGATCATCGGAAGGAGGATTTCGACAAAATTTATATAACTGTTTCTAACGGCTACGTGAATTCGACTTACATTTGAATAGAAAAAAGTTTTCATTTTTTTCAAAAACGAATCGAATATCTTGGGCACATTATTGAATTCAACGAAATTTCAGAAGATCCGAAGGAAATAGCTGCAATTGTGAACATGCCAAAACCAAATAACGCGGAAGAGCTTCGAAGATTTCTGAAATTAGGGACTTACTACAGCGCATTCATTCCAAACGCATCGTCGATAACATTCCCATTGCGCAAGCTACTTCAAAAACATACAAATATCAATGGACATCTCAATGTGAGAATGCTCTTCGAAAACCCAACGAAAAAATTCCAAGTGATAGAGTGTTGACAATCTACGGTCCGAATCTTCCATTAACTCTCAAGTGTGATGCCAGTCCAACGGAAATTGCGGGAGTGCTATCGCATAGATAGAATTGACAAGGCAGAAAAACCTATCGCATTTGCATCTAGATCCCTGACACCAGCTGAGAAGAATTACAGTCAACTTGATCGAGAAGCGTTGGCTATTGTATTGGCAATTGACCATTTCTACATGTACTTGTTTGGATGGAAATTTCAAATCATCACCGGTAATCAACCATTATCGAGAATTTTTCATCAAAATTCAAAACTCCCAGCCATGACGTCTGTAAGGTTATTACGGTACGCTTCATTTTCATCTGGATTCGATTATGCAGTAAGTCATAAGAAGGGAACGGAATTAGTCCACGTTGATTGCTTATCGCGAGCTTCGATTGAACAAAATCACACGTCTACTGACAAGCACTTGAATGAAGAAGTTCGATCTGTATGTGCTATGGCTGTATTTGAAATTTGGCCTGTAGGATTAACCGCACGAACAATTCGGGCGGCAACGGATAAAGACACTGAATTATCAAAGATTAAAGAACAATTGTTGGAAGAGCCAAGTGACCTTGATTTGGAATTCACCTTCGAAGACGAGATGCTGTTCAAAAGTCAACGTGTCGTAATTCCAAAGTCTCTTTAACCCTTGCTTCTCCAGTAATTACATAAAACTCATCCAGGAATTTCAAAAATGAAACAGTTGTCTCGACGTTACTGTGACTGGAAAGGAATCGATAAAGACATCGAAAAAATTTCGGGATCCTGCGAAGCATGCGCTGAGGTCAGAGAAAATCCAGCGAAAGCACCCGTGCATCATTGGGAGGAACCGAAAAATAATTGGGATCGAATACACATTGATTACATGGGACCGTTTGAAAACCATTATTTTTTTAGTACTTATAGATGCGAAATCTAGATGGGTAGAAGTTCGAATTGTTCGAGAAGCACCAACCTCTATAAGAAGCATTCAACTGTTACAGGATATTTTTGCGACTTATGGATTTTCGAGAGTAATGGTATTGGATAACGCTACAATTTTTACAAGTGACGAATTCAAACAATTTTGTGGACAAAACGGTATTTTTCAAAAATTCATCGCCCCCGGGCATCCAGCGACCAATGGGTTGGCTGAACGAAACATTAAAACATAAATTCAAAGCCATGTCTGAAGAATCAATGAGTTTATCAGAGAAAGTTCGTGAAATATCATTCCGATACAGGGCAACGCCGCTGGCAAATGGAATAAGCAAGAACGGGACTCTTAATATTTTGAACCATGTCGACCGCATCAACCTGAAAACGTCGTAAGGGAACGGCATGACGGAGTAATACAGAATCAATGAGAAGAAGTGGCACTCCCGGTTGTTGAGGTGGAAGTTGGACGCTTAGGTCGGAATCGACGACCACCCTCTTATCTTGAAAACTATCATAGGAATTGAAATGTTAATTTTCCATCTATCTTTTTTTTCACACTTCATTATTTTGGAATATGTTCAATACTTCTTGAAATACTCTTATTTGTAATTTTTGCAAGTGCTTTCATTGACTTGTCATTATTGTCTTGTATTTTGTTTTCATATTTAGCATTTTGAATGACGGAATTTTTCAAATAACGATGAAGCATTATTAGTTTGTGAGAATTATTATAGTTCAGTCGTTACCACATAGACGGCGCGTCAGCGCCACGGAAAAGATATAGAAAGTCATGTCGACACAGTCGTAGTTGTTGGGAGCACGTGTAGTACAAGGAAGGGGTCGGTGCCGAATCAACGAAAAACCAAATCAACGAAAAAAAATTTACTAGCAGTATGAAGTTGTCATTTTGTTGTAGTATGAAATGAAATTAGTCATAGATCATTGATTAAATTCAACGAAAATTCTTTATGTTAACCTATTCACTGCACCCGTTTATTACAGTAGACACGTAATTCATCATTCTAATGAAATTATTAATGCTCTTTCTAATCGATCGGTACAATCAAACTGTTTCAAACGTCTGTAGAGAACGAAAATCGGTTTGTTGTTATCATAAACATAACCATACCATAATCATAAACATAACAAAGGGAAATTAAGTTGACCGTGGGGTTGTGTTAGCAAATCAATGTTTTTTACTTTTCGTTGAATTTAATCAATGATCTATGACTAATTTCATTTCATACTGCAACAAAATGACAACTTCATACTGCTAGTAAATTTTTTTTCGTTGATTCGGCACCGACCCCAAGGAAGACCTCAACTAATAACGTGTCTTATTCAATTCAAATATGATTCAATGCCCCTAATCGGTCACAACATGTGGGTCAATTTTCCGGTGCATCACTCAATGTTTCAACCGATCTGTGGAGCAGTTCACTACCTTCTGTAGTGTGAGGGAGTGGTTGAAATTTGGTGACACATCGCCCACATTTCTTATCAAATGATAACCAGTGTGCTGGAACAGTGTCCACTGACTTCTCAAGTGGTGCACGACCACGTTGAATAAATTGCACCAGCAAAAACGAATGATTCAAACCACGTGATTTAATTCAACACACGACGGGGTTGATATTCCATTATGCGTGTCCAAACACGCTAGTGCATATTAGTACAAAAAGCTGTGATGGTTTGTATACAGATGCATACCTCCGATGAAAATACGAATATTAATCACGCTACGTTGTCGAATTTCTTCCAAAATCACATTGATTGATCCATAAAACTGAATGACTACATTAATACGTCATAAATCGTACAGGGGATTCCTATGAAATCATTGTTGCGATTGTAGCATTATAGTGGAAAAATCATGCGGCTTTGGAAGAAACCAATCAACCAATGCTGTTGTACATTCTACGTACTTCAAAGAGCGGATTTGTCTGTCCCATTCGGTCTCCCTCCTAGAAACATCGATTATAATCGATACTTGATGATTTGCAACCACGAATCAAATAACATATTGAGACCTGTGAGTCACCAAAATCAAAACTCAACCTGCATTATCTAGAATATTGGCAAGTGAGAATATTTATTTACTGAAAAAAAACAATAAACGATTTTTATTATAATTAACATAGAAGTTTAGATTATATTTTCGATTTGTAAACATAGCTTGAGATCAAACCTTGATTCAATGTGATATCGCATAAATGTTTGGATGATATATTAAAGTAATACGCTGTCACTGATTGTGTGATTGATGTCTTCACAGGAAAATCGATAATCAGACCTTCATCTTTCATAAACTCCCGCAACAACCGATATTTCGGGCGATGTGAATACAAGAAAACTGAAAGCAGTGATGGGAAATTTGATGTAAAGAGAAATATGAAGTAAAATCATAAGAATATACAGGGTGGTCCATTTGAAGTGATATAGTCAAATATGTTGGAAACTAGTGAAGATGGAAAAAAATGTTCCAAATAAAAAGTTCAGGGTTCTGAAAGGGAAATATGATGCTGACCTTGAGAAACCCCTCGAAGGTCATTTTGGAGGTCATTTGGGGGTGAAGATGGTTTTTTTGAATGGGATTCCCATTTTTTCATCATGAAATGGGGAAGCTGGTTCCAAACCCTTCACGAAACACTGGTCATGGACCCCTTTCCGCTCATTGGGGTGCAAGGTATGGACCGTCGGAGGTATTGATGAACTACTCTTAGCGCTACCCAGGAACAAAGACGTGGACGTGGTAGTTCTCTGTTCCCTCCGGAGTGCTTGATTATTGTGAGCCCCCTTGCCTCTCACATGTGGGGTTCCAAAATTTGGAAGTTTCTTTGTAAATGAGGGAGGACATGATCGATCGCATTCGCACTGTTTGTGCCAACATACCAGGATTATGTATCCAGGCAGAGGGAGGTACCTTCGAGCAATTATTGTCACAGCATCAAGCACTCCTCATGTGAGAGGCAAGGGGACTCACGATAATCAAGCACTTTGGAGAGAACAGAGAACTACCACAGTATCCATATATACGAATATTCATATATTCATTCAATTTATATCTATATATATATTCACTTTAATTATAATAGAATTGACATTTTCATCAAAGATTTATCCTTCTTGAAATAAGGAATGCGTTAAATCGAGAAGAAGAATCCTATGTCATACGTGCAAGAAGTATGCATGATGAAATCAATCTTCTCTGTATCGATACTCCGTGGAGAACGGAACAATGGTACGCTGTGTGCACACACGCATGTACGCACACCAATGCGTACCTATACATCTTGACTCTGAAGTGCAATACGACTCTCGAACATAGGTCGACGAAATGAACATAATCATAATAGGTCCATTGACAAATCTTCGACGAGTCACCTCTTATGATTCCTGTACTCCTAATACTTCCTTTCTGATTGGAAGTTATTCCTCTTGGATTTAATTATAATCAACAACAATTTCACATGATTTTATTTACAGGGTAATCTCTCTTCAATATTCTATCATTACATGAAAATTTCAATCCTTCAAGACAAAATCAGATATCTGTATGAGGTAAGAGGTAATCACCTGTATAGTAACTATCGTGGGGAATTGGAATGATAGATAGCATGTAGTTTTCTCTTGTTTTATGCAATTGCATCATATTTCTAAGTTTAGTCATGTGTAATTTTTCATAATTAAGTGATTTTGATTTCATGAATTAATATTATCATAAGTTGGATTCGGGTTGTATGGGAGAATACTTTGATTTGATATAGTACATTTTCATCTAACGAATTTTGTACGATTTTTGGTCAAACAGGGGGTTTTTTTAGGATATTTTTCAATCAATAATAATTTGGCAGTTTTATAATATGTGGTTCATAGATCCCACGGACTGGAATTTCTTCATCCGAATCATCATCGCAAGACCAAACTTCCTTTCGATAAGGTGAAGATTTATTATAAACGGAAACCTGAAGAATATTCCTCAGGTTCCAACATTGGAGGCTTGATAACCAATGTTATGTTTATGTTACTTATAAACATGACACGCTCTCTCATGACTTCGAATTTAGTCATCGATGCTGTGCGTGAGAACAATACGGAAGGAGGGATGTATAAGTTATCTAACCAATGTTCTTCAAGAACGACCCCACCTATGGTCTTCACGACATAAGAAAAACGTACAAGAAGATGATGAAGTCGAGAACACTGACCTTCTGAATAGTCAATGCCTCCCACCACAGGGTGAATTCCAGTCAGTGGGACAATTAGTGGTTTCTAATTAGTCAAATGACCCCACTGACCGACCAAAATCGCCATAATTGGGGGTAAACCGAGGTTACTTCCTTGTTACAGAGGAAAACCTCGGGCAGATTCTCGCCGCGACAAAGATAAAACACATCGAATTCATCTTTTCAACCAAACTTTCATTTCAATTTAGTTTTCAATTTAGTTCCAGTTCCGTTTTAATTTAAATTCAGTGCCAATTTTAATCCTTAAGACTCATCTCTCAGGACTCAAATTGGTGGTGAAGTGTTTGTAGTAAAATAAATCACGATTAAGTTCATTGAACCAGAGACAGGAAGACTCGAGGGGCGCATCGATAATACAACAAAAGGTAGAATTAGATCTTATTAACTGTTATATTCATATTGATGTAAATTCAAAGTTTTCTCCACAAGTTTCAGTGTAAAATTTCAATTGAGTAAATTCTATGTTATTCCAATAACTAATCTTCTATTCCTACACCTTTGATCATTCCCTTTCCTTCCTCCTCTTACAGCTTCACGCCCGAGCCACTTTTCTCGAAAAGTGGTAAATGTTGTCGTTAAGGTTGTATTTGATTTTCGAATGCATCCTATGCGACAGTGCAACAAATCGTGATTCCTTAAAATCCTATCCGAATCCATTTCACGATTTCCTATTCCCAACAAGAAAATACTGGTCCCGTGGGCACAAGTTTTAGCTCCGAATCCAGTTTCACTCAGGCCTCGCGCTACTCAGAGGCATTCGAGTTGAATTGAAATTCATAAATTGAAACTCAGAAAAATATTCATGCACGTTCGACTCCCGGATGTTACAGGCGGACTCTTCAAACCCGCGAAATTTAAAAATTCTCCTCACTTTTTGAACACACCTCGTATTTGACTATATCACTTCAAATGGACCAACCTGTATTTTCGCTCACCTCATTTGTTTGGGTATGAGATTCTGGATAATGTCATTTTCTCACATATGTAAGTAGGGGAAAGTAAGGACCCTTCGTACGGTTTTTACATTTTCCATGTTTTTGAATCAATCATTTGATCGAAAATTTAAGTGATTGTATTTATCAATAGTACATGTATCTGAGTTCATGCGAGAGAATTGTCAGTTGATTACATCTCATATTCGTTAATTAATAACAACCTGAAGTCAATTCGAAATTTGTATGAATGTTCCCCACTTATGGGGTACTTTCGGAAACTATGGAATCATATTGTACAATGAATTCAAACTACAAATAAATCATGAAGAATTTTCATTTGACAATAAAACTAACATTCATATCAATGAATGAAATGTAATACTACAATTATTGAATATCCACAATTTTGTTACGTGTTCTTTGTTGTGTAATTGCGTCCCATGCCCTTGTTGAGAAAATTTTGATGAATAAATGGTCAATATAGCAGTATAAAAACATAGAAACATTTGTTTGTCATCAATGAGACACAAAATCAACCGTCAGCAATTTACCGTTAACCTATTGTGTCTGCAGGGGTACTTCCGTACGTGTCTGAATGTGCCCTTCCTGGTCCTGTACGAATGTGCCCCATTAACGAAACAAGGATAAAACATGACTTTCCCACTATATTGATATGCACACCAAAAAAATTCATTATTAAAATCATGTTTCAGGGATGTATCTTCGTTACTGAGAACATAAAACAACGAGAGTAAACATAGCTGGGAGCATGGATGAAGAAATCACTTACGAAATGCAAAAATGCAATGCTACCTATAACTTCACTTTCACTGCTACCAAAGACCTAAAACTGCGAAGCCATCATGGTGACTAATCAACTTACTCGTATATACTCGTATACACTCATGTTAGCACAACTTTTCATTCGTATTTTATAACTACTGTATTAATGTACCCTGCGTACGAAGGGTCCCGATTTTCCCCTAAGTCATGATGAAAGAGATTTGATCAAATCATTTATCAATAAATCGAATTACTGGTCGCTAGTGAACCAAGCACGGACGCTAGTCTCTAATGTAGCAGTGGTACTACGAAAATTCGGTCCTCAGAATCTTTAGAGAAATTCATATGTATTTCAATCAGTTTTGCAATAATATTGTTAAGTGGGACAATTTTTGTTGCCTTTGATGGGTGATTATTTAGGTCCCATGTATGTAATGTACTAGAGTTACACGGATCTTCATGAATGGAATTTTTCTTATGACATAAAATAACTTGTGTAAAAATCTGTCTATTCTCTGAATAAATTTTCTGTATATACCCATGCAGAAATTGACGAACGACCCAGTACTGGAATAACGTTATTTGCCAACTGCCAACTGTTGGCAAACAACGTTGGAATAAACCCGGAATGATAACGCTGATCAACACTGGTACGGCGTTGTTCACCTATACTGTGTCAACGTTAAAATCAACCCTGAATCAGTACTGGTTTTTCATTGTATACCAACAATGATATTGAACGTGCACATGAATGATTCAGGTGACTGTGAAATAATATTCCTTTTTGCAGAATATTATCATACGAATGAATATAATCTCTCAGTTTAGTTCTAAAATTGATGAAAAGAATAAGAAAAATGAACGCTACCCACATATTACAGCAATTGTGAAATAATTCCAAATAATTCACAAAAAAATTATTGGAATCCTTGTCAATCTCGTACTGTATGTGTAATAGATGTATGGAAACATGTTCCAATGTCAGTTGCTAGAACCGCGTTCTACAGGAATCTAACTCCATGGTGGAAATTATCCTAATGAAGATATTTAATGATAACCAGCGTTCGAAGTGTGGGGGTCAATAGCGAAAATCTCATAGCCCTACACGCGGAATCGAACCTAATACAAAGTCCTAACCCTAATGAGAGAATGACGCTTTGACCAGTACAGCTGTACGCCAGTTATGAATTCTGATATCACAAATTAAAGTAATATTGTATAGTCGGTGTGAGGAGTCCGGCAACAGATCTAACGGGAATATTTTTGAACACGTTGTTATTGATGAATTTTGAATATTCTTCTCCGACTGTATACTATTGAGAATGTTTCTCTTATCATTCTGAAGGGTTACAAATTTTCAAATGACAGCAATAACATATTATATAAAGATATTTTCGTTGGAACTGTTACCGGAGTTCTTACACCGACTAGACTAGACTTGCAAATTATTAAAATTCAGTATCAGTAATAATTTTGCTGTACCGTTAAACCGGTACCTACGCGATGGATTAGAAAAGATCAATTAAAGTGACGTGTTTATCCGATTCAATCATGCGTCGGTTGAATATAATAATCTATGAGCCTGTGTGAAAATTGCAGTTCGGTTGACAGATGTGAGGTTAAATTTATGTGACCAAAAAATGGATGAATTATTTTTGTGAAATGTGTGGTGGTTATTTCTTGAATAATGTGTATCAAAAAATCTGTTAGTAAGTGCAAAATGAATTAGTAAATCAGTTATAGCTGTTGTAACATGTCAAAAAATCGTAATTTGTTGATGCAGTGAAAATGAATTTTCTTCAAATACTTACATCAGTACTTCTAGGCAAAAACTCAGAGATCATATTAATTTTGTAATAAATATGAGTCATAAAGAACTCATGTGATCAAAAATATGTCAAAAAAATGTTCAAAATGAATTGCAAAAAACTTGGATTATTCACTTGCAGCTCGACGGATGGTTTTACTTTTCAAATTGAAGAGTACTCTTCATGTTGAAATTCTCAAATTTGAGGAGAAAGCCTCATTTTCTGAGTTGAATTCGTTGTTAGGGTGATGATAAACTTGTGGGAAGAGCTTGAAAGTTAGGTGGAATCTATATTGATCAGGAAAGTCCAAATCGTGTGGCAAAAGTTAGAAAATCTGTCAACTCAGCTCACGGCACATGGGTATTCTATCAGCTTTTCTTCACTAAGCGGAATCTAGGCAGGAGAAATGTATCAAGACTCAGTAAAATCAAGTTGGTACAGAGTAAGAGAGGACAGATATATCCGTTGAATTTTATTGGTTATTATAAGAATGTTGATAAATACGTGAAGGCTATGTATGACTCAATTTATCGTCTCTCAATATTTTTGGTCAATGATTTTGTATTGTGTGCATTTTTGTATCTTTTCACTAGTAGGTTGAGGAAACATGTGTATTGAACCTGTTTCATAAATATAATAACATTCATTTGTAGGAACATGATACAACATTATTGGAACAAAAATATTAAAAGACGACACATTGGATGTTCTATAGCCTTTCCTTATTTATCAACATTTTTATAATGACCAATAAAATTCAATGAATATATCTGTCCTCTCTTATTCTGTACAAACTTGATTCCACTGAATTTTGATACATTTCTCCTGCCTAGATTTCGTTTAGTGAAGGAAAGCTGATAGAATACCCACACACGATTTGAACTTCCCTGATCAATATAGATTCCACCCAACTCTCAAACTCTTCCTACAAGTTTATCATCACCCTAACAACAAATTCAACTCAGAACATAAGGCTTTTTTCTCAAATTTGAAAATTTCAACTTCAAGAATACTCTTCAATTTGAAATTTCCCCATGTTTAGAATGACTTTTATACGAATATTGTGGATTTATAAGTCATTTTTCATCTCAGGCTAGATAATTTACAAAATTATTTTGTACAGAGTGGTTATTTAAAATGATCTGGGAATATTCTTATTTCAAGAATTTATCCTAAAACGAAGAATATCTTATGAAGTCACTAAAAATTAGAGGGGGTTAACCTTATAATAAGAGGATTGGTTGAGAGGAAGAGTGAAGAATGAATTCCTCTCAATCCTAGAATATCGTTTTTTCGGTGTATATTTTCAGCTAATGTCCATGGTTATATCGAAAGTAAAAAATATAACACATCTGTTCGTATGTTGCTTAAGTTCGAATCGTTTCTTGGAACGAATGAATAATCCGAGAACATTTGAAGGTGTCATCCTGAGGACATAAATAACAGTTTCTTCAAAATTTTGCCGTAATCAACCACACATAATGGACAACGTTGAACGAGTTTTAAATCAACGTTGGCAAATCAGCATTGACTATCGACGTTACAACAACATTGTACTGGTTGTTACTTCAACGACGTTACAACGTTGGCAACCAACCCTGGTAATCAGTGTTGTACCAGTACTGTTTCGATTGTTATGGTTGGTTGGAAGTCGGCATTTTCTACATGGGTATCTGACACTATTGTGTTTCAGCAGCACCGTATTATGAGAATGTTTAGTGGTTAATGGAATTCGTTTGAATTTTACCTTCAAAATTCCTTCATCTTCTTCTCTGCTGATGATTATTTCAGCAAGTTGCTCTAACTGTGCTTGTGAGTGTGAATATCGCTCATGCTCTCTTCGCCAATATTGTGCCAACACGTCGTTTGGTGAACGCGAATCTGCTTTGATTTCGCCTGAGAAGCTTCCAACTTTGAATGCATTAATCTCATTCAAATTACAGCCCATATTTTGTACATCATCATATATATGAGATAAATTATGAATATTCATTCTTAGAAATTCAGAACCATATAAAATTTGAGAATCCTCTACAAATTTCAATAAATATCCTCTTGCTTGATTAACAAAATCCACAGCGTCTTGCCCTGTCAAAACTCTACAAGCCACATGTAACAAGATGATATGATCATACCTCTGTCTATCTCACAACTTTCTCAATACTATTAGAGCACACACTGATAGAAAAAATTTATATTCCACAGCTTTCCGTTATTGGTAGAACATTGTCGAACGCATTTTCCTACAAAATTCTATTTGTATATCTTGATGAATTCCCGCTGAGCGAAGTCAAATTGCGATAATATTACATCGACGTTACAATGTGGAATGTAACATTAAAAAACATGTGAGAGTCAGATTCATACAACATCGTGGTGATCCTGAAAGGACCTGATAAGTTCAACGCAGATGTAACATTATAAATATGATATTCGTGCGGGGTGATTTGCAAGAGGGCTCATATGACTATAATAACATTACAGACACATCAAAATATCAATATTACTGCTATCACAATTCTGCATTATTCTAATTGTAAGATATACCAGGAAGTTAGGCATGTTTTTTCACTATATTATTGAGAAAATACGAGTGGAAACCCGATGAAAAAGAATGAGATACAATGAGATCTAGATAGATAGATGAATAAGTTTATTATTATGCCCTAGGAAAACCTATGGGGCAAATACAGTATAGTATTTTACAGCGGTTCTAAATGACTAGCAACAATAAGAAGAACTCATAAAACTAATTAAGAGCTAATAAATCTAAATAATTAATTCCATTAAGCTCCATTGGGCTCTCTAGATCTAAATAATTAATTCCATTTTATACTAGCATTCATAACTCAAACATCAAATCATAATTCGTGTCATTGACCCAATCATGAGTATCTACTAATGAGAAGATGATGTGAATCTCTTTTGAAGGAAGCAAGAGTCGGCTGATTCCGAATGTGGGTTGGGAGTGAGTTCCAAAGTCTTGCAGCCGAAATCGTAAATGATTTCCCATATGTTGAGGTACGATGGAGGGGGATAACTAGAGCGTTACGATCAGATCTAGTATCGAAGGTTGAGTGTTGATAGGTGAATTTGAAACGATTATGGAAACATGACGGTAATCGTGTTCTCAACATCTGATATACAGATGAACCAAAAAAGTATTCACGTCGTTCCTTCAACTTCAACCAACGTAACCTCAGAAAATAGGGAGTTATGTGTTCATCTCGCTCAACATTGATAATGAAACGGACGCAAGCATTAAAGGAGCGTTGTAGTTTTAGATTCTCTGTCTCCGTTATATCCGTGGAAACAAGACAGCAATAGTCAAAATAATGGATAATTAGACTGGATACCAATTTAGCTCTCATGTTGATTAAGAGAAGGTGGCCATTCAGTCTTAACTGATATAGGGCACGATGAACTTTTTTCCGTAGATCTAACAATTGCTCACTCCAATTCAACGCTGAAGAAAGAGTGACACCCAACGTTTTGATTCGATTGACATAAGGAATCGACACATCCCTGACACAGATTTTAGGTAGGTTGTCAATTTCGAGCGAATTGATGTACGTAGAAGATCCAAGGATCATGCATTGTGTTTTATTGGGATTTAATTTAGAGAGTTATTATTGCACCACTCAACAATGCGTTTTATTTCAAGATTAATCAACACAATAGTATCACTCAATAAATGAGGGAGACAATGGAAATATATTTATAAATCATCTGCATATTCACATATTTTACAAAACTGTATGGACTCATTGATATCTTTCAGATGAAGAGCGAATAACAACGGTCTCAACACTGAACCTTGGGGCACACCTGAGTTTACTGGGATCCAGCTAGTAATCCCTGCCGGAGTTTTAATCGCTTGATACCTTCCAGCTAGATAACTCCAGAATCAGCACAATACAGATCTAGATATCTTAAATTTTGCAGGTTTTTTAATCAGCAACGCATGATCAACAGTTTCAAATGCTTTAGAAAAGTCAAAACACACAAGTATCGTTACCATACGCTGATCAACTCCCTTATGAATATTATCGATGATATTGATGAGTGCTGTTTGTGTAGAATTAGGCTTAGCGAAACCAAATTGATAAGGGTCAAGCAACTCATTCTTTCTCAAGTAGGTAAGAAGATAATGGTGTGAAAGTTTTTCTAAGATTTCACTGCACTTGCATAGTATAGAAATTGGACGAAATTCAGTGACATCAGCTGGATTTTTCGTTTTCGGTACAGGAGTAATATATGAGTATTTCCAAACTTGAGGGGATTCACAATGAGTGAATGAGTAATTTATGATATCGAGAAGTGCAGTCGAGATGGAGGGAACACAATAGGAGAGAGATCTACTAGGTAGTTCATCAGGGCCAAAAATGGGAAATTGTGAGAAACGTAAGTAAGGTCGCAAATCAGCATGTGTGGCGTACGGGAAATAAAATAGTGAATCATTAAATGCATGAAAAACATCGAGCAGACTAGGTCTATCCGATGGGGCACTATTATAAACCGAAGAAAAATACTGCTGAAGGTCTTCTAGTGAGGACTTGAAGACTGTGCTAGTGTGAGATTTCCCATCTTTGATTATTTTCAAGCTTCTGAGTTCTCTCCACAACTGCCTCGATCCCTCAGTTTGGGAAAGTCGCATCTCAAAAAATTCCTTTTTAGATTTCCTCATTAGGAAGGTGACTAGGTTTCTCAGTCTGCTGTATTCTGACCGATAATGATTGTCGAATTCTGGATAAGAATATCGCTGATAATATCTTCGCGCCTGGTTCCGCAATCCGATAAATTCTTCGATTTCTTTATTAATCCAAGGCACATGTTTCATCTTATTTGATCGGTTTGAAACAACAGGAGCATGCAGATTGAGTAATTCATGGAGCGAGAAATTGAAATTCTCAACAAGATCATTCAAACATTGCACACTATTTTGATCCATGGAGACTAATTGTAATTGCGACTGCAGCATCTGACAGTTTAATCTAGTGTATTTTCTACTCTTTATTTGCGGTACATTAGCATTGAGAGACTTAAATGAATATTGAACATATATCAAATCATGACTCGACAAAAACGGAACCTCAACCCGTCCCCTAATTTTCATTTGAATCATAATTGAGTGACTTGAATTTTTCTCTTCCCTTGAATTTCGTTTGTTGAATTTACGTTTGTAATTCCAAATGATTTATTGTAATAGTTGAGGATTGCCAAAAACGGTGGAACAATCTACGCGATAGATTCACTAAAGAAAAAAGAATCCTACAAAGAGGATCCAAAAGTGGTAGCGGGAGTTCTTGGAGAAAACGTTACCAATATTATGAGAAGCTACAGTTTTTGGATAAATTTATCCAAACCAGAAGGTAAAAAATGAATATTTTGATAATTATGAAATTCTCTTACCCTGGTAGCAAAAATTCTAAAAATAGACTCTCCTTGCATGTATTCGGAGTAACAATGATCGAATGGATGAGTTTGTATATGTATATTTGAAACAGTGTCCATCATACGTTCTGAGAATTTACAAAGCTTATGAGAGTTCATAGGATTTGATCTAGCACCTAAAGCTTTTCTTATCAAATCCTACTCAAACAGATAAAACCCAAAAGTTAATGCGGTTTGGTTTGTGCATTTGAAACAAGATTCATGAGGTTTTGTCTGAATTGATCAGAATCTTACAAGATAATTTGTATATTTCATTCAACGGAATCGATTTTTCAACATTCGTTAGTTTTGAACTCGATTCTCTTGTATTTAAATTTGAATTTGTTTTGATAAACGATTTAGTCTTGATTGATATTTTACAGAATAACACTAACATCTCAGTGACTATGTTTGCACCAGGCGCGAGTGGAACAGTATTGGAATAGAATTATCTAATCGTGATTTTGGCATTTCTGGAGAAAATGTATTCTTCCCTTGAGTGGTCATTTCCCTCGGTTCAATCCAATTTCCATTCTGTTTCAAGTCCGGTGGAACAGCAGTCAGTGATTCATTCAGTAACCTCGAAACGATTCAATCAGATGTAGTTTTCAGACCTGTCGTTACCTCGGTGACATCACATACGTTTGTATCACATAAATGTACCATCATCCTGGTTGAAAAATTCCGTTGATTCATCTATCGGTTTTAATTGTGTTTGTGCATTGGAACCAGTAGGAATCAATCGGTTGAATCGAAATTCTATGAGATTTTTTTTTAATCAGAGCATTGTTCTATTGCGCTGGACATACATAACAATTATCAATTTTTTTCTGGAAGTGCAACTAATGTGCAGCCTGCTAAAAAAATGAAAAACTCAACAGAAATACCCAGTAACGAACGAAATGAAAATGTGAAATCAACAACTTCGTTTGATTTGTTGATGAATTCGGAAAAATCGGTTTTCGATTATGATTCTTCATCTTCATATCCTCTGGTCGATTGTACTTCAGAAGATCTAGGTATATCTATACGAAACGTTGACACGAATATGGATGTACAGAATGTTCAGTCTTTTATGACCAAACCTTCACAAACTACTTCATCATCTCCGTTATTGAATTCTAGTGCAAATAATATGTCAACTTATTCTACCACATCGCCCACTATGGAATGTTCTGAAAATGTTTCGAAATCCACCAATTTACCAAAACAGAAATCAATTCTTAAAAAAAAAAAGAAATAGAACTTAATGCAGTAGAGAAAACTGTTGTACATTTGTCAAACATTATCAGTACACAATTAGTTCAATCTAATGATGAAGATACAAAGTCAGATCTTGATGAAACGTTTTTGAATTTCATCAAAGCACAATTGAATACGTTTTCGCCTGGAGAAAAAGAAGAGGCAAAGAAAGAGATTCTGGAAATCGTATTTCATATTTGAAAAAACAGAAAATTCGTGGAGGTTGAATATGCACAAATAATTTAATACTGAACAAGTTCATAAAAATAATTGATTCAAAATATTGAAATCAGAATATTTATTTCTTCTCACATTTTTCGTACTAATTTGATTAATTTCATACATTATCACGAGTTAAAAGTTACATTCAACAGAATTTTAATTAGAATTAGCAATATGATATTCATAATAACAATTATTATTATAATTAATAATCCGATAGTCATTTACTCGAGAGAGGACACTCAAGAGAATTCAATTCTTCTGTGTTGAAGTTGATGGTGATTTTAATTTTTCTCACAAAAAGAAATTTTAGTTTTTGAAATTGTGCTTTGAATTTGCATCAACGTTTTGTTCTTCATCAATAATTCAGATTCACACTGAATGTGATACTAAATTGATACTAGGTAGTAGTTCATTAGTGATGAGTTTATCACCTACTGTTGACTGAAAGGAAAAGACTGATATGATATGTTCGCATAAGTATCACTTATGATAGGATTATTATATTATATAAGACATATAAGCGATTCTACATGGAAACGGATGCGCAGCTGTACTGTTGTTTTATAATTAGTAAGTAACATGACATTCATTCACTCGAGAGAGGACACCCAAGAGAATTCAATTATGTTGTGTCAAAATTGATGCTGATCTTGATATTTCTAACAAAAGAAAATTGTAATTTTTGAAATTGTGAAGGTGTTTTTTTAGATTTGTATCAACGTTTTTATCCTCATGTATATATGATCATTAGGTTTAAGATGAATACTGAATGTGATGATGAAGTGATACCATATAATAGTTCATTAGTGATAAGTTCTTTTACTCACAGTTAAGCAGAAGCGAAAGATTTATGTCATTTCAAGTTGACATGAGCATCAATTTCGATATGATTGTATTACATAAGGTACAAATGTATTGTTATTTGATACAAAAAGATATATTCAATCATTTGGATTGTGTCATAAAATCTGAACTTCTCATACTCTTATCATTACGTTCAATTCCACATTTTAGGTAGAAAGTGCTCCTACATAGAACAGTAGAAACAATTCATGAGGGGATAATAATTTGTTATTTCTTTTAGAAAAATCTTATTTATTGATCGATATTATACCCCTATAAGGAATTACTCACTGTTTATCGCTTACTGTTGACTAAGACAGGAAGACAGATGTTACTTCATGTTCGTCGAAGCACTCTGAAAAATTTTACTAAAGTAACACTTATACTATTATTATATTATATAAGGCACATAAAGTATTCTACATGAAAAGGGATGTGGCGGATTAGTCGTTATTTTATAATTAGTAATATGATATTCATTCACTCCAGAGCAGACATCCAAGAAAATTCCATTATTTTGTGTTGAAATTTATGCTAATCTGAATTTTTTCTAACCCTGGCGGAAATTTTGGACAATATTAGATCAAATTGAATTAATTTGGACGGAATTGGATCGGAATGGATTGAATTTCTATCCGTTTGATCAAAATCCGGATTGAAACGGATTGAAATCCTATCCAAATCGATCCAAAACATCCACGTTTTCACCAGGGAACAGAGAGAAATTTTGATTTTTGAAATTGCGAGGGTGTTTTCAGATTTTGATCAACGTCTTTTTCCTCATTTATTCATTATTACTAGATTCAAATTAATACTGTCTGTGATACTAATGTAATACTATCAAATAGTTCATTAGTGATAAGTTCATTACTTGCAGTTGAATAAAAGAGAAAGATTGATATTATTGTACGGTCGTTGTACCACTTTGAAGAATTTTACATCGAGTATCACTTACGGGACGGTTGAATTGAATAAGATTCATGATTTATTCTGCATGAATAGTAGAATAGCAGATATATTATTATCAAATATAAAAAAATCATATTTCATCACTTACAATGTATTATAAAATCTACAATTTGTTATACCTTTGGTATTACTTGTCAATTCACATTTTGACTGGAAAGTATGTCAACGTAGACGATAAAAACAATTTATAAAGGAGTAAAAGTTTACTGCTTTCTTTAAATGTTTTATTTGTTGATCAATATAATACCTTCATAAGAAATCAGAGCTTCTTGAAAATCTACGTATTTCGCAAATATTCACAGTCTACGTTTACCAACTTGGGAGTTACCATACACCGCAAGAAATGTACGTACAACTACATACATATGTATCGTTCAGAATGTAAAATTACACAATACATCATAACACCATTTCATCATGAATCATAACAATTTCACAATTTTATGGGTAATTCGTTTATAATCCATGGTAATTGTACCAGATTCAGGGAATTTGAATAATGAATCATTGGTAATATATTCCCAATGACTTATGATATAACCTCTCAGAATCTGGTAAAATTACCATGAATTATAATGGAATTATACTTGAAATTCTAAAATTGTGATGATTCATGATGGAATATTGCCATGGTTGATATAATTTTCCATCCTAAGTTCCTATTGTTCACATCGTATAAGATCATACTCAATACGTTTCTTGTTGGCTGAATTGCAGGTTTATCTTGAACAGAAATTTAAATCATGATTAGGAATGGAAAACTGCCAATCACAAAAGGTTGTTCACCATTACTTACTGACAAAAAATTATAATTTATCTGATGAATGTTGAAAATTACTAATTCTTTTCCAATTTATTTGACTTCGGTTATTCCATCATATTTCTGCCTCTTTCAACATAAGCATTTTGCCATGATACCTGTCCTTCCGGAGTCAGGAAGTATTGAGCAATTGTGTCCCTTTGCCAATTAGCATATTTAATATCATTGTCGTTTTGTGTATTGTGCAATCGTAGAATTTCTTGTGATGAAATATCACAAGTGGGATTTTTATTTCGTTTTAAAAGATAATTATGCAGAACAAGTGTGGCAATGATGAATCGATCAACGTTTTGAGGCAATGCGAAAATCGGTTTGTGATAAATTCTCCATTTTTGAGAAAGAATACCAAAAGCATTTTCTGCTACCCTTCGACTTCGCGACAACCTATAATTGAATATATTCTGCGTTTCACTTAAAAAACGTCCGGAGTAAGGAGTCAACATATGCCGTTCAAGCCCGAAAATCGCATCCCCCACAAACGCTGGGTAAGTTGCAATATGATAATTTGGCAAAAAATGTTTTGTTACAGGAAATCCCAGTTCATCAGCTCTCAAAGTTCGACCTAATAAACTATTTGTTAATATTTGACTATCCGAATTGCTTCCTAACGAGCCAACATCATATAGAATAATCTCGTAATTGTGGTTGGAAACTGCTAAAAGTACAATGCTGTAGAACTTCTTATAATTGAAGTACAATGTGCCGAATTTCGGTGGAGCCTTTATCCTGACGTGTTCACCTGAAAAGTATGAATGATCAAAAATTTTATAAATGCTTCTCAAAACTTATCCACGTACTCTATTATGTCACTACAAATAAATGAATGCGAATTTAAAGAATTCGAAATTCATAGTTGAAGAAGTATTACAAACTTTGCACAAATTTATTGTGGACTCGTTTCAAAATGCTAAGATTTCCTATGAAATGATCTTGGAAAACATGAGACCAACTCTTATGCTATCTGAGGCTATCAAAATCAGAATTAATCCATTCCAAGTGGCCTAAATTTTTTTAATGCGTAATCTTTAATTCACAGTGAATGCCAATGAAATTCAGGTTGGAATATGTGCATTCATATTGAGTCGCTTTCATTCATTCCAGTTGGGCACAACATCGAATCTGTATGAATTCACTATTATGGATTCATGTGAAATAACAATATTAGTTCCAATCATTCTCAATTCTGAGAGTACTCACACAGCATCACAGTCTCAGAAGAATTCATAAAGAATCCTCAATTCTGGGACTAATGTGCTGTATGGGTACAATGATTTCGATCCTCCGCAATTCAAAAGATTGGAACAAGAAAATTCCTTCAATTCCCCAAGAGAACACGGACCTCTTAAGTGAAATTCACGTTCTATATACGTACATTGACGTTTATGGAACGTTCAGTGAACGATCAGATGTCCAGACGTTGAATGTACCTCTACTGAACGTCCTTTACACCTTCGTATTCTCTTAGGGTTTGACTGAATTTTCCCGCTTCATCTCATCCCCCTTTTCCAGCAAGGATTTCTCGATAAATTACAAACGGTAGTACTTTCCGATAATATATCTTTCTTCGAATTTAGACATCTCAAGACGAGATGATCTTATGTGGCAAAGGAAAATTGTGAATATTTTATAAATATGCATAAAGTGTATTTATGTATGTAAATATCCTCTATATGCCCATATAATATTTGAAAGATATACAAATATTCTATGTACATGCATAGAATATTCCAACCATCTTTGTATTACTGAGGAATATACTTGATGCAAAGGTTAGCAGAGAATCCCGGAACATTCAAAACATTATCAAAAAATAGCAACTGACAGCAATTTGTGGAATCAAGATCGCATTTCGAATAAATGAATTAGGGTAATATCATAAAAAACCTCAATTGAATACTAATTAAAAATTTCGAAGAGTTACTTGGAATCGTAATTTTCAGTTGAAGTCTTCATAATAGACCCATTTGAAGTGACATGAACAAAATAAAAAAAAAGTGAAAAATTTCCTGTGAATGACCAACATAAAAGTTACAAATTACAATGGCATTGTAATTCAAATGTTGATGTGAAATGGTTGCAAACTTTCAACACAAAAATCCAATTTTAATGTATTCCCTCTGCGTTCAGCATAGCATTTTTAAAAAACACATTGAGATTTTCACAGTTTATATTGATTATTCACAGGCAATTTTAATTTCTTGAGGTAAATTTTCATGTGCAGTATGCTGCTTATCTACAGGTATCTCTGGAACGTGTATTACTGGAGTTACCATCGATTGCTCCAACACAATTGGGGAAATTCCACTGCTCCCAAAAACCTCTGGAAATTTCTTCCCACTCTGCTGGAGTAGGAGGCTTCAGATAATTTGGTCCTAATGTGTTTCCCAACTTCGAACAACACTCTATGATGATTCTTCGAGCAGTGGATACGCCTACGCGATAAGCTAATGCTATCGATGCTACTTCATCGCCAGTACTCAGAAATCTGCAATTGAATATTGATTGATAGCGTTTATTCAACTGAATGTAAGGACTCATGTGTATTAACCAGGGATATTTTCGGGTTTACTGACATTAATCAGGATTTTTGGAGATCAACGCAATCATGCAAAATAATTATCTAAAGAATACAATCTTTCAACTTAATCCTCAACATACACACCAGGATCACAGTGACCTTGTAAACGAATTGAAGCATCAAATTCGGGCTGTGCGAACCTTGTCGAACCGAACATTTTTACATAAATTATGTCTAGTTTATATCGATTCCTATAAAAAATTTATAAAAACTTGACATATTTTGCATAGAAAAAGTTCGGTTCGACAAGGTTCGCACACCCCTACATCAAATATTACGTGTTACTGTTTGAAAATTGTATAAGTACCGCCATCTAAAATCAAATTTGACCGATGATCAGATCGAATCAACTGTTCAGTATTTGCCTAGGATCTGTTGAGTGTTGATATGTGGGTTCACCTGAGGAAAGTCCACTTGTTAAATCATCAGGATCAATATACTTTTTCAAGGATTCACATTTCTTTTCTTTTCAGAGTTACAAATCTGGAGATAACACGTGTACACTCTAAAAAATTTTTGTAGGAAATTTTACACACATAGGTATATGTGAAGTAATCATAACACATACGTGGATAGAAAATTTTCCATAAATATCCGGAAAAATCGGGGGGTCGGGGGTGTTACAATGGGTCCCTAGATTTAATACCCCTTCCCCTGACCCCACAACGTTGTGTTTTTTCTACAGCAAAATTCAAAATCTCGATAGATCACATATGGCTGGTATACCGAAAAATCCAAAAAATTTACAGAAAAAATCTTATAGAAACAATAATTTTCATATATTTTCAAGGAAAAATTCATATACCTCCATGGGAATTCACGTTTCCCATATAAGGATTGGCGATATTTACCGTATTGATATTTTTGTATACAATATGTATCTAGTTTCTAGAGATTTCGATAAAATTTTGATACAGACTAGACAAACATTGTATACAAAAATATCGATACGGTGAATATCGCCCATTCCTATTCCCACACGAGAAGGAGAAATTTTCTTTACATAGGTATGGGAAAATTCCGAATATTTTCTGAAGTATACAGTAGAAAACCTTAATATTTAGAATTTAACAAGTTTGACCACTTATGGTTTTTGAAGTAAAAACATCATTTTTCGAAAAATTAAATTCTTCAAACATTCTTTATGTAACGTTAATAACAAAAACATTTAGTTTCACCACGTTGAGTGCCACGGAAGTCATCGGTAATCTCAGATCCGTAAGAATTACACTGGGCAGAATTATCGTCGCATTCAACGTGTTAATTATCTAGGCTTCTTTATTGAAGTTTGTACTACGCTTTGAATTTTCATCATATTTTTATCATTCATTTTTGTGAAGTTATAAACAATTCAAAGTCGAAAAAGTCATCATGCCCGTTATGTACATATTATATTCGAAAAAAAAGAGTTGTACATGAGGGTTAACAATTTTGTTTGCAATGTTCATAACCAAGAAATTCAGTTTCAATTATCGATATCTCGTTTCCGATGTTTCTATTACGCTTACAATTTTTTAAATACTTCCATCATTCACTTTTGAGATTACAAACAATTGAAAATGAACAGGATCATGATGACTCTGGTGTGCATGTTATATTCGATAAAAAGAGAGGTGTGCATAATTAAGGGTCAATAAAAAAATCTGTGACCACGGAATGATTCATTGAATTCATATCTATTCCCATATCATTGGATTCAAAAATTGACTGAAATAAACAAAAACTACATGGGAACAAATAAAAATAGTTCGACTCTGAATCCATCTTTTGTCTATTTCAATCCGTTCTGATTTGAGATTTTCAGTAGAGAACAGTGAAAAATATGTTTTGAAAGTCTTAGGATGAACACACCAGTAATTGACACTATCCCAACCCACCACATGATCAATCTCGAATTTAGTCTTTGACAAGTTATTGTTTCAATGATTTTTTTTTACTGCATTAGAATACAGAGATATTTGAATTGATCATCTGTGGTAACTGAAGAACAAATATAATCCCCGATTTGCAGACAATTTTTGTATCAAGGCAAGTAAATTTTAAAGGTATATGTTTTTGTCGCAATTTGTAAATTGAATATCAAGTATCAATGAATTTGATTGATTTTATGAAGCAAAATTAAGCAAAGGTATTTGGTCAGTTCTTTCCTAAGCCAATACATATTTATAAGGGATTGTTTTGATCAATCATCTATCAATGTCGAACACTGAAGCTGATTTTTGATGACTTTGAAATAGACGAACAAAAGATTGATGATTTGGAATTCTTATGATAAACTCATCACTTGGGATGTATTGGAGAATTGAATAAAGAGGATTGAAGAATTTATTCGGTGTATGCATGATAGGAAATACTTAAATATTTGTTCAAGGAATATAACTTTTAATGAAAAATTGTTCAAATAATGTCAAAAACTGATGTGCTTTCCATATACAGTATTTTACCCCACGTTACCTCAATGTTATAACTAATCGTTGTTCCGGATCTATAGCACGATGACTTTTTTTTTGTAAATGAGGTCTCATTACCTCAAAAAGGTTTTCGAATTCCTGTAGTGACATCCTTATGTACTGATGAAAAAGTTTCTCATCATTTTTCAATTCTTGGAAGAGATGATGAAAATCTCCCTGAGTACGCCTTTGAGAATTGACAGGTGACACCCAAAATCTCCTTTTGGCCTGCGATAGACGTTTCTGAGGTTTCCTCCGTTTCCTTCTACGTATCAGAATATATCCCATCAGATACGTCCACAGGATGAGATGTGAATGACAAATCATCTAAAATTGAAACATAAATGTCCTTTTTGCATTAAAATACACTGTGACGTCATTCAGGAATTGGACTTGTTTTAATCATTGCCTTGATCTGTCAGAATACTATATTCAAACCATGTACAAGGGGTGTTCAAAAAGTAAGGTGACTTTTCGAATTTCGCGGGCAACGTACTTTCGATTATCGATTTTTTTGTTTTGTTATGTTGGCACACTCTTCCCGAACATCTGTACCAAGTTTCAAGTGTACAGCATTTTTCGTTTGGTTGTGAGAGGCGTAAAGGTTATAAGTGTTTTGCGTGCTCGGCGATTTCTTGCTATCGAAAAATGTGGATCAAAGGATTTGCATCAAATTTTGTGTAAAAAATGGAATAAAGTGCTCCGAAAGATTCAAAATGTTGACAGTAGCATACGGTGGAACTGTTCTAAGTGAAAGAAAGGTTTACAAGTGGTACAAACTCTTCCAAGATGGCCGGGAAGATTCCAATGGCGGGCCTCGCTCTGGACGCCCAAGCACGTCAACAACTGATGAAAACGTTCAAGCAGTGAAGAAAATTGTTTTGGAAAATCGTCGAATCACTATCAGAGAAGTTGCTGAGGATGTTGGTTCATCGCTTGGCTCGTGCCATGAAATTGTTTCTAACGTTTTGGGCATAAGACGTGTCAGCGAAGTTTGTTCCGAAATTGCTCAATTTTGACCAGAGGAACCGTCGCATGAGCATCGCTCAAGAACTGTTGAATGACGTCAACGAGGACCCAGATTCACTCAAAAGGGTCATAACTGGTGACGAATCATGGGTATATGGTTATGATGTCGGAACCAAAGTCCAATCGTCCCAATGGAAGACCCCAGATGAGCCAAGACCGAAAAAAGCACGCCAAGTTCGATCAAATGTCAAAGTTTTGCTCACTGTTTTCTTCGATTACCATGGCGTGGTGCATCAGGAGTTCTTACCATATGGTCGTACGGTCATTGAACAGTATTATCTTGGAGTTATGCACTGTTTGCGAGAAGCAATACGAAGAAAACGTCCAGAATTGTGGAAAAATAATTCATGGCTTTTGCATCACAATAATGCCCCTGCTCACTCATCTTCGCTTGTGAGAGATTTTTTGGCCGAAACAACACCACAATCATGCCTCAGCCACCGTATTCACCGGATTCGGCCCCATGTGACTCTTTCTTGTTCCCAAAACTAAAGAGACCTATGAAAGGACAGAGATTCGCAACGATTGAAGAGATAAAGACTGCATCGCTGGAAGAGCTTAAGGCTATACCGGAAAGTGCTTATGAGAAGTGCTTTGAGAATTGGAGAAACCGTTAGCATAAGTGTACGAGGGTGGATTGATAAGTTTCCGGCCTGACCAAGAGATGGCGCCACTAGGCCTACCTTGAGGTGGCGTTTTATAGTACCATCCTTAGATAGCTTGTAGCTATAGTTTCAGTCCGATCGCCATGTTAGTTTAGTTTTGAGAGCACGCTGACCAAGACGCCTCTGTGTTTTTCGTAAGAATGGAAAAGCTGGAAAATCGTGCTGTCATCAAATACTTTTATTTGAAGGGGTTAACGCCGAAGGAAATTAAAGAAGAGATGGACTCAACACTGGGGACATCCTCCCCATCATATTCAACCGTTAAGCAGTGGGTTTCCGAGTTTAAAAAGGGTCGTGTGAGCACCTCTGATGAGCCTCGCTCAGGACGCCCCATTGAGGTCACAACTCCAGATATGATCGAAAAAATCCATCAAATAGTGCTGAAAGATCGCAGATTAAAAGTTCGTGAGATAGCTGAGACCTATAAGATGTCATATGAACGTGTAAAAAATATTTTGCACCAACATTTGTATATGTAAAAGCTCTGTGCAAGATGGGTGCCGCGTTTGCTAACAGTCGACCGAAAATTGATTCGAAAGAACATTTCTACCGCCAATTTGGCGTTGTATAAGCGTAATCCAAGCGAATTTTTGCGTCGATTCGTAACCGTTGACGAAACTTGGGTCCACCACTACACTCCTGAAACCAAAGAACAGTCTAAACAGTGGATTGGACCAGGGGAACCAACTCCAAAGAAGGCAAAAACAATTTTTTCGGCGAACAAGGTTATGGCTACTGTTTTTTGGGATGCAAGAGGTATTATATACATTGATTACCTTGAAAAGGGTGAAACTATCACTGGTCAATACTACGCAGACTTATTGCAACGTTTGAGCCACGAAGTGAAAATTAAACGACCTCATCTGGCGAAGAAAAAAATCTTGTTCCATCACGATAACGCACCAGCGCACACGTCAATCGTTGCGATGGCTAAAATCAACGATCTGGAGTTTGAATTAATGCCGCACCCCCCCTACTCTCCAGACCTAGCCCCGAGTGACTATTATCTGTTTCTTAACCTCAAAAAATGGCTTGGCGGTAAGAGATTTGCGGACAATGAAGAAGTAATCGAAGCTGTAAATGGGTATTTTGAGGAGCTTGACGAATCAGTCTATAGAGATGGCATTACTAGACTAGAACACCGCTATGAGAAATGTATCAGCCTTGGAGGAGATTATGTTGAGAAATAAAAAAAAAAAAATTCCTCAAAACGTTGTTTTTCTTGGTCAGGCCGGAAACTTATCAATCCACCCTCGTATTGTATCTGAGGGGGATTACTTTGAAGGGGACAACATAAATATTGATAAATAAATAAATATTTTTTCTTAAGAATACAAAGTCACCTCACTTTTTGAACACACCTCGTACAAGTTTCTGTATTTGAACTTTATGTAAACAATATATGTATATGAATTCAATGAAGATCTGATAATCAAAATAGTGAACTGAAAAATGGTATGTGTTTGAAAAGTGCAATTCAAAAAAGAAACAATACCCTGGTATACGCATGATCAATTATGAATGTTGTTCTATGGAATGATTTATAGATCCTTCAGTTGCACAGACTTCTAATAAATTCATAAAATATTCACTAGGGACAAAGTCGGAACTCCATTGATAGAATTTTATTGAAATTATTGAAAATTCCATGTTGTTTGACCTATGCCTTGATTCAACAAACTTGATAGAAGGAAACGATGGAAGAAGTTTGAAAAAGTGACGAATAATTATAATCAATAAATTATCAATTGAAAATTCTGCCAAACCATTACACTTATTATCCTCAACCTCTACGTGTATCCAAGAAAAATATATTTTTTGAGAACAAATACTTTTAATCAATTGATATATAGTACTTACTTCAATTTAAATATTTGCTGAATCTTCTAATTATGAAGATTGTTTATTATTTTCTCGGTGAGTTCGATGAAAGGAATATATTTGTGAACGAACACAATTCAATTTATGATGCGGACAGCGAATACGTCACGGCACGTTACGAAAAATCTATTGGTTTAAAAAAACGTAGCCTCTCACGTTTACGGTCGTCTTACGTTTCTTCCGTCTTTGACGGTTACGTCCACGTACTTCCCGTTTTCGGCTACGGAACTTATGTGTCTGGACCTTAACTCAGTTTAACTTAAGTTTCAAAAAGTAAATATTCGGATTCAATTGTTGACTTCACTGCGGAGTTATGAATTTATTATTACAAGCACCTTTTTTCATGAAATTCCCACTAACTAGAATAAAAAATCCCTAGTCATCCCTTTTTCTTAGAAAAAAAAACAATCTCTCTTCATCCCTCTTTTGGAAGGGAGAAATCCCTAAATATTCCCCTTTTCGGGAAATGAGTGTCTTGTTGAAGATACATTCTAAATGTCAAATTTGAGTTCGGGTTTTGTAATGCCATAAGAAAATTATCCTGTCCAAAAATCCCACAAAATCCCTCAATCCCTGTTTAATCCCTTAAGAGGTCCAAAAATCCTCAAACTGGGATAATAATCCCTGAAGTGGAAACACCGCATTTGAGCGAGAAAGAGGTCCGCGGTACTATGTAGAAACTGGAATGTACAAGGAACTTTTGATAGTTCAGTTATTGCGTTGAATCTAGTTGAAGTTACTTCAGAGTTCAAAACTATTTATAAAGCAGCAAATTTTATTTCACTGGCAATTGATGAAGAAAAAATTACAAATTGCAAAATTTATTTGACAGAATGATTTTGACAGCACGTTCAAATTCGTGACTTTCAATACACGGAGAAAAATTGTTTATTATAAATTACTAGATTCGCTAATATATTGCTGATGTACTCGCATTCTGAAGTTATATACCAAACATTCTCTTCAAAAGTACGGATGGGTGCCAAATTAACGAAAAACCAAATCAACGAAATCAGTGTTTGAAAAGAGAGAGTGTGACGTATCTCTCTTTTCAACCAACTTTTCGTTGATTTGGTTTTTCGTTAATTTGGCACCCATCCAAAAGTGCCAGACTTTCTGGGAGTTAATGGTAGGATAATGACATTTCATAATAGAAAGTCTGATGCTTTTGATAAGAATGTTTGATATATAACCTTAAAATGCAAGTATATCCTCAATATACTAGCGAGTCTAGTAATTTATAGTAGATAATTTTTCTCAGTGTCTATTTTTCAACCAAAAATTTCTCATAGTAATGCAATTTTGCATACAAGTTGTAGAAACTTAATTTGTATGATGTTTCAATCCAAAATACCTTTGATAATGTTTTTTGAAGTTAGTGTCTTCAATTCGTGATTTCCTTTCTGACCCGTCCAACTGCGAAATGTCCCCAAAAAATTGGTAAAAAGTTCTTCTAAACATCTTTCTGTGCATTCTTTATCGGTGACTCTTCCAGAATATCGTAAGTACTGAACAGGGTGGATAGCGAATTCTTTCTCCCGAATCCCAGGACAATTCCAGGATTTTCAGGACAAGATTGTAAATTTTCCAGGACGTTTATGATGAAAAAAATTTCATGAAGATTATTCAATGAATAATGAAATGATGTATGTCCCGATGTTCCGACATTTGCTCTCCCGAGTCGGAATATTGCCTCTACTTTGCTGCTGATAATCCTCTTTCCAGTAGGAGCATCATATAGGGAAGGAGGAGCTGTTTCAATGAGATATCATCTCCTACTTATCCCCTAAAAGTGGTAGAAATTTTCCTATTTCACCACTTGTAGGGACAAAGCAGGTGCAAGGTTCACCTCCTACTTTGACCCTACCGTCTCTACACGGAGAATAATGACAGTCCTAAAATATGACTTTTTTTCATTCTTTCAATAGACTAGGAATATAAAGATTTATAAAATGAATTTTTTCATGAGAATACGAAAGATTACGAGTTCTGTAGGAAATGTGATGAGTAGGATTGAAATGTCATACTCACAGCTTGTTTAAAGTAATCGTAAGCTTCCGTATTTTCATGTACAAATTCATTTGACAAATCATCCTATTCCTGGTTTACAAAAACATGTTTAAAAAGGCATATTTTGATAATCAAGCTTATGTGTCAGTGCCAGTCAATGAAGATGAACTTAAGTAATTTGATCATTTTGATGTGAATTTCCTCTCATAATCTTAGTTGGGTATCCTATCTTTTATATACTCAAATAAATCATTCATTCAAAAAAGAAACCTCATAGATATTCGTTTGAGTAGAAAAATTTCATTTGATTCCAAAAATATTTCATTCCATGGAATGAATGAGTGTTTATTTGAATGAAATGCATATTTCATTCCAATCAAGTGAAATTATTAGATTCGTATCCGAATGGAAAATTTATTGGTTTGAGTGACATAATTTGAATTGAATTGACATTTTTTTTTCAATTACATTTTCGAATTGATAGAAAATACGATTTATGTAATATGATTATTCAAAAAATCCAACACATACGCTGAGAGAAAAATTTTTCGGGAACAATCAAATATTTGATTGAAGAGTCGCAACAAAATATTAATTTGAACACGGAGGAAAATGATTTTGAAATTCGTAGGGATGATCACTATCTTGCCTAGGATTGAAGCCAATTTTTGAGAAATAAGCAATGATTGCTTGTAATGATAGGAATGAATAATAGAAAAATAGCAAAGGGTAGTAACGTGTATAGTAATGAAAAATTGTATCAATCATGCCTATGCTGTGGAGCATTCAGCGACAAACGGAGTTAGCGATGGTTCCCTCAGTCATTACAAAAAAGTCATGAAATTGAATATGAAACTTTGTATTGCCCGGCGTGGAGAGTGATTCATAATATTTCCAGGCAATGATTGCCAAGCAATGTATAGAGTAGATTCCAACACAGAAAAAAAGAATAGAACCATTACACGGTGTGGAATCATTTTTAACATTTCGAGGTGATGATTTTCAAGCATTGTGTGCCGTACATCACTAAGATCATTCATAAAGTAAGTTGCTGAGGTGTAAGCACGAATCTACGAACGATTCATAAACTTTCAGTGAGTTGAAAATCTCAATCGTGCGGTAGAGCTAAGTCGGTATAAACGTTACTTCGGTTAAGATTGGTTGATTAGGTAGGTAGGATCGAATCCCCATTACTGAGAAAAAAATTTCTTTCTATCACAGCCTTGCATCCCGGGTCAATCGGACGAGGAACCGTCGTGGAATTCTAAAAGAATTAATTTTTTTTCCGGAATATTTGAGGATAATTCACGGCATCTTTCTTTTGGATGATGGTATTGACCACTAAGTTTTGTGAGGAATAGGAAGTATGTTCGTTTAGTTCATATTATAATAGGAACTAAATGAATTAGCAGTGATATCCATCTGAAGATGAGAACTATTACTACTCCCCGCATAAAGAACTGTTGATAGAAAAGTTCAGTTGTTACCAATTTGCTCACCTTCTTTAGCAATGATCCCTCGTATTTCTAGCAATCATTCATTGTTCTTTTTTCTCCGTGAATGAAGTTTTATTGAATCAACAGAATATTCATTCGATCAAACAAATATTCAATATTGTACAAAATACTTTGTCGATGAAAATGAATACTTGATCGATTCAACGAAATTACATTCGAAGTAACTAATCATTTCATTACGAGTATTCAAGTGAAGATTTTTATGTTTCCAAGAATTTTTTCTCCCAGTGTAGAAGAATCAGGTTCTATGTGTGGGAGCAGTAGGTTGTGGAGTAGGGGAATAGAATCAAAAAATATTCGGAGCGGGAAAGTAGGTCCAAGTAGTTTCTGTAGCGTGGAAGGAGGGGCAATTTCAGTGGCTGGATCGACAAAGCAGGGGCACAATTTCGACTCGGGATGATTTTCCGCGAAAAAATAGTTTTTTACACGTGCCTACTCCTCAAATCCTAATGAGATGACCGTGTAAATTCATTTCATTGGCATCACCGCTTTGTGAGACTTCAAAGTTCTGAGGAATGTCAAAAAATTCCAACTAAAGACGTTCCCCGAGTGTGGAGAGTATAAAAAACTGTAATTTTCCTTGAGATCCATCGTTCTCACGCATATCTATCCGATCACAGCGTGAATTGATCCTACTGCGATCACTTCATTATTCATACCAATTGTTTTTGACAAACTTCATTTGATAATGCTTCTTCGAATTTTGTGAGGTCTTCCAATTTATTCAAAAGTGATTTCAGTAATAAATTTAGTTCTTGACCAAGGCCTGTTGAACATAATTGTAACGCTTTTTCTATAGACGTTGGGCGTACACCTGGGCATACCACCTCTGTTCTCAAATCCACAAGAAGATTGTATATACCGTCATTATCTAAACATGTGTAAGGGACACGTACATTTGTGATTGAATGAATATTGTTTAAAAGGAGAAAAATATTGTAGCTTGTAGGAAAATTAATTGCACATTATGAAATGATCATTACGCACAGAATACAAAACTTTGATTCGATATAAAAATTGATGAATTCTTATAGGAATGTAAGGTTCACCCATCTACGATGATTCCATCGTTCAAAGCTATATCAATTGTCGCTTCCAGATCATCAGCTATTACATTGTCTGTAGCAATATTTTCTATAGTTGCCTCTGTGATTTTACGTTGAAAATCATCAAAAACAGGTGGGTTCTCAGCAGTTGAAGTACCAGGAATTGGCCGTGATTAGGGTGGGCCGAAAGAAGTTAACTTCGTCGGATCAAAAACATAGGGGTCTGAAAAGTTGTGTAGTAGGTCCAGAAAGAACAGCGTGCAACCTGGGCCCTGAAAAATGTTATCTTCAGACTGCGCTAACGGCTTGAAAAATCATGGTTTTTGTGAGAAGATTGAATTTCTGCGTATTTCTTTGAATATATTCAACCTTGTCCGATCCAAGACATGCCTATGTTGAAACTTCAATTCTAGGTTAGTAATGAATAGCATGAAACATTAGACTCGAAGGGTAATATTTTTAGACTGCGCAATCAGTTCAAAAAACCCAATTTTTGCGGGAAAAATTGAATTTTCCCTGAATCATTTCAATTAACTTTTCACAAGTAAACTAAGTCCAGGTAGTCTCGGCAGAGGTTAAAGTCATGTAAAAAGGTGCCATAACCACCACAACATATTTTGAGAATATAATGTGACACTTTTGGATGGCGCAAAACGACAAATTTGCAGCCATTTTTCTTGGGTTTTGAAAAAGTCAGAATTCATTGTCCCACCCTCATTTTTTTCATATTTTTTTCTGTGGTATGAAGATTGAATAATAACCACTATGCAACTCTTAGCTAGTTCATATTATAGAACTGCCCAGGACTCACCACAGGGAGGTGGTTGCATGTCGAGTCCCACCGTGCCCTCCCAACCACCCAACCATCAGAGCACGATACTTCTAGTTTGTACGAAAAAAATTATTACGCCCTAAAATCTTGATTCGATTCGAACTTTGGTCTTACAGCTCTGTCCTGTAATCTTGCCCTCATCGCTCCATCTCTTTTTTTTTCATCACAAACTTGTTGAGATGACTTTGTCACTTCTTTGACTGCCCTTTCTACAGCTTGCGTATAAGTTGACAACCTCAACAGAACTGCTACTGAATCAATGTCGGAGGCACCATTCTCCAGCCCTAGGATTCGGTACATATCTGCTGTTGATAAACCCATCGTGATCAGTGGTTCTGTTATATCTAATGACTGCCATGCGATTAAATCACTGTCGTCTGTTGCAGTGAAATTAATTTTGAGAATGTCAAACTTCCTAACACAGACTGTTCTGTTATTGCTTGACTTATTTCGAGCTTGAATAATTCGTGTAATTGCAAGAGAGCGAATGTGCTTCCTTTTGTTAGTTAACATTTCAACTAAAACATTTTCTGGGTGGGCAACATAGCCATTGTTCTGTAAGCATTTGTTTATTCCTTCCTTGTATTCATCTTCCATGTAACTTGAGAACTGTATCATTTTCCACAAATTGATTGCTCCATCTTGCAGTCTTGGGTTACATTTTATTTGGAACCAACTTGGTACGTACATCTTCATCACGTATTTTGCTGATCCTTCCAGAATCTCGGATGGTGAATCAGAAGCTATACGGGGTGTTTCAGAACTCACTGAAAAAACTACACAGGCGTCATTCTGCAGCCAAAATGCAATAATTCCCCGTTGGAAAAAAAATTTTCCGACGCTTAGTTCTCGAGATATGAGCATTATTGGGTTTTTTTTCAAACCCAAATCATCCAACACCATTATGTGCTACGTACTGGAGCTTGATACCATTCGCTAAGTTGGAAAACGGCGGATCTCCGGAGAAGAAATTGAAATATCCTATCATTTTTTGTTCCAGAGCTATAGCGATTTGAAGTTGCTGAGTTCTGATTGGCTGAGAGCTCAAAAATTTCAAATCGCTGTAGCTCTGAACAAAGGATGATAGGATGGTTCAATTTTTTTTTCTCCAGAAATCCGCCGTTTTCCAACTTAGCGAATGGTGTCAAGCTCCAGTACGTAGCACATAATGCTGTTGAGTGATTTGGATTTGAAGAAGAATCTAAAAATGCTCATATCTCGAGAACTAAGCGTCGGAAAAATTTTTTTCAAACGGGAAATTATTGCATTTTGGCTGCAGAATGACGCCTGTGTAGTTTTTTCAGTGAGTTCTGAAACACCCCGTATACAATTTCAAAATGCGGTTCGCAGTCGTAACCCATCTAGCGTGATTCAGCATCCCTGGAACTCTATCTCCGAATCCAGGCGGGCACTCACCAGTGGAAACTACTTTACATATATCAATCAAGTGTTTTTGATCAGTGCTGAGGTCAGGAAATAATTCTTCAAGAGGGCTCTCGATTGGCTCAAACTTTACAGGAGGTAGCTTGTGACAGTTGGAAAGGGCTTTCCCAACTGAACCACTATAACCTACAGGACCACTTGTGTTATCGTCCAAATATTCAAAAAGATGTCTCAGTGGCAACTCGTTCGTATGTAACTGGCATACTACCCACTGAAGTGGTTTTCCGAGTCTCTGTTCCAGGATTCTTACTACGCCATTGTGTCTGCCCGTGTTTGTTGGGCAACTATCACATCCTACACAAACAAGTTCAGACAAACTGAGGTGTTCTCCAGACATGTAATCCATAATTGAATTAGCTATATCTACAGCTTTTCCTGATGAAGGTTTCACATGACCTATATATTTAGAACCAGGCTCTTGTATGCGTGATAAGTGGTCTTCTTGTCGTTTTCATCGGTGCTTTTTACCATCTTCACTTTCCTCAATGTATAAGGTTTGATCAATTCTCCCATTAGAATATCAAGCTTGAATAACTATATCTTCACTGCAATCATTCTTTACTATTGAGTTACGAATTCCTTCCCTCTCACGTCTCATTTTATTTTCGTCAAAAACTGTAATATGTGAAGAAGAAGATCCAGCACCGGTGTTTATGTCCTTCAACAATGCTGACGCCAAAGCTGCTGCTAATCTATCCGAAATCCCATACCTGTCACAAGTTCTGGCAAAAGTACGTAACTTTAACCCACTTCGCTCGTTTGTTGAAGTTTGCGGAGGGATCTGAGGATCGTTAGTTTGATCTGCATTTGTAACTGCATCATGGGATTCGTCTGATTCAAAATCCGAGTACCTTTCTTTCTCGCTGTCAGTTTTTTTTCCATCTTCATTCTTTTCCATTCAAGTTCTCTTTTTTTTCTGGCTTCTTTTTTACGATTCTGTGATTTTGTTACAGAATCAACCACAGAAGATATTATCATCTTCCGAGCTGTTCTTTGGTCTGTCAAAAATGCATGTTCTGAATGCGGCACTTTTCTCCCCAACACGCATTTGCAAAATTTTAAATCGACACATTTACAAGCACATATGTCAAACAGTGTGTTTGATTTCTCCATAAAATCTGATTGCCTTGATTCGTATCCATCTTTATTCTGGTCTCTTTTATATGATTTGTTCAAGTTCTTGAAGATATCCATATTCTTCTTTGATAAGTTATTCATTAACATATCAGACACGACTGGAATGGGAGCTCTCTGCCATAACAGTTTTACTTTATGTAAAGTTGTATTAGCGATCGCATAGTAGCCGGGTTTTTTTCCGTTATCTTTTGTTCTTGTAATTGCCACTCAAGGTTGTGGTGTCTAATTACCTATTGTCGGCAACACCGTTTGACTCATTCGCTTGTCGTGTCACGTCCAGGGATTCCGTCTGAACGAAACACCTTTCCATTGACATAAATCAGAGTTGAAATTTATAAAATTTCCTTTCTGACTGAAATAGAGGGTTTTTCATGCATGGACTAAGAGGAATGGAAAGTGAGATGAAGGTTGAATTCATGAAGATCGAGGATGTATAATACAATGTTAATTTATTCATCAATAACTATACATATGAAGGGTTACAATTCTGATATATTGTGATATGAATCCCCGGAATATTTGATCGACAGGATTTCTTTCTTTTCATTGACAGAAAATTGAACGCTATTTATTTCAGTCTCACTTAATTCACTATACAATCGACCGTGATCTTTACAATTGACACAATTCAAAGATTCTCTTTCAGTTTCGATACATATTCGACACCTCCTGGGTAACTGTGGTCTATCAGACGTCTTAAGAATCTTATTCGATTGATTAGATTTATTGATATTGATATTGATTAGTTTTTTTTTTTAGGATCCTGTTCTTTTGTATTTCAGCTTCCTTTCGGATTTTGATAATTGATCGCGACACTGAAAACAAATTCGGAAATTTGGAATGGAGGTTGGATTGATAAGCACACGGTGGTAATTGAAGAAGAAAAAGGGGTGTTTTCCAGACAATGATAGTTAGTAAACTAGTTGTTTATTCGGATATCCAAGAGAAAGGATCAGGTTTTCGAGTGAGGATGCGTAGGATGTCTTGTTTCTGGAAGAGTTTGAGATAAAGTGGCTATGCACATCATCTCGAATTGGAAAATTAGAATTGATTAGAAACGATTAGAGAAGTTTTGGAGATGAGTGGCTGTTGCACATCATTCCTATATAGTTGAAAATGGAGACAAGAAAGATTCGATATATAGTGGCTATGCACATTATCTCGAATTGGAAAATTAGAATTGATGAGAAAAGATCAGAAAAGTTCCAGAGATTAGCGACTGTAGCACATTATGTCTATAGAGTTGAAAATGAATTATAGGAAAATTCGAGATATAGTGGCAATGCACATTATCTCAAATTGAAAATTCAAGATTGATCAGAAAAGATTAGAAAAGTTTTAGAGATTAGTGGCTGTAGCACATTATGTCTATAGAGTTGAAAGTGAATTATAGAAAAATTCGAGATATAGTGGCTATGCACATTATCTCAAATTGAAAATGTAGAATTGATTAGAAAAGATTAGAAAAGTTTTAGAGATGAGTGGCTGTTGCACATCATCTCTATAGAGTTGGAAATGAATTAAAGAAAGATTCGAGATATAGTGGCTATGCACATTATCTCGAATTGAAAAATTAAAATTGATTAGAAGAGATTAGGAAGGTTTTAGAGATTAGTGGCTGTTGCACATCATCTTTATAGAGTTGAAAATGAATTAAAGAAAGATTCGAGATATAGTGGCTATGCACATTATCTCGAATTGAAAAATTAGAATTGATTAGAAACTGGTCAGGGATTTTAAAGATTAGTGGCTGTTGCACATAATCTCTAAAGAGGAATAGTGATATAGCGACAGAGCACAGTATCTCTACAGGAACCAAGAGAAGTTGGGAAATGAAGTGGGATTAGTGACTATGCACATTATCCCAGAGGAGGTTGAAATATAGTGGCTATGCACAGTATTTCGAAAGGGAAGGCAGGATCTTTGATATCACGAATCGGTGTCCAATATTATTAGTAATACTGACTGTTAAAAATAGTGATCGTAGTGAACTGATTTTAGTTGTAAATTGAATGTTGTAATTTTGACTTGAAAAATAAATGAGTGTTGAAGATCAAATTTGGAGGATGAATGATTTGGTTTCAACTTCGAAAACTGAATGTGTCAGGGGGCATGCATTCTGGTCCTTATATCCTATCCTGACAGTGGACCTGAAGTGGGAGTTCTATTATCCGAGAAAGGAAGAAATAGATTTCCTTTCTTTCTATGCACTTGAGATTTCTTTCACACGTACCTTCTTAGGCATGATTTTTCCGAGATGTAAGAGAAACACAATATTGGAATTGAAAATATTAAAATGACCCAATATTCTTTGTAGCTCGTCTGATTGTTCATGAGAAATTGTGATAATTTTAGTCTTATGATATTATTGGAGCATAGAAGAAAAGGGTTGAGAATGTTTATAATTTACAGAATATTTAAGAAGGTCAGCGATTTTGGTTTGTCATATGAAAGAACTACAGTCAATGTTTGAATTGAAATCCGAATTTATAAGATTATTCCACTGACCAACTGAATCTTTCTAATATAAAATGTGGGGTTCTAATATGCTTTGATAGTATTCAATAATTTCGAACATTGATTGTAGATGGCATCTAATAGATATGCATGTATGTCTTGTAATTGTTAGAATAAAATGAGTATATTCAATTCAATAAGAAAAATTATATTTGTACCAATGGTCATTCTTGAAAATGCACGTAGGTCACGTTTTTTCTACATGGGGTTACGGTGTGTGTTGGTTCGCGTGGCAGTTAGGTAGCAAAACAACACAGACCTTTGTTGTCGTCATAATTTTTTATGAGTGGTTTTCCCCCTGTGTGAAAGAGTTTCCTTCTGAAACTGTCACCCAGATGTTCACTAAATTTGCAGTGTTTATGCACATAACGGGTGATCTGAAAATAGTATTTCTCCTTCCAAGAATGATCCATGGATACGTATACGTATTAATATTAAAAGGTTCATTAATTATTATATTTCAGATATTAAGATATCTATATATATATATAGTGCATAGATATGTGCATATACATATATATACATGCGCACAATACATATACGGCACATAACTCTCATCAAAGATACATATATGTAGGTGATATTTTCATGAATGGAAAAGAGAAAAAAAAATTGTGGAAATGTAACAAGAATGTTACATGTATACAGGGTGATTCAAAATTCCCGCACTCTTTTTTGGGAGTAGATTCCTGATGAAATTCTAGAACGATTTGTCCTTTTGCACAATGCTCTCTGATGCATAATTTCCGAGATATAATTAATTAAAGTTGACTAATTATGAGGTGGATCCATCGGTCATTCAGGAGCGTCATAACAGAACAAGAGAGGAAGGTGCTTGCAGAGGGCGCTCATACGATCAGCTGATCGATATAATCGATACGATTTACCAACATACGAATTAGTAAATTTTCTATGTAGAACGATTGAATTCGTCGACACAGTGGAAAAATTGATCATTGTCATGAATTCTTATCACGATATGCTGTAGGTTAAAGTTGTAATTTCAGTGATGATTTTTATTACGCAGACGAATGTAGAATAGTGTTATTTCGAAGGGATAGGGATTCAAGTGGGAGAAAAAAGTATCACTACTCGTTTTCAATCGGAATTTTCATGTAAAAAAGAAAACATGAGAATTTTCATTCATCCGATACCCAATTTGAACGGTTTGATTAGTAAGTTTAACACGAGAGATTGGATTCCAAATCCTGTATTCTGATTGGTCGAGAATCAATGTATCTTAGATCAATCCTCGGCCGTTTCGAATGATTCTTTTGAAGAATATGTTTTCGACTTATCCCAACCACAAAATTGAACAATGATGAATTTATTCGAATTCACCCTTTTTACATCATTCGATGATTATTAAGGGTTTATCGAACGTTAATTACGTACAAGTTGAAGTAAGTTATCCCTATGAAGTAAGTATAAGTAAGTTGAATCCCTATCCCTACGAAATAACACTATTTTTCATTTGTCTGCGTGATAAAAATCATTACTGAAATTCCAACTTTCACCTATAGCATATTGTGATAAGAACTCATGACAATAATCAATTTTTCCACAGTGTCGACGAATTCAATCGGTCTACATAGAAAATTCACCAATTTGTATGTTGGTAAATCGTATCGATTATACTGATCAGCTGATCGTATGAGCGCCCTCTGCAAGCACCTTCCTCTCTTGTTCTGTTATGACGCTCCTGAATGACCGATGGATCCACCTCATAATTAGTCAACTTTAATTAATTATATCTCGGAAATTATGCGTCGGAGAGCATTGTGCGAAAGAACAAATCGTTTTAGAATCTCATCAGGCATCTACTCCCAAAAAAGAGTGCGGGAATTTTGAATCACCCTGTATATAGTATACGCACGGTGTACAGTACAAATTCTAAGAAAAGATTACATATATGTATATATAGTGTTCTTATTAATAAGCAAGAACAAAAAAGTCATGAAAAATGTAGTAAAGAGGTTAAATGTATATACTGTACAAATATATGTGTATATACGTATATACATATACGTACGGTACATAGCATATAACTATAATATGAGATAACGTCTCATCATCATCATCATGAAGTAATCAGTCTTACGACTGGTTTGATGAAACCCTCCACCCCTGTCTATTATCCGCCAAACGTTTAATTTCTACATATCTACTACATCCCTTGTCTTGTACGATTTGTTTCATATAACTTGCTCTAGGTCTACCTTTACCAGTTTTACCATTCATTTTCCCTTCCAATATTGTTTTCAATAAACTCTCATGCCGTAATGTGTGTCCTATAAGATTGCTTCTCCTTTTCACGATGTGTTTCAAAAGATTTCTTTCTTCATTTATCTGCTCGAGTACTTCTTCATTTTTGACTTTGTCTATCCATTTTATTCTGAGCATCCTCCTATAACACCACATTTCAAAAGCTTCAAGTCTTCGTTGATCAGTTTTCCCCATTGTCCAAGTTTCGCAACCATATAATGCTGTGCTCCAGACGTAACTTTTCAAAAATTTCTTCCTTACTTCCAAGCTTATATTTTTTGAGCATAATAACTGTTTCTTTTGGTAAAAAGCCTGTTTCCCTTGTGCTATTCTTGCTCTTATATCTCTTTCGCTTTTGCCGTTCTCTGTAATTATGCTCCCTAGATATTTGAATTCTTTCACCTGTTCAATTGTCTCGGTATCTATTTTGATTCTCGTTCTTCTAGCTGTTTTCGCTGCTGTACACATCATGAATTTTGTTTTGTCTTTATTTATATTCATACAATAGTTTTCCAATAATATTGTTCTCATGGTGTTGAGAATATTTTCTAACTCAGTACTACTCGTGGCCAATATAGCTATGTCATCCGCGAATCTCAACATACTTATATTTTCTCCCTGAATCTGTAATTTCGATTGAATTTCCTCCTTCACTTCGTTCATTGCTTCTTCTATATATAAATTGAACATCAGTGGCGATAATGAGCATCCTTGTCTCACCCCTCTTCTTATTTGTGCTTCCCCTTCCTGACCCTCTATGTCTATTATTGCACTTTGATTCTTATATAATTCGTATATTATTCTTCTATCTTTATAATTTATTCCCACCTTCTTCAGGATCGCAAACATCTTCTCCCAGTCCACATTATCGAAAGCCTTTTGTATATCTACAAAACCTATGTACACAGATTTCTTCAGCGCTATCCTTTTCTCTATTACTGCCCTAAGTGCTAAAATTGCTTCTCGCGTTCCCCTATTTTTTCTAAAACCAAACTGATCCTCTGCCAATCTACTCTCTATTTTATTTTCCATCCTCCTGTATATAATTTTGGTCAGTATTTTCGAAGCATGTGAAGTTAAACTGATCGTTCTGTAGTTCTCGCATTTGTCTGCTCCTTGTTTTTTCGGGATGGCGACAATTTTATTCTTTTGGAAATCTTCCGGTACTTCTCCTTTTCGTACATATCTCTAATCAATTCAAACAGTGCGTCGCGAGTTCCTTCACTGGAGGCTTTTATAAGGTCCGCACTTATGCCATCTATGCCTGGCGCTTTATTATTTTTCAATTCTTTCAAAGCCTTGTCGAATTCTGATCTCAATATCGAATCTCCCAATTCTTCCTCATCTACATCCTCCTCCTTCTCTAATAGTGCTATATCATCGTTTCCTCTATACAAGTTTCCCAAATGATTGATCCACTGTTCTATTTTCTCTTCCGTTTTTATCAATTGTCGTCCTAGAGAGTTTCTAATCTTATTGCTTCTAGATTTCATTTGTCCGAAAAATCTTTTAATAATCCTATATGCTTCATCTATTTTTCCTAAATGCAATCTTATTTCTATTTCCTGACATTTCTCTTCTAACCACTGTTCTTTTGCTTTCCTTGATTCTCTTATTATTTTATTTCTCAATGATTTGTATCGTTGCTGGCCTTCTTGGCTATCATTATTCTTGTATTTTCTTCTTTCATTCATCAATTCTAAAATTTCTCCCGTTATCCATGGGTTTTTAGCTTCTACTCCATCATTCTTCAAAATCTCATCCGCACATTCTCTTATATTCCCCTTCATCTTTGTCCATCTCCTCTCTATTCCCAAGTCTTTCTCTTTTTGATCTCCCAATTTTTCATCCAACATTTTCTCGAATGCCTCATGTGTTTGTTTTTGCTTGAGGTTCTTCAAATTCCATCTTTTCTGCATTTTCCTTTTCTTCTTCAGAGATTTGAATTTCAGAGAACATTTCATCATCAACATATTATGATCACTATCTATATCTGCACCGGGATAAGTTTTACAGTTTTTCACTTGGTTTCTAAATCTTTGTTTCACTAATATGTAATCAATTTGGTATCTTGTTGTATCTCCTGGCATTTTCCAAGTGTAGATTCTTCTTGGATGATTTTCGAATAAAGTGTTTGTGATAACCATCTTATGATTTTCACAAAATTCGACTAAACGTTGTCCTCTATCGTTCCTCCTCCCTAACGCGAAATCTCCTATAATGTTGTCCTCTTTTCCTTGTCCTACTACCGCATTCCAATCCCCCATCACTATCAAATTCTCTTCTCCCTTTACATATTCTATCACTTCTTCTATTTCTTCGTACGTTTTTTCAATATCTTCCTCCGAATATGCAGATGTGGGCATGTATACTTGGACTATGACTGTGTCTACCGGTTTTGTTCTGATTCTAACCATCATCACACGTTCATTATGTTGCAAATAATTTTCTATTCTATTTCCTACTCTTTTATGCATTACAATTCCTACACCTGCTTGACCGTTCTTTGATCCTGTATGAATTATTCTATAATCCCCACTCCAGAAATCGCCCTCTTGTGGCCATCTCATTTCGCTAATCCCCATTACGTCTATATTCAACCTATTCATTTCTAATTTCAAATTTTCTAATTACGTCTATAGAGATAATGTCTATAGAGATAACGTCTATGTGTACGTAGTATATATGAGACGAAACAAAAGTTATGAGAATGTGACGAAGATGTTACAGTCGCTACCGGAAATTTTATACCTACTGGGTGATGAATGTCTTGTTCTACCTGTCATTGTTGTATTGTAGGACACAAAATTCACAAAACACAAAACACCTCACCTTAAACTAAAATAACTGCAATCTCTGCACGTATAACTATAAAAAACGTTTCCTTAAATCACTGCGTACAGAATCACAACTTACTGGAGAATCTATATTGCCGTATAATAATATTTCACTAACACATCTCCGAAAACTTCCTGAGAAAATTTGAGATATCTCTGAAAATGAGGTACTTCTATAAAAATTTGGAAAATCCTAGAATTTCTCTGACACTATACCGCAAATTGAAGTTCGTTAAATTGGCTACAAAAACACGCTTAATCTGTGTTTAACACGGATGAACAGTGTTATTACACACATTATTGCGAGCCAATTCAACACACTTGAATTTGCAGTGTGTCTCTGAAAAAATTCTGAAACTATGTCGGATTTTTCAATTCCTTACGTTCATCATTTTATTTCTGTTTCTCGAAACCCGAATGAGATAGACAATTCTTTATGTCAAATTTGAGGCCCACTGCGTATATGAATATATCTATATGAGGCATTCTTTGTGAACGAATGACCTCCCCTTTTCAAAAATTGGTTTGATTTATTCAAGCTATATGGGTGATCAAAAGAAAGGTCTGGACATCTAGTTTTCAATGTCAAGTGGGTATATGGTGGATCCGGATTCTAAATCCAATATGGCTGCCTAAACCACGTGACCTACACCTTTTTTTCCAATAAAACGATTATAAAACTCGCCACATGGGTCTGATCGGAGTCTGCGAGGGCCTCAATGGAAGGTCTTAAATCCTACTTTCAAAAGCCGTATAGACAAAATTTTTTCTTAGCCATCAAATCCAAAATGGTGGCCTCAAACATGTGACGTATGCGTTTTTTTCACCAAAATCGTGAAAAAAAACACAACGTTTTCAGTACCTCGTAAGTCCCAGACAGGCTTCAATGATTGATTCTTAGATGAACTCCGTGGATTTATAATTGTAGTATCTTTGGAAACACAATGGCGTCTTTCGTCACGTGACAAATGAGCTTTTCCAACAAAATAGCTCAAAAAAGAACTTTCTCACGTCGTGCATCGATTTACAAGAGCTCTAATGAGAACTATCCAATGTTTCCTACAATCAGGGTGTATTGTTATTGTTCTAGCTCCTCCCAAGATCCCAAATGGCGTCCAAAATCACGTGATACTTGTACTTTCGTATTTGAATACACAGAAATATATCATTAATCAAGGTGTATCGAGTTATGTAAAGGCAGGAGTAAAAAATTTCGTACTGCACTTCTTGGTAAGTAGTACTCAAATATTTTTCGGAAGAAATAACGGTCAAATCACGTGACGTAGGCAATGCGCCGTCAAATTCGATATTCATTGTCAGATATACTCAATTTGTATGACAAATGCAAAACAGAATGTATGCTCCATATCAGTGAATGAATAAAAGTTGGTGAATGAGTTCGTTGATCAATTTATCAGTGAGAATATTATTTTATTCATAAAAAATTTGAGTGATTTCAGAAGCATCCGAATATTTTCTCATAATCAATTTTTCACTTTCAACTAAGAACGCATGATTTCTTGATATCTCAGGTACGGCTGGAACATTTTGGAATCTTCTATTCGAATGCCCAGCAATCAAGTTATCCAAATACTCCCTCATACACGGAGAAAGATGACGTTCCAAATATTATCCACTTTTGTAGTGAAGTAGTGCGGTCAAGTCAAGTAGTATGATATTAACAACTGAATGTAGTAAAGATGCAATCACGTCACGTGATTTTGGCCGCCATTTTCCTCGAAAAATATTTAAATACTACTTACCAAGAAGTGTAGTACGAAATTTTTTACTCTTGCCTTCACATAACTCGATACACCTTGATTAATAATATATTTCTGTATATTCAAATACGGAAATACAAGTATCACGTGATTTTGGACGCCATTTCGGATCTTGGGAGGGGCTAGAACAATAACATTACACCCTGATTGTAGGAAACATTGGATAGTTCTCATTAGAGCTCTTGTGAATCGATCCACGACGTGAGAAAGTTCTTTTTTGAGCTATTTTGTTGGAAAAGCTCCTTTGTCACGCAACTAAAGACGCCATTCTGTTCCCAAAAATACTAATTCCGGGAAAATTCGATTTTTCACGCAAAAAGTGGGAATTTTGAGCTGAATGTGCAGTGTAAAGATATTATCCCGAGGTCCTATTGTTTGACGTTATTCAATATTGATTCAAAATGAAAATTTCAACATAGGCATGGTTTGAATCCGACAAAATTGAGTATATTCAAGGAAATACGCAGAAATCAAATTCTTTCACCGAAATCATGATTTTTCAAGCCGTTTGCGCAGTCCAAAGATATCATCTCTCAGGGCCCAGGTTGCACGCTGTTTTTTCTGGACCTACTACACAGCTCTTCAGACCCCTGTGTTTTTGATCCGACGAAGTTCACTTTTTTTGGCCCACCCTAGCTGTGATGTTCTTTCTGCAACTTCCTTTACTTGAGTAGAGCATACCTGTTTTTTATTTTTCGAAATTTGAACATGGAGGTCTCCATTTTCTGCGTTACTAAAATCTGTGAGATTACTACAAGGAGAGATTACAGATTCACCTGAAAAAAGATACACACTTCCAATATAAGTGAAACGCAAAATTTTTCAAGGAATTTTCATGAATACAAACTATAATATCCACCACCGCTGTTTTGTAATTGAGGTGAAGGTGTGATTGACTTCGCCACGTATTTTTTATTGGGTTTGCTTCCTCGCTTCTTATCCAAAGTCTTGTTTTCAGTACCACTTTCAGATTGAGAAGATTCTATCGCTCCTTTTTCATGATAGAGAGCTTCTTTATGTGTCACTAAAATCAATGATTCAGAACTCTCTGTATCAACTTGATGAATGAATATAAAATTATGTAACATATATAGATGTTGAATCGTAAAAAAATGTTACCATATCACCCCAATAATAAAACATTCTCAACTTCAATTCAATCTTTTCCAGGAAGTATTGCTTTCATTACAGCTTTTCTAGTGATTGAAGCATTTTTTTGCCAATTTATTCCAATGATGTCATCCTCAAATTTCAGCCAAATAGTAGACGCAGCTGATATATAATTTGCTCCTTCCATTCAAAACTCAATCACAGAATAAGGTAGCTGAAATTCGAATACATGGTCAGTGTCGTTGCTAAAATTTGTGTACTTGGATTATGTACAGTGTTTCAATTCAATTTTATATTTGGGAATGTTAGACAGGCTGAGTAGAATTGTCTATTGTGACTGATTCATGCATATTCCATTATGATTTATTACTGGGAAAATGCAGAGGAAATAACACAAAAATGAATAATTCCAAAAAATATCATGGAAATTATCACAAGCAAGTAGCGACTCTCTAGAAAGTCCTGCTAGTGTTGCAATAGTGTACATAATCAATTTTTATTGAAGAATAAGAAGTCATAAATGTAGGGGATTCATTTTTTCAACAAAGTGTTTTTACTAAAAAGATCATGATTATTTGTGAATTCAGTGACGAATATTATCAAGTTGCTGTGGATTCCGAATTGTCAAAAGAACTTAGAAGTAAAGCAAGTTCACCACACACAAAATTGAATGAATCGAGATTTTATTATAAATCAACTGAGGCATAATATGTACTTGTTCATTTCATACTCACTACGAACGAGAAAATGATGTACAAGGAACTATATACATCTAATTGACCATGATATAACAATCCGTAACGTTCAATAGTAGCCAAATTTCCAAGACATTTTCAATTTTATAAAGGAGTTATTTTGAATCATTGATATGACAAAATTTTTATAATGAATACACTTTGTATCAACATCAGTAATTGGAACGATTCGAAAATGAGTATGCAAGTTGTCGTTGACACCACAACCAAATAATTTTGAAGAGTTCGGTGATTGAAAATAACTTTTGGAAGACTGATATTGCCTAACTATAAGATAAATTTGTTTTGAGTCTACACATTGTACAATTCTCCCTATTCTACAAGTTCCTTTGTTTCTCATTGAACGATGCCAATCTCTCTCTTCCAAAGTAAGAATGAATTTGTCACATCTGACTTTTCGATACGATTCTACAAGTCTTTTGTTCAGAAGTTTTCCATGATACTGTTCTCCTCTGTTACTCGCTTCAAATTTTTGAGGATGAGTAGAGAGTGAATCATATGTTCTCTGTTCATATACGCGATTGACGATTTGTTCCAACGGTTTTTGACTGGTTCTTAACATTTTTTTAATTTGACCCATGCGATTTTCATACTTGAACGCGCTGGAGTTATCTGAAACTCCAAATGTTTCCACATCGTCGCATAAATGAATGAAACTGTGTGCATTGTAAGAAACGAATTCTTCACCATACAGGATACTGAAATTCTTCACAAAGTACATCAGGCACTCTGGTGCATGTTCTGAGTGTGTATGACAAAGGTTTTCAGTACATAAAATTCTTATCGCACAGTGTGAGGTTGAGAAATGCTTGTAAAGATTAGGTTTTATACAATTTCTCAATAGAATAGGTTCATAATACAAAAGGAACGATCTGAACTCGGTGGCCTTTCAACGACATGACTCATCGAATGTTCTAGGTAATTTGCTGGAGTCATTGCTATTGATAGATTCACAAATTTTCATTGATTTGTCGTTCAACAACTTCAGATCAGCATTACTCATTCTCACATCCTTTTTACCTTCACACCAGAATTTCAGCAATTTCTTCATCATGCCTAAACATACCATATGCGTATAATCTCAGGGTAAATTTCTGATCATATCAATATCCAATGAACGCAAGGGTGTGTTGGATAAATGATATTTCCCAATATTATCGTATATTTTTGATCTAAATCCTTCATTCGTACATAAAGGGGAGTTGAAATCAAGGAAACTCATTCTATTGTTAATGAAGTCACCTTCACATTGACATTTTGCACAACCAAAATGAGAATTGTGTCCAACTACGCTCAAAGCAAAAGATTTCGCAGGAGCATCACATATAATTTTTGAGACTTTAATATCGATTTTCTTTCCTTCAACAAAGACGCCAGGTTTTTTCAATTGTAAATACTCTTCCACAAAATGACATCAAAGTTCTGATGAATCATTAGGTTCGGAGGAACTATAAAATGTTCGAATGGTAACCGATCTTACAGAATAACCTGCCAAACACCCCAGAATTGGCCAAAACTGACTCTTTGAACCCTTGGTCAACGGTAAACCATCAATATCTGAATCGATTTCTAGAATACTATCCTTCGGTACAATTTTCCTATTCAAATCCTATTTCAAAAGTCATGGGTATCGAATCGAAAATATCTCGAATATATCGAAATATTGAAGTCTCTCTTCATGATTGGTTGGGGAGTGCATATGTACACTCGAGGATGGAAGGATGATGAATAGATTCAAAGGGGAGGGAGGGAAAGAAGAGAGGGTGAAAATGAAGAGACCGGTTATAATGGGTTTGATGTTTCGAAGGTGGATCATTATTTGAATGTTGACAATGCTTTTCTGTTTCCATTGGTTCACTTAAGCATCTTACTTATTATGGTTTCGGGTGAATAGTGCTGCCCAAAATCCAATGGATATCGAAATGAATTTCCTTGGAATTCAGTTGTGGTAGAGTCTCAGATCTGACAAGTTCAGGACCGATATTAAGGGTGCCGATTTCTGAACATGTTAAACAGTTGAATAGTTTTGATATGTGCTAAGCTCTATGTTAAGTGTGACAAGTGCGAAGTGTAAATTTCTATTTCGGAATACAAGAGTTTTGAAAGTGTTCTCTGTACAATTGTGTTTGTGCGCAGTGTAAGATTGTGAGCTAAAATTTTCAGTATTGATGGACAATGCCGATTTGTGTCTGCAGCTGTTTCTTCAATCAAATATAATTCATTGCAATAATACGTTCACGTATATGTACATGTATATATGTCCTGTCTGGTATGAGGTATGTGCAATTTCAATTATAATCTATTTTTCACATTATTATTATATTATATTATATTATTATATTATTATTATTATGATTATTATTATTATATATCGGACGGTTTGAAAAAAAAATTTTTTGATCCAATTTTTTGACATCATTCAGTGCTCATCAAAAGACTCTCCCTGAAGAAATTTGAGATTTTTGAATGACCGATTCAGAAGATGTCGAATTTTCAAACTTTTTAACCCTTCAAACCCTTTTTTTTGTTTTTTGCTCGTAACTTTGTGAATACCGGTCGAAATCAAACATTTTCTTCCGACATCTCAGTTTTTTCATCTACTTTCCGAAAAAAATTCAAAAAAAGCCATTCAAAGTGTTTTTTGTACGAGTTTTGAGTTTTGAACTTCAAAATCTTGTTTTTGAAAATGAGTGCTTATTGTGTTTTCTTGGAAAATTGTTTCTCACAAACTAATTTCTTTGCACCAACTTCTGAGTCTGGTCTAATCTTGGGATCTTTGCTACTCCTACTATTGTTTCTCAATTTTGGAAATTGAAGAAAAATTTTTCCCCAATAATTATTACGAATACCAATTTTCATCACCGTCTTTATGTTTGAATTCATTTTCAGTCATTCTGTACATTCTTTCATTGACAACAGCCATTCAAAATTAATCACCAGTCATTAAGTTTGTTTATTAACAATAGTGTGAAAATTTTGTATTCATTTGCGTCCTTTTTTAGGGAAAAATTTCAGGTAAGCGACGTCAATTGAACTCATAATACTCCTCCGCTGTTCGTTGAAATAATTTTGTCCTCATTGTTGAATAATGGGCCCAAAAATAGGAGATTCCGAGAGTTGAATTTTAACTTCTTTGTCCAACAAATAAAAGTGATTTGTATTGATTGAATTTCATTCAATTATCTCAACGGACAACTCGAGAGTATTCTATTTCAAGCAATAATCGTTTACGTGAAACTTCCTAAAAAAGTACGCGGATGAATTAAAAAATGTTCACACTATTGTTAATAAACACCCTTAATGAGTGGTTATTAATTTTGAACGCCTGTTGACAATGAGGAAGTGTACAGAATAATAAAAAATGAATTCAAACATAAATACTGTGATCAAAATTAGAATTCGTGATAATCGATGGAAACAAAAATTTAAAAATGAATCGTCGACAAGGAAGGGATCTATTGAGAGGGAAGAAAAGGATCGATTGAACGCACTGTACAATTCAACTCTCGAAGGCTTGTGGTTTTCAATAGTGCACAAATAGTCGCGCGTACGTGTGATGAATTTCTCCATTCATTTTTTCATCAAATTATCAATCTTTTTAAATGCATACTCCTGGTCATAGTGCTTCCTTTCTCAAGTATTTTGTGTGTATAGCTCATGCGAACTGTGATATTTGCATCTTGAAGCGGGTCCGGATTCTTCCCCTCATTATGAGTATCCCATACACGTCGTATGACTGACTTGGTTTTAGAGAGAATAAAAATTTGATACGTTTGAAAATATAAAAAGTTCATCTCCCTTCATCTGATCTATACTCCGAGTGAGGAGTCGTAATTATTGAAGGCTTGCATCCGTATGTGTGTCAGTATTCGCTACGTTGAGTGACATACATGCATCGATGTTTCCATTGATCGATGAAAATATTTTGTTTCAAATTTTGATTTCATCATTGTGTTTTTGTATAATTTCAAATCATAATATGAAACGAATCAATTGAATTCATTATAATCATATGTATCATATGCATTCAGGCTGTATGAAAATGATTACAAATACATCAACAATTCCAAAAATGAAGTATCTTTTTTCACCCATGTATTAATTTTTGTATATGGTGGCGTACTAACTATGGGATGCTGTTCTGATGATGAACACTTATTGTTAGGATAAGAATCACGTGAAAATGATTATTTTCTTTCCTTCGCATCCCTCAGCTTTGAAATTATTGTTCATTCATTCCTTCATAAGAAAAGATAATCCCTAAACAACACGAATACATATAATATAATGTTTCCAAAGTAATTCCCTCCAATTTCTGGCTTTGTCCATGTTCAAAGAAAATTATTCGAAGAAATTACTGATAAACACAATGACTCTTGCCCGGTCTTTGCTCTAAAAGTGATTATGCATCGTTAGGGCGCACACAAGGTATTTTCCATGTGGGGTGGTAGTCAAATCGACGGAGGTGAATAATTTGAAGTTGATAAGATACCAGCTTACCAATCGAATCAACATTTTTCCTACAAGATCACTTCAAATAATTCATAAGGAGATCAGAAATTATCATCATTATTATTATCATTATTGTTTGATGACCCGTCCTTTATGTATTGCGGTACCAAACTCAGGTTTCAAATTTTGAGAGAATATTCTCCTGAAAGGGAATTTTAACGTTATATCTCTCGTCTTTCTCTAATTTCATTCACTGATAGGAAACACTGCTCTACATTGCAAGAGAATGAGGATATCAGCATTATTCGAATCTTTCTCCACATAAATGAACTTCCTATAAGGTACGTCACTTCGACGTAGAATTCAGGTGAAGAATCTGTGGATGAAGTAGATCAGTGGATGAAGGATTGCTCATCGAAGAGGCGACGTAGAGGCGACGAGCCACCATTCGTCCACCGATCTACCTCATCTACCGATTCTCCACCTACATTCTACTAAGGAAGCTTGAGAGGCGTTATCAACCGAGAACATTTCCTTCTATTCAATTATTATTCAAAACTAAACTCATAGGAAAATTGAAAATTGTTGATAATTACGTGAAAATGGAAAGGGATAGAATAAATTATTGTGGAAATCATCAAACACAATCACGTGCAAAGTCATATCAAGGATTAATAGATCACTCACAAAAAACAGCAAACAATGTAGACGGTCGTGTTGGAAAAATGATAATACTTCCAGCAACATTCATAGGATCATCACGTCATATGTTACAGTTGTATCAAGACGCTATGGCCATAGTACGTGAATTTGGGGAACCAGATCTTCTTATAACGATGACATGTAATCCGAAATGGCGTGAGATTGAAGAAAATTCATTAGATGGTCGAATTGCCTCTGATAGACCGGACATTGTCGCCAGAGTATTCAACATAAAAAAAGATCAATGAATTGAAATGATCGTGAAACAACAATGTTCTGGTGAAGTTCTCGCGTTTGTATATGTAATCGAATTTCAGAAGAGAGGATTGCGGCATATGCATTTATTGGTGACATTAAAACAAAATTATAAGATAACCACTCCTGAAACTGTAGATAAGTATATTTCTGCTGAGATTCCAGATCCACAGAAGAATCCGAGACTCTATGATATTGTAATGAAAAATATGATGCATGGTCCCTGCGAAAGTTGGTGTTTGGAAAATGGAAAGTGTTCCAAAAAATATCCTAAAGAATTTCGTGGAGAAACAGCTTCAGATGTAAACGGATACCCATATTATCGTCGTCGAAATACAGGAAAGACATACACGCGTGTTGAGGGACACGTAGTTGACAATTCCAATGTAGTTCCCTACAATAAACGGTTATCATTGTTATCGAAGTGTCATATGAACGTTGAAGTCGTTTCTAGCATCAAAGCTGTTAAATATTTATATAAGTATGTTTAGAAAGGCCATGATGCTGCTACTGTCAGTATCACTGCACCGGCCATTAATACAGTGATTGATCATGACGAGATTCGGGATTATATAGAATCACGCTATGTTGGACGTGTTGGAGGATGTTGGCAAATTTCAAGCAAACCTTTATATAACAGGAGTCATGCAATTATACGTTTACCAATACATTTACAAAATTAACGAAGCATCGTTATTCAAGATGAAGAATATAATACTATTAGGAATGCGTTGGGAAAAAAATACCATGTCAATCGATCATTTTGCTTTGAATGCACGTGATGCAGAAGCGGGAAATCTAACATACGTAGAAATCCCAAATCAATACGTATTCAAGAAGGTTAAAGGTTCCAATATCTTCCGCTGGCAAAAATGTCAAGCACAATTCAACACTGTTGGTCGCATGTATTCAATCAGTCCATCACAAACGGAGGTATTTCATCTTCGCTCATTACCAATGTCCGTGGAAGGCGCGGAGAGTTTCGAGGATCTTAGGACAGTGAACGGACATACCCATGATACATATGTTGCGACATGTTTAGCTTTGGGTCTTATTGAAGATGATAATGAGTGGAAACGTGTGATGAATGGAGCCGAAGTTTGGATGATGTCTCGACAACTTCGTCAGTTGTTTGTCCGAATTTGATTACATTACCAACCGATACATCCAGGAGAACTTTGGGAAGAATTCAAAGATGCTATGTCTCAAGACTTTGCAAGATATTTCGATGTGCATGAATCACATAAAGAGGCTTTTATACAAATCGATACTCTACTTTCATTGCAGAAATTCAAAATATTGAAAACAGTTTGTCACTTCAAGAACATCAAACTACTGGACTACAACAATATCATAAGCTGAATGAGAAACGGAAAGAAACATTGGATACCATAATGAACTCAGTTATGAGCGAAAATACTTTGGAGGTTCCAACTGGCTTTGACATCAAAGGACCTGGTGGTTCAGGTACAACTTTCATTTATACAATATTATATCATATGCTCAAGGGGTATGGAAAAGAAGTTTGTACAATGGCATTCACTGGAATAGAAGCCACATTACTTCCCAAAGGGGAAACTGCGCATAAAACTTTTGGAATGCCTGTTCCTCTTCTTACAGATTGAACTCCAAATATGAGAAATCAATCAAAAGAGAGTGAATATTTCAAGAATATTGATGTCTTTATATGGGATCAGGCTCCAATGGCACCAAGGTATGCATTGGAATTAGAAGATCGAACTTCACGTGATATCATGAACAACCAGGAGCCTTTTGGGGGGGAAATAATTGTTCTTGGTGGAGATTTCCGACAATTGAGCCCACGGAAAGCATAACCAACGATGCGTTCGAAAAGCGGTAAAAGTATTGTCCAAGCCACCACGTAGAGGTTCGAAAAAAAAATCGGGATTTTGGAAATCTAAAAATATTGGGTGATGGGGCTTGAAAAATCAATCTGAGTCTCTGCTTACATTTTTTTTCTATGATCGATAGTTTTCAAGGAAAAAAATAAAAAGCCCCTATTTTTTCAAATCGGAAATCAATGTTTTCCAACAATAAACTCGTCGTAACTCGGCCATTTGTTCATGTATCGTAATAAATCTTGCGTAATCCGACTCGTAAGACTTTCCCGATGACGTGTATGTTGGAAAAATTTGTGAAAGTTGATAAAAAATTATGAAATTTTCAATCCGCAGTGGAAACCATGTTTTTCATGCTTTGCGCTGAAAAAGTATCGGGGGAAGTATGAGCTACGAGAAACTTCCAGTGACAAAGTTGTTCGTTAGTGTATGGAGAAACTTTGTGGGAATTTTTAGATCGATTGAACTATTAGTTTCCAAAATACAGCGATTTTAACCCTTTGCGGCATGGTGGCTATTATCATAGCCACCTCAATGTGTTTTAAGTTTACAGTTAACCAGAGACAATATAACGCTTCTTCCCCCAGTTTTCTTTCCAATTTGATTCAGATAAGGACTTAGGAAGTATTCGGCATCACGTACACATTGTCAATCGTTTCACAAATTGTGATTTGAATGAATAAACAATGAAAAAAAGCCGTATTCATTGAATAACACAGGCACATAAAAAAAAATTGTCATGAATCAGAGAGTAGACCCCACTATCCCTACATTTTTGGGGTCGCTGAAACCGAATATGACCATGAAGAATTTTTTCAATCGCCCGTTAGCCCTCACCAACCCCCTGACGGGGGTTGAATTTAGAAATTCGGGAAAATTCAAGTGTACGTGTATTTCTATGTTCTTTGGGATGCTGAACACAAAAATGATAAGGAAAAAGAATTCCAACCCCTCTCTCATCCGCTAGCACCCTCCTACCACCCTCTGATGGGGAGTGAAGTTTAAACTTTCGTGAAAAATTCAAATGTATGTGGATTTCTATGTTTTTTGGGATGCTCAAACCGAAATTGATAACAAATGAGAAATTCCACCCCTCTCTTGCCCGCTAGCACCCTGCCACCACTCCCTGATGGGAGTTGAATTCCAAATTTTCATAAAAAATGCGAATGTATGTGGATTTCTATGTTTTTTGGGATGCTGAAACCAAAAATGATGAGGACAAAGAATTCCAACCCCTCTCTCACCCGCTAGCACCCTCCTACCACCCCCTCATGAGGGCTGAGTTTGAAACTCACGTGAAAAAATTTGAATGCATACGTATTTCCATGTTTTCTAGGATGTTTGAATAAGGAATGATAAGGAATAACAAATTCAACCCCTCTTTTACCCGCTAGCATCCTCTTACCACCCCCGGACGAGAGTTGAATTTGAAACTCACGTAAAAAAATTCAAATCTATGTGTATTTCCATGTTTTTTGGGACGCTCGAATCAAAAATGATAACAAATAACAAATTAAACTCCTCTGTTACCCGCCAGTACCCCCTTACTACCCCCTTGAAGAGGGTTGAATTTGATATTTTTTCACAAAATTGAGATGTATGTGTATTTCTTTGTTCTTTGAGATGCTGAGACCATAAATGACTGCAATCAACGATATCCACGGACTCGATTACCTCCTCACACTCCTGTACAATCATTCAAAAGAACCTAGTAGAATCCACATGAAAGTCAGTTCTCAGCGAATTATGCTATCGATTCAGGATAAAACAGAAGAACCAAAGCTTCCATGGGCTCAGTACTCAAAATTCCGGCGATCCAAAGTCAATCACTTGTTGATTCAACGAGTTAAACAGTATCCTATGTTGTAAGCCTCAATACTTCATGAAATAGAAATATCAGATGCATTCATGATTTGGTTCTACTCTTAGCGGGTAGCGAAGCGGTGAAATTTGTTATTTGTTATCATTCCTTATTCAAACGTTCCAGAAAACATGGGAATACATATACATCCAAATTTTTTACGTGAGTTTCAAATTCAGCCCCCATCAGGGGTTGGTGGGAGGGAGCTAGCGGGCGAGAGAGGGATTGAATTTCTATTTTGTTATCATTTCCGGTTTGAGAAGCCCAAAGAACATAGAAATCCACATACATTGGAATTTTTTACGAGAGTTTGAAATTCAACCCCGATCAGGGGGTGGTAGGAGGGTGCTAGCGAGTAAGAGAGGGGTTGGAATCCTTTTTCCCCACCATTTTTGGGTTCAGCATCCCAAAAATCATAGAAATCCACATACATTTGGATTTTTTATGAAAATTCAAAATTCAACCCCCATCAGGGGGTGGTAGGAGGGTGCTAGCGGATGAGAGAGGGATTGGTATTCTCTTCCCCTATCATTTTTGGTTTTGGCGTCCCAAAAAACATAGAAATACACGTACTTTTGAATTTTTCCGAATTTTTCAAATTCAACCCCCATCAAGGGGTTGGTGAGGGCAAACAGGCGATTGAAAACCTTTCAGAACTCTTGTGCTATCTGGGACGTCAATTACTCACGCAAAAATAATAATATGTACAGATTTCATAATCCATACAAATATTCCAAAATATTATTATTTTTGTGCAAAATACCATTATAATATTCATTTGAAGCTTCACCACTCAAAATTGATTTTCTACGCATGATAGACTTAGGGTTTTCATCGCTACTTCGCAACTAGTTTTTTGTATCTATAATCGAAATATTAATTATTGTAGTACATATTAGTATTGACTGAGATATGTCTATTGTTATTTAATATTGAGTAAAGACAACTTATCCGTGTTAAAGATCGCGTTTGTGTGGCAGACTAACCGGATTGTGGAAAACTGTCTTCCGCGAATTTTTGTGTGAAAAGGCATCCTTCTCCATCAGGCGTGGAAACGACTAAAGTTCATCTATCACTCATATTCGGTGCACAAGACATATCACTTCATATAACTTCGAAATATGGATGAAATAATTGATATTCCCAGTGATGCTGAATCTATCGATGGGTTGTGTGATAATGATGATATTGAGAATGATTATACTGAATGTGATGGCGAAAGAAATCTTTCTGAAGATTATCCTGACTCAGAAAGTTTTGATGATGATAACATAGAATTCAATGATAATGATTTTGTGTGGGCGGAAAAAAAACCCAATACGATTCCCCATATACTGGAACTTTCGGTCCAAATATTACAGATGATGTTACCACACCTTTAGACATATTTTTATGTCTGTTCCTCCATGAACTGTTAGATTTAATTGTTGAACAAACAAACCTGTACTTGAGACAGAAAAAAACTAAATCTGATTCAATAACTAAAGAGGAATTACTAGTGTTTTTCGCCATATATATAATGATGGGCGTGAAAAAATCTCCCTCTTACCGCGATTATTGGTCGACAGATCCAAAATTGAATGATCCATTTATATGCAAATTGATGACGGTTAATAGGTTTGGATTTCTTCTGAGTTATTTACACATGGCTGATAACAGTCAAGAACCGAGGAAAGGAGATAAAAATTATGATAAATTGTATAAGCTAAGACCATTCTTAGATGAATTATCCGAAACTTTCAAGAATTGTTGGAAACCCAGTCAAAATCAATCTATTGATGAATCCATGATCAAGTTCAAAGGCCATAGCAGTTTGAAGCAGTACATGCCGAACAAGCCCATAAAACGAGGATACAAAGTTTGGACGCGCGCAGATGCATCGCGATACGTGTGCGAGTTTCAGGTATACACAGGTAAAGCTGAAAGTGCTGAAAAGCAATTGGGTGCCCGAGTAGTGAAAGATTTGACGCGTAACTCAGTAGGAAAAAATCATCATGTATTTTTCGATAATTTTTTTACCGGTCTTGATCTTATGATAGATTTGAAGAAAGATAGAGTGTTTGCTTGTGGAACGGTTCGTTCCAACAGAAAGGGTTTACCAAAAAGCATTATTCCTGATGGAAAAATGGCGCATGGGCAGTATGAATACTGTACTTGTGGTGCTGGAATTGGCTGGGTCAAGTGGGTGGATAAAAAAGCTGTTTCCTCTTTATCCAACTATCATGATCCTTGTGACGTTACTGTGACAAATTGTACACAAAAAGATGGTTCTCTAAAACAAGTAACTTGCACAGTTATGTGTTCTGACCATCATGAAAATATGGCATATGTTGATAGATCTGATCACCTAATATCAACTTACAAAACCGATAGGAAATCAAAAAAATGGTGGCACCGCATGTTTTGGCATTTTTTGGAGGTAGCCATTATAAATGCATTGATTATTTACAATACCAGAAATCCAGCACACCCAATGGCATCAAAGAAATCCAGGTTATTCTTAGTAGATCAATTGGCAAGCCATCGTTTACCTACACCTATGGGAAGAAAATGTCAAAAAACATCTCCATCAAACGTAGTCAGAAAACCTACAGTATCTATTGAGACAAGACGATCTCAATCATGTCATATGCCCGTATGTGTGAGCGTTTCAAGACGTTGTGCTTTTTGTAGTACAAAGAGTCAACCTTGCAGGACTTCATATACCTGCAGTACTTGCAATGTGCCATTGTGCATAAAACATGATCAAAATTGTTTTCGGAATTACCATGCATGAACATTCTTATACATGAATTGTAGAACCATGAAATTGAGAACACAAAATTGTGAAACTTTATGCTATAAAGAAAACTGTAGAAACTGAAGAGTTGAAAATGAGAAATAATTGAAAAATTCCTGATGAAAAATTGAGAAATTTGGAATAAATAAAAGGAATATGAAGATACGAAATGAAAAAAGAACACGAGATAAAAAAAATTGAAACATACGAAATCAAAAGAATCAGTAATCAAAAAATTTGAAAAAAAAATCAGAAAACAACAAAAAACAGACAATTGCCGCTACGTCCACGTTCGTGTCTCTGGAATCAACCAAACGCGGTGACTTTCATTGAAGCCTAAATCTATGAGAATTCATTGTCGAAAAATAAGGTTCTCTAAATCATTGATAGATAAATTCCTCTTTCTCAATTTTTCGATCTCCAAATGTTCATTCCTTCTATTCCTTGTTCATTATTCGAATGAAAAGTAATCAATTCCAGAAAAAAGAAGTTGGTCCACGGTGATTGATTCGAAAACAATGAGTTTACGAGCTTTTTGCAAAATCCCGGTTTCCCAAGTTCTCTAACGCCATCCGAATTTGCTCTTTGAATTTTCGAAATTTGAGTTTGAATTCGCAATCAACGAACCGAAAGCCCCTCCGTGCATGAAGTTTAGCATGGTCACACGATTTTCAAAATTTTCCGTCACCACCTTGAATCTGACATTTTGAATTTTCGAAATCTGGTTCAGATTCGTAATTGGCGACCTGAAAAATCCCTGACACGTATTGTCAGCGGAATTCCGCAATTTCCCAAATTTTTCGCCGCCATATTGAATCCGCCATTTCTAATTTTGGAAATCTGAGTTCAGATTCGTAATCAGCGACCCGAAAAATCCCCGACACGTGAGTTTCAGCGAAATCCCTCAATTTTTAGAATTTTTCGCCGTCATCTTGAATCCGCCATCCTGAATTCTGCAAATCTGCGTTCAGATTCGTAATCAGCGATCCGAAAAATCCTCGACACGTGAATTTCAGCGAAATACCCCAATTTTTTAAATTTTTCGCCGCCACACAGTGGTACGAAAAGCCAAAAACGTGGCCAAAATTGAAAAAAACAAACATCATATTCGGGTTTTTTGAAGTAGCAGGTGGGCTACATTGATAGTTGGGCTATTGAAATCTAATCCTTAAAACGGTTTGCCATCAACACTGAAGTTGGCATAACAAAGGAAAGTTGACCTTGTTTTACGTGTCGTATGTCAGTTCCTACGAGCGACATATCTAATCCTAATTCAATTTGGAATAATTACTTATATGATTAACCAATTGATCTAAATCAAAATGCATGCTGTTCCGGGAGGTATGTAGAGCATTTTCATCACACAGATCATTCAAAATACGGGATTTATCAATCATCTACTTCCATTATTCTTTATAACAAATATTGCTCAAAATTGTCAATAAATACATTGAAAACCGAAGTGAAAAGTCACATATTCCGCTATATTCCGCCAAATATCCGATTGGAACATAATCTATGATCAATTTGCTGTTAAATTGTGTAGAGAAAAGCTGCGCATAGCTGCGCTTTCGAATGTACGATATAAATGAAATGAGAATTGCAATGAATCGATATTTACGCGTTTTGTCACAGTTGATCAAAAATCGAAAAAATGTTGAGAATATTATGAGATGAAGTACATATGATGTTCATAAGGTACACACAAATAACCCGCACAGGCAAACAGTTTGGAAAGAGTTCATAATGAGTTCATTTCGAATTTCCACACTCCCAAATGGATTAATTATCCACTTTTTCCAAACAGTATGGCGTATAGGAAGGAAATGCAGGATAAGTGATGACAAAAGAGAAAGAATAACTGGGTACGACATACAAAATCAAAGTTGACGCTTTTCTCTTTTTGCGAAACTTATAATTGAAATGAGATGAATACAATGAATTGGATCAAATGAGTCCAAATGAATGAGTATATCAAAGAATTATTATTCCATCCCGTGACAAATTAATTATTCTAATTTTAGGTTCAAGCGATGATATTGTACAATTCTCAAGGAAAGAAATTTTCGTTTTGATGAAAGACCATTCGAAGAGTAATTTGGGAATTATAATTGAAAATTTAGAAAACCGTCTATCTTCGCATACTGGTCGTTGTATCAAAGTTTTTGACCATATGAAGCAAGTTATTGCAAATTTATTCAATAAGATGAGACAGAAATATCAAGAGGCTCAGAGAAAGGATGAACATTTTTTCGTAAAGAATAATGAATGGCTCAACGTTCCAGTACATTTTTCTGTTCAGAATGATACTAAGAAAACACCAAAAATGAATTCAGGTCGACCTTCTTCGGAATTCTCATCTCTAAGCAAACGTTCAAAGCGAAGAAGAACTCAAGAAATTCGAACAAAATACGATGTTGATGAATTATCATACGCTACGGAAATGAGTCTTCGTTCTGCAGGTAAATCAGGCGTTTCAAAACTTCTGAAAGACATTTCATCGTCTAGCCCGTCCAAAGTGGAGAAATATATGGAAGTTGTAAAATCAGAATCTGCATCCACATTTACAAATGATCAAGCCTTGGCTTTATTTTTGGATATGGGAATATCAAGAAGAAAATATCAATTGATGAGAAATAGTGCAATGACAGTAGATTGTAAATTGTACCCACTGTATCAAGATGTATTAAATGCCAAACGTAAATGTTACCCCCCTATCAGTAACATTAAGGTTTCCGAATCAACAGCTGAAGTAGAATTGCAAGCTTTGTTGGATCACACAGTGAGACGCATTCTATTACTCCAACAGAATGATATGGCAGGACTGGATGCAAAAAATGTTATCCATATGCATTTCATTTGTAAATGGGGTTTTGATGGAACTTCGGGGCAAAGTGTGTATAAAATGAAATTTACCGATGAAACAGTTTCTGACGCAAGTTTACTTTTCACTTCGCTTGTGCCATTACAACTTGTATGCTTGGATGAGGAATCTAAGCAGGAAAAAGTTGTATGGTTCAATCCAAAACCTTCGTCTACTCGATTCTGCAGACCATTACGACTGCAATTCATTAACGAGAATGTGGATACATCTTTGAATGAAGTAACGCATTTTGAAAATCAAATACAATCGCTTGTTCCTTGCAAAATATTCATCGGAGAAAAAGAATTTTCCATTTCTTACAAATTAGTTATGACGATGATCGACGGGAAAGTTTGCAACGCAGTAACCTCGACTAAATCAGCTCAACGTTGTTATCTGTGCAACGCAACATCAAAAGATTTTAATAATTTAGATTTAGTGTTGAGCATGCCAGTCAAAACAGAAAACTTACAATACGGATTGTCGACACTTCATGCATGGATTCGGTGCTTCGAATGCTGTCTACATATAGGATACAAACTTGGTACAAAGAAGTGGCAAGCACGTGGCGAAGACAAGAAAGAAATCGAGATCCGGAAAACTGCCATCCAAAAAGGGTTTAAGAAAGAACTGGGACTTATTGTTGACGTTCCAAAGCAGGGTTTCGGGAGCAGCAACGATGGGAACACGGCTTGGCGTTTCTTCGAAAACTCAACAACATCTTCTATTATTACAGGAGTTGATGTGAATTTGATCCAACGATTTCATGTTATACTACAAGTGATCTCAAGCGGGTATGAAATCAATGTTGCAAAGTTCCGGGAATATACAGCAGAAACAGGAAAATTATTTGTCCAACTATATCCCTGGTATTACATGCCAACTTGTGTCCACAAATTATTAATTCATGGACCCGAAATCATAGAACATGCGTTATTACCTATAGGACAACTTTCCGAGGAGGCTCAAGAGTCAACTAATAAGTTGATGAGAAGATATCGCGAAGACTTCTCACGAAAGTGTTCCCGAGTTAAATGTATGGAAGATGTGTTTTTAAGACTCATGGCAACATCGGATCCTTTAATTTCTACTTTGCGAAAACAGCCACAAAAGAAAATTAAGATTTTATCTCAAGATGCAGTGACACTATTGATTTTACCAGCTACAATCTTGTCTTCCAAGGATGAGTTACATGAGAATTCATCTGACAGTTCAGATGAAGAACTACGAGAAGCAACAGATGATGATTCTGATCAGGAAAATGATTGAATTTTCTTATTTGTTATTGATTTGTTATTGATCTTTGATCAATTAGTCTTTGTCACTAATATTATATTCATGAAATACTTTTCTATACGGACTGAATTATATTTGTAAATCCTTTTATCGATTTATAATAATCTTGTTCAATAATTCAAATAAACGTCAACTATTCGAATTTATAAATTCAGAAACGAATTCTGAATAAGCAACCCCAAAAAACCCTGTGTACCGAATTTGAAGAAAATCCTATGATTTTTGCAATTTTCGTCAGGCATATTGGCTGCAATTTTGAATTTGGAGATTTTCACAATTGATTCCTAATCAGCGATCACAAAAACCCCTGGATACCGAGTTTGGAGAAAATTCGATGATTTTTTTAAATTTTAATTCACCATATTGGATCCGCCATTTTGAATTTCGAAATTTTGCTAACGGATTCGTAATCAGTAACCCAAAGAACTCCTGGATGCCACGTTTGAAGAGAATCGGATGATTTTTTCCATTTTCATCCATCATATTGGATCCGCCATTTTGAATTTGGGAATTTTGACAACGGATTCGGAATCAGCGACTCCAAAAACCCCTGTTTACCAAGTTTGAAGAAAATCCGATGATTTTTTCAATTTTCGTTCTCCATATTGGATCCGCCATTTTGAATTTCGGAATTTTGACAACGGATTCGTAATCAGTGACCCCGGAAACCCCCGAGTAACATTTTTCGAGCAAATTTGAGAACTCCTTATAGTTTTGACCACATTTTCGGCATTTCGTACCACTGTGTGTCGGTATCATCCAAATGCCATGAAACTTGTAGTATTATCAGTTCATGGGGCGTTAGTTGTATGGTGTGAATTTCAAACAAATCGGAATTGGAGGAAGAAAGTGGTAAGCACTGAGCTTCAAAACAAAATTTGGAAATTTCGTAAACATCGTTAACATGCGGATAACTTCCGTTTCTATCATCCAATTGTTATGAAATTTCCACCACAGCTTTATGCAGTGTTGATCGCAGTCCTATATGAATTTCAACCTGATTCTCCAAGAAGAACGAGAGAGTGAAAGAAAACATGTATTTCTTTTTCAACACAAACGAGGAAGCCATGTGCCAATATTGGCAGAGTTTTTTTTTATGTTCTATCTTTTGATCCTATTTCTTACTCTCCTTCATAGAAAAAGATCTGTTGATTCACAGCAAAGTCGTCAAGTTTCAAGTCGGTCGGCATCGAATGCACAAATAGAGTCATTACCATCTACATCTACAGTGAATCATCATTCAGTATCCAATAGTCACGATATTGATGTCTTGTTACCGACAGCAATTGTTCAAATTTTTGATTCAACATATAATAGTGGTACCAAATTATTGGATGTAGGTTCTGAACCCGATTTTCTTTACTGAAGAATTATGCCATCGTCTCAAGTAGAAAACTTCAAGTGTCAATATCCGTCTATCGGGAATACATCAAACTGAGGCGGAAGTATTGACTACTTGACTATTGTCAAGTAATATGGCCTTCACCAAATTTACGACATTTCGAAGATTCACATTGCGATTCTTAATGCCCTGATTGCAAACAATTTCGACAAAGCTTATGTTTCCTAACTTCTTTTATACGAGAGTCTATCGATAAATCTGGGAATGATTTACATTATCGCATGAGAATCTTTCCAAACAGGACAAACTTCATTTTGGATGAGTGTGTGCGATAAACTCGTTGATGTCTTATGAATTGGTTTGGATTATTATACGATCGTTTCAAATCTATTTGTTTTGACTTGCCTGTACTTTTGTTTATCTTTCCTAAGAGATGGCATCGTCTTTCTTGAAATTCCAACATATTGTAACCGTACTACGTAATTTCTAATAGTTACTTAATCCTGCTCCGCAATTTGTAGTATTACGCATAATCGATACGACTGCGCAATAGATAAGAAATCCATGTTACAACGTAATAAAAGAGATTGATGCGCAATACCCAAAAATTATATAAAGTGAAAGGGTGAAAAACTTAGGTGGTTAGTTGATCGATACTTTGTTGGATACCTTGTTGGAACAAGCAAAACTGTTTGTAAAACAATAATTATAAATAAATATCTGAAATGAAGTTTCTTTGTTTTCTCATTTAAAACAAAGTAGCGACCGCATCCAAATAATTCCAAAAATCCATGAATGTATACCGTATGGTAACAATATGATCTCGCTTTGGCAACTCATTGTTCTTCACTATATCCGATTCCCAATCTCTCCTGGTGTTAGAATCCAATTCATCTGTTGTTAAATAAATGAGGATGCTATTCACATTTGGATAGGTTCATCTAATGATTTCAGGGCTCGAGTTCACACCTGTATCATATCTAATAATTGTCTTAATGACGACGAATATTTTTTCCCGATTTTTGGATATTCTGCCATCGTTTCCATATGGTTATGAATCATTGATCTTTTATTTTTGTGACGCTTCAGTAATGAATCCCAGGCTACTTCATAATTTTCAGCTGAAGTTTCCAAATCCGAATGATTTGAGCGGTGTCTCCCTCCAAAGAACCCTTTAAATTGTGGAACTTTTGTATTTTTTGTAATTTTTAGCTGTGGCAGCAAAATTTGTTTGCTATTCTGTATGTAATACTGAAAATTTGCTGGCGGAGCAAACATTTTTTGCTGCCACAGCTAAAAAAGTGCTGTCGTAGCTAACACGATTGCTGTTATAGCAAATTTTTAGGTAGGTCAGCAAAAAATTTTGCTATTCTATATATAATACCTCGATTTGCTGCGTCAGCAAATTTTTTCTCTCCGCGTAGACGGCGATTTGACAAAAAAAAGGGAGTATTTCTACGCACAAAGTTTGATTTCAGAAACAAGCGAAACGAGCGATAGATCGGTTGGAGCTGTACTGAGTACACACTGAGAAAACGTGTCTTCCAGCCAAACAAAATTTTGGTTGAAATGAATGCAAAGAAACTTTTTGGTTGGCTGAAATAAAATTTGTTCAAGGTGAATAAAGTTTACACGGAGAAAATGTATTGACGAAAAATTACCCAAAGTTGAGTAAAACGGGGACATAGTGGCATTCCCGCGAAATCTAAAATCCGGTTGAGTTCATTTTACTCGACTACAGATGAAAATAAATTCAAATGTTTTCATCATTTCAACAAGTTGAATACTGTTGAAAAACATCTGAATTGATTTTCATCTGTAGTCGAGTAAAATTAAGTCAACTGGATTTTCAACTTCGCGGGAATGCCACTATGTCCTCGTTTTACTCAACTTTGAATAATTTTTCGTCAATATATTTTCTCCGTGTACTTGTCTGTAAGAAAGGCTTGATTATTGTGAACCAAATTTTGTTTATCCCAAACAAATTTTATTTCAGCCAAACAAAAAGTTTCTCTGCGTTCATTTCAACCAAAATTTTGTTTGGCTGGAACAAACTGTGTTTTCAGTGTACGACGATTAACTTAGACGGGGGAGCAGATACGTGACTTTTCCTGCGTTGTGTGGTACATAAAGTTTTCGAATATTTCTTACATGAAGAAGGAAGAAATGTAAATACAGATACTACTGTGTGCAAAATGTAAGGTGACATTTGAATTCAAACCCTGCGCGCAAATTTATTTGGGGAAGTACTCTTATTTTTAGGTTGACAGATTGTCTTCGAAATCCCTGCCAAGGGTCATATCTAACCCAGACAGCACAAATGATCATTTTGAATCCACAAAGACTTCTGAAAGAACTTCTCGAACAGTCCCCGTTATGACAGTAAAAATGAATTCAATATGAACTCAATGAATTCAAAATGCATACATGTTGAATGCCTGAATAGTTCTTTATGAATTCGTGATATGAATTCTTCCTGAAGATTAAGTTATTCATCAAGAGTTCATTTTGAATTGAAACTATTCATAATGAATCCATGTTTACTGTCATAACGGGAGCTCTTTGCGGGGACTTTTTTGCTGTATGGGAAATCTCCGACAATGTTTGAATTCAACAACTGTTCTGAAGATTGAAAAATCCGTGTGCATAAGTGCATTGTATCCCGGGGGGACTACTTCGAAGGCGATGAATGTGATTCGGGAGGATGAGTAAAGATTTTTCGAGATAAATGCCATGTTACCTTACTTTTTGGACACAGTAGTATATATTTGTATAGAAGAAATGAAGTAACGATTGACCAGCACTAGTCATCGTATATTATGTAGCTTTCAGTAATCTTGTCTTAATCGTATTTTGATACAGGAAATTATTTACACAATCATTTTGATCGATGAGATCTTGAAATTTCCAAAATTGTAAAAGAATAAGGAATTTTAATTGGATGCATCTCTTAACAGTATTGGATTCAAATTCTCATCCACGCGGAAAAAGAAAACACTATTGGTTACTGTGAATGACAGCGATCGGTTGAAAAACAAATGAAAATACGCTTGGATAATGAGGATTAGCGCGATCACAGTGATGGGTATTGTAATGAAATTTTTCAGTGCTGACTGGACAGTAATGAAGACAGAGAAACGCAGTACTGCATGGAATGAATTTGAGTTCCAATGTACTTTTGTGATTCACAGTAACCATTGCTGTTTTCTTTCTTCCGTGCATACGAATAAGTGAGTGGAACGCATCATAAAATATTGACCATTGGTCGCAAGAACCAGTGAATTGCGGTACATTTATTGACGGTGATTTAACTTCTAATGATTCAGATTGGTGTAGCTTTCCAGGATCCACTTCAACAGACCTACGCGGTGTGTCTGCTTGTGGCAAATGAGAATCACGCGACACTAATGCGTCTGAGCTTCCACGCGAGTCACGACGTAAACTTCCATCCTGATGGTTAGAGAAAATTCTTTAGCAAATGTCATTAGGTTGAAATATCCCTCTTCAATAATTTCTCTATGTTCACACTGTCCCTCAAACTTCTCATCTTCTATTACTCTTCCAATTTTAGTCTCACTGATCAAGTCACTCATTCGCAAGAGTAGTTCATTTAAAGCACGTTTAAACACTTTTGAAAAATATATTGAGAAATCGAATACTTCGTTGGCTGAGAATGCAAATTTATTTGAAGACAACAAAACATTGAGTGAATGAGAGTGTAAATTAGAAAAAATTGAGAACGTGTTTGTTCGATTTTTCAATATGTTTTTCAATATGTTTTTCAAAAGTGTTTAAACGTGCTCTAAATGAACTACTCTTGCGAATGAGTGACTTGATCAGTTCAGCTGACATTGTGGAAATGATTTGTTGGATTGTTTTCTCAAATGTGAAATTTCACTAGCACAAATAGTGTGATAAAAAGAAGGAACAAAAGGATGGACAATAATAGGGAGGATTGACAGTTGTAGGAAGAATTGTCTTACAATACGCTGACCTACTTCAATGTAATATTTATGTTGCGACGTTGTTCTGTATCGCGGTCTTACGCATGCGATGATTTCCAACTATGTTCATCTCAAGTAGTCCTGATGCTTACTGTTTTATTCACGATCAGTATAGCGTCTTCCCCGTTTCGTCTTCACTTCGTAATTCAACTTCTTAATTCACAGTTGAATGAGTACACAACTCAGACGAAACACTTCAGCAATGATTACTATATTTGATTCTCTGATGAAACACGACAATATTGATGTTGACGATATTTATTTGATCGTATTCTGAAGTCAGCTATTTAAATCATCGACCTGTAAGAGAACCTCGTCTAACTATGTGTCATCAAGGCACCGGCAAACCTTTTCTCTACATCTACCAATAGCTCAGTAGGCACAATTACTCCGATCAAGTGAGACTATACATCTCTTACTCTGCGATAACACACGTGCTTGTCATGTAGTTCACGGGAGTTAATTTGTTCCAATTTTCAAAATTCGAGGATTCACGTGATTCGGGGGTTTGACGAGTTTCTCCGAAAAACCCATCATTTCGGCCATCTCGGTGCTTTAATGAAACATTAAATGAAGTTCGTTATCAACCAAACGAATGTCATCATTCTTCATCACCTCCTAGAGTCAAATCCTATCCTATCATCCTTTCAGATCGTAATGAATTCACGAATAACGGATGTCTTTTGATTTTCGTTTCCAATCAGACACGATGATATTGATATCATAAATGACTTCACATATGATATTCCCACTCAGCACAAGTATCGCAGTACAGTAGAACTTCGATTATCCGAGCTCCGATCGACCGACGCTCCGCGTTATCCGAGGCCTGGACCGCTTGGAATTAACCGAGCTGGATCCTCGGATAATACGGAAAATATGTGCATATGAATTCATCTCAGTTCACTTGCTTGAATGTGTATGAGCTCGTATTGTGCTTCTAAAAATTATGGAGAACGTTTCAGATTGTATCATTGAAGAAGAAAGGTATGTATAAAATTATTTTCATAATCATATAAACCCTCAATTACGTAATAACCCATCTCGAACTTCCATAACAATTCATCATGAATTTATAATGCAGAAGAAATTCATAATTGTTAAATATATACGTATCTGGTTACACTGAGAAAAGAGTTTGGTTATATTTACCAAATTGATTTTTTTGTTATTTTCGAAATCTTTGTTTTCTACAACCAAGATTCGGTCGCTTCAACTTGAAAATGTTTACTGTTACTCAGATTTGGTAATTATAACCACACGTATTAGTTATTAGATTTAATTTGGTATCTATAATTGAATATTTGTTTGGCGGTATCCAACTATGACATTTGGTTATTATTACCAAATCCTGGTTACTATACCCAAACTTTTTTTAGGAACGAAATAAATCGATGGGTTGATGGAGATGAATATGAGCATGGACCTACTGATGAGGAGATTGCGCGATTGGTTAATGTTGGAGACACATCATCAGATGAAATTGAAGATGATGAGAGGCCAGAAAAACCATGCATTAGCCACGAAGAAGGTTTCAAGGCTTTTGAAGTGACTCTTTTATATGTGGAAGAACAATCAGAAGTGACTGCATCTGATCTTGTATTGATAAAAAGATGGGAGGATATCGCAGCTCGGAAACGGATAAGCAATTTAAAACAATCTCGCATCACTGATTTTTTAAAATAAAAAAAATTTGTAGTAATGCATGTTTGTACAAATGATGTACCAAAGATCAAGACACATTTTTTTTCACATTCATATTTTAATGTTATGAAGATTATAAAAATATAAATATATCAGGAATATGTTTAATAATATTTATGTAATATATTCAAACTTCACAATGAAGATTTTAAACACTTGAGGGATTAAAATTTCTAAAAAAATATATATTTTCTGTATTATCCGAGGTTTCAGTTATCCGAGGTAAGCTCTTCCTACATCCCCTCGGATAATCGAGGTTCTACTGTAATATTCTTGCGATATTTGTGCTGGGTGGGTTGTTTGTTCTCATTTTTGATGAAGAACAAACCCACAAAGTGTATCTTATGTGCATTTTTCAATTAAACACATGATCTCAAATTATGCTATGCACAAAATGGTCGACGATACACGCTGCTGGCTTGATCTGAATCAACGACTTACACTAACGTTTGATTTTTTATCCGTGCTTCGGTGATCAAAAATTTTTATGTTTGAGATGTGGTTCAAATAACATATATTATTTTCCGAAATTTGCTTATTTTAAAAAATGGACTATATCATAAAATCATCCCTAACAACACACTTCGTCGCATCTCCGTGGTCTCCACGGAGATAGGTGGTATCTACGTGGAGACCACGGAGATGCGAAGGAATGTGCTGTTAGGGATTGTTAATTGTATATACTGAAAAATTCGCGTCGCGTCTCCGTCTTGATCGTCAGACATCTTCGCTGTACCATTGACGCACGCGCATTACCATAGGCTACGTGAGCCAAAACAAATCAAATTATACAATCCTTAAGGACTACCCATACAGCACAATAGTCCCCGCAAAGAGCTCCCGTTATGATAGTAGACATGAATTCCTTATGAGAAGTTTGAATTGAAAATGAACTCTTGATGAATAATTTAATCTTCAGAAAGAATTCATATCACGAATTTATAAAGAACTATTCAGGCATTCAACATGTATGCATTTTGAATTCATTGAGTTCATATTGAATTCACTTTTACTGTCATAACGGGGGCTATTCAAGAAGTTCTTTCAGAAGTTTTTGTGAATTCAAAATGATCATTTGTGCTGTCTGGGAAGTCAACTATTCTCGAACGATTTGAACTAATTCAAATTTGAACATGCGTATTAGCAAATAATACAAGCTAAAACTGCAGTTTTTCAGATCTAATTAGATCTGTTCAGATCAGGCCAATAATCAGATCGGGTCGGATCTGATCATTTTTTTTTCGGGTGTGGAAAGACTTTTATGTCAAATGAATCATTTGTGCATAAGTATCGGATAATCCCAACGAACTATATGCGTGCTCGTACAAATGTTGACAGACAGCAAACAGAACAGACACACAGATGGATACGGATATTTTGTTCTTTCTGATTTGAGGAGTCGTTGGGTATAAGAAATCTTGATTTCTGGCACCAAAAATGTTTTCCACCCCCCACATGAAGCTCCCTCTATAGAGGAAGCAATATTGATTAGAGCAATTCTTCTCTATCATGCTTTTTTTCTGGACTTTGAAGTGCAGAGTTAATGGACTAAAATTCAGGGAGAGTTGAATGTTAAAAATTTTGACAGTAAAGCATTCCTAACAGTTTTTCGCCACATCTCCCTTGAGAAATAGTCTTCTTCAAATTCCACTAATTTTCAACTAGATCCAAACAAGAAATGAAATAAAGAATGTATTATCTTCAGCCCCTCAAGGCCCTCTCGAGTTAAAATGATATAACTCATCGCGCACTATTATCATAATTTCATAAAAAAAGTGATCATAAAGAAGCTGAAACACGTTCCGCTATAAAAACTGAAAGTGAAATAGTTAATGTAAGTGAGGTAAAAGTGTATACCTTTACAAAATGGAAACCACCTTTCGCCTCGTAATGGCTAATGTTAAATATCCATGCGTTCATGGCGGGTACAAATGTGCATACACATATATATATATATATCTATTGGAATCAACGGTACATATATATATATACACCTGAATAGATTCCATGTGTATGTGGTGTACCGCGCGTAAATAAGTTGGCTCGCGCTTTGACCGGGCGTATTACGAGGTGTTGCGCATAGTGAATTCCCTCTAGCTGGAAAACGAGACGAGAAGAGGGAAAAGGAAGACAAGAGAGAGAAAGGAAAAGAAAAATGGAAAGAGAAGAAGAACAAGAGCAAAAGAAAGAAAGAGAGAATAGGGGAAGGTGCCGTAGCTATTTTATTTTATGGCCAGGGCTAATGCTTCCTTTGTGTACGGCGGGGTTCCGTCGCGGTTTGTAAGTTCGGACGTGTATACGCGTGCAGTACCCACCTACACATTTACCAATTCTACACTCTAAGCGAATTTGGTATCGATGTGTTTGGTGTGTTGATGTGTGAGGAATTTCAAGATACGTACAATGGACATAAATACACACACGAGGAGAACCAACACGTATTATGTGCATAGCCGGACAAGGCGATATTCAATCAACTTACGTACGTCATATAACCTGCACAGCCGTAAAACTCCCCATGTCCATAACTCGTGTACGTACACCTATACGCGACTAAAGATACTTGCCTCAGACGCCCTGAAGATCAATCGTTGTAAATGTATTCGTCCGAACGAATGCGCTAAGATGAAGTGAGTATCTAATTGATTCGAGCAGCTGAACATTTCAAACGTGTGCGTAATGGAATTACATGACCAAGTCCTTTTGTGTGCGGACAACAAACATGAGATGTACACATTGTTGAAAGCTTCAAGTTTCTCTTGAAAATCGTATTTTCTTTTCAATGGCAACAACGATAGCTCATGAGAAATTTTATAAATGTCTTTTTGGGAAAGATCCTTGTATACACACATCAACACTTCAGATAGATAATAGAGTCGCCATTGCATGAGAACGTTTAAGTATGTTCGTCGTTTTTTTTTTATATGTATATATAACTCCTCAGAAAACACAACCTAAGATCGAATCTTGTTTATTGCACTAAGAGCTTGGATTTGAACGCAACAAAATAATATATTCTAGAAATTTCAGAAGTTGTCGCTATTTTGGTCGGGTCTTTGTATTGAAAACACCAAATATACATGTATGAGCACGATTAGATTGAGTCGACGTGGGACCAATATTCACACAATCCAGCGTACTGAATCGCAATAACAATACCAACGAAACGGATGTTCATCTACCTGACAGGAAAATTCTTTCTACCAAGTATTATCAATCATATTTACGACAATTTACCTCCTCTTTCCTCGTATCATTAATTATTATTCTAGTAAAAATGAATCACATAAGAACATATAAGAATCATATGTGATACATATAAAATTCATATATGGTCATACATAGATTATTATTATTATATATGACCATATATAATCAATGCATGACCCATATATAATCCATGCATGACCCATATATGACCCATATTCAAGTCATATGTAATCCATATATGGAGCAGAACACGTCAAGTGTTCCCACTTGCAAATGTTATGGTCCCAGATTATGATGAAATTTGGTGAAATTGTTGCACTACCAGAGTACATGAACTGTGCAAATTGGGGAGCCAGAATATGGACGGGTTGCCGAGATACAGGGGCTGGAAGTTTTGGGTGTTTTTGTTATCATTAAATCATAAGTCTCACACACTTGCATTCAAAGGGAACGAAGTACAGGTTTCGCAAAGGTTTTTTCCTGTACTTTGTGATAAGAATAATGACAATATTCTCAGATAATCATTTAGGTGAAAAAAGTGATTTTTTTTTATTTTCCAATGTTTTCGTAAAATCGACATTTTCGAAAATTTTGAAATTAGGCTCAAAAGGAAGCTCACTCTATTCTCTTCAAAATGGAAGGTCAAACAATATGGTCCCTCAATAACTTCCACGGGAATCACGTTGCATAGACTGATGCGACCCACGCCCCAAGCGCATCTCGGTCGATTATCAGTCGCAGCGCGGTGCAGCCCTACAAACAATAATTTCAGATGTTTCAATCGGCTGCCAATGGTCTCGCAATGTTGATGAAAAGCCGTTACTGGCCTGTAAAATGCCTACATTCGGGTTTGATGGTCAGTGATGTCGGTGAAAAGTGTTCTTCCTTGGTCGTTCTAAGGACGGTACAAACAATCAATATCACATGCTTCATTCACTGTGGCAACTAATTATTAATATTATCATGTACACAGAAAGTAAGTAAATACACACTGCCACTTCCCAGTTTCATCATGATTGCACACTTTTCCGGATTTTTTTTCGAAATTTAATTATACGCAGATATCGACTTTATTTCTGTACAATTGAGAATCATGTTAATCACATGTTATGTTCCGTCTTTTTGGTTCTCTCGGGAATATTTTATCACTGCTGTGGAGGAATATCTTCACATCTCAAGTCTTGTTCCGGAAATTGGCACAAACGAATGCTACTTTTGTAATCTTTAGTAATCTTGATTAAAAATTTGAGAATTTTTCTTGAAATCTGAGAGTTTTTCTCAAACGCATAATAAAGACAAAACGGTCTATTTTTGTGTGGAATTTTATTCAAAAAACAATGAAGAATCATCAATACTTGATGAAGAGTAGAGAAACATATGAACTTCCCAGAAGTCTCGGATGAAATTTTATAAAAATAGTAACAAAATTTCAATATCCTACTATTCACTTTATAAAATTTCGTATGCGACTTTTGGAAAGTTCATATGTTTATCTATTCTTTATTGAGCATCGATAATTTTTCATTGTTTTTCGAATACAATTCCATAAAAAAGTGAACCGTTTTGTCTTTGTTATGCATTCAAGAAAAATTCTCAGATTTTAAGAAATATTCTCAAATTTTTATCAAAGACTACTATTTCTCCGACCTGCATTTTTCTCCGTGTACTTGGAATTGTTTTGGCGTAATCAAATTGAGCTTCCGAAACCTGGCGTGAACATTTTTTTTCAGCTTTTGACTAGAAATTACAGTTTGTGAATTATAAAAACTTTTTATTATGACCCATGAATGCAAGATTTTTCACATATGTAAACAAATTCTGCCGTATATGAAGTATTCTCCACACATGGATTATATACCGGATGTTCCTTGATTTGCTGAAGAAATTTTAGAGGCGTTATTCTGCATCTAAAATGCAAAAGTTTCCCGTTTGGAAATAATTCTTTGGGGGCTTAGTTTTTGAGCTATGAGCATTTTTAGATTTTTTTTCAAATTCAAATAACTGAAAAGCATTATATTTCACATTCTTGAGCCTGACACTATTCTCTAAGTTGGAAAATGCCGGTTCTTTGGGAAAAAGATTCAACCAATATATCCTATCATTCTTAGTTTCAGAGCTACAGCGATTTGAAATCTTCTGGCTTTCAGCCAATCAGAATTCAGCAACTTTAAATTACTATAGTTCCGAAACAAAAAATTATAAGATGATTGAATATTTTTCCAGAGATTCAGCGTTTCCCAACTTGAAGAATGGTGTTAAGTTCTAGAATGTAGAACATAGTTCTGAGTTATTTGCATTTGAAAAAAAATCTGAAAATGCTCATAGCTCAAAAACTAAGCCTCCAAAAAATTTTTCCCAAACGGGAAATTATTGCATCTTGGCTGCAGAATAACGCCTCTGAAGTATTTTCAGTGAATTATGAAACACCCTGTATGCATTATATATGGATCATGTATAGTCATATCTCACACAGCACCAAATATCTCATTAAAATTTCTAGAATATTACAATGTTTCGCCCAGAACATTCTGTATGAAATATTTATAGAAGATCCTATAAATATTGCAGATACAATATCTCGTTAAAAATGTTCTGAGAATCTTCCAATTGGAACATTGCACATATAAGAATCTGTAATGTTCTGGAGATCTACGATGGGGAATATGCTAAATTTTTCGCAAATGAAATATTCTGAAAATATTACAGTAGCAATATTTTATGAAGTGAAATGAATTTCCACACACCTGACCCAGGACTTGGTGAAATTTACAATTTTTTCAAAATTTGTTCAACAATTTGCTCCAGCACTTGGTAAATTTTGGAAGTACAGTTTTTAAAAAACGTTCCTCTCCAGTGCTATCCATTTTCCATCCCAGAAGATTCTGAATCGATCGGTCTATATCCCACGGTAACAAATTTTCGAAGTTTTTCTATCGATCTTACTCAGCACTTTATAAAATTCCAAAGTCTTGGTCGAAAAAAACCTCTCTCCTACGACCTACTCATTTTTGTGTCAGAAGACTCTGAATCTATTGGTCTCTATTCCACGGCAACAAATGCTTCAAACTCCTATCACGATGATTACAGTGAATGGCACTTTGGGAGTGCTGTTGTCATCTTAGAGATTCGCCGATGTGATAGAAGCCTTGACTCTCATTCGCAGAACCCGGGTTCAATCCCTCCTGGGGGAACTTTCTAATAATCCACTTCGAAGCAGGTTTTCTTCCACTCAAAGTGATTTTGGCCAAGCTCATTCAACATTTGTAGAAGTGAACTCTAGAGAAATTTGTTTTCAACCGAAAGTAATATTTTATAAGCTCTTTAATATATATGATTGTTGCATGTTTTTCCCGCACAGAATATCGCTAAAATGATTACAGCAATATTCCAGAATGTCTTCAGAATGTTACCTCAAAGATGTCAGCAATGTTTAAAAATATCTCCAGAATGTTACAAACATGGTGACGTGGGACATCCTGCAGACATTCTGACAATCTTCTTGAGATGTTTTCCAGAATATTGCACATTCCACATGTAATATTCTGACAATATTGCTGGGACGTTCGATGCCGTTTGGGATATGGATTGTACAGGTTGGTTGAAAAGTTCTGAAAGCGACACCTATCAACCAGTGCAGGAATCAAAATTTATACGCTATTTTTATATTTCATCCTTCATTTGAACACACACACAATTTTATCCCGATCTGTCGATTCATTCTTTGTTTACAAGCCATTCGAAGGTGACGTGTCAGTGTATTTTGTGAAAATGAAAAAATCCGAATATCGTGCAGTGATAAGATTCTTCGTTTTGGGAGGTTTATCCGCAACAGAAATTCATACTGAAATGAAGGAAGTGTTGAAGGAATCTGCTCCTTCATTTCCAACTGTACGTCGATGGGTTTCAGAGTTTAAACGTGGTCGTACAAGCGTTGAAGATCAATCACGTAGTGGACGTCCAAAAAGTGCAACAAAATCAGACATCATTGAGCAAGTCTATGATAATGTTTATAAAGATCCGAGTTTGACTAAGCGTGGAATTGCTGATACCATAGGCTTCTCGGATGAACGAGTACTCCATATTTTACACGAATAATTACATAGGAAAAAGCTTTTTGGAAAGTAAGTGCCGCATCCGTTGACAATTCAACAAAAACTGAATCGATAACAAATTTCTCAGCGTAATTTGGAGCGTTTTAAGCAGAATAAGACCGATTTTTTGCGTCGTTTCGTAACTGTGGACGAGACGTGGATCTACCATCATGATCCTAAACTGAAACAAGAACGTTTACAGTGGACTGAAGCTGGTTGTTCAGCTCCAAAACGGGTGAAGTCAGAACGATCGGCAAAAAAGCTTTTAGCATCGGTTTTTTGGGACGCAAGAGGAGTTTTGTTGATTGATCGCCTCGAAAAAAGTAAAACAATTAACTCTGAATATTATTGCAACCTTTTGGACCAGTTGGATGAAAAAATTCGTGAAAAAAGACCCGGTTTACGGAAGAAAAAAATCATTTTTCATCAAGACAATGCACGTGTTCGCACAAGTGTTCTGGCGATGGCCAAACTGAACGAATTACAGTCCGAATTGCTTGAATACCCACCGTATTCACTAGATTTGGCTCCCTCCGACTATTACCTCTTCAGAAATTTGAAACAATTCCTTCGTGGAAAGCGTTTTTCGTCGAATGAAGAAGCTATTGCAGCTGTGGAACAGTATTTTGCGGAGCTTCCGGAAAATCATTACAGAGATGATATAAAATTATTGGAGGATCGTTGGAATAAGTGTGTTGAAGTTGAGGAAGACTATATTGAACGAAAAAAATCATTTCATCAAAAAATACACATTCTTTCATTTTTGCTTTCAAAACTTCTCAACCAACCTGTATATAGATTATATATGATCCCACGTGTTTTCTTGTGATTATATGCACTGTAAAAGAAGTTCACCGGAAAATTCCAGTACATGTACTGGAAGCAATTAACCTGTACATGTACCGGAAAATTTTAGCACATTCGTACTGGAAAAATTCAGTACAAATGTTATGGAATTTCAGCATCAAAACTGAAAATTTTCTGAGCCTCAGTAGTGGAATTTTTCAGTACACGAACTAGACATTTCCAGGACATGTATTGGAAAATTAATGCTGAAAATAGTCATGAAAATTGAAAAAAATTGCTCACACAAAGTGGTTTTGCACAGTCCTTGTGTTTCAAGATGATTGAGAAACTTGACCATCCATGTGGATGGACAGAAAGTCATATCTACCTCACGGGATTTGAACCCATACTGTTCTACCTGCCTACCAACTGAAACCTAAAACATAACCGATGAGTTATAGCGCGACATGCTGGGAGGCCAGCTTGAGTTACTACATATACTTCATATTCAGAATGCACAAAGGAAGTAAATCTTCGGAAAACCTCATATAGCAATTTTATTTGCTACAATTACAATTATTATCCAAAATCTCAATCAGGAAATTTTTAGTATAGACTTGGACCTTTTCCTGCCAGAAATGACAAAGTCCAATAGAAGTGGAAAATTTCAGTACAACAGTGATCAAATTCCAGTATAACTGGAAAATTCCATTGCATAGCAACTGGAAAATTCCTTCACACGACCTGAAAATTGCAGTTCAATACCTGTATAATTCAATTGCATAGTAACTGGAAAATTGTATTACATCACTCGAAGATCGCAGTTCAAAACCTGTATAATTCCAGTATAGGGGAGACCGGGGCTAGTTGACTAAGTTTTTACAAGGATATGTATATTTTTTTTGCTTCAATACCGATATGTATGGAAACTACTGAAATTGATAGAGACGTTACTAGGCTGTTCGGAATTCTCCATAGAAATGTCCAAATAAACTATGGTAGTGCATGTCTAATTCATCTTCTAACATGACTTACACTTGCTCACTCTACCCCATGCCCGGGGTTGGTTGACCATACGCTTGGGAAATTGATAAATATATACGGAAAGACCAATTTCATTAATATATCGAAGAATGACTGTCAATTCAAGGAAGTGGAACATCACTGAAGAATTCACTGTAGGAAATAACCATGAGACTATCGCCTTTTAGTATTTTTGGTAAAATCACTAGGAAAATTTTTCAGTGATATTCTTTTTCCCTAAATTCATAGTTATGTTTCGAAATGTTAGTAAACTCGGTCTCTCCGTGTTGTAATTAGTGTGAGATCACGGGGAAACCACTTATCCAGCCCTGAAACGGGTGATTAGTCAACTAGCCTCGAACGTCATTTTTGTGTTTAATCACATATAAAACCTAACTTACAACAGTAACTCGAGAATAATGTTATGTCATATGAAGAATAGCTATAAAGCCAATACCTGGATCAATAGGAGAGTAATTAACAATAAATTTGTCTACGTCACAACAAAGCATGTACGGGAGATAAATTTTACTCACATAGTTCATAAACTGAAAATGTGTTACTACTCCCCAACAATACGCGACAGTGACTTTGCGTCCCTGCCCATTGAACCGGTTAATAAGGACAATTATTCAACTGTAGTTGGAAAACGCGACACTTTCGTCTTCACCGAGATTTCCGCCATTAGTCTACTTACCTCTATGGTCAACTATTCCCGGTTTCCCCTACCAACGATTAGGTTTTTTTTTCTAAATTGGAAATCTCTTCCGAGTCCTTATTACGGGGATACTTTTTTTCTGGTGCACAAGAACTGTGGAATTGTAGTACGAGCTAGTGAAATTTTCGCGAAATCATGGCCAAATCTCAGTACAAAATCTCAAATTTGAAAATTCCAATACCACGACTGAATTTTCAATCATTCTTGGTGAATTTTCAATCATTCTTGGTGAATTTTCAGTACCGTACCAACGAAATCTCTGTATATGTACTGGAATATCCATATTTCAGTACTAACGACGGAAATTTCCAGTCTAGATGCACAGTAAATTTCCAGTTTTTTTACAGTGTATGTATTATGGATGAATTATGTATGGGTCATATATGTTTACGTTTCACTAGGGTAATATATATATAACATTTTCCGACTATAGTTTGTTTCCCTTAAAATCCAGCTAATTGAATACTGAATGACTCAATTTTATCTGTCAATCGGATATCAGCAGAGCATATTATATTTCTTTCCTGTCTTTTTTTCCTTCAAAATTGCCTCATAAATCTAATGATGGTTATTCGAATTCATTACAACAACTCGCTCCACATTTCCCGGTGGGGAAACCGGTTGGATATCTTTCATTTGATTGATGAAGTAACTACATCTAGAAAATGAAACACCGAATCAAATGCGGGGTTAAAATATACCGTATTATTGAGACCGTTCATGTTTTTCCTTCCGCACCATTCGCATTGAATGGATGCTACAAATTGAATGAATGAGACGAAATTGAGGCATGAGTTCGTGTGAAAATCATATACGAAGAAAAGGATTTTTTGCGAGAGATACATATGATAATTTGATAATGATTCGATCGTTATTGATTCTGATGTGTGGATAGTGGTACATGAAATGTAGCTGGTTGCATCATATTAGAAATGAGGAATAACGTACTCTAATGTGTATTGTAGAATTTTCTGTCGTTGAACCAATTTATGGTGAGAAAAAGTATCAGTATGGTAAATTGTTTGAGCGATGATTCACCGAATGATCTTCCACGAGTTTCAAAAATATACACTAAGAAGAATCACTGTAATTACAGAGCTAGCATCAATATGCTGTGATATGCACCGAAATTCTTGTTCAATCAAGCAAGGTCTCTTGTGAAATTGAAATGTGTTGCATTGATCACATAAAGTACGATGGATCTAATTAATATTTCAGCATGAACTACAGCAATTTCATGTTATTCCTATATTTATCAGAGGCATAGGGAATGTTACATGAAATTTTCCTCCGTGCACAAATTTCGAGGTCCCGAAATAGAGCCGTATTTTGTATCGGTTGGTTGCCGTAGTTTTGCCGTCACTGCATCTGGTTTCTTCAGAGCAGGACGAGCCGACTATAATAATGGTGACCGTTGGCAACCAACCGATGCACCACGCGGCTCTACTCCGGAAGGAATATCAATATGTTGATGGAGTCTTTCAAGCTACTATATTGAACCAATCATCTTGCATTTTCAAAATCTGCCGAAAAATTTTTGATCACAGGTAACAAAAATCATTACAACAAAGTACATTCTCATGAATTGACCGTCAAAGTGATGTAATGGGAATTACAAACAAGTGAAACTATTCAGTTAAGGTGTCATATTGGAAACCACCATCTTGAATTCTGAAATTGATAGTGATAAACTTTAAAGACTAGGATCCATTAGAAATGTGGAGATATAGATAGAAACCAAGCATTGAGTGAATTTGAAAGCATTCCGAAGTCACAAAATTTCTGAATTTCTGTCCACGTTTTCTCGAAAATGAAGAGATAGAAGTCAGAAATATTGAGGCAATGCATTTTTCTCATGACACCAGAAAGGTGACTATACTAAGCCTTCTCGATTTCATTTCCGAGGAAATTGGGGAGAGAAGTTCTTGGCACTTCGGAATGCCCTTAAGCACGTGATTTGAATATTCAGGGAAAGTTTACTTCAGATGGGGGTAAGTATGCTCGTAGGATGACACACCCAAATCCCACACTGTAAAAAATTTGGCGGTGTTAGAAAAAGTCCACCCCGAATGGTGTTGTTTCAACACCTGGCGGTGTTATTTTGACACTGTATGGTGTAATTTTAACACCAGTTGGAGTTATTTTAACACCAAATTCCAGGGTGGACTTTTATAGAATCCGCGCGGTGTTAATTCTGACACCGCTTTCCTTACAGTGTACAAACATTTTCGGTTAGCACGAGAAGGTTTTATATTTGTTCGAAAAATGTATAGAGACATATGAGTAATGTTAACATGTGTACCAATCAGTTTCTCGTGAGTATGAAATTCATATTCAATAGTCAATATTCATATTTATCTCCTTTTCCCACGTATTCAATTCACGTGTCAAACTCTGAGATAGGAACGCACGTGGGGTGTGAATTACACTCCACGGTATTTTAACTGTAAGTACCCACTGAGCATTTCCGTTAGAACCTTGCATTAACATTGCAGCGATATTGATGCGATCTTGAAAGTACTTGTCTTTCAATTTACAAATGCAATATTACAAAAGTAATTTGCAAAAATATCGTTGAAATATCACCTGACAACGTAACATTGCCGTAATTGACTTGTAATTGGATGTTGTAATATTTCTGTTGTAATTCTCATAACAGGTACTTTCAAGATCGCATTACCATCGATGCAATGTTAATGCAAGGTTCCAACGGAAATGCTCAGTGGGTACTACCCACGTGAGACGAGTATGTAGAATTTATGTAGAAATTATGCTCAATGAATTGTGCCCAATGAATGCATAATTTATGTGCAGTTTTAGTAGGAAAATGGGCAGATGAAAAAACAAAAGACGAAGAGTTGTTGGAGTTTGAATCGTTCATTAAAATGAATTTGTGATCAAATGTAAGAAAACTGAAAGATACATATCATGTGCCTTCATTTTTCTCACATCATGTTCGAACAATATTTGATGTTGGAGAGAAATGAATGCAAGACATCATTATGGATGTTAAATCATAATCATATTTTACCCTTGTAAAAATGAATCATATATGCGGCATATATGACCACACATGGTACATACAGGGTGGGGCATTTAAAGTGTCGCGGGCGTTTTTTCCAAGAATAAAGTGAGATACGAGAAAATTTTTCGGACAAAAGTTGTAGGGTACCGAGGGGGACATCCGATGGTGGCCTTGGCTTTGACCTCAAATCTCATCTTCAAGGGCATTCTGAGATCAACTCTTGTTTTTGAAATAGCATCTCATATTTTTCACTGCAGATTTGGATTCTAGGTCAAAAACCAAGGAACTTTTGTCTAAACCATTTTCCTGAAATCCGCAAAAATGGCGCTCTAATCGATATTGTTCCATTTTGAATCTGACATTCGAATAACTCGAAAACGAAGGGTCTTGCAAAAGAATGTTTCGTACAAAAGTTGTCAATACACAACACATTTCAATCGTCTACATTACCACCATTTAGAGCTCACGCGATGTAAACAAACGACGGGGTTCAGTGAAAATTCACGATTTTGAAAGTCAGTTTGTCAGTTACATTTGATTATTACTTGGTTTATGACAAATTGAAAATCATGGATATCCGATACACGGTTTCTGAAAAGATCGATATGATCTACATTTACGGTGAAGTGCATAAGAACCCCAGACAAGCATATGACTTGTATGCAGAACGATTTCCTGAAAGAACAACGCCATCCATTAGGTATTTTCAACGCATTACAAAATTATTCTCAGAAACGGGAAGTGTTACAAGGGAAAAACGACATCGAATGAGAACTGTTAGCGGAGAAAATGCGGGAGTTAATGTACTAGCTGCAGTAGCCAATAATCCACACGTGAGCTCTCATGAAATTGAACTCCATTCGGGAATTTCTCGAAGAAGTGTTCTTCGAATACTGAAACGTCACAAATTCCATCCGTATCACATTTGTTTGCATCAAGACCTTCACGGTGATGATTTCGAAAATCATGTACAGTTTTGTCGATGGGGTCTAGCGCAAATGCACAATAACAACTTCATCAACATATTATTTTCTGATGAGTCGACGTTCACCAATCATGGTCAAGTAAATCGACATAATATGCATTACTGGGCGACAGAAAATCCAAGATGGTTACGTCAAGTAGAGCATCAAAGACAATGGGCTGTGAATGTTTGGTGTGGTATTTTTCGATCTCGAGTATTCGGACCGTACTTCATTGCAGATACGCTAAATGGAGAGAAGTACAGACATTTCTTAGATCAAGTACTTCCAACATTACTTGAAGACATACCTATTCAGGAACGATTGAATATGTGGTATCAACACGATGGTTGTCCATCCCATTATGCAGTCACAGCTCGAGAAATATTGGACAGAGATTATCCTGGACGATGGATAGGACGTCGTGGACCAGTTCATTGGCCTGCCCGTTCTCCGGATCTTACTTCTCCAGATTTTTTTTTATGGGGATACATAAAAGATACAGTTTATTAACAAGCACCGACTACACCTGAGAATATACGTCAACGAATCATCAATGCATGCGCGAGCATCAATGAAGATATTTTAGCACGAGTTCAGCAATCTTTTGTGAAACGTTTTGAAATGTGTATTGAAGTCGAAGGCCATCATTTTGAGCATCTACTGCATTAAAATTATCCAAGTGATGTAGACGATTGAAATGTGTTGTGTTTTGTCTGTTATACCTCATCACCTCCGTTTCAGTTCAAGGGGTCCCCCTTGGAATCAGACAACTTTTGTCCGAAACATTCTCCTTCAAGACCCTTCGTTTTCGAGTTATTCTGATGTCAGATTCAGTATGGAACAATATCGATTAGAGCGTCATCTTTGCGGATTTTAGGAAAATGGTTGAGACAAAAGTTTCTTGGTTTTTGACCTAGAATCCAAATCTGCAGTGAAAAATATGAGATGCTATTTAAAAAACAAGAGTTGACCTCTGAATAATTCGTTTTGAAATGAATTTTGTTTAAGCGGTTAAGCGAGTCGGATGCGGAAGCGAATGCGAAGTGCGGAAAGCAAATAATATTCAAAGCAAAAAAATTACAAGAGAGCGTGATTTGTTACCTACCGCGGACTGTATGTCGAAGCTGAGCGACTCGATAGCCACGTTGCTGCCTTCGCCCGTCTCGAAGAGTTAGGGTTGATGTCGTCCTTCGAAGCAATTTTCCCAACGAGGGTTGGTCTTCGTAAACTTCTCTGTCTTAAAGCGACAAGCGACGAAGCATATGCAAGCAACAGACAGCTGGCATGCACAAAAGAAAAAGAGCAGCAACTACGTTTTGCACTACTAATGAATGTGTTTTGGAAAATAGCGGGAACTACTACGAGCGCGCACTCACTCGCTATATACTGTACGAAGATCAAGAACGAAGTGAACGAGTGTAAAGGGCACGTGCTCCAATCGCTTCGTACTTCGACGAGTAGTTGCGTAATAGTAACAAATCAGACCGATGATGGCATCACATTACGCGACAATTATGCATGCTGGTAAATCGCTCATCGATAAGCTAGATCCCGTGTTAAATTTAATTCTAATATGACTAATACAAAGGCTAAAGATTTGTACATGTGAATATATACATATATACAGACGATCACGAACAAACAACCTCAGAATGCCCTTGAAGATGAGATTTGAGGTCAAAGCCAAGGCCACCATCGGATGTCCCCCTCGATACCCTACAATTTTTGTCCGAAAAATTTTCTCGTATCTCATTTTATTTTTGGAAAAAACGCCCGCGACACTTTAAATGCCCCACCCTGTATAGCACTTCTGGGTATAGGTTGTCTCAGTTATGGCATTGCATACCTTCCCGTCCACCATAGAAAAAATCATCTCATGTTTCACTGAAACATGTTTTTCATCAGTTCTGAAAGAAGTAGCCCTCAGATTTTCTATTTCATTATCAACCCGTAGCTTCTCTGCAACCGAAACTTCAGTTGATTCTTTCACAAACTCTATTTTGATCGGCCTACAAAATCCCGTTGATGATGGCCTTGGATTCTGCCAAATTATTTTTGAATTGCAGTGTAGGCGGAGAGGCACAAGTGAAGTAATGAACACAGCGGAATCACTAGCTTCCGAACTTTGATATGCTTGTTTGTATGAGGAGTGGCCAGAGCTCCCATCAAACCTCCATCTGGAAATAAGTACCAGGTTTTGTAACTCTTCATCAGATAGAGTTGACAAAACCGAATTCTGTAGCTTCAAAATACGTGTAGCTGTGTGATCAAGAAGTGCTTGTAGTTGCACAACAGCGCAGGTTTCTGTTATTTGAATGAATTCCTTGTCAGGGAAACACATGCGTTTGGCCAGTTGAATTTTTTTATAAGGTGGAAATTTCTGCGGATCAGCTTCACGCAATGAGCAGTACTGATGTTTTGAGAGTTCGGCATCTACTAGGAGAGCTAGAGCATCTTCATCATTCAACATCTTTGGCTCATTTCGCTTGAAAGTTTGATAACCTTTCATATACATTTTGGCAAGCTCAGGATCAGAAGATGTAACATCCTTTATCATTTTTGCGGCTTCGATCTGTCCAGACGCTCCCAAACACATTTGTGTGGCGTGAGACAGCTCTGAGATAGGAGTATTTACTCTGATATTCTCCGTTTCCCTACGTTTCGTTCTTTCTGAACATTCGTTGAATTCAACAAGAGGTCTTCCCACTTGCGTGTGAACAGTTACAGAATGGAGATTCCTGAAAGTACAAAACACTACCTCTTGTTTCAACCATTCTTCATTATTTTCAAGAAATCGTTCTTCGGTCCTTTGAGAAGATTACCATCTCTTTTTCAATACACATTTAAAAGTAGATGAAAGGTTAGAGATCTCTGTAGTTTTGTTATCCGGACAACACGTTATCTCGATGATTTTTCCTTGAAGGAAAGTGAACTTTTCATCCAACGTAGGTAGAGGACTGCTCCTTAAAATATTGTACATCTCTCTCCGAGTCATAGATATTGAATCATCTTTGAAATCTACAAACGTTGTAGAATTCGATAAAATTCGTTACAGAAACCCCATGTGTCTCTAAAAATTTTCCTACTTTTCTTGGGTTGGATTCAACCCTCTTAAGCGCATTTTTTTTGCAGTCAACTGTTAAAATTAAACTACTCAGAAAATATAGGTTGTTGAAACACTCACCTATGGCAGCGGAATCCATCTCATTTGGAATTGTATGTTAACATTGAATGATTTTAAAAAACGAAAAATATTCACCAAGCTCCAAACTTGCACGCGGAAAAAAGTTTACGGTAACGATTACTAGCAAGAGTAAGAATTCGGTGACAGCTATTGCACAATTGTGATAAGCACCATTTGAAATCAGACCGATTACAACCAACTATTTACGTTGCCATGGAAACGATGAGTTAACATAAGAACGATCACCAAATCGCGAGTCATGATTCAGTTCACGAAAAGAAAAGAGATATCAATACTTGAATAACATTCATAAACATTTAGGAAAATGACGGTTACTTTAGGGAAAAAGAGCATTGCTGAAGAATGTTAGCAGTGAAGTTACCAAAAATTCGTAGTAATAATACTAAATGTTGGTAGTTTTATTGTCATTTCCCATAGTGAATTCATCAACTCATAGTAAATTCACTACGAATATTCTCCAGCAATACTGTTTTTCCCACAATGGTCCATCATCTTCCTAAATATCAATGATTTCTGGCTTTTGTGTACCCTAAGCCCGCGATGAGAAGAAAAACGAATGGTAATCAATCTCATACAGTTTCCCTCGTGCAGCAAATGTACACTGGAAATAAAACACATACTAACGTTGAGATAAAATTCAAAGCGAAGCTACTGAATTCTGAGTTTTGCGTCCACCATATTAGATACGCTATCTTTGATTCTTGGAATTTGACAACTGATTCGTAATCAATGACCCCACAAAACCCTGGATACCGAGTTTGAAGGAAATCTGATGATTTTTTCAATTTTTTTCTGCCAAACTGGATCCGCCATTCTGAATTGCGGAATTCAGACACCGGATTCGGAATCAGCGACCTTAAAAACCTCAGGGTACCGAGTTTGAAGGCAATCCGATGATTTTTCCAATTTTCATCCGCCATATTGGATCCGCCATTTTGAATTTTGAAATTCAAACAACGGATTCGTAATCAGCGACCTCAGAAACCCCTGGGTAACGAATTTGAAGAAAATCCGATGATTCCTTGCAATTTTCGTCCGCCATATTGGATCCGCCATTTTGAATTCCGAAATGAAGACAACGGATTCATAATCAGCGACCCCACAAACTTCTGCATATCAAGTTTCAGACGGATCTAAGGACTCCCCATCACTCCGTCTAATTTTTTGTGATCTCCTGCACAAAAACATGGCGGAATTGCTTAGGGGCAGACATGGGCAGCCGTTTTTTTTTCTGATGTTCAGGTAAGAGTCCCATCTACCACCTCCAATAAGTTGAACGACGTAATTCTGCGTAATTCTCTACTATTCCTTCAAAAACCAAACACATTTTCTCATTTATAGATATAGAAATTACATCCAATCATTGCTGTGTCAGTATTTTCCACTCATCAAATTGATATTCTCTCAATTTTCAGTGTATTCTACATAGTTCCAGTAATAGACTCCAATTTGACCAAGTCGAATCGGTCCATTTTTCGAGACACAGCGTCTTTTTGAACATGCTCGTTATTTTACTGTCTTCCAATCACGCGGATTATACTTCAAGGAGGGTATTTTGCAACTGGTACACAAGGGCAGGGGGAGGGGATCAGATCTTCTTATATCAGAATTCCAATACTTGGGACATCACCTTACTTATCCCAAGGGTCAAATATCCCCAACTACAAACTTCATTTTTGGGGTTTTGGCCAGCTTTTTGGCATTTGGCCCCACTGTGCGCCGGCATAAAGATATTATAATTTCTTTTGAATTTTCCCCAGTTTTTCGGAACATCCCACGTAAGTTTGAATTCTCCTGGTTTGTTGAGATTCTCCATGTCGTCTTCTTCTTGTGTTACAATTATTTTTGTTTTTTCCTCTGTACTCGTACTATTCGTTGAATCCCTTCCACTTGCCGTTGTTTCTTCTTCTTTCTCACTCATTTGATCGTCTTTTCGACTGCGCCATGTGTTGTTTGTATGTATCTTGATGATACGAAAGAAACACAACGAGCTTTGAGCTCATACTAACTATTTTCATTCAGACGTCATACATTCATTCTATATATAATTTCTGTGTCGATAAGGTAGATGACAACACAGTTATGGTACTTTTCATGTAGTATGACAGGATGAGCAACTGGTAGAGAAGCGTAGACCCTTCTATTGTGGAGCAAGATAGCTTTCAAGCTTCTTTTTGAAGAATCTATGACCAGACGCCAATCCCTAGCTGCATACTCTATGCTGTATTCTTTGACCAAACCTTCGATAATATTGCAATAAACTAAATTTGGCAACTTCGAGGAAAACTCTCTGAAGGGCCTTGTCCTGAACGATAGTGTGCTACACGCGTTCCTGGAGTCAAAAATTGTTTCTCTTCCAGTCTGGATGCTAATAGTTCAGATTTATCTTTTGAGAGTCCTAAGTCTCGGCACAAGTCACTGAGTTCATCTTGGTTCATTTTTTCTCGATTCAATTCATTGTCTTCAATGTCTGATTCTTTCTCACTGAAACTATCACTTTCTTCATTTTCTGAAGTATTCAAACTTCGATCTGGCGTCTCTGCATCGATAGTGATATTATATGCGGGAATTTCATCAATGTTGGCTTCATCATCTACATCTTCACTGTCGTTCCCATCGATTTGGGCGCTGATATACACGGGGAGAGTGACAGATGTCACGCACGCATAGGAAATTGCGTGTCTATCGACAAAATTGAAGCCTTTTACGTTGGTCGAACAAAAGTAACAATCAGAAGTATGATCTGTTGGTTTTCTCCATATCATTGGCCTCGAAAATATTCGTTCATCAGATTATTTAAGGGCACTGCGACATCTAGAACATATAGATTGAGGTGTCCAAATCTTGTCGAATGTGTAGCTATCGTTATCGACGCACTCGTTATATTTTTTTCTCATTCAATCCGAAAACATAAATTTCTTCGATTGGGTATATACTCCCCACACACGACACAGAAATTGTTCACCCTGTTCATGCAAAACGAGGATTGACTTGTCGCATTCGACTCTACAAATTTCCCACCAATGCAGAGCTGCGGTCACATGATGGTGACGCCTGCGGGCCCGCTTGCTCACCCTGACCAGCCGCCGGTTCTGGGTCTCCGAAACCCTGTCCCGTAACATTATCCCGTGTGGTGGCCATAATCCATATCCATATGGAAGCCGTAATCCAGGGACTTGGCCGGAACACGGAACAACTCCGTTGCCCGCTGTCACCATGGGGAGGTGCCCTGGGCGCAATCACACATACTAACCGCTAAAATCGAACAAAAGGTTCAAAAAAAGGATTTTACCTGCATATTACCTTTATATGACCTGCAGATATGACTTCAATTTGAATGTGAAAGTGTATTTGGATGTAAAATTTCACGCTGGTTCGGAATCCAGGATCAAAAAAATTATATCTTCTGATTTGAGATGTTTGACCTTGATTGGACCTTGATTCTGACGTGATAAGGTCATATAGACCCCGGAATCGTGATCTGCGACCCCAAAACCTATAGGTACCCACCTCTGTTCTGGTGTTCCAGCGTAGATCAAATGTTGACCTGTGATATTGAACGAGTTTGTCCCTAATTTCGGGAAACCCGAGAGTATTTTGAGTGATCATGGATCACAATTTACTACCCATGCATGGTTCGGGAGGTTGAAAAGTGAGGGTATTAGGCCACTATATTCGAGCATTAGATACCCACAGTCCAATCCTACAGAGAGGGTCATGAGAGAGATTGGTAGATTATTTCCAACTCTTTGTGCCGAACAAAACACAAAATAGGCGAAGTTTATAAAAGACATCGAGCAATATTTAAACCTTATAACACATGAAAGTACTGGGTACAGCCCACACGAATTACAATTCGTTCATCAGCCAGTCGATGAAATAAAGAAGCTCATCGATTTTCCTGAATCATCAGATACATCTCATCAATTGAAAATAACGTGAGCAAGAAAATCATTGACGAACAAATATGAAAAACGTTGTAAAAGTCAGAAATCTATATCCACCGTTACTTTGGAAGTCGACGATCCAGTTTTATTGAAGGTCCCACATCAATCTAAAGCTTTGGATAAAACAACGCATAAATTTTTTGGATCATATGAAGGACCATATCAGATAACTCGGTTCATAGGTAATGATGCGTGTATCCTAGTTGATCCACAAAATGGCAATCTTAAAGGGACATTTGCCCGGGTCAACCTTCGTGAATATTACACCTAGTTGATCTCAATTTGTAATGATTTTATGTATATATGTTAATAATGTCAATGATATTATGAAATTTTGAAGATAGATGTAAGGAGTATGATACTGATTGGGTACAGGAATAAATTGTGAGAGAATACGTGTGAACTTTGTATCAAAGGTGTGTGTGTTATTTTATTATCATTTCATGTTGATAGAATGAAGGGGGATATTGTAATGAGTGTGTCCCGCTGCTCATATGGAGAATGTATGTATGTAGGTGTGTACACGGAATTTGAATGTTGAATTTACGATAGGAGGGGAGAGCGACTACGTCATACAGATATCATCATCGTCCTGAACTGACTCTGTTTCTTACATGATAACAGCCTGGACTAATATACAGGGTGGCGCAAAAGTCTGGAAACACTCCCATAACTTTTGAACGGGGCATGATAATTGGATCAAATTCCTTTTGAATTGAAAGAGGGGTCAAGGCCTATCTCAACGGGGGACTCTGAGTTCCCCAGCCCTGTAGGGGACGATGAGAGGGGAAGAGGGGCCAAAATCTCAAATGAGATTGGAGGGCTTGTGATACGTCATTCGATAGGGGCTTTCAACCCGAATTCAGCGATTCTTTGTTTTCTGAAATCGGATCATTCTTCGCTGAGTTATTGTAATCTCAATACCCCGATGTGGCAAAGTCTGGAAACACCCCCATAACTTTTGGACGGGGCATGATAATTGCATCAAATTTTTTTTAATCGGAGGTTTCCTTATCACAATTCTCGCATTACCCAGAATCAACGGCGTGGACGTGGCGGGAACCTGATTCCTTGTGTGTGTGTGCATGTGTGTGGTTGTATGTGGGTCGCACAGGCCCATACGACCGAACCACCCACCCACCCTCACACACACACACAATCCCACACACAACCACACACAACGACATCCACTTACACCCACACTTACCTCCTCACACACACAAAGAATCAGGTTTTCGCCACGTCCACGCCGTTGATTCTGGATAACGCGAAGATTGTGATAAGAAAACCTCCGATTAAAAAAAAATTTGATGCAATTATCATGCCCTCTCATCTCATTTGAGATTTTGGCCCCTCTTCCTCTCTCATCGTCCCCTACAGGGCTGGGGAACTCGAAGTCCCCCGTTAAGATGGCCCTTGACTCCTCCTTCAATTGGAAAATAATTTGATACAATTATCATGCCCTGTTCAAAAGTTATGGGGGTGTTTCCAGACTTTTGCGCCACCCTGTATATCACGAAGCCTGTAATTTAACAAGAACATATCGAGACGAGTCCTAGTATTTCTTATAAAATGTCTACCTACAATTAATTCAATTTGCCATATCTGTAACTGATTTCTATACGAGAAGACGACGTTCCTGCTAACGAATAAGATGAGTAATATTATCAGCAGCAATATTTTGTTAAAACAGAAGAGCGAATATGATAGGAAATTGAACTTGACTAGACGCTCGGTCTGTGAGCTGTTTTACATTCCTTCGCATATATTATATATATATATATATCATATCAATTCTACCATGTTCAACATGAACTTTCGATAAATTGATGTTTGATACCATGATACACATTCGTATCGAATCATACAGAGAAATATATACCTAATTTGACATTTATATTTTCTTGGTAAATCAGGTGTAACAAGGTGACTTGTTACACGACATGCTGGATAGCCACCTTGGCAGTCCACATATGTTTAATATTGAGAATACACAAAAAGATAGACGAGGTGTGAATTTTCAGTTACATTTGGCAAATTTTCAGGACCGTGCTAACAAAATTGTCCCTGCCAGTACGTTTTTTTTTCAAAACTCGGAATTTCTCTCAAGTCCATGGAAATCTCATGGATTCCAAAGCTTTTCCCACAAACTCCGGTGAATTTACCGGAGTTGTTCGTAGAAAATCCACCTGGAAATTTTTTCCAAGTCCTGATCCGAAATAAAGGGAGAAGTGGATGGAAAGTGTTTTCTCCCATATGGACCACTCGATTCCAAATCTGTTCAATCGGATAAGAAACTTGTTCCTGCCAGTACGTTTTTTTCCAGAACTCGGAATTTTTTCTATGAGTCCTGGTTCAAGATAAAGCGAAACATGAAAAAAAATGTTTTCCTCGTATGATCCATTTGATTCCAAATCTTCTGGAATGATTAAAGAAACCTGTCATTACGAGTAGTTTTTTTCCACCTCGAAATTTTTTCTGATTCCACATATCACGGACAAAAATTTTCCCGAACAACATCGGTAAAATCATGGTACCTGAGTTTTACCGAACTATCTTCGGTAAAACTCTTCACCGAACCAGTTTTGGGCGATTCCCGAAGGAAAGTTCGGTAAATTTACCGATTTTTTTCACAGTGTAGTTTCATTGACGAAATAGGGATAGAATTCAACGTCAAGCGTGAATTGAACTCTTGAAGAATATCAATCAATGTTTTCTCTTTAATAATAAAAAAGAAACAGAACGCTTTTAGAAAATCTTTCAGCAGAATTTAGTTCAGAAATTTTAATCGTTCTTTGCTATAAAGGTGAAAAATAATTATTCCGTAATTTTAATAACTTACGCACGATATGAACCAAGAAATGAAAAGTTTGTTTTTCCCACACCTGCAGGAAAGTTGATGTTTTCTGACCTATTTTGAAGGGACAAAGTGCTGAATTCCAAGCGAATTTGTCACAGCGGGAGGAAAATATTTTCCACCCGCTCGCAGCGGGAGGGAAGTACTTTCTGCCCGCTCGCAACGGGAGGGAAGTACTTTCTGCCCGCTTGCAGCAGGAGGAAAATACAAACTATCTTCTCGTTCTGAAATATGCATATAAATATTTTGTATGCAATTAAACAGATGATTTGATTCCACTCTTGTGATTGTCTCCTTCGCTTTCGGCTCGGGAAGACAAATTTCACACTCGTCGGAAATCTCCCACTTTCCCTCCTTGATGAACAATATACTATCATTTGATTAAGCTGTTTACCTATCTTATATCAATATTTTATAACTAAAACCTTTATCACAAATCTTTCTCATGGCAATTCGGATAACGTTGCCGATGGTCGCGCACTGATTGTGATGAATATTGCAGCTGCTGTTCGTCTTCGGTGAGGTAATTGTTGTATTCTTCAATCAATGCAACTCCTCGTTCAGTTACGTCATTCGTTACTCTCAATGTGTTGGAGAATTCTAGATATTCTTCATAACTGTCAAGATTGGCCCATAGTAATATATCTTTTTCTATATAATCGTGAGGTATATCAAATTTTGTGAATAGCTCTAATGAATGTTTTGGAACAAAGTCGCTCAAATCTGTTCCTGATAACGATTCCAATTCTTCGTCGTCCACATGATATCACTGATCCATCGATGTGGAGCCTCCTCGATTATTAATCGCATGAATTATTTTTTTTCCCCACGTCTGCCGAAACATTGTCATCGAATAATGAGATTGTGGCTAATTCGTTATCCAAATACCACAAATGCTCCATCATTCTTTCACAAGCTGCCCGTGGAACAGTTGGGTGATTATTTTTAACATCTGCTATTCTGGCGCCTGACAATGATTTAGAGTTATCAGAAAAATTGAGTTCATATAAGAATATTAACGTCTAGGATTCTTCAAAACATTGAAAGTAACAAATGACATAGCTGAACGAGGAATTGCATTGATTGAAGAATAAAACAATTACCTCACCAAAGACGAACAGCAGGTGCAATATTCATCACAATCAGTACGCTACCATCGGCAACGTTATCCGAATTGCCATAGGAAAGATTTGTAATAAAAGTTTTGGTTATAAAATATGAATATGAGATAGGTAAACAGCATAATCAGATGAAACTTTTTATTTCTTGGTTCATATCGTGCGTAAGTTATTGAAATTACGGAAGAATTATTTTTCGCCTTAATAACAAAGAACAATCAAAATTCCTCAGCTAAATTCTGCTAAAATATTTTCTAAGAGCGTTCTATTTCTTCTTTATTATGAAAGAGGAAACATTGATTGATATTCTTCAAGAGTTCAATTCACGTTTGACGTTGAATTCAGTCCCTATTTTGTCAATGAAACTAATTGTTACGATGTGATGAACAAAAATCGGTCGAATCTACGAAAAATTGAACTGCGACATTCAATAACTTTTGCACGAGTGGACCTCGCTGGAAATGACTAAGGATTTTTTTGTAGAGCGTTCAATTCTGTATAGAAATATGTACAAAGATTCTCTGTGTGATTGGTGGTTTGCAAGTTATAAGAATTAGAAGACGTGAAAATGATCTTTCTCATGTTATTCTGTTGGGAAATCGAAAAATGCGATGCGGACCATCTCGACATTAATATTATGAGCTCAAATTTCACCAACTCTCTTTTCAACCCTAAATCGAACTTTTCAGCTCGTTTGCGAGAAAACTGGAGGAAATTTTTCTTTATTAGACGAGATTTTGAGAGTAAGTGGGCGTTTGGAGGATTCAACGTATAATTTCAATAAAGAACATCCTACAATCATTTCATCCAAACATCATGTAACCAAATTAATATTCCGGAAAAAACATTTGCGCCTATTACATGCTGGTCTGCGATTATTGGTGGCTAACGTTACAGAGACGTATTGGCCTATGTCGAGACGGAATTCAGCACGTGAAACAGTGAAAGATTGTATAAAGTGTTCCAGGTTTAATCCGAATTCAAGAACTCCTCAAATGGGAAACTTGCCTAGAGACTGGGTTATGCCAGCTTTTGTATCTGATGAAGTGGGTGTAGGGACCATTTCTGATAAAGGATCGCATCGCTCGTGGTGCCAAGGTATCGAATTTTGATATTTATTTATTCATTTGTTAACGGCCTTCGCCATGTTGACATGGAGAAATGTAAAGAAATTCGAATATTGAATTGTATTGTAAAGAAAAGGAGCCTGGTATAGTTATCGGACTGTATGAGACGAGACTAGAGAATGGGAAATGAGTTCTGTCTCGCTCTGGGTCGATTCATGCAATAAAGAGAGAATAATTCAACTCAACAAATATAATTTGAATCTAAATCAAATTACAAAATGGGAAGTTACACAATTCCAGAGGTGTTACTTCCTTGGAACTAAATAATTCAACAATTAAATTAATAAGTATGAAATTCTTATCAGTATACACTAGCCAGAGTATCATTCGACTCACTCATACATGCGTACAACAGCGTTGCGGTGCACCGTCGCATCCACGAGAAGAGAAGTCATCGAAGACGAGAACGTTGAAGAGAAGAGAAGATCCCGTAGGAGTAGAGATGAGGAAATATGTGTTGACAGATGTCGAGAGAACCACCACCACCGTGAAAACTGATTGCACGCCGAGTCTGATGGGTTTGAGTGAGAACTTGAGATGAACTGAGACGTTCTATCATTAGAATCGATACAGAGGAAAGAATATACTGACACCACGTGAAAGAATTACGAATTGAAGAAACGTGGGTTCGCGCGAGGAGTCTTAGTGCCGCACTGACTAGTTCACGTAACGGCGATCATGTCGTGTCGATGACCATTTCCCCTAATTTGCAATTAGGTCATGTGATCCCACAGGAGGAGAAGTACGGGGGTATTCCAGATAGACCGTCCGCAGGAGTAACGACGGAACATCATTTGTCTTGCGTCAAAAGCGATTCACATAGAACTAGTCTCAGATTTGACCACGCGAGCATTTGTTTTGACATTGAGACGATTTGTTGCGCGTAGAGGTATGCCAAGTCAAATCTATTCAGATAATGTTGAAGATTTTGTAGGTGCTCATTCGGAGCTCAAATAATTAGGCGAATATTTAGTATGCAGCATTGAGAATTTGACACAGTCACTAGCAAATGAAAGATTCAATTTGAAGGCAATGAAGGCAACGAAACATTATTTGAAACGAATACTCGGGAACGCTTCATTGAATTTTGAAAAATTTTCAACTCTCCTAGCACAAGTAGAAGCTATCTTCAATTTCCGACCGTTGTCTCCACTTTCCTCCCGTCCTTTCGACATGCGACCGCTGACTCCGGTACATTCTTGGTGGGCAAACCATTGACACTCATTTCAGATCCTGATGTGAAGCATATTCTTGAATCCAGATTAGATCATTACCAGTGAGTGCAACGAATTGAACGAAATTTTTGGAACGATGGTCTGAAGAATATGTATCTGAATTCCAAATTCGCAAGAAATGGAAATCCAAGTGCGAGGACATCGAAATTGGCACTATAGTTCTGATTAGAAAAGCCAATCAACCTACAACGAAGTAGGAACCGGGTCGTGTCATTGAAACCCATCCAGGCATCGATTCCGATGTTCGAGTGGTTCCAATCAAAACCTCAAATGGTACGATTAAACGACGCACGGATGTCTTGTGAACATCGCGGGGATGTTTTCACGGATATCGAAATGATGGTGAGAATGAGAACAGCGTTGGGATATCCAACAGACATCTGTGCTGGATATCAAATTAAAATGACTAACGAAAATCCAAAGGATGATTCATTCATATACCAGAGGGGATCAGCAAGATTTGGTAACCATGGGAATAATGGAGGTAATTTCACCAGCTCACCATATACCTATAAGGTACATATAATGTGGTATTCATGACACATAGACAAAAATTTGGAGGAATTGAGAGAATCATTTTCAATCACACGAATAACTCACTAAAACAACAAGCAATATGCAACGTATCAGATTTTTTTTCATCGTGTTCTTTCTTGTCTCAGAACTGTATTCTTCAGCAGTCAACGTAATTTACTATCTGATGATACATAATCAACCTAAAAACTTTCCACATATAGAGTATCACGGTTACTGTACATTTGACTCAAGTGTTTCAGTGCATCTATGATCAGAAATTCACTAGTCAATTCCAAAAAAGAACTGAAGTTGCATTCTTATTTCCGTTATCATTATTATTTCTTCTTACTCCCGGGGACAAAGAGGTTTGAGTTTCATTAATGATTCTAGGAAATATGTTAAACTAGTAACCTGCTTCTCATTATTCACTAACAATAATGTTGGGAAACCCCAACTCCTTACTTGACTATTACTGCATCGACCGTATCCACTGCGACTCATTAGAATGTGGTCCAGTGTTTCCTGTTCTCCACTATTACATAAGTATCTCAGATTTGGGTCTCTTTTTCGGGTGGAATAAACCACTCAAGAGGGAAAATACAAACTCAGAGAAACTGAATCATCCCAACGCCAGGAACGGAGGGGAAGCGAGGGGAAACTACCTTCCTTGACATCTTTTAATATTCTCGAGGGAATGAAATCTTTCTCCAAACCTAGAATTTTGAATTTTAATTTATTGAAAAAAAAGCAACAACAACATGATGGCGTTCTCTCGGGTGAAATATTCCTGAGATAAAATAGCCTCCCGTCCGGATCTCCGGGTGGAGGCTGCTCGAGAGAGCCTCATCAAACGAGATGGAGAACCAGAGAAGATAGGGAAGAAAGAGAACATTCTTTGAGTCGGAGCGTGGAATGTTAGATCACTGAGACAAACAGGAAAATTGGAAATAAATAGGTTAGGTGTCGATGGATTGAGAATTGGCGGAATGAGATGGCCGCAAGAAGGAGATTTCTGGAGTGGGGATTATAGAATCATTCATACAGGATCAAAGAATGATCAAGCAGGTGTGGGAATGATAATGCATAAAAAGGTGGGGGGAAGGATAGGAAATTATTTGCAACATAGCGAACGCGTGATGATGATCAGAGTTAGACACTGCTGAAGTTCAAGTATACATGCCCACATCTGCGTACTCAGAGGGAGATATCGAAAAAACATACGATGAAATAGAAGAAGTGATAGAATATGTGAAGGAGGGAGGAAATTTAATGATCATAGGCGACTGGAATGCGGTAGTAGGGCAAGGAAAAGGGGGCAACATGAAAGGAGATTTTGCGTGAGGAAAAATGAATGGAAGAGGACAACCTTCAATCGAATTCTGTGGAAGTCATAAAATGGTTATTACCAACAAATTATTCGAAAATCATTCAAGAGGAATCTATACTAGGAAAATGCGAGGAGATACAGCAAGATATCAAATTGATCACATATTAGTAAAACAAAGATTTAGAACCCGAGTGAAAAGCTTTGAAACTTATCCAGGTGCGGATATGGATAGTAGGGTGGGCCGAAAAACCAAAATTTTCGAAATCCGGAACGTAATAGTGCGGAAAAGACGGTCTGGAGGAACACAAACTGAATGAAAAAAAGATCATTCAACTCGGTCATCATTTGACCCTCGCGCATCGAGCTTGAAGTTTTTCAATTTTTACAATTTTTGGCGAATGCAATATATTTTCTCGAAGAAGTTTATACTCCATTATTCAGTGTCAGAAAATGATTGTCAAGCATACAAACATAGTTAATAGTGTTGGATCAATCTATAGATAAATAAATAAATATACATATAATATACATACATACATATACGCAATATAGAAGTTTCGCGTGTGCACCGTATGCGTAAGTTCTCGTATTCGTTGTGGACATGCTGATCAGAAGTGTACTGCTCAGATATTCGGATCGACTGCTTACCTCACTCACGTGACGCGAACGGCACAGAAATATACGAGCACAGCAGAGGCGTTGCATTTTTTCCAGCAAGTACTTCATTTGTTTTGGCAAGCGGTCATACTGGTGGTTGCTGATTTTCTTTCGTAGAGATCCAGAAATTACCACCTCAACAACTTTGTGATTTTTTGACTGATATTCACGGTATTTAGAGCGTAGTAGCCCTTCATTCCATCTGCTTATATTGGGTACATTTCGTAGTTCCAAGGCTTTCCCATCATTGAAAGATGGAAGCGCCAAGGAAACACATGAGTCGGAAAGTATTTTCTTGTCCAATTTTCGGGAGTCCAAAGGACCTACCAACTTCCCAACTTCCTACGTACGAGGAAGTTTTGAGATGTTGTTTTGAAGAACGATTTAAGCTGGCTTCAGAAGTCAATTGCGAAACAGTTAGATTTTCCACTGTAGCTGGAGCAGTTGTACGGAAGATTATGGCCCAGTACGATTCAGTAACTGTCATTACAGTTACAGAAACAAGAATCATACGAATGATAAAATCATACTACGATTCATATTACAGAATACGGGAATCTAACACCAGGGGCAAAGAAAAAGAAAGTTATAAAGTTAAGCTGGGAAAGTTCAAGAAGGAAGCTGTGGAACTTTGAATGCTTTTCTTACAGATGCAGTTCCGAGTCATTGGACATCTACAGTGTGCTACATCGAAAAGTTGTACAGCTTCCTTCTTGGACTTTTCCAGCTTAACTTTATAACTTTCTTTTTCTTTGTCCCTGGTGTAAGATTTCCGTATTCTGTAATATGAATCGTGGTATGATTTTATCATTCGTATGATTCTTGTTTCTGTAACTGTAGGGACAGTTACTCAATCGTACTGAGCCATAATTTTTCGTGCAACTGCTCCAGCTACAGTGAGAAAACTAACTGTTTCGTGATTGACTTCTGAAGCCAGCTTAAATCGTTCTTCAAAACAACATCTCAAAACTGCCTCGTCCGTTGGAAGTTGAGAAGTTGGTAGGTCCTTTGGATAAGAGAATACTTTCCGACCCATGTGTTTCTTCGGCGCTTCCATCTTTCAATGATGGGAAAGCCTTGGAACTACGAAATGTACCTAATATAATCGGATGGAATGAAGGCCTACTACGCTCTAAATACCGTGAATATCAGTGAAAAAATAACAAAGTTGTTGAGGTAGTAATTTCTGGATCTCTACGAAAGAAAATCAGCAACCGCCAGTATGACCGCTCGCTAAAAAAAATGAAGTACTTGCTGGAAAAAATGCAACGCCTCTGCTGTGCTCGTATGCTTCCGTGCCGTTCGCGTCACGTGAGTGAGGTAAGCAGTCAATCCGAATATCTGAGCAGTACACTTCTGATCAGCGTGTCCACAACGAATACGAGAACTTACGCATACGGTGCACACGCAAAACTTCTATATTGCGTATATGTATGTGTGTATATTATATGTATATATATATATATATTTATTTATTCATCTATAGATTGATCCAACACTATTAACCATGTTTGTATGCTTGACAATCATTTTCTGACACTGAATAATGAAATATAAACTTCTTCGAGAAAATATATTGCATTCGCCAAAAATTGTGGAAACTGAAAAACTTCAAGCTCGATGCGCGAGGGTCAAATGTTGACCGATTCGAATGATCTTTTTTTCATTCGATTTGTGTTCCTCCAGACCGTCTCTTCCGCACTATTACGTCCCGGATTTCAAAAATTTTGGTTTTTCGGCCCACCCTCATAGATAGTGATCGCAATATGTTGCTGATGAAATTTTCTTCGAAATTCAGAGCTCTGAAAAATAGAAAGAGAATGCGAAAAGGATGGAATTTGAAGAATCTCAAACAAGGAAAAGGACGGGAGGCATTCAAAGTGATGTTGGACGAAAAATTGGAGGATTGACAAGAGTAAGGATTGGAAATAGAGAGTAGATGGACAAATATGAAGGGGAACATAGAGCAATGTGCAGATGAAATTTTGGAGAACCATGAGATAGAGCCTAAGAAACCATGGATAACAGAAGAAATTCTCGATTCAATTAATGAAAGGAGGAAATACAAGGATAAGAATGGTGAACAAGACCAGCAAACGTACAAGGCACTGAGGAATAAAATAATCAGAGAATCCAGGAAAGCGAAAGAACAATGGTTGGAGGGAAAATGTCAAGATATAGAAGTAAGATTACATTCAGGGAACATTGATGAAGCATATAGGATGGTTGAGGGATTTTTTGGACAAATGAAATCTAGAAGCAGTAAGATTAAAAATTCTCTAGGGAGACAATTGATAAGAACGGAGGAAAAAATAGAACAATGGATTAATCATTTGGAAGATCTGTATACATGGAGCGATAATATAGGATTTTTGGAGAGGGAGGAAGATATCGATGAAGAAGAATTGGGAGATTCAATTCTGAGATCAGAATTCGACAGGGCTTTGAAAGATTTGAAAAATAATAAAGCACCAGGAATAGATGGCATAAGTGCGGACCTTATCAAAGCCTCCAGTCAGAGAACTCGTGACGCACTGTTTGAATTGGTCGAAGTACCGAAAGATTTCCAGAAGATTAAAATTGTCGCTATTCCAAAAGAACAAGGAGCAGACGAATGCGAGAACTACAGAACGATTAGTCCAACTTTACATGCCTCGAAAATACTGACAAAAATCATATACAGGGGAATAGACAATGAAATGGAGAGTAGATTAACAGAAGATCTGTTCGGTTTCAGGAAAAATAGGGGAACGCGGGAAGCAATACTAACATTCAGAACAGTAGTAGAGAAAAGTCTAGAGTTGAAGAAGTCTGTGTATATAGGTTTTGAAATATAGAAAAAGCATTTGATAATGTTGATTGGGAGAAGATGTTTGCGATTTTAAAAAACGTAGGATTTAATTTCAGGGATAGGAGAATAATATATGAATTATATGAGAATCAAACCGCAATAATAGAAATAGAGGGTCAAAAAGGAGAAGCACAAATCAGAAGAGGGGTGAGAGGAGGATGCTCACTATCGCCATTGATTTTCAACTTGTATATAGATAGCGATGAACGAAGTGAAAGAGCGAGTGCAACTGAAATTACAAAGTCAGGGTGGAAATGTAAGCATGTTGGGATTCGCGGATGGCATAGCTATATTAGCTACGAGTGGTGCTGAGTAAAAAAATACTCTCAACACTACGAGAAAAATATTACTAGACAAATATTGTATGAATATGAATAAGGACAAAACAAAATTCATGATTTGTACAACAGCGAAAAAATCCAGGAGAACGGAAATCAGAATAGATGCAGAGACAATTCAGCAAGTCAAAGAATTCAAACTTGGACAATGCAATTGGAAAAACGGACCAACGAAGACTTGAAGCTGTTGAAATGTGGTGGTATAGAAGAATGCTTAAAATGAAGCGGATAGAGAAAGTAAAAAATGAAGTCCTTGAGAGGGTAAATGAAAAGAGAAGTCTTTTGAGACAGGTCGTGAAAAGAAGAAGTAATCTGATAGGGCACACATTGAGGCATGATAGCTTATTGAAAACAATATTGGAAGGAAAAATGAATGGTCAAACTCGAAGAGGTAGACCTAGATTAGGTTATATGAAGCAAATTATACAAGATAAGGGTTGTCGTAGACATGCAGAAATTAAGCGGTCAGCGAATAATGGACAGGGTTGGAGGGTTTCATCAAACCAGTCATAAGACTGATTACTTCATGATGATGATGATGATGACATGCTGATATCACTTTTTGAACATGTGTTGGAGAATTCCATCACACAGGATTCATATTTAATAAAAGACGCTTGATTTCACATTGTGCTCCTGTAGTTGACAGTTTAGTGTATCATATAAGACGCCTATAATGAATGCAGGTCGTCAAGCTTCCAAAACGAACTCAGCTCGGCTCGACTGGAGTTGGAACACTACTAACTCGTCGAGGTCCTAATGTGAAGCTTGGTTCGCAACTCGATGAGGCTCGGTTCAAAGGAAACTTGCGGAAGCTCGACTTGGATTTCACGATAACAGTAGCCGCTGAAATGTTTGAGGGTCCACATCTCAATTCACACAGAACTTGCTCTGATGAAATTATTAAACAACGTAGGCCTCTTTTCAATGAGTTCATGCCAAATAATTTTTTACTTCCCTGAGGAAAAAGTCTAATGCTTACAAGGACTCAGTATGGTTGGGACAAGTATTTGAAAAAAACGGTGAACGGTAGTGTCTTGACAACTGTAATATACAGTAGCGCTCATAAATATTTTGACAAAGAGATATTGTAGCATATCTCCATTTACATTGCAATATTCAAAGTGTAACTACAGAGAAGTGCGCAGCTGATGAATTGGAATAAAATCTGATGTAAATCTAAGAACATTCCATCACTTCTCTCTTTACATCAAGATGTGACGAATCCAGTGGAATATCAAAAGTATTTTGACAGTAAATTATAGTGGGAGAAGAAAAGAATCAATCGGATGAAATCTTCGAATTCTTCTACGTTGAAAATTCAGTTGTCCAATACTTGGGAGCATATCCATCAGAATTGATCACAGCGACGCATCGCCTCGGCATAGAATCAATTAGATTCTCAATCCGATCGAGAGGGATTTTTGTCCATTCCTCACTCAACGCAGCAAAGAATTCCTGTTTATTTGTGAAGTTTCGAGTCCTCACTCGCCTCTCAAGCTCTTCCCACATGTGCTCGATTGGATTCAAGTCCGGACTTTGACTGGGCCACTCGAGAAGTTTGATTTTTTTCTTTTGGAAATATTCTTTCACGAAGCTAGAACTATGTTTTGGATCATTATCCTGTTGAAATATCCAACCTCGTGGCATATTTTTTTCGGCATAAGGAGGAATCTGTTCGTAGGTATATTAAGTGATCTAGGCATTTTTATCTAACTGCACTGGGAGTTAGTGCGTATTTTTTTGCTATTTTTTTGCCATTTTTTGCCGTAGGAAAAAATTTTTTTGCTTCGGCCGTTCCAAAGATACGGCGAGTTAGATAGCTTAAGATTGAGGTATCTAGCAATCGACATAGACTGAGAACGAAAGGACTGTGCGGAAAAAGAACTATAGCATAATTTTTTGCTATTTTTTTGCGCAAGATAGGATATGTAAAAAAAAAATTTCGATTCCAATTTTTTTTTTCCTCTATGTCGTATACGCAGGACATAAGTATGCGAAAATGGGATTCACATATGGAGCATGTTATGTTGGGAACAAAAGATATAAATCAGATGAATTTGGTGAGAAACATATACGAGCCGGATGAGGTTCATGAATTGAGCATGTATGGGTCATACATAACCAATATAAGGGATGTGTGAGATGTATCTGATGGATCATGTATGGATCATGGGGCATCCTCTCAGATTGTTATCCTGACATCTGACAACCTCTGTGATACTTTGCTATCATATAGCACCAGAGGAGATTTTTTTGTTGATGTCTAGCAACCTCTGGGCTGATTTCCATACCATCCGGGAACCTGATTGATATTCATGCTACCACTCAGCACCGACTTGAAATTTTTTGCTACCATCCAGCAACCATTCTGAATTTTTTGCTACCAGCTAGAATCGACTTAGAATTATTTGCTGTCATCTAGCAACGTTTTGGAATAATTTGCTACTATCTAGCAACCATTCTGAATTTCTTGCTACCATCTAGCATCGACTTAGAATTATTTGCTGTCATCTAGCAACGTTTTGGAATAATTTGCTACCATCAATTCCAAGTCGATGCTGGATGGTAGCAAATTATTCCATAACGTTGCTAAATGACAGCAAATAATTCTAAGTCGATTCTAGCTGGTAGCGAAAAATTCAGAATGGTTGCTAGATGGTAGCAAAAAATTTCAAGTCGGTGCTAAGTGGTAGCATAAATATCAATCAGGTTCCCGGATGGTATGGAAATCAGCCCAGAGGTTGCTAGACATTAACAAAAAAATCTCCTCTGGTGCTATATGATAGCAAAGTATCACAGAGGTTGTCAGATGTCAGGATAACAATCTGAGAGGATGCCCCATGATCCATACATGATCCATCAGATACATCTCACACATCCCTTATATTGGTCATGTATGACCCATACATGCTCAATTCATGAACCTCATTCGGCTCGTATATGTTTCTCACCAAATTCATCTGATTCATATCTTTTGTTCCCAACATAACATGCTCCATATGTGAATCCCATTTTCGCATACTTATGTTCTGCGTATATGACATAGAGGAGAAAAAAAAATTGGAATCGAAATTTTTTTTTTTTACATATCGTATCTTGCAGCAAAAAAATAGGAAAAAATTATGCTGTAGTTCTTTTTTCGCACAGTCCCTCCGTTCTCAGTCTATGTCGATTGCTAGATACCTTGATCTTAAGCTATCTAACTCGCCGTATCTTTGGAACGGCCAAAGCAAAAAAATTTTTTCCTACGGCAAAAAATAGCAAAAAAATGGCAAAAAAATACGCACTAACTCCCAGTGCAGTGAGATAAAAATGCCTAGATGACTTAATATGCCTTCTGTTCGTCTAAAATCTTTTGATACGCGAATCGATCCATTTTATCTTCTATTCGAAATAACGGGCCTACTCCTCTTCGAGAAAAACATCCCCACACCATGACATTCCCACCACCATGTTTTATAGTTGGTACCTGATATCTAATATGATATCTTTCATTTTCCGGACGACGTACATACTGAGTTCCGTCGGAAGAAGATGAATGAAATTTACTTTCATCACTCCATAACACCTTGGACCATTCTGTATTTGTCCAGTGCCGCACAGTGGGGCCAAATACCAAAAAGCTGGACAAAATTATAAGGGGCTCTCAAATTCGCTTGCGACTTCGTACTCGGGAAGTTTATGGGGTCAATGATTACGAATCCGTTGTCAGAATTTCAAAATTCCAAATGGCGGATCCAATATGGCGGACGAAAATTGAAGGAAACCATCGGATTTTCTTCGAACTTGGTGATCAGGGGTTTTTGGGGTCGCTGATTACGAATCTGCTGTTTGAGTTCCAAAATCCAAAATGGCAAATCCAATATGGCGGACGAAAATTTTAAAAATCATCGGATTCTCCTCAAATTGGGTACCCAACGGTTTTTGGGGTCGCTGATTACGGATCCGTTGTTCTCATTCCGGAATTCAGAATGGCGGATCCAATATGGTGGACGAAAATTGGAAGAAATCATCGGATTTTTTTCAAATTTGGTGATCAGGGGTTTTCGGGGTCGCTGATTACGAATCCGCTGTCTGAGTTCCCAAATTCAGAATGGCGAATCCAATATGGCGGACGAAAATTGAAAAAATTATCGGATTCTTTTCAAATTGGGTACCCAGGGATTTTTGGGGTCGCTGATTACAAATCCGTTGTCTGCATTTCGAAATTCAAAATGGCGGATCCAATATGGTCGAATAGAATCGAGAAGATCATCGGATTTTCTTTAACCTCGGCATCCAGGAGTTTTTGGGGTCACCAATTACGAATCCGTTTTCGAAATTTTGAAATTCAGGATGGCGGATCCAATATGAAGGACAAAAATTAAGAAAATCATCGCATTTTCTTCAAACTCGGTACTCAGGGGTTCCTGTGGTCGCTGATTACGAATCCACGGTCTGAAATTCAGAATTCAAAATAACGGACACAATATAGCGGACGAAAATTGTAAAAATCATCGGATTCCCTTCAAACTCGGTACCCAGGGGTTTTCGGGATCGCTGATCACGAATCCGTTGTCAGAATTCCGAAATTCAGGATGGCGGATGCCAAAAATCAAAACTTCACTCATAATTTAATATTAAACAAGAACTAAACCGCCCATTTTGTTGTTCCTATTATGATCATTATTATTATTATTTACAACATTGAATCATTATTAATATAATTATCGAATGATATTAACACACCGAATGTGTTAAATCGAACGATATATACATTCACAATATATACAATAATATAAAAAACTGGAATCGTGATGGTTTTTACTTTTGCCACACTTTTTTTACTCAGATCAGTCTTCTCCTTCACTCTCAGAGGAAGATAATGGGGAAGTTACGTTGTCTTTATCAAGTATATCCGGAGTTTTGATCAGGCTTAACACGTCTCTAGGGAGAAACTTTAGTTTTTTCTTGGGCAACTGTCTCTTACTCGATAACATTGGATCAGAACTCAAAAGGAACCATTTAAAAATGTCTTCATTCGTTTTTTCTCTACTGCATGCCCTGGAGTGATGCTCTCGGTACCTTTGGAAATGAATGTTGTTAAGATATTTGAATATAATTATGTATTCATCGACACCGTTAAAGCTTTTGATCTCAACATGACAAGCAAAATCAAGGAAAAACAAAAAGCAGCTGCACTTTGGGGTCATCAGTATAAAGTTTTGAATAAATCCTCTAATTCATAAGTTTACTTGATTCTCAAAATTGTTTTCTAGTCTATGAATTTATGTTTCCAGAGGATGAACAATGTGGCTTATTAATAAAAAAAAGTATATGAATATTCATAATTCCCCGAATTCCTTACCAGAACAAAACAATCTTCGCGAACATATATTCTCGTGGTTACCATAAATATATAGTTTGCCTAGTAGTCAAAAACGTATTGTGCAATGTATCAAACTGATTGCAGTACTTGAGAGGTCAAATTTTTCCCTTCAAAGTGTCGAGTCCACTGTGACAAATATAGACTATTATTAAGTGATATACATCATTTTGACCTTTTAAAATCTTTGTTACGAGCCTCTTGTGCTTCCTCAGTCAATTGGCCTATAGGTAGAAGAGCAGATGCAATGATTTCAGGTCCGTGGATCAAAAACTTGTGCATCGTAGGTGACATTGGGTACCACGGATATTTTGTCGCGTAGTAGCGTGCCGTGTCTAAAGCGTAACTCCGAAACGTTTCAACGTCTATTTCATGGCCACTTGAAACGGTAGCTAATACTACATGGAGTCGTTGTATTAGGTTGACATCCACCCCTGTGATTTCGGCAGAAACTTCGGGTTGTGCGAAAAATCGCCTAGCGGTATTCCCATCATTTGAGTTCCCAAACCCTGGCTTAGGAACATCGACAATGAGGCCACATTTTTCTTTAAAACTTTCCTGTACAACCTTTTTTCGTTCTTCCACCAAAGCTTTATCTTGTTTTCGTGCTTGCCACTTCTGAATAGGTAGCTCATAAGACAAATGCAGGAGGCCCTCAAAAAATCGTATCCAGCCGTAGAGACAAGACAAACCAAACTGGAGGTTTTCGGTTTTGACCGGCCTGGATACTATGTCATCAATTTTGTTGAATTCCTCAGATGTGGCACCACATATATAGCACTTCTGGGTATAGGTTGTCTCAGTTATGGCATTGCATACCTTCCCGTCCACCATAGAAAAAATCATCTCATGTTTCACTGAAACATGTTTTTCATCAGTTCTGAAAGAAGTAGCCCTCAGATTTTCTATTTCATTATCACCCCGTAGCTTCTCTGCAACCGAAACTTCAGTTGATTCTTTCACAAACTCTATTTTGATTGGCCTACAAAATCTGGTTGATGATGGCCTTGGATTCTGCCAAATTATTTTTGAATTGCAGTGTAGGCGGAGAGGCACAAGTGAAGTAATAAACACAGCGGAATCACTAGCTTCCGAACTTTGATATGCTTGTTCGTATGAGGAGTGGCCAGAGCTCCCATCAAACCCCCATTCGGAAAAAGGTACCAGGTTTTGTAACTCTTCATCAGATAAAGTTGACAAAACCGAATTCTGTAGCTGTAAAATACGTGTAGCTGTGTGATCAAGAAGTGCTTGTAGTTGCACAACAGCGCAGGTTTCTGTTATTTGAATAAATTCCTTGTCAGGGAAACACATGCGTTTGGCCAGTTCAATTTTTTTATAAGGTGGAAATTTCTGCGGATCAGCTTCACGCAATAAGCAGTACTGATGTTTTGAGAGCTCGGCATCTACTAGGAGAGCTAGAGCATCTTCATCATTCAACATCTTTGGCTCATTTCGCTTGAAAGTTTGATAACCTTTCATATACATTTTGGCAAGCTCAGGATCAGAAGATGTAACATCCTTTACAATCTTTGCGGCTTCGATCTGTCCAGACGCTCTCAAACACATTTGTGTGGCGTAAGACAGCTCTGAGATAGGAGTATTTACTCTGATATTCTCCGTTTCCCTACGTTTCGTTCTTTCTGAACATTCGTTGAATTCAACAAGAGGTCTCCTCACTTGCGTGTGAACAGTTACAGAATGGGGATTCCTGAAAGTACAAAACACTACCTCTTGTTTTAACCATTCTTCATTATTTTTAAGAAATCGTTCTTCGGTCCTTTGAGGAGATTCCCATCTCTTTTCAAATACACATTTAGAAGTAGATAAAAGGTTAGAGATCTCTGTAGTTTTGTTATCCGGACAACACGTGATCTCGATGATTTTTCCTTTAAGGAAAGTGAACTTTCCATCCAACGTAGGTAGAGGACTGCTCCTTAAAATATTGTACATCTCTCTCCGAGTCATAGATATTGAATCATCTTCGAAATCTACAAACGTTGTAGAATTCGATGAAATTCGCTACAGAAACCCCATGTGTTTCTAAAAATTTTCCTAATTTTCTTGGGTTGGATTCAACCCTCTTAAGCTAATTTTTTTTGCAGTCAACTGTTCAAATTAAACTACTAAGAAAATATAGGTTGTTGAAACACTCACCTATGGCAGCGGAATCCATCTCATTTGGAATTGTATGTTAACATTGAATGATTTTAAAAAACGAAAAATATTCACCAAGCTCCAAACTTGCACACGGAAAAAAGTTTACGGTAACGATTACTAGCAAGAGTAAGAATTCGGTGACAGCTATTGCACAATTGTGATAAGCACCATTTGAAATCAGACCGATTACAATCAACTATTTACGTTGCCATGGAAACGATAGGTTAACATAAGAACGATCACCAAATCGCGAGTCATGATTCAGTTCACGAGAAGAAAAGAGATATCAATACTTGAATAACATTTATAAACATTTAGGAAAATGACGGTTACTTTAGGGGAAAAGAGCATCGCTGAAGAATGTTAGCAGTGAAGTTACCAAAAATTCGTAGTAATAATACTAAATGTTGGTAGTTTTATTGTCATTTCCCATAGTGAATTCATCAACTCATAGTAAATTCACTACGAATATTCTCCAGCAATACTGTTTTTCCCTCAATGGTCCATCATCTTCCTAAATATCAATGATTTCTGGCTTTTGTGTACCCTAACCCCGCGATGAGAAGGAAAACGAATGGTAATCAATCTCATACAGTTTTCCTCGTGCAGCAAATGTACACTGGAAATAAAACACATACTAACGTTGAGATAAAATTCAAAGCGAATCTACTGAATTCTGAGTTTTGTGTCCACCATATTAGATACGCTATCTTTGATTCTTGGAATTTGACAACTGATTCGTAATCAATGACCCCACAAAACCCTGGATACCGAGTTTGAAGGAAATCTGATGATTTTTTCAATTTTTTTCTGCCAAACTGGATCCGCCATTCTGAATTCCGGAATTCAGACACCGGATTCGGAATCAGCGACCTTAAAAACCTCAGGGTACCGAATTTGAAGGCAATCCGATGATTTCTTTCAATTTTCGTCCGCCATATTGGATCCGTCATTTTGAATTCCGAAATGAAGACAACGGATTCATAATCAGCGACCCCACAAACTTCTGCATATCAAGTTTCACGGATCTAAGGACTCCTCATTACTCCATCCAATTTTTTGTGATTTCCTTGCTTAGGGGCAGACATGGGCAGCCGTTTTTTTTCTGATGTTTAGGTAAGAGTCCCATCTACCACCTCCAATAAGTTAAACGACGTAATTCTGCGTAATTCTCTACTATTCCTTCAAAAATCAAACACATTTTCTCATTTATAGATATAGAAATTACATCCAATCATTGCTCTGTCAGTATTTTCCACTCATCAAATGGATATTCTCCCAATTTTTAGTGTATTCTACATAGTTTCAGTAATAGACTCCAATTTGAAAAAGTTAAATCGGTTCATTTTTCGAGACACAGCGTCTTTTTGAACATGCTCGTTATTTTACTGTCTTTCAATCACGCGGATTATACTTCAAGGAGGGTATTTTGCAACTGGTACACAAGGGCAGGGGGAGGGGATCAGATCTTCTTATATCAGAATTCCAATACTTGGGACATCACCTTACTTATCCCAAGGGTCAAATATCCCCAACTACAAACTTCATTTTTGGGGTTTTGGCCAGCTTTTTGGCATTTGGCCCCACTGTGTGCCGATGGGTTTTAGCGAAATCTAATCGGGCCATTCTATTCTTCTTTGAAATCAATGGTTTCTTACTGGGCCTTCAGGCTGATGAACCTTGCTCTTTGAACCGTCCTTTGACAGTAGAAACATGTGAATTAAACCCATAATTCTCACGCAAATCATTTCTAATAGCCACAGCAGATTTTCGAGGGTCAGCGGTACATTGCTTTTTAATAATATTATCTTCGCGAAACGTGGTTTTACGTGGACCGCCAGGCCTAACTTTATTGAATACGTGTCCCCTGACTTGTAGGTTGGATTAACGGATACGGTCTGATGGCTTTCCAATCCGGTTCGACAACCCGGGTGGTGGAGCGAAAGCCATCGTTTGCATCTGCAAGTGTGGACATGGAAAATTATAGTTTCGTTGAGTAATCAACACATGGGATCAGTTCCGTTCAATGCTGGATTCCCGGAGACAGATTTGTTGCGTTCCGATCAGCTACGATGAACCGAATGATCCGATGGCAGTTCATAGTTTGCATTAGAGATGGGCAAAATTTATCGATATATGTGAATATTTTTTTTTCAAACAAAATATCAATGTTTTATATCGATATTGTCATCTCTGAGATTTCTCCATGAAAGCTACAGATTGCTATATAATACACCGGATTACTAACATGATATAATTTATTCCGGTGAAAGTGGAGTAATAACTAGGGATGGTGAAATTGATTTCAATTTGACTCGGGAAGCGGTTTTTTACCGACAGAATCGATTATTCATAATCGACCCTTGAATCCTGAAATCGAGATAAACTCAATTTTCTATTGCCGATTTCCGATTCCCTGACTGAACTCGAACAATTCGATAAAAACGGAATGTATCGGGAATCTTGAGTTGGTTGATTTCAACGGACAAATGAATTGATCCATTCTTCCACAGTTGGACATTCAGTTGATCTTCGGGAATTAGGTTGCTTGACAAGTTCTATATTCACAGCAAATATGGTGGAATCGATTTCGATTCGAATCGGGAATCGATTTTTGATCGGAAAAATCAATTCCAAAAACGAACCCATCGGAAATGAGTCGATGAATCAAAAATCCTCCCTCTATGCAAGATTTCCATCCCGAACAATCATCTACACCGAATATTTGTATATAATGGGCGCAGTTATTTTCCAAGCATGACATACTGATTCAAACCGCAATAATAGAAATAGAGGGTCGAAAAAGAGAAGCACAAATTAGAAGAGGGGTGAGACAAGGATGCTCACTATCGCCATTGATTTTCAATTTGTATATAGAAGGAGCGATGAACGAAGTGAAGGAGCAAGTGCAATTGAAATTACAGATTCAAAGTGAGAATGTATGCATGTTGAGATTTGCGGATGACATAGCTATATGAGCTGAGAGTGGTGCTGAGTTGGAACATACCTTCAACCCTATGAGAAACATATTACTAGACGAATATTGTATGAATATAAATAAGGACAAAACAAAATTCATGACTGTATAACAGCGAAAACATCGAGAAGAACGAAAATCAAAATAGATGCAGAGACAATTCAGCAAGTCAGAGAATTCAAATATCTAAGAAGCATAATTAGAGAAAACGGTAGAAGCGAGAGAAATATGAGAGCGAGAATAGCACAAGGGAAACAGGCCTCCCACCAACAGAAACAGTTACTCTGTTCGGAGAATATTAGCTTAGCAGTAAGGAAGAAATCCTTGAAGAGTTCCGTTTGGAGCACAGCATTATATGGTTGCGAAACTTGGACAATGCAATTGGAAAAACGGACCAACGAAGACTCGAAGCTCTTGAAATGTGGTGTTATAGAAGGACGCTTACAATAAAGTAGATAGAGGAAGTAAAAAATGAAGAAGTACTTGAGAAGGTAAATGAAAAAAGAAGTCTCTTGAGACAGGTCGTGAAAAGAAGACGTAATTTGATAGGGCACACATTAAGGCATGATAGCTCATTGAAAACCATATTGGAAGGAGAAATGAATGGTTCAACTCGAAGATGTAGACCTAGATTGAGTTATATGAAGTAGATTATACAAGATAAGGGTTGCCGTAGATATGCAGGAATTGAGCGGTTAGCGGATAATAGACAGGGTTGGAGAATTCCATCAAACCAGTCATAAGACTGATCACTTCATGATGATGATGACTATTACATCGTTGACAAATTTGATCGCATTGTATTATTGTACTCAGGCCATTTTTGGTCCTCATGCTTAACATTTTCTCCCCAGCGAGTCTAGTTTGGGATGTTGCGCTCATCATGTATATCATCATGAAGTAATCAGTCTTACGACTGGTTTGATGAAACCCTCCACCCCCGTCTGTTATCCGCCAAACTTATATGGGTAACTTAAACTCAGGTAACTTAAAACTTAAATATTCTCCTGCCTTCCTAATAGTCAGATCTTTTGTGTATTGGTATATTGAACAATATTTGGACTCAATTGCACGGTTTCCATCTTTTATGAAATTTATCTCCACTCCCCTTTTCAATATGTTATCTAGGTTCATTTTGACTCGTTTATGCTTTCCTCCATTTCTCAGATAATCTAATCCCAGCTCATCTAACTTTCTTCTCAATATAGTGAACAGTTGTAATTGCACAAGTTGGATGCTTCACTATTCAGCGTTTTCAACTCTTCTAAGCACCTCCTCGGGTATCTTCCTTCGCCCATACCCACTTTTCTCCCAAAATATCGCAGAGCTCTCTTCAGAATCCCCTGCTCCAAAACTAATACACCTGTCTCCAACCTCAGTAAGTTTCCCAGTGTAGACCTTGGCAAGCCTATTAACAGATTTAGGAAGCCACTCCGTATTTTCTGGATCTTATCTCCATGATTCAATCCCCATATACCCGCTGTGTGCATCAACGTGTATTCTACTATTGCTTTGAAAAACTCAATTTCATTATCCCATCTTAGAATGTTTCCATTTATGAGTATTTTCCATATTCCCATAGCCACCCTAGCTTCACTCTGAAAATGTAGGGAAGCTTTGTTGTAACGTCCCAACGAACCAAGAGGAACCCCGAGATATCAATACTCACAATGCCAAACTTCATCTCTCTGTATTTTGATGTTCTTATTTTCTTGTTCCTACCACACTTCTTGGAAATCATGGTTTTTGTTTCTTCAATATTCACCTCCAAGCCGTTTTCTCCACAACATTCCCTCAAGGTATCCAGTTTCCTTTGATATTCCAGTACGTCCGATGATAACAAGACCATATCGTCGGCCAAAAGGAGTAATTCCATGTTCCTCCACATATTTGCATGTCCTCTACATATGGAGAATTCCTCTTTATCCGCTAGCATAGGTAAGAATAGCGTTGGACTTGGTCACCCTGTAGAACTCCTAACGTTATGTCAATATCTTCGGTTGTTCCTATATTGTTTACTCTAACCCTCATATTCGCATTCTCATATATACTCCCTAATATTGATATGAAATAACAGCTGAAACCCAATTGAGATAATTTTTTTCACAAAATATTGTGCACAATGGAGTCGAATGCTTTCCTGAAGTCTATAAATACGGCATATAATCTTCCACCTTCTTTACTAAGAGCTACAGTTACTTTCGCATTCATAAAAAAGATATTATCATCAGAACATCTACCGAGCCTGAACCCCATTTGTCCTCCTGGTAGTATGTTACTTCCTTCAGCCCAGCTCAGAGCCCTGTTCACTATCAGTGACGTGAAGATTTCCAATATTGAGTTACATAGCGCTAAGCCTCTGTAATTACTCGGATCCCTTCGATCTCCATTTATATATATTAATATTTGATCTATCTTCAACCAGCTTTTCGGTACATCTTTGTTCTCTAATCCTTTATTGAATACATTTGACATGTAAATTCGGGCTTTGGACGATAGATTTTTATAAAACTCTTTGGGAATCCCATCGGGACCCGGCGATCCATTATTCTTTATTTTCATCACGATTTTACCTAGTCCATACATTGTGATTTTCCCATACAGATATGGGTCCCTGCAATCGTGCAATGTCAATTCAAACATAGATCTATCAACGTGAATATTAGCATACAATTCTTCTATTTGTTCTACGGTAATTTCCATTTTATTATATGAAGGGCCACGGGGAAAAACGATCATAGTCCATTTTTTTCACAAACTCAGTTTTTTATGAAAACCGGTAGCTTATTTTCATGAAAACCGGTTTTCATAAAAAACTGAGTTTGTGAAAGAAATGGACTATGATTGTTTTTCCCCGTGGCCCTTCATATGTTTGAGCATTAAGGGTCTTCACTACCCTCCAGAAAGTTTTACTACCCCTTGTCTCTGATAAAATTTCTCGTATTTTCTCGAAGTATGCTCTCTTATCATTTTTTGTAAGATTGATGTATTGTTTCCTAGAGTTTATATAATTGAGTCTATCTTCTTTATCTTTGCTCTTCAACCACTTTCTTTAATTGCATTCAACTGTTTTTCTCAGAGCTCTACATTCAACTGTGAACCATGGTTCATTCACATTCTTTATAGTTTTCGAATTACTTACTTTTATAGTTTTAGTCATACCTGTTGTGAGTGCTACACTCTTGATATCATTCATGAAACGATCTACTTTGTATGATTATTACAATCTTCTTGAGAACACTGAGATCACTATCAACTATCAACACTGCACATAACTCTGGTGACGATTTTATTACGATCGAATAATACGAACGGAAGATGTACACGTTCGCAAATTTGTTACATACACACAGGCAAACAGACAGACAAAAAGGAATCTGATTTCCTTTTTTTTCCGCCCCACAATCCTAATGTGCCTGAAATTTATATGATATAACTAACATCTCGTAAATCGAATATACTCAGAGTTCCAAGACATTCGGATCATATGGACATGGGGGAGGCATGCCTTAAAAAAAAACACAGGTTCCAAAGAAAAATTTTCCACAGTTTTCAACCGATTTGGATAAAACTTGTATGGGACCACTATCGGGTCATGATTAAAACGTGGTCAAAGTTTGATCGAAATCGGATGATAGGAAGCAAAGATACACGCGTACGCAAAATGTGCATTTTTTGTCAGAGTTCTTCTCATCCACCCAATTCTTCTGAATGAATCAGGTTGAAACTTATATGGGACCACTATCACCCTAGTCCACAACTGTGATAAAAATTTCGAAACGATCGGATAAGCAGAACAGGAGATATGCGCGTACGAAACTTAGGGGGGGGGGGCTACAGCCACACAGACAGACAGACCGACAGACAAACATACAGACACGGTAACAAAATTGTCCCCCGAATTTTGAGGAACATTTTGGTCTAGGAGATTTGTAATTTCGAGACAAAAAAAATTTTCGGCTCCTCGAAACGATCACAAAGCTTCCCTCTAAACGAGGGAGCAAAATTGGGAATCCAGTATTTTATAGAATTCGGTATTCAGAATTCCGAAAATCTAAATGAATTTTCCAAAGACTCCTAACATTTGAGACATACCTCAATGGTTTCTCTGAGAATGTCAAACAATTCATTCATAACATTGCTGTTATCCAAAAATATCCAACTCGATAATCGTGAAACCAATTATTCTGAAAATCTAGATTCAGTTAGTAAGGAGCGATAGAAAAATATTATTGAATCAAAACACTATTTCAATAAGAATTATCAAGCACACTTCGGAAAGCTTTTTGATTTCCAAAGATTTCATCCACCCAGTGTTTCAACCTTTCCATTGGCTTTCGAGATTGTGTGAACTTCCTTTGTAGATTTGAAATTGATTGTTTTGGAATATTTCCATCCACATTGCGATCAGATTCAGTGTCTGCATCAGGATTGGGATCATCAACATTTCCACTGTTTGTCATTCCCTATCAATAGGATAACATTGCATTATAATCCATGTTTTGAATCTGTCGTAATCACCAACCAACAGAATATCATATTGAATTGAACTTTTGAGAATGGATGCGCAGAAATCGTATACGAATCGTGCATCTGCTCACAAGGACTTGGATATTTTTCAATTATCAAAAATATCGATATCGATATTATATCAGAGATGACAATATCGATATAAAACATTGATATTTTGTTTTCAAACAAGATATTCACAAATATCGATAAATTTTGCCCATCTCTAATGCAAACTATGAACTGTCATCGGATCATTAGGTTCATCGTAGCTGATTGCAACGCAACAAATCTGCCTCCGGGAATCTAGCATTGAACGGAACTGATTTCATGTGTTGATTATTCAACGAAACTATAATTCTCCATGTCCACACTTGCAGATGCAAACGATGGTTTTCGCTCCACCACCCGGCTTGTCGAACCGGATTGGAACGCAATTAGACCGTATCCGTAAATCCAACCTACAACGGAATAAAATGTGCATTCGTTAATTACTGAACCAGAACATCGATATTCAGTGCAGCATTCCTGGATGTAAATTGGGAACTGTAATTTGATCATTCGGTTCATCGAAGCGGATTGAAACGCAATGAATGCTCATCAAAACGGTAATATATTGAACCTGTCATTTCGGACAAATTCGAAGGATTCGATGAGAAATTGCAATTCCGGATGAGAACGAATTCACTTCATTTCCGCTGTTTCAGTCACATTCCTTATAGTACGACGATACGGTAAGAATCGTACTTTCGTATTCTTATAAGATATAAAGAATTCGTGACTTTCCGGCACTTTTATGCTCGCATTTTTTCGAATGTCATGGTACTCGCTTCATCCGGATTTTCTGAATTTTTGTTGGTTAGGGTACTTCAAAGAACACTTTCCTCTCAAATTCATCATCTCAGCCCTCAAAAAGTTTCTTCCTGGCATGAAATCAGTGTCCCGAAAAGACTGAGGTCTACTGCGATAAGGTTGAGAGGTCGCGCATCCACTTCGAAGCTACAATTTTCATGTCTCATCTGCACTTCTATTTCTGGAACTCAGTGCATCATGGAAGAACAAATAAACATGAAAAGTGATGTTTCTGATGTTTGTTTTCAATATTTCATCATATGCACTGTTTCGAATAAACGTGACGACATATAGTTGCCTATTTCAGGTAGCCTCTACGTGGAAGATTGCGGGTCTTCCAGGGGGATATTCATGAAACCTGTTCTTGATATCCTTTTCATCCATCCCTGGTTGTATCTGCTTCCTTTACGTGGTGGGGAGGATAAGTATCTCAGAGTTGAATCTTCTTTTTGAGTGGAATGAACTACTCAAGAGAAAGAATACCCGAGTAAAACCAAATTGATGTTGGAGGGATCAAGATGAAGTCCACATTGGAAGTCCAGGTAATGAGACGATCCTGTAACTGTACTGGATCACTCGCAGATGGCAGAGATCCATATCTAATCAGGCAGATTGGAATCTTTCAACATTTGACCCATGCGATGAGAAATGTAGGTTCGATCAAGGAACGGTACAGTAGATGGAAGGATTAGGGAAATTCGAGGAGAATTGAGAATAGGAGCACCCATAAATCAGACATCCAGCACAGATTCAGGTTGTAGACATTCCATCCAATACAATATGCCAATTCGAATCCATCGGGATTCGAATTGGCATATAAGTAATCCACTTCAAATCAAAATAAGAGAGAACTTGGCAGAATCAGAGATTGATTTGTAACGACGATCAAAAGATTCGGATGTCTAGCAGAAATGCAAATTCAATATAGCCGCATGATTTCTATAGAACTTTAGAAAGATTCTTGATTCGAACCGCATGTCTTATATGCCATTGAAATCCCGATGGATTCAAATGAGCTTGATTGGATTCGGATTTGAGCTGTACTTTCATCGGACTTTCCATACCTCCGACAAATCCAGTTGAAATTGTTGAGAATAGATCCCCTTAATATCTTTGCTGGATCTTACCTGGACTTTCATTGTACGCTCAAATCTTTCTAAAGTTTCATAGAAATCATGCGGCCATATTGAACTTGCATTTCTGCCGGACATCCGAATCTTTTCATCGTCGTTACAAATCAATCTCTGATTCTGCCAGGTTCTCTATTATCTTGACTCGAACTGGATTTTTTATATGCCATTCAAATTCCGATGGATTACAATGAGGTTGATTGAATTCGGATTTTAGCTGTACTTTGGTCGGACTTTTCATACTCTCGATACATCCAGCTTAACTTGTTGAGAATAAATCACCCTAATATCTTCGCTGGACCTCACGTAGACTTTCCTCGCACGCCCAAATCTGTTTAAAGTTCTATAGGAATCATGCGGCCATATTGGACCTGCATTTCAGCTAAATAATCGAATGGTTTGTATCGTCGTCACGAGTCAATCCCTGCTGCTTCCAGGTTCCCCTTATCTTGATTCGAACCGCATGTCTTATATGCCATTGAAATCCCGATGGATTCAAATGAGGTTGATTGGATTCGGATTTGTGCTGTACTTTCATCGGACTTTCCATACCTGCGACACATCCAGCTGAACTTGTCTAGAATAGATTTTCCTAATATCTTTGCTAGACCTCACATGGATTTTTCTGTTACGCCTAAATCTGTCCGAAGTTCTATAGGAATCATACGGCCATATTGAACCTGCATTCCAGCTAGATATCCGAATCTTTTGATCGTCGTTACAAATCAATCTCTGATTCTGCCGAATTCTCTCTTATCTTGATTTGAAGTGGATTACTTATATGCCAATTCGAATCCCGATGAATTCGAATTGGCATATTGTATTGGATGGAATGTCTACAACCTGAATCTGTGCTGGATGTCTGATTTATGGGTGCTCCTATTCTCAATTCTCCTCGAATTTCCCTAATTCTTCCATCTACTGTATTGTTCCTTGATCGAACCTACATTTCTCATCGCATGGGTCAAATGTTGGAAGATTCCAATCTGCCTGATTAGATATGGATCTCTGCCATCTGCGAGTGATCCAGTACAGTTACAGGATCGTCTCATTACCTGGACTCCCAATGTGGACTTCATCTTGATCCCTCCAACATCAATTTGGTTTTACTCGGGTATAAACTGAGAGAAACGAAATCATCCTAATGCCAGAAACATCGGCAAAAACGGAAGGAAAGCAAGGGGAAACTACCTTCCTTGACATGTTCCAATACTTCCCGAGGAAATGAAAACTTTTCCTAACCTGGAATATTATGTAACAGAAACAAACGAACAAATTAATAAATACATGATGGCGCTCTCTCGGGTAAAATATTCCGGAGGTAAACTAGTCTCCCGTTCGGATCTCCGGGTGGAGGCTGCTCGAGGAAGCTTCATCAGCAAAGAACGAAAACCGAAAAATAGGATAGGGAAAAGGAACAACATTCTTCGAGTCGGAGTGTGGAATGTTGGATCACTGAGGCAAGCAGGAAAATTAGAAAATTTGGAATTAGAAATGGATAGGTTGAATATAGACGTAATAGGGATCAGCGAAATGAGATGGCCACAAGAGGGTGATTTCTGGAGTGGGGATTATAGAATAATTCATACAGGATCGAAGAACGGTCAAGCAGGTGTAGGAATTGTGATGCATAAAAGAGTAGGAAATAGAATGGAAAATTATTTGCAACATAATAAACGCGTGATGATGGTTAGAATCAGAACAAAACCGGTAGACACAGTCATAGTCCAAGTATACATGCCCACATCTGCATATTCGGAGGAAGATATTGAAAAAACGTACGAAGAGATAGAAGAAATGATAGAATATGTGAAGAGAGATGAGAATTTGATAGTGATGGGGGATTGGAATGCGGTAGTAGGACAAGGAAAAGAGGACAACATAAAAGGAGATTTTGCGTTGGGAAGGAGGAACGATAGAGGACAACGTTTAGTCGAATTTTGTGAAAATCATAAGATGGTTATCACAAACACTTTGTTTGAAAATCATCCGAGAAGGATCTACACTTGGTAAATGCCAGGAGATACAGCAAGATACCAAATTGATTACATATTAGTGGAACAAAGATTTAGAAACCAAGTGAAAAACTGTAAAACTCATCCCAGTGCAGATATAGATAGTGATCATAATGTGTTGATGATGAAATGTTCTCTGAGATTCAAATCTCTGAAGAAGAAAAGGAAAATGCAGGGAAAATGGAATTTGAAGAACCTCAAGAAAAAACGAACACATGAGGCATTCGAGAGAATGTTGGATGAGAAATTGGGAGATCGAAAAGGGAAAGACTTGGGAATAGAGAGGAGATGGACAAAGATGAAGGAGGATATAAGAGAATGTGCGGATAAGATTTTGAAGAATAATGGAGTAGAACCTAAAAACCCATGGATAACGGGAGAAATTTTAGAATCAATAAACGAGAGAAGAAAATACAAGAATAATGATAGCCAAGAAGGCCAGCAACGATACAAATCATTGAGAAATGAAATAATAAGAGAATCAAGGAAAGCAAAAGAACAGTGGTTAGAAGAGAAATGTCAGGAAATAGAAATAAGATTGCATTTAGGAAAAATAGATGAAGCATATAGGATTATTGAAAAATAATGAAGCGCCAGGCATAGATGGCATAAGTGCGGACCTTATAAAAGCCTCCAGTGAAGGAACTCGTGACGCACTGTTTGAATTGATTAGAGATATGTACGAAAAAGGAGAAGTACCGGAAGATTTCCAAAAGAATAGAATTGTCGCTATCCCGAAAAAACAAGGGGTAGACAAATGCGAGAACTACAGAACGATCAGTTCAACTTCACATGCTTCGAAAATACTGACCAAAATTATATACAAGAGGATGGAAAATGAAATAGAGAGTAGACTGGCAGAAGATCAGTTTGGTTCCAGAAAAAATAGGGGAACGCGAGAAGCAATTTTAGCACTTAGGGCATTAATAGAGGGAAGGATAGCGCTGAAGAAATCTGTGTACATAGGTTTTGTAGATATACAAAAGGCTTTCGATAATGTGGACTGGGAGGAGATGTTTGTGATCCTGAAGAAGGTGGGAATAAATTATCAAGATAGAAGAATGATATACGAATTATATAAGAATCAAAGTGCAATAATAGACATAGAGGGTCAGGAAGGGGAAGCACAAATAAGAAGAGGGGTGAGACAAGGATGCTCATTACCGCCACCGATTTTCAATTTATATATAGAAGAAGCAATGAACGAAGTGAAGGAGGAAATTCAATCGCAATTACAGATTCAGGGAGGAAAAATGAGTATGTTGAGATTCGCGGATGACATAGCTATACTTGCCACGAGTAGTACTGAGTTAGAAAATATTCCCAACACTATGAGGATAATATTATTGGAAAACTATTGTATGAATATAAATAAAGACAAAACGAAATTCATGATGTGTACAGCAGCGAAAACAGCTAGAAGAACGAAAATCAAAATAGATACCGAGACAATTGAACAGGTGAAACAATTCAAATATCTAGGAAGCATAATTACAGAAAACGGCGAAAGCGAAAGAGATATAAGAGCGAGAATAGCACAAGGGAAACAGGCTTTTTACCAGAAGAGACAGTCATTATGCTCAGAAAATATAAGCTTGGAAGTAAGGAAGAAATTCTTGAAAAGTTATGTTTGGAGCACAGCATTATATGGTTGCGAAACTTGGACAATGGGGAAAACTGATCAACGAAGACTTGAAGCTTTTGAAATGTGGTGTTATAGGAAGATGCTCAGAATAAAATGGATAGACAAAGTCAAAAATGAAGGAGTACTCGAGCAGATAAATGAAGAAGGAAATCTTTTGAAACACATCGTGAAAAGGAGAAGCAATCTTATAGGACACACATGACGGCATGAGAGTTTATTGAAAACAATATTGGAAGGGAAGATGAATGGTAAAACTGGTAAAGGTAGACCTAGAGCGAGTTATATGAAGCAAGTTTCGCAACCATATGATGCTGTGCTCCAAACGGAACTCTTCGAGGATTTTTTCCTTACTGCTAAGCTAATATTCTTCGAACACTGTACTGTTCGAACTGTTTCTTTTGGTGGGAGGCCTGTTTCCCTTGTGCTATTCTTGCTCTTATATCTCTTCCGCTTTCACCGTTTTCTGTAATTATGCTCGCTAGATATTTAAATTCTTTGACTTGCTGAATTTTCTCCGCATCTTCTTTGATGTTCGTTCTTCTTGATGTTTTCGCCGTTATACAAATCATGAATTCCGTTTTGTCCTCATTTATATTCATTCAATATTCGTCTAGTGATATCTGTTTCATAGTGTTGAAGGTATGTTCCAACTCAGCACCACTCTCAGCTGATATAGCTATGTCATCCGCAAATCTCAACATGCCTACATTTTCACCTTGAATCTGTAATTTCGATTGCACTTGCTCCTTCACTTTGTTCATCGCTTCTTCTATATACAAATTGAAAATCAATGACGATAGTGAGCATCCTTGTCTCACTCCTGTTCTAATTCGTGCTTCCAGTGGCGTAGCGTGGCCAAATGGTACCCGGAGCGGCCGCGACAGCGGAACCCCCCTTCGTTTGGCAGTTCATCTTCTTTTGTTGAAGAAAAAAAAAGAACATAGAAGAAACTGTAATCCAGTACAATTTGAATGCGAACCAAAATTTGGCACCCCCTTGAATTTGGCACCCGGGGCGGTCCGCCCCCACCGCCCCCCCCCCTCGCTACGCCACTGTGTGCCTCTTCTTTTTGACCCTCTATTTCTATTATTGCGGTTTGAATCGATATGTCATGCTTGGCAAATGACTGCGCCCATTATATACAAATATTCACTGTAGATGATTATTCGGGATGGAAAGTTTGCGTAGGAGGAGGAATTTTGATTCATCGACACATTCCCGATGGGTTTGTTTTTGGAATTGATTTTCCCGATCAAAAATCGATTCCCGATTTGAATCGAAATCGATTTCACTATATTTGCTGTAAATGAAGAACTTGTCAAGCAATCTAATTTTCGAAAATCAACTGAATGGTCAACTGTGAGAAAATGGATCAATTCATTTGTCCGTTGAAATGAACCAACTCAAGATTCCCGATACGTTCCGTTTTCATCAAATTGTCCGAGTTCAGTCAAAGAATCGGAAATCGGCAATAGAAAATTGAGTTTATCTCGATTTGAGGATTCAAGGGTCGATTATGAATAATCGATTTTGTCGGTAAAAAAACCGCTTCCCGAGTCAAATTGAAATCAATTTCACCATCCCTAGTTATTACTCCACTCTCACCGGAATGAATTATATCATGTTAGTAGTCTGGTGTATTATATAGCAATCTGTGGCTTTCATAGGGAAATCTCCCTAGTACAACCCCCTGGTAGAAATGTTACAAGTTCTTCCCTATGACCGATGAGGCACTAAGAAGGAAGAACTAATTAGGAAAAACTAGCAAGGGGCTAGTCAATAACTGATAAGTTGGTTCCATTAGCATTGATTGGGACAAACTAATGAGTTACCAATCAGTATTTGATAATCTGAACCAATTAATAATAAAAGAGTAAAATCTTCTCTACTGATAATTACAAGTATTGACTCCAGGTATAAATCGAATGAAGAGACATGACCTTTTCAATCTTGGATTGAATCAAATGTTCCTTGCACTTTTTATCAGAACAGACGACATTTTTGATGGATTCACTTTAAAAATGAGTAGGGATTGAGCAACAATATTGGCATGATTCATAAGTGCAAATAACTCTTTATTCATTTCAAGACTCGAGAGGTAATTTCTCCTAATTGCATCTATATTCTAAGTGAAGAGTTGTAGTTATTACTACAGTATACCCCCTAAATTTCTAAGAGTGGAATTTCCACTCTCAATGTAAAATGCATTAGCACTTTCACTCTCCAAGAGTGACAAGATCACTTTAGTGTAGTGAATCTCTCCACTTTTCAAACGAGAATGAAAAGTATCACTCGTAAGTAGAGAGTGAATTATACTTCACCTATTTGTGAATTAAAATATCACCTGTCTTAGAGTAGAATATCCCAGCTTATTCATATTGAATCGATGCTCAGATTTTCTATGTCTTGCAATGCTTGGTTTTGAATATTCATCTGAACTTTTGTTTACTTTCAGGATAATCATCTCATTCTCTTGGAGACTTATGGAATTTTCTTATTAAAAGTGATGGTACTGATCTGGAATACCTTCAGTTCTTTATGATACCAATAATTGATAATCCTAGGTGTCATTAGCCAATACCTCATGGCTCATACCTCATTGGTCACTGTGTGTGATACCATGTATTTATGAACAATAGTAAGTATACCCTGTAACAATAAACAATACTGGATATAGTTGATAAATACCATGTATCGATGAATAATATTGGATGTAGTTGATCGATACCATGTATTCATGAACAATATTGGATACAGTTGATCGACGCCATGGATCGATGAACAAAATTGGATATAGTTGATCGATACCACATATCCTTGTAGAAGATATTTAGGTTGTTTGAACTGTATATATGAACCTTAATGTTGATTTTATTTGTGGAAATTGCAATTGTAGATCTCTTTCAATTTCATAAAACTATTTGCAATTAAATCTTACGAAAGCTTTTCAAATTGATATTTCAGTACTGGATGTACTATACTGAAAATCATTTCAGTTCTTTGGGTTGATTTTTCATAAAAGAGTTTGTTTTTTGTGATTTATCAAGTTATACAAACAATTTTTATAAAACCCCAGTAATTTTACACTTTTGAATCATGAAACATTTATTCTGATACATAGTTTAAAGTGTTTTGTCTCTTCAGATACCCAAGAACGTTTCAAACAAAACATTTTATTCTAAGTATCTACATTTCATTGAAAACATGTCATTCAATGGAATATTTTGATCACAGTCTTCTTGTAAGAGTTCCTTTCAGATTCATATACTCTTACTAAAATACATTGAAAATCTGAATTATTCTTTGACTTATTCTCTCTTCATGGGCTTTTGTAATGGCTTATGTATATGTTTATCAATCGTATAACACTAATATACAGCTATCAAATTGCATTGTAAAATATAACACCTTTTCATGTATCCATCTCATATACCTGTGGCCTGTGCCACTTATAAAACATTATAAAACCTTCATTAGCCTTCATTATAAAACATTCAGTATATCTTGTTTATGTTAGGTTCAATTATGTATAATAATTTCATTAATTGTGATAAATGTTCGAAATATAATGAATATTTCACAGTAAACGGTACAGATGTATGAGATGTATACATGAAAAGGTGTTATATTTTACAATGCAATTGGATAGCTGTATATTAGTGTTATACGATTAATAAACATATACATAAGCCATTACAAAAGAGAAGAAAAAATGAGAAGGGAATATGTCAAAGAATAATTCAGATTTTCAATGTATTTCAGTAAGAGTATATGAATCTGAAAGGAACTCTTACAATACAAGAAGACTGTGATCAAAATATTCCATTGAATGACATGTTTCCAATGAAATGTAGATACTTAGAATAAAATGTTTCGTTTGAAACGTTCTTGGGTATCTGAAGAGACAAAACACTTTAAACTATGTATCAGAATAAATGTTTCATGATTCAAAAGTGTAAAATTACTGGGGTTTTGTAAGAATTGTTTGTATAACTTAATAAATCACAAAAAACCAACTCTTTTATGAAAAATCAACCCAAAGAACTGAAATGATTTTCAGTATAGTACATCCAGTATTGAAATATCATTTTGAAAAGCTTTTGTAAGATTTAATTCCAAATAGTTTTATGAAATTGAAAGAGATCTACAATTGCAATTTCCATAAATAAAATCAACATTAAGGTTCATATATACAGTTCAAACAACCTAAATATCTCCTACAAGGATATGTGGTATCGATCAACTATATCCAATTTTGTTCATCGATCCATGGCATCGATCAACTGTATCCAATATTGTTCATGAATACATGGTATCGATCAACTACATCCAATATTATTCATCGATACATGGTATTTATCAACTATATCCAGTATTGTTTATTGTTACAGGGTATACTTACTATTGTTCATAAATACATGGTATCACACACAGTGACTAATGAGGTATGAGTTATGAGGTATTGGCTCATGACACCTAGGACCCTGGTAGAAATTCCTCTAGTAATTCGCTAGTTGTAACACTTGCCCTCACGAAAAACTAGAGTTCAAATTTAGCACCTTTTCAGTTCAATCACCAACTTATAGGTGTTCTTATACATATAATATATATAAATATTACATTATACATTATATATATACATATTATGTATATCCAATAACATAAAATATATAATAAATATACATATGAGGTCTCCAGTTATTCACGAAGGGAACTGTTACAACTCGTGAATTACTAGACAAATTTCTACCAGGGGATTATCAATTATTAGTATCATACAGAACTGAAGGTATTCCAAATCAGCACAATCACTTTCAATAAGGAAATTCTGTAAGTCTCCAAGAGAATGAAATGATGATCTTGAAAGTAAACAAAAATTTGGATACAGACTCAAACCAAAGCATTGCAAAAAATAGAAACTTTGAGCGTCGATTTAATATACATTGAAATAAATTCACTTCCAAATTCACAATTCACTTCATATGAAATTATACATCAATAATTGTAAGTTCAATTCATTCTATTAATAAAATTATATAACCTCTCACAGTACATATATCATATGAGTATATGTGATTCAAAAATTTTGAGGTTAGAAAATCACATGGATTGGAAATTTGTCAACGTCGGAATCAAATTCTATTCACTGGCACGACATTACAGAATATTCAATCCTTCGCTATATTTATCCCTAATATTATAATGATTCAAAAATTTATCAAGTCTGATTCGATTATTATTGTAATACATCGTTCTACAGGAAATCAACCGAGGTACTCCAGGAACACTTGTTGCAACTTTTTCTACCACAGACGCAAGTGTCGGTTCAGCTCAGGTCGTTTAGGCATAGGTTGTTTAGGTTCACGTGCAGGTAGGTTGATTACAGCGGTTCGATTCCTCGAAGGTGCATAATAAATTCCCATCAGTACAACGAGCAATTACAGAATGTTGCGGAGTTTGGGGATGTTGGTGAAAAGATAAAAATGGATTATTTGTATGTTCTTTTACAAAAATAACTAAAATCTGTGACAGATTTTTTCCCCCGAAATACACATTTTTCAAGAGTGCTATCCCACTCCAAAAAATTTAGAGAGTCATATTTATTCCAAAAAATTCCTCGTCAGTTACTGGCAAGTGCCTCATCAGTTACTTTCTAGTGTCTGCTTAGTTTACCTGATTAGTCCCTCGTTGGTTCGAGTGTTACATCCCTCATCAGTTACTGGTAAGTTTTCCCGATTAGTGCCTCACCAGTAAAAAGGATGAACTGATTAGTGCCTTATGGTTTACTAGCGAGAATTTCTACCAGGGCCTTGTAAACGCACCTGTTGGCGTTCAAAGGGCCAGCGACGGCTCTTTACTGGCATTGCAGGGCCGTCAGCGGGTCATTGGACCACTAGTAAACATTGTTTGTAGGAAAATGTCGTATAGATTTGAATAAGAACTTCAAAATACATACGAAAATAGGATCTGAATGGATAGAAATGCGATCAAATTTCATCCGCTTCAATTGTACTTTTGTATTCATTTCCAAACGTTCATCCCAATCTATTCAACTTCCAACAACGAGAGATTCACCAACGTGATTAAGGATGGTATGCACATCGAAAAAAATGATCAGTTGCCCTTAATCTAAATCAGTTTCAGGAACTAGATATAGGAGTTGATATTTGGATAACCAAAACGGGTATTGAATAGTCCTTGAAGGATTCAAATTGGAACTCATGCTGTCTGGGTTTTTGTTGAGTCTAATTGACTCTTTTTACACGAGGGTTGCATTAATATTCATATCATGTTATACAAGTAAAAAATTTTCACAAGAAGAATGAGTAACATAAATCGAGGCAATGTGAAATTGAACCCGGATTAAATTCCATTACATATTTTCATGCACTACCGTGAAATGGGGTTATTCTAGCTTCTATGGGTAACATTTACAGCCTTGGGCCACTTTAACGGAGCACCAAAGCACGGTTCAAGCGTCCGTGGAATGAAGGTGCGGAGTGTTTTCAAGGAAAGCAGAAGCGATGTTTCAACCAATCAAAAAATTGAGAATAAAATTTTGAAGTTTTTGATTGTTCAGAAAGTTGCTCCTGCCCTGCTCGGGACAAATATCGGAGACACGCTGTGTGGTGGCGCACACGTTCAAACAATTCTTTGGTGCACTAGTAAACCGGCGCAAAGGCTGTAAAAGTTACCCTTAGAAGTCATGTTCGGGAATGTTGAATGGTTTATGAAAAAGAAACCGAAATTCAGACTCACAAAATCTGATACATCATCGTTATTCATCTTTACGAATTAACCAATAAACGATTTGAACTTCAGCAACATTGGAAGTCGGAGTAACATCGTTTTCCGGTATATGAAGATCCAATGGAGTGTTTAGATTTCTGGGAGTGAAGAATTCACTCTCAATTGGTGAGAATACTGCGAATTGCACTCGAAAAGAGTGAATTTCCACTCCCTCACAGTGGGAACTCACTCTCTCAGAGTGAAATGCTCGCTCCGATACAGTGAAAATCCACTTCTATCGAGTGAACATTCACTCTTATGGGGTGGATTCTCATCTTTTTTTCTATTCTTTGAGGGCATTCCAAAAGTCCCAAGAAAACCCAAATCTCTCCCCCCAATTCCTCAAAAACGACTCAATAAAACGAAAAATGATGAGTTGACTTATCTTCTGTGAATCATGAAGATTTTCCAATTTATTCAGTCGTTTCCGAGAAGAGTGGGGGAAGAGATTCGCGAATGCTCGGGACTTTGGAATGCCCTCAAGAGTCAAGAGAGTATTAAGAGAAGTGACTGCAAGAAATTTAGAGAACACCCGAATGCATAACCGGATGTCGGAACCCTCCCGTAGAGTACCCTGAACAACCCGGGTGCATTTCCGAAATCAGAATCAGTCATCGAACGATACCCGAATGAAGCCTGATAATATTCCAAACGCCGCAGTTTCGGTTCCTTTCTCAGACGAAACCTGGTGAGGAAAAGTGTCAACGATGTAACGAAGTGTTATGGAAATTGGATGTGAATGTATACCTAAGGGGGTTTCGAGCATTTCGGAGTGTGAAATTACACTCTCTCACACCAACGTACGGATGAAGTTCCATCACATATTTTCACGCACCATATGAAGATTGAATGCACCCGAATGCATTCCTGAATGTAGAAAACATCCCTGTATACTGCTCGGATCAACCCGTAAATATTTTCGAAATCAAAATTAATCACCGAAGATACTCGAATGAACTCTGATACAATTTCAAAGGCCTCGATTATGGTTCTCATTTCTCGGATGAATGCTACACGGAGAAAAAATGGTTTGCTACTATAGCGCCGACAAAGAAATTTTTTGTCCTTGCAAAAATATTCCCTACAGCAGCTGAGACGTTAGTTCTATTAACAAATGTGTTTATTTCAGCAAAAAAATTCAGTTGTCTCAATCAGTTTTCTTGCTCTTACAGCTAATTTTTTTTGTAGGCGCTATAGTAACAGACCTGCTTGTTATGCCAGCAATACTTTTCTCTCCGTGTACATTAGGGTGGAGTGAAAAACAAAAGAGTCTCTGAATCGAATCGTAATAGTGCGGAAAAGTTGCTACTCTTCGAGACAAACTCAGGAAAAAAAAAATTTCGAAATCGGATGAGATCTTCAACTCGCGCATTTCGTTTAATGTTTTTGAATTTCATCGAAAATTCAAGGATATTTCAAAATATTCCAGGTTGCTTAATTATTGTCCGATCGAGCTAATTTTTGGTTTGTCGCATTATGTTGAGATTTTTAATGGGAGAAAAAACATATCCCCCTCCTCCCTTCACGGGGAGGGGGTAACACAGAAAGCCTGCACGGGGTCATAAAGCACGTTTTCCTCTCAAATCACCCCAAATAGGTGTCGACGCCTTACAGTTACATCGAAACAATTTCCGATGTATTATAGAATATCCTTATCGCTTCAATTATTATATGAACTGAAATTGCTTATGAGGCATAAACTCAATGGCTGGCATTTCTTACTTGTCTTTGCTAATTATCCAGTAGCACAGTAGAGTTGTATCGTCGCAGCGTTATTGCAGACTGAGTGTCTTATAGAACATCCACACGCACTTGTGTGCATTGCATGTATTTCCACATACACATTCTTGATTATCGGTTGTATCGTCGCAGCGTTATTGCAGACTGAGTGTCTTATAGAAAATCCACACGCACTTGTGTGCATCGCATATATTTCCACCTACACATTCTTGATTATCTGTTGTATCGTCACAGCGTTATTACAGACTGAGTGTCTCATAAAAAATCCACACGCACTGGTGTGCATCGCATATATTTCCACATACACATTCTTGATTATCGGTTATCAATGTCCCTGACACGTACAGACACGGCGTGTCCTTTCTTCGGGGCCCCAAGACCATTGCCGCTTTCCTTCCTCCCAACATCTGTGGATGTCGTGAGAGCTTTCCACCAGGAAAGATATAGACTGTGCTCCGGGAAGAAATTCAACTTTTCTTCAGTGGCTAGCAGTGTAGCCTCACAATTGGAAGCATTGTATTGCAAAGCTTCCATTCCTGCCGTTTCTCATGCCAGAATAATACAAAAAATAAAAGTCCTGCATGACAAATATTATGTTCTCAGAGAATCTTACAACAGGGAAAAAACACATGAAAAGTACAAGAACTTTATCCAAGAGTCATGTGAAACTTTATTCGATATTCCTACATGTAAATGCCCTATGACATTTGAGTGCATTTGCAACAAATCTTTTAGTGCATGCATTTGCTCCAATCCTGTTGTCATTCAATGCAGGTGCCCTGAAGACAGAAAAATACCTGTAATAGAACTCAAGTTTCTGTATGCACAAAGGTATTTGAGGAAGGGGAAAATTGGAGCCAAAGATTTGACAGAAACCAAAAGATTGACAAAACAAATGCAGAGGAAAGAACGTAGTAATCTTCTGCAGCACTCCTCTATAGAAATTGCTGCAGGTCCGTCTTCTTTTAGCACTATTCCTGAAACAGAATATACACATTTTGGAGAAAGTGACAATGAACAGCACGATGCAACCTTTCAGTTCCCACGCTCAACGTCTTTTGTTTCTGAAAAAAAACAAATGCGTTTGTCATTGCCAGCAACTGGGGGGATATGTGATCGGTATGGGGTTTCTGACAGAGCAGCAGCAGCCATAGCTCCAAGCGTGCTGGAAGATGTGGGATTAGTCACTAATGAAAATTCATCTATGATTATTGGTCGAAGCAAGATTAGACGTGAGAAAGAAAAATGCAGAGCTAGTTTAGTTGAAGCGCAGCTTATTGAGCGACAAGCAGAGGGTCCTAAGTGTTTGTACTTTGACGGCAGATGAGATAACACACTGTACTTAGAAGGAAGAAACGGTAAACGCTACCAAACAGAGAAAAAAGAAGAACATATTTCTGTTATTGAGGAACCTGGCTCAAAATATGTTTGCCATATAGTACCAGATTCAAAGACCGGAAAGGATACAGCCCTCAGCATTGTGAGGTACTTCGAAGACAATGCTATAGATACATCTGGTATTGCAGTTATCGGTTGCGATGGTACAGCAACAAATACTGGCTGTAAAAATGGAGCCATTGAACATATTGAGATGAAATTACAAAAACCCTTACAATGGGTTATCTGCCTCATGCACTTTAACGAATTGCCTTTGCGGCATCTCATCGAAGACCTTGATGAGGGAACAAGTGGTCTTCATTCATTCACAGGTGCTATCTGCAAACAACTTGCAGAATGTGAGTCGTTGCCTGTGGTTGATTTTCAGCCGATCAGCTGCGTTCTGCCAGAGATTGATTTCAAAATCCTCAGTAAAGATCAGAGATATTTACACGAGATTTGCTCTCAGCATTGATTCAGGATCCTGTTCAACAGATCTAGCCAACCGTGACCCGGGACCAATAGCACATGCTCGTTGGTTGACCACAGCTCACAGAATTCTTAGGCTATATATTTCCACTGCAAACCCGTCAGAAACCCTGCAGCTTATAGTGACATACATATTACACATATACGCACCACTGTGGTTCCAAATTAAGACAAAATCTTCTATTCTTGAAGGACCAAAACACATTTTTGATTGTATCAAAAGATGTCGAAAGTTACCTCCTGAAGTAAGGAATATTGTACATAAAGTCATTCAGACAAACGGCTCCTTCGCCCAGCCGGAAAATGTTCTGCTGTCCATGGTAATGGATAACGATGAGCACATTAGAGAACTAGGTCTAAGGCGAGTCCTCGAAACAAAAGAAAAACCTGTGACAAAAAAAGCTTTTGTAAGGACTTTTAGAGTACCTGAATTCAATTTTGAAGCGCAAGAGTACTTTGACATCATCAATTGGTCTAAGGTTACACTTACCTGTCCCTCACTCTTGTCTTCTCTTTCCGCACAGCAAATTTCGATGCTAATTAAGGAGAAACAGGAACCAACACTAGAAATAGACCTGAAAAAAGTACCTTGTCACACTCAGGCAGTAGAACGGTGTGTAAAACTGGTAACAAGAGCCAGTAAAGAAGTATATGGACACGACAGGAGAAATGGCTACATTCGAGCAACTCTTAACTCTCAAGCAGAAATGCCACAATTCGAAACAAAATCTGACTTCAAATAGAGTCCATGCCCACATTTGGTTGGTTGGTTGGGTGGGGCGTGGGTGGAACTCGCGGTGCAGCCACCTTCTCGTGGTTAGTTCTGAGTCGTGACAAGTGTGACGGGCGAAGAGCTGCATATATTGCATACTGTAATAAAACATGGATATAACCCCTTCCCCAGGCGCGAATTCAAAGGGGGGGCGGCAGGGGCAATTACCCCTCCCAAGCCAACCAAACATGTTCCGGCAATGGGGAGTTTTTGTATTCCTACGATCTTTATTTTTTTTAAAGTTCAAATAAGTACTTTTCCCCCTCCCCCCCCAAGACAGATCTCTGGATCCGCCCCTGCCCTCCCCTCCTCCCTACCCCCTTTGCCGTTATTTGGAAGGGGGATTCAATTGAAGTAATGATATTATTCTATACAGTGGGAATTATTGCGATATAACGGGACGGTGTCGACAGAGTTATTTAGGGCGATTTGAGGGAAAAATGGACTTTCTGATTCGCTCCAAGCTCTATCAAGGAGGGGAGGGGGTATATTTTTCTCCAATAAAAACCTCAATATAATACCACAAACCAAAAATCAGCTTGATCGGACAATAATCGAGCGAACTCGAATATTTTGAAATATCCTTGAATTTTCGATGAAATTCAAAAACTTTAAACGAAATGCGCGAGTTGAAGATCTTATCCGATTTCGAGATTTTCTCTTTTCCTGAGTTCGTCTTGAAGAGTAGCAACTTTTCCGCACTATTACGATTCGATTCAGAGACTTTTTTGTTTTTCACTCCACCCTAGTGTATATGTATGTATGTATATTATATGTATATATATATATATTTATTCATTTATCTATAGATTGATCCTACACTATTAACTATGTTTGTATGCTTGACAATCATTTTCTGACACTGAATAATGAAATATGAACTTCTCCGAGAAAATATACTGCATCCGCCAAAAATTGTAAAAACTGAAAAACTTCAAGCTCGATGCGCGAGAGTCAAATGTTGACCGATTTGAATGATCTTTTCTTCATTCGATTTGTGTTCCTCCAGACCGTCTTTTCCGCACTATTACGTTCTGGATTTCAAAAATTTTGTTTTTCCGGCCCACCCTAGTAATCATATTCGTTGGGGCTTATATTCGTATTCATGATGATAAAACACCTAGATCGGAATATAAACAAACAACTTTATAACAACTGTACGCAATTTTTCATAGTTTCTTTCTCCAAAAATTCCCATTTGAAATTTGTTCATGAATTATGGGGGCTCATTCTATTCCTTGAGAGGTTTGAAGAACCTTCACCGTGGGAATTTTTCATATATGTAATTCTCACAATGATAACTCGCATTTGTTCATAATTGGTAAAATATATTCGCATGAATAAAAGTGTGTCACATTGTCCTGACGATGAAATATCAACAATCCGCACAGTGAAGGTTTTTCAAATCCCACAAGGAACAAAACGGGCTCTCATAAGGCATGAACGGATTGGAAATGAAAATTTTTCAAGAAGAGAACCATGAAGAGGTTTGTGTGGTTGTTACAAAGTTCTTTGTTCATATCCCAAGTTGGTTGTTTTTTTACCATCAATACGAATAGGAGCCCCAACGAATATGATCATCACATCCCTTCGACCTTGGTCTCCTATTGAATAATAATTTCTCAAATTTGAGTCTGAATATTGCCAGAGAACTACCTCAAGCGTAACGAAGAGTCATCTAGGCGTCACTTAGGGATGAATTGGAACATTCTCACGCTTCATTTGTTCCAATGACTACACCCTACATTTCCGTATTCTCATTAGTGTGCAGTTGTCATAATGTCAACCAGCTTCTGAAGAGCGTTCGGATGTAAAAAAACTTACACCAGATTCTTATTTTTTTCCAACATTTGAACCCAGATTTTGATCCAGCATCCCCTAAAAACCTACAGAACCCGTGTTTCATATGCATCTGTCCATAATCGCGAAAATGACTGTATTCACGTCTACCGTATTGGATCCGTCATCTTGAATTCATTTTTTGACGTCGCATTTGGATGACACATCTTCAGAAATCCCCAGAACCCATATCTCATGGAAATTTGCCCATGAATGTCAAAATGACTAAATTCACGTCCATCATATTGGATCTGCCATCCTGAATCCATTTTCTCACGACACATTTAGATGACGGAGCCTTCCAAAGTAGCTGACTCATTCACTTTCGGACTAACTAAAGGTGATCTAGTCATGACCTTGAAAGCCCCTGGAACCCATATTACATGATTATACTCCAAGCCCCGTTCTTCGAGATTACTAGGTAGTACGTCCCGTTCTACAACAGATGACACAACATTTCAGAGTGTAAAAAAGAACTTTCTTCGAACATGCCCTTGCGCGTGTACTCACGCCACTTTCATATTGTTCCGTTGTGCAACAGATGAAACATCGTTCCGGAGTCTAATTGTAATAAATTATCAAAATATCGATATGTATCAAGTATAGTGAATAATACAGCAATGTCTTTCTTCTAGATGAGTACAAAGAAAACATGCTGCCAGAATTACACGAAATCAATGAAAATTGGATGAATGCCCCTGCGATGGGACCATAAGATGATTATCATATAGATTGGCTAACCGAAGATCTAATGGCCACGCTGGGCGAAGACCCAACACAATCAAAATCAGTGAAAGCTGAGTTGCATCCATCTTTTGTGAACCGATGGAAATTTTGGACAGTAGAAGGCCTGAAAAAAAATGATAAAAACGAATCATTAGGAAAATGAAGCCAGCCCGAATTTCTACAGGCCCCTAAGTTGAAGCCAGCATTGTTAGCAAGTATGGGGGGACTAGCCATAAAAAGGGATGAACATTTTTGAGAATTTCAAGATATAGTTGGTTCAGCGCTTGCAGTTCTGGGTAATGGTATGGTGAGGAAGATTTGGACGAGCTGGTATTACTTCAACGCTTGTGCGATGCTGGAAGAATTATGACAAAATTGTGGCATCAAGAAACTGTCGCTCGGAAAGCGTTTATTCTACCAGGCGTAGATAAACGAATTAAGGCCGTGTTAAACAATACAAAACCAGACTTGTTATTATTTGGTAATCATCTAAGCGACAGAATAAAAGAGTCGGAAGCTTCAAAATCCTTGGCTGGGAATGTTAAAATGAATTAATCGCAGATACTATCGACCTCATATCCGAGGCAACATTTGAACTTCCGTGCCCCGGCCTCGAGACACTGATTTCAGGCGAGGGGAAGGACATATTTCGGGCAGAGCAGGACGATATCGTTCAAACCTCATCGGAGTCAGAACCAGACAAAAGGTCATCACAACATTCGACTCAGTGCCAAGAGCAATCACAAAAGCCACTCAAGGATGGGATACATGCAAGTAGGATCGCGGGAAGATTATCATCTTACATACAGAGTTGAAAGGGTATTACCAAAGATAAGTTTGTTTTAAGTAGTATAAAAGGCTATCATCATCATGAAGTAATCAGTCTCACGACTGGTTTGATGAAACCCTCCACCCCTGTCTATTATCCGCCAAACGTTTAATTTCTACATATCTACTACATCCCTTGTCTTGTACGATTTGCTTCATATAACTTGCTCTAGGTCTACCTTTACCAGTTTTACCATTCATTTCCCCTTCCAATATTGTTTTCAATAAACTCTCATGCCGTAATGTGTGTCCTATAAGATTGCTTCTCCTTTTCACGATGTGTTTCAAAAGATTTCTTTCTTCATTTATCTGCTCGAGTACATTTTCATTTTTGACTTTGTCTATCCATTTTATTCTGAGCATCCTCCTATAACACCACATTTCAAAAGCTTCAAGTCTTCGTTGATCAGTTTTCCCCATTGTCCAAGTTTCGCAACCATATAATGCTGTGCTCCAAACATAACTTTTCAAGAATTTCTTCCTTACTTCCAAGCTTATATTTTTTGAGCATGATAACTGTTTCTTTTGGTAAAAAGCCTGTTTTCCTTGTGCTATTCTTGCTCTTATATCTCTTTCGCTTTCGCCGTTTTCTGTAATTATGCTTCCTAGGTATTTGAATTCTTTCACCTGTTCAATTGTCTCGGTATCTATTTTGATTTCCGTTCTTCTAGCTGTTTTCGCTGCTGTACACATCATGAATTTTTATTTGTCTTTATTTATATTCATACAATAGTTTTCCAATAATATTGTTCTCATAGTGTTGAGAATATTTCCTAACTCAGTACTACTCGTCGCAAGTATAGCTATGTCATCCGCGAATCTCAACATACTTATATTTTCTCCCTGAATCTGTAATTTCGATTGAATTTCCTCCTTCACTAAAAGGCTATATAATGAAATTTATGGGTAAAGTTAGACAACGTCGTATACCGTCAGAAGTGAACAGACTTCCAAAAGGAAGCAGGGAATTGAGATTAGCCATAGAAGGTGTAATGAATAAGGGTGCAGTGGTTGAATGCGATTATGACGAGGGACAGTTGTTATCTTCATATTTCCTGGTTTCGAAACCCAACGGAAAGAAGAGATTCATTTTGAATTTGGAAGAATGAACTCTTTCATTGATGTAAATCATTTCACAATTGAAGACTTCAGGACCGCGATAAGGCTAGTGCAGCCAGAGTTTTGTATGGCTACGATCGATCTCCACGACGCATATTATCTCATCAGTATACATTCAAAAATTCGGAAATATCTAAGATTTGGATTTGAAAGTGGATATTATGAATTCACTTGTGTTCCGTTTGGGTTATCGTCAGCTCCATATATATTCACAAAAATTATGAAACTCGTGGTAGCTTTTTCGAGGTTGAGGGGTTTTTCTTTGGTGATATACCTAGACGGAATACTTTGTATAGCAGAGAATGCCAATGGATGTGAGCGGAATATACAAAATACAATAATTATGTCCACTCAACAATAACAGGAGGGCTCTTTGTTTATAAAAGTCTTGTTCATATGTGTAATAGCATGTGCTGACCATTTTTCTGATGGAACCACCAAACCATCAAATATCAAGATACGAGGTTCTGACATTGTACCGACGACATACTTATGGACCAGCTCGACGATAGTACTGGCTTGGATAAGTACACGGAGAAAAAGGAATTCGCTGTGGCAGCGAAATCTACTTTTGCTGGATCCCTTTTGCCAGAGCAGCAAATTTTTTGCTGTGACAGCAAACAAATTGCTGTTCCAGCAATCTTGTTAGCTGCGACAGCGAATTTTTAGCTAGGTCAGCAAAAAATGTTGCTATTCTATATGTAATACCTCGTCAGCAAATTTTTTCTCTCCGTGTACACCCTCTCATCGATTGAAAACTTTGGTATCGCATCGTGTAGCGAAAATTCAGGACCTCACCAAAAAGGCAATTTGGAACCACGTATCTGGCACCTGTAACCCAGCGGATTTATTATCTCGCGGTATTTCTGCGAAAGAATTGCAGCACAATAAAATGTGGTGGAACGGGCCCGATTAGCTGGTGTCTACGAACAATTGGCTTGAGATGAATGAATCTTCAAATGATCGGAAATATGAATCTACAGAAATTTCCGAGATCAAGCCTCAAGTGATGTTCGCAACTTGCAATATCGATCTGCCTGTTATGAACAAATTTTCCTCTTTTAATAAGCTGAGACAAGCGATCGCGTATTGCCGTAGGGTTTCACTGACCGGGAATGATCGACCTGCCTCTCTAGTTGTTGGGGTAAATGAATTAATTTCCGCAACTATATCGATAATTAGAATGGTTCAGAAAGAATGTTTCCCAGCAGAATGGAATAGCCTCAAACAAGAGAAATCTCTTTCACCGAAGAGCAGATTGTGGTCATTGAATCCCTTTCTCGATACGAATGACCTTATCCGAGTTGGAGGCCGCTTACACAATGCACTTATGTCAAGAGATCAACCACACCCTATTTCATTGCCTCCCAAACATCACATCACCGCTATAATTATGAGAGAGAAGCATATCAAAATGTTTCACTGTGGGCCTGAGCATTTGCTGAGGCTGGCGTCCCATGGACGGAAAAAGTGATGAAAAGCGAATTGCGGTACCAATACTCTTCAAGTATGCCTAGTTTTATCTGGTTTCATCCAACAGTCACTGAGAATTCTGAAAATCTATTGGTGCCGCAATTCGCTTTCCGTCACTTTTTCCGTCCATGGGGCGCCAGCCTTAGTGAAATAAGGAAAGAATTCTGACCTATTTCAAGCAGACGAGAAGCTCGAAAAATTATCAGACAATGTATCCAGTGTTTTAAGATGAGACCGCGATGCGTGAATCCATTGATGGGTCCATTACCAAAAGATCGAGTTCAAATTCCAGAGAAGCCATTCTGGACCACAGGTAGTGACTTTATCGGTCCGCTACATGTTCGAGAGAGCAAGCGACGTGGAAGAGTCCTGATATCAAAGGGTTACATACGAGGGTGGATTGATAAGTTTCCGGCCTGACCAAGAGATGGCGCCACTAGGCCTACCTTGAGGTGGCGTTCTATAGCACCATCCTTAGATAGCTTGTAGCTATAGTTTCAGTCCGATCGCAATGTTAGTTTAGTTTTGAGAGCACGCTGACCAAGACGCCTCTGTGTTTTTCGTAAAAATGGAAAAGCTGGAAAATCGTGCTGTCATCAAATACTTTTATTTGAAGGGGTTAACGCCGAAGGAAACTAAAGAAGAGATGGACTCAACACTGGGGACATCCTCCCCATCATATTCAACCGTTAAGCAGTGGATTTCCGAGTTTAAAAAGGGTCGTGTGAGCACCTCTGATGAGCCTCGCTCAGGACGCCCCATTGAGGTCACAACTCCAGATATGATCGGAAAAATCCATCAAATAGTGCTGAAAGATCGCAGATTAAAAGTTCGTGAGATAGCTGAGACCTGTAAGATGTCATATGAACGTGTACAAAATATTTTGCACCAACATTTGTATATGGAAAAGCTCTGTGCAAGATGGGTGCCGCGTTTGCTAACAGTCGACCAAAAATTGATTCGAAAGAACATTTCTACCGCCAATTTGGCGTTGTATAAGCGTAATCCAAGCGAATTTTTGCGTCGATTCGTAACCGTTGACGAAACTTGGGTCCACCACTACACTCCTGAAACCAAAGAACAGTCTAAACAGTGGATTGGACCAGGGGAACCAACTCCAAAGAAGGCAAAAACAATTTTTTCGGCGAACAAGGTTATGGCTACTGTTTTTTGGGATGCAAGAGGTATTATATACATTGATTACCTTGAAAAGGGTAAAACTATCACTGGTCAATTCTACGCAGACTTATTGCAACGTTTGAGCCACGAAGTGAAAATTAAACGACCTCATCTGGCGAAGAAAAAAATCTTGTTCCATCACGATAACGCACCAGCGCACACGTCAATCGTTGCGATGGCTAAAATCAACGATCTGAAGTTTGAATTAATGCCGCACCCTCCCTACTCTCCAGACCTAGCCCCGAGTGACTATTATCTGTTTCCTAACCTCAAAAAATGGCTTGGCGGTAAGAGATTTGCGGACAATGAAGAAGTAATCGAAGCTGTAAATGGGTATTTTGAGGAGCTTGACGAATCAGTCTATAGAGATGGCATTACTAGACTAGAACACCGCTATGAGAAATGTATCAGCCTTGGAGGAGATTATGTTGAGAAATAAAAAAAAAAAAATTCTTAAAAACGTGGTTTTTCTTGGTCAGGCCGGAAACTTATCAATCCACCCTCGTAGATGTTTTCACATGTTTTTCCACCACCGCAGTGCATTTAGAATTGGTGAGTGACTTAACAGCAGAATCCTTCTTAGCTGCACTGAGAAGATTTTTGCCTCGCCAAGGAAGATGTCATCTCTTATACTCCGACAACGGTATCAATTTCATAGGAGCTAACAATGAATTGCAGCATATTCATAAGTTAGTTAGTGACTCAAAGGATGAAATTGAAAATGAGCTAATTCAGCGAAAAATCATATGGAAGTTCATTCCGCCTCGATCCCCGAATTTTGGAGGATTGTGGGAGGCGTCTGCAAAGGCCGTGAAAAGACACTTTTTTACTCAAGTTTGCAATCTTATATTCAGTTTTGAGGAGTGGAATACATTTTTAACGGGGGTAGAGTCAGTATTGAACTCAAGGCCGATTACTGCCTTATCTTCTTCTCCTGATAATTTCCAGGCCTTGACCCCTGCCCATTTTTTATATGGCGATTCACCTACCAATGTAGCCGAGTTGGACCTCACCCAGTTGCTCATAAACAAGCTGTCTAGATGGCAGCACATACAACAGATACGCCAGCATTTTTGGAACCGCTGGCAACGTGAATACTTGCATCAACTACAAACCCGGTCAAAATGGCACCATCACCCTAAGAATCTGGAAGTTGGTACTTTAGTCATTGTTATGGAGGATAACGTCGCACCATTGCGATGGCCCTTAGGAAGAGTTCTGGAGGGAATTCCTGGCCATAATCCCTGGTAAAAATTTTCTCTAGTACATCGAGAGTTACTTATAAGTTTACCTATCTTACTTGTGAGTCACTCATAAGGAAAACTTACGAGTAACTTACTAGAATGTAACACTTCACTTCACTAAATTCTAGCCATCAAAACTAGCGAGGCACTCAGTAGTAACTGACCAGGAACTTGTAAGAAACTAGCGCCACACTCATGACAGCAATTATATACCAAAAAAGTTGTGAAGTTATAATAATACATCAACAATGATTATTCAGTAAAATATGCATGCTTTGGCCCAAAATGTTTTTGAAAATAAAAAATTGAATTTCGAGCAAAAATCATGTTTCAGAGGGGACACTTGTAGATTACCACCAACGTTCACCTCGTGTTCAATGCGATGGAGAGAATATTGAAAACCTCGGAGAGAATCGAACCTACCTATACCAATTCCTACCTAATGTTGCGCGATCTACTATCCTAACGCCCTAACGACCTAAGCTAAACCGGTACCTACGCGATGCGTGAGAAAAGATCAATTAATCACATCAGCAAATTACGATTCTTTACATATTACAACAGTGATGACTGATTCAATAATTCATTTTGCACTCAATAACAGATTTTTCATCTATATTAATCAAGAAATGACGAAAGAAGAGTACTTGGTCGAAACTTATATTTGATTATGACGAAACACATATTCATTCCGTTCATGCTCTTTGAATAATACTCAAATGATGTGTATGATGATGTGTTGTGTAGAAAAGAAAAATGATGCTGAATAGTTAATAAATCAACCTTATGAAAATTGTGATAAGTTATATGAAATCATGGACATTCATTTCGCTGGTGATGGTTGAACGTTTGTTAAGTGTTTTTCTGTATGCATAACGTGGAAAATCTTGTGAAATTCTCATAAGTTCTGCCTAATTATAACCCAAATAGTTAGTTCAGTTAAACTTATCACTTACTGACGAGTAATTCACGAGTTTTACTCAACTAGTTCTCCCTCACTAGTGCCGCACGAGTTGTGGGGAAAAACTTATGATATTTCTACCAGGGATGGTGTTGTACGATTCGCGACTGTCCGAACATCCGGTGGTGTATACAAAAGAACCAATGCAATGAAGTTATTAAATAAGAGTATCCTTCAAATCAAACCGTGCTAAGATTTGTCTAAAACGTATATATTCTGTTCTGATTATTTTGTTTCCAGTTAATTTAATATCAATTTTTGATAATTGTACTTATTATAGTTGAATTTGCTTTGGACTCGACTGCTTGGATTCTATTCTTGTATGATTTTACTATGTTTCATGTTGTACTTGAGTTTTCTTTGTAATGATTATATCACTTTCAACCTTGATGTTATTGTGAGCCGACTAAGGCAGGTTTTCGTATATTGCTTGTAGTTGAAAACACGTTTCGAGGCGGTGCGGGATGTTAGTGATTATAAATTCATATTCGATTAATGAGATTTTACTGTAACAAATTATCCTTGTTACGTTACTGCCCTTTTAGTCCTCACTGCGCGTGCGCATTTACCTGTACCAACGCTTGCAGCAGCGTTTCGCCGAAGCTGTTAGTTCAGTCGTCTCTTACGTGAGCTATGTGTGGGAGCATCGCGCGTCACCTTCTTTTATAATAAATAATATTGATTCACACCAATATTCGAAGTTACGTCACCCTATACAGTCCACTCCCGTTTTTCTTTCTCGCACACACTATGTATATGTGTCCAATGCGTATATGTATACAGGCGTATGTACCTCTTTTAGTGAATACAAAAGGGTATACCTACTATGAGGAATTTTCTTTGTACGATATGACGAGGTAGTCCGTCTTAGTATCGACACGGAGTAATACACTTTCTTGTTAATTCAGTTTTGTATAATTATTAAATACAGATTTATATTACAGTAACAGATGACTGGCTTCTAGGATTGAAACCCTTGGAAGATACCACAACTACCCGTCATAATAATACCCAGATAACATTTCATGCGCGCAAATTTCATCACATATTTGCGAGCTAGCTTGTGCGCGATATTTGCTGGTATCTTGCACGTAAAAAATTTTTGAACCGTTCTTTGCGTGCAAATAACAAGCATATGTATCATGCAATGTGATAATGAACTTACGCTCCTATATTCATCATGATCACGTCATATTATAGATAAATCATGACACTGGATATCCTGCGACTTGTGCGCAATATTTTGACGTGATATGTTATAATTGATAATAAATTACTTGATTTCTGAATAACTGGTGAAAAATGCAAACGTCAATGATTAAGTGAACTTTATACCGTCAGCAATATTTCCCATAAAGAATTGAATGTTGAGATTATTTCACCAGAGTAGTGCACTGAAAAAACATTTGTTCCAGCCAAACAAAATTTTGATTGAAATAAACTCATAGAAACTTTTTGGTTGGCTGAAATAATATTTGTTTTGGATTAACAAAATTTGGTCAACAATAATCAATAGCTTCTTACCGACAAATGAATTTTGTTTGTCCTAAACAAATTTTATTTCAGCCAACCAGAAAATTCCTCCGCGTTCATTTCAATCAAAATTTTGTTCGGCTGGAACAAACTGTGTTTTCGGTGTATATATTCAAGCAGTTCACTTCCAGTTGACGCGCAAATCACCCGCAGATGTATCTAGCAAATGACGGGTGATGTGCACTTAATACTGCTTCCTACTTTTACGCGCAAGATACGAGCAAATAGCAAGAGCGTCACTCATAATCGTGTCTAACAATTATCAACCTAGGTGACGACGCACATGGATACGATTTTGCTAGTTCACTAAGTATGTCCTTCGCGCGTAATTTGAGGGTGAATGACAAGCAAAATGTTATCTGGGATATTACCCAAATGAGTAAATTAGTGATCCCAACAAACTTTTCTAATACCCAGATAACATTTTGCTTGTCATTCACCCTCAAATTACGCGCGAAGGACATACTTAGTGAACTAGCAAAATCGTATCCATGTGCGTCGTCACGTAGGTGGATAATTGCTAGACACGATTGTGAGTGACGCTCTTGCTATTTGCTCGTATCTTGCGCGTAAAAGTAGAGAGCAGTATTAAGTGCACATCACCCGTCATTTGCTACATACATCTGCGGGTGATTTGAGCGTCAACTGAAAGTGAACTGCTTATTTATGTCTATGAAAGAAGATCGAGTTTACGTGCAAATTTTTTGCTTCTTATATAGACTGAATATATACACCAAAAACACAGTTTGTTCCAGCCAAACAAAATTTTGATTGAAATGAACGCGGAGGAATTTTCTGGTTGGCTGAAATAAAATTTGTTTAGGACAAACAAAATTCATTTGTCGGTAAGAAGCTATTGATTATTGTTGACCAAATTTTGTTAATCCAAAACAAATATTATTTCAGCCAACCAAAAAGTTTCTATGAGTTTATTTCAATCAAAATTTTGTTTGGCTGGAACAAATGTTTTCTCAATGCACTACTCTGGTGAAATAGTCTCAACATTTAATTCTTTATGGGAAATAATGCTGACGGTATAAAGTTCACTTAATCATTGACGTTTGCATTTTTTACCAGTTATTCAGAAATCAAGTAATTTATAATCAATTATAACATATCACGTGAAAATATTGCGCACAAGTCGCAGGATATCCAGTGTCATGATTTATCATTAATATGACGTGATCATGATGAGTATAGGAGCGTAAGTTCATCATCACATTGCATGATACGTATGCTTGTTATTTGCACGCAAAGAACAGTTCAAAAATTTTTTACGTGCAAGATACCAGCAAATACCGCGCACAAGCTAGCTCGCAAATATGTGATGAAATTTGCGCGCATGAAATGTTATCTAGGTAGTTGGTTCAAATTTTAACCAGAGAAATTATGGAACGAAAAATTGTTCTCGATAACATGAGACTCTCCCACAAAACTTTTTCCTGGTATAGGTCTCATCTCGCTCTCGAAATCTTCCCAAGCAGGGATTCTTTAGAATGCTCATTTCAAAAATTTCTCGAGATATCTTTTAAAATTCTTTGTGCAATGTGGGTTATGTTTACTGTCAACGAGACAACTATGTTGAACTATGAGACTACCACACTCAGAAAAATCTGCATTGTAGAAATCATGTTTCAATATAGTAATGTATCTGACAGTGGAAAATACATCATTTTGGTTATTATTGCCATGAGTTAGGTGATAAATACCATCTTTTTGGTAAATCAAACCGAATGTACGGTGAAATTCAACACTGAAAAGGTACTTTTCACTTTTGAAAGCCTGGCTTCAGTTTTCATTATTTGACGGGTGAAAAATATACGAAATAGAGGTTATTTTCACATTTCATTTTTCTCAGTGCAGCTATACTGCGTATTTAACAATGACATGTCAACAATCCCTTCATAGCTAGTCTTGCGACACACTTCTTCGTACAGGAATCCAAAAATAAAAGGAATCGCAAGCTGTTGCATGTGAATTGAGATTCATCAACGCGGAATTTGTTCTATTAGGTCTATTTTGATCCAAGTAGATTTGCATTTCCCATGTTTTGGATCTACCCTGGTTAAAAAACCCATTCATTCACATTGGACGTGCAGATTTCCTATTGAAACCCATCGAACTCCAATCGGAAATCTGCACGTTTGATGTGAATTCATAAGGTTTTTTATCAGGGTGAGTAGACATAAGAATTCATTTGATCCCTTTAGATTTACGGAGATCTGAATTATTTCTCCGACTACAGTTATTCGAACAGAAATTCTCACTAGCAGCCTTCATGTGAAAAACTCGGTCTTCATCTCAGCAAATATATAACATATCCACTTATGCCAAGGTGCCTTTGCATAAAGTTCACGGAACATATAAATACGCTTATGAAGAAACAGCCAACGTTATCGGAATGTTCTACACTGTTAGGAGAATCTGTCTCAAACTTAACAATACTATTATGAAGTTTTTTACATAATATTATTGTTAAGTTTGATACAGAGTTTTCTAACAGTGTATGTTACATATTCTTATGCGAATGATGTGAATGTGTAAATGATCGTGTTGGGGATTCTTTTTGCAAGGATAATATCGCGCTAGGAAGTTGAAGTAATATCAAATGATCTCGACTTCATTTTATTTCCTTTTCTCATTGAGAAAAACGTGTACCCGCGTGTTGTTGCGTATTGTTACTTCGATTCGTTATAACAACGGTGAAATTACAGGTACGTATCTGGAGGCTGTTGATCAAGTCTATTCAAATCGATTAGTTATGGAAATTAACTTGTGCACGCAGAATTTGATACCTGGAAATGTCTGCAACTTCCGCAGAACTATAACACAATCGACGGTATGTGGGCACAATCTATATACGTATATAAATATTTATGCGTGAATAACATGTTGTATTGAGAATTCATCACCGTGGGAGACTTTGCAATTTGCCATGATATGAAATTAGATGTTTGAATTTCCAAGATCCCTCTGTATACCCTTGTTACGCGAGCGTAATGGTAATTGCAGGAATGAGGAGGAGAATTTACTAAATTCTAAAATTCTGATGAAAATGATGGACTCAGATTGATTTTCCACTACTTTTTGTTTTTGTGCATCAATTCATTTTACCGTCTTGAATAATAAGTTTCCATCTTGATAGAAAAAGATGTTTCCGGTTTATTAATTAATGAATTGGAAACAGTTGACTGTTCTGCAAAAAGTTTGAGATAGATGCATCTTTCAACTGTTCTAAAAGAAACAGTGAGAAGTTATAGAAGATGTGTTGGAATAAAGAATTTGTTATTCTTCAGAATAACATTTAACCTATGATACGAAAGAAGAAACGTTAGCGTTCATCATAGAGAATGAGTTTGATGAAGATGAGTCCACTCTTGGGGATTAGAGCAAACGCGAACGGAGAAATGCAAATACTCATCCATGTTATGAAAAAATGCTGAAGGAGAAAGCTGGTGCATATAACACAAGCATATCTTGAATCAAGCGGTTCCAAAAAAAATTCCTGAGGATTCTTTTTTGAATATCAGCGATACATTAACCCTCTGAGTACCAAATTATAGGCCGATAAAGGAAAATGTTCTTCTCCTCCTCACAACGAAAACGAATCCAAAATTAGCGGAGAAACAATTTTCATATTTTTGTCTCCTTCAATTGTTTTAAATCTCCAAACCCCCAATTGAACATGAGAAGATTTTCTCCGCATCGTACGATATCCAGAAAAATTCCTCATCATCACATTCTGAACCAAATGCTCTTGTTTTATGGAAAAAGTGAATATAGCGGAGGTAGCAAATTTGCAACGCTTGTAGCTAGAGACTTGTGACGTTTCGCAATGACCCAACGCGTTGATAATTTTATTTATCTCTAGTTACGAGTAATTAGCCTCCAAATAATGCTTCCCGCTCGTCGTAAAACCAAAGTTCGTTCGAATGAGTTTGGGAACGCGGGTCACAGATGTTTCATTACAAGAAAATAAAACAAAATATAAGTTTTCAACAGGGTAATTTATTCAAATCAATCCTAATATCGAATGAGCTGATCAACGTACTCATTCAAGTAAAGAAGGATCAAACTTGAAGCCAACTATGAAAATAACAATCAGAATGAATCACCAAACAATTCCCAGAAGTATAAAGACTTGATCAAATTTTCACTACGTAGTCCGATCCTTATACTGAGTGTTTCCGACAACGACTGCACAGTGCACGAAGCACTGCTGAATCGTTTCAAATTTTCATTCTGGACCAATCAAATCAGAACATAGAATGAATTGAGCACCGCTTCGCACACTGTACACACTGTGTAGGTGCTTTCAGGAACACCCACTATTAAACGTGAGCCCACGCGGTCTACGTGTACGTAACGTTAAACAAATGATCCAACGGTGGATCTTATTGAATTTCCCAATACGCGTCACGCGTCAGTAATAGAGATCCGCGAAATACTTGATTTCCGCGATTCAATATATAACCGTACGCGATTGGCTGGACATCTGGGGAGAACCTAGTGTTCTCTGACAACCAAAACATTACTTGATCTGATTGGCTCAGACGGAGTCCAATCAATAACAATCCCGGGGTCTTGAATTTTGAGTTCACGAGCGTCATAAGAACGAATGAGGAACGAGTCTATTCAAGATTTCTTCTGGCCTATCAAAGGCATCTCCTGGTTGTGTTTTTAGCCGTAAGAGGATGGCGACTGTCTGAACCCCTGTTGGGCTGAACTTTGCCCTTAATGACTAAGGGGTATCATTGCCATGGATGGGGGCCAAATCAACGAAAAGACAAATCAACGAAATCAGTGTTTGAAAAGAGAGAGTGTGACATATCTCTCTTTTCAACCAACTTTCCGTTGATTTGATTTCTCGTTAATTTGGTCCCCATCCATTGCCATCCTTGTCATGAAATTCCCTAACCAGCTTTCACTCTATGGCGGCGGTTTCTTTCCTGCCAACCACCCTTTCTCCTACTCAAACGACCCGGCTGTCTATCCATCATCACTTGGTGAAGTTCTCAGTGGTTTCTCTCACCTTTGATCTTTTCTGAACTAGCAGACTCGATCGGGATAGAAGAGTGACGATACCTATGCCAGCACTTCCTTATATTCCCTGCTGGGATCATTTCTCAATGCGCACAACTGGTCTACCACCTACCGGATACCAATCCAAGTGCGCCAGCATGGGTGCGTTTTGCTCTATTAGATAGCTGTCCTGTGTTATTTTTGCGCATGTGCGGTGCGTTCGATGATTCCCAAGATGGTTGACACCTGTAACATGACTCTTTCATATTTTAGAACAAATATTTCATTCATCAAAAGTTACAATTGATTAATGTTTTTCACTTGATTTTAGTCTTTCTTATTTTCTATCATTTCACGTATCATTATCATCTATCACCTTCTAAGGACTGCTATATTATTTCAATCAAAATCTATGTTCATTACGCAAGAGAAACATTCGATATGCTATCAACGTAAATCGATAGTCAGATAAATGTATTTTGCGGAAATAACGTGATTATCACAACCGATAATATTTTGTTTCAATGGAATATGGTAAGGACAATTCGTACGAGTGATTGAAATATTCCTTACATATGATGCTGAAGAGTCCTTGGAAGGGCAGAGCGGATATAACCAATGGGAAGTTGCGAAGAACGGACGCTTCTTTTTTGGATCGTCTCAAATCTTTTGTCTTTCATCCGGTTTTTGTCCAAAGAGTTCGAGACATGGATATTCCCCAAGGATGGTTACTGGACCAATGATGATCTCGGCATTTCCTCAATCATCGCTTGTGGGTACAAGCTCGGAATATTCAAATGTAAATTGTGGAATTTTCTCACGAGTGCGCACTCAATTACACGGTTGAATTTGATGTTAACTTCAACTTTTGTAATTTTCTTCTGCCTCTGATTTTCTTTCTCGTACCCGCACTTCTCCAGATCGGTGTCCCCTCCATTCTCACATCCTTTCCAAATTACCCTGCTTAACGTGTCATATAGAATCGTATAGAATATCATAGATTATGATTCAAAAACATGATAAGATTCACAGTTTCTATCATGTTTTTGAATCATATTTTATGGTATTCTATACGATTCTATATGACATTTTAAGCAGGATACCCTCCTTACAACTCGTATGTCAATCATGTACATTTGTTGCGCGGTCTAAACTTTTGTATAAAATGTTTTATATAAATTATATATAACGATTGCAAAGGCCAATCAAGTGAAATATCTTTCAACAGGACAAAAATCACCACATCCAACCTCACAAACCTGTCACATTTCCCGTGTGGAACGTAATGGCAATGTAATCGACGGGTTTCGCGAGTGAATACTAATTGCGAGTGTCAATGAAGAGCGAAGAGTTCCTTTATAGTATATAACCTCCCTTTACGTTGATGAGATTATTCGCGGGTGATTTTTACTTTGGTTCATCGTACGTCTCGGACTTTGTTCACTACAGGTAAACTTCACTATTAATTGATTAACTAATCAAGAGACCCGGTAGCACCTCGACGCCAAGTACAAGGAAGAAACCCTGAAGAAAAATCAGAAAATGAAACAGCAGGGGTCGTGCATTCCTGTGTATCTTTACACGTAAACCGAGATTTGATATAGTGAAGGAATCCTCAACTCACAATAACTTGTCACACATTGAATGCCATGAAAACGGAATTAAACTTTTACCATATAATTCGACTATACACTTTCGTTGAGGCACACTGCGAATTACCTCAGTTTATTTATTCAATTATTTATTTTGTTCATACGGGTATAAAAGACCCTTTGATACATAGAATATACAGGGTGGGGCGTTTAAAGTGTCGCGGGCGTTTTTTCCAAAAATAAAGTGAGATACGAGAAAATTTTTCGGACAAAAGTTGTAGGGTACCGAGGGGGACATCCGATGGTGGCCTTGGCTTTGACCTCAAATCTCATCTCCAAGGGCATTCTGAGATCAACTCTTGTTTTTTAAATAGCATCTCATATTTTTCACTGCAGATTTGTATTCTAGGTCAAAGACCAAGAAACTTTTGTCTGAACCATTTTCCTGAAATCCGCAAAAATGGCGCTCTAATCGATATTGTTCCATTTTGAATCTGACATTCGAATAACTCGAAAACGAAGGGTCTTGCAGAAGAATGTTTCGTACAAAAGTTGTCAATACATAACACATTTCAGTCGTCTACATTACCACCATTCAGAGCTCACGCGATGTAAACAAACGACGGGGTTCAGTGAAAATTCACGATTTTGAAAGTCGGTTTGTCAGTTACATTTGATTATTACTTGGTTTATGACAAATTGAAAATCATGGATATCCGATATACGGTTTCTGAAAAGATCGATATGATCTACATTTACGGTGAAGTGCATAAGAACCCCAGACAAGCATATGACTTGTATGCAGAACGATTTCCTGAAAGAACAACGCCATCCATTAGGTATTTTCAACGCATTACAAAATTATTCTCAGAAACGGGAAGTGTTACAAGGGAAAAACGACATCGAATGAGAACTGTTAGCGGAGAAAATGCGGAAGTTAATGTACTAGCTGCAGTAGCCAATAATCCACACGTGAGCTCTCGTGAAATTGAACTCCATTCGGGAATTTCTCGAAGAAGTGTTCTTCGGATACTGAAACGTCACAAATTCCATCCGTATCACATTTGTTTGCATCAAGACCTTCACGGTGATGATTTCGAAAATCGTGTACAGTTTTGTCGATGGGGTCTAGCGCAAATGCACAATAACAACTTCATCAACATATTATTTTCTGATGAGTCGACGTTCACCAATCACGGTCAAGTGAATCGACATAATATGCATTACTAGGTGACAGAAAATCCAAGATGGTGACGTTAAGTAGAGCATCAAAGACAATGGGCTGTGAATGTTTGGTGTGGTATTTTTCGATCTCGAGTAATTGGACTGTACTTCATTGCAGATACGCTAAATGGAGAGAAGTACAGACATTTCTTAGATCAAGTACTTCCAACATTACTTGAAGAGATACCTATTCAGGAACGATTGAATATGTGGTATCAACACGATGGTTGTCCATCCCATTATGCAGTCACAGCTCGAGGAATATTGGACAGAGATTATCCTGGACGAGGGATAGGACGTCGTGGACCAGTTCATTGGCCTGCCCGTTCCCCGGATTTTACTTCTCCAGATTTTTTTTTATGGGGATACATATTTATCAACAAGCACCGACTACACCTGAGAATATGCGTCAACGAATCATCAATGCATGCGCGAGCATCAATGAAGATATTTTAGCACGAGTTCAGCAATCTTTTGTGAAACGTTTTGAAATGTGTATTGAAGTCGAAGGCCATCATTTTGAGCATCTACTGCATTGAAATTATCCAAGTGATGTAGACGATTGAAATGTGTTGTGTTTTGTCTGTTATACCCCATCACTTCCGTTTCAGTTCAAGGGGTCCCCCTTGGAATCAGACAACTTTTGTCCGAAACATTCTCCTCCAAGACCCTTCGTTTCCGAGTTATTCTAATGTCAGATTCAGTATGGAACAATATCGATTAGAGCGCCATCTTTGCGGATTTCAGGAAAATGGTTCAGACAAAAGTTTTTTGGTTTTTGACCTAGAATCCAAATCTGCAGTAAAAAATATGAGATGCTATTTAAAAAACAAGAGTTGACCTCAGAATGCCCTTGAAGATGAGATTTGAGGTCAAAGTCAAGGCCACCATCGGATGTCCCCCTCGATACCCTACAATTTTTGTCCGAAAAACTTTCTCGTATCTCATTTTATTTTTGGAAAAAACGCCCGCGACACTTTAAATGCCCCACCCTGTATAGTATCAACTTGGGCATTTTGATCAAGCGCAGAGGACACGACATGAGGAAAAATGGACAAGTTAGTCACGGTAGATTTTCCAGAAGTAGAGCCATGCTGGAAATCAGAAATTATATCAGAAAACAGTGGTGTTATTCTATCAGTAACTATATCTTCAAAAATTTTCGGTATAACATTCATGATACTAATTGTTCTATAGTTTCTCACGTCGGAACGGTCCCTAGATTTGAAGATAGGAGTAATTAAGCTGGATTTCCATTGAGAAGGAAATATTCCAGAGGATAAAGAGCTGTTAAAGATCAACCACAAAGGCCGAGAAATGACGAACTTGCAAGATTTTAGGAAATTAGGAGGAATACCATCATCACCAGGACCGAAAGAAGTTTTCAAGGATGAGATTCTATTGAACACTTCACCGATATTGATGGATAAATCGGAAAGATTGACATTGAGAGTAGATTCTGGTAAATTACGAGGAACAACGGGATAATTTTGATAAACTGATGTAAAATATGATACAAATAAGTTCGAAATAGCAATACCAGTATTGCCAATAGTACCGTCTGAATGCATCACCAGGGGTATACCGTTCTGATTCCACTTACTATTAACAAAGTTCCAAAAGCTTGTGACATTTGTAGGAATGGACCCTTGAACATAATGAAGATGAGACAAGTAACATTGGCGAGTCAAAACTTTACATTGAGCTCGCAAGTGACTGAAGATTAGGTAATCTTCAAAGCAATTTGACTCTTTGTACCTATTGTGAGCAATTTTCTTTTGACGAATAAGTTTGATTAATTCCGAAGAAGACCATTTCGGATAAGAACTATTCCTTAATACATACTTGGGGACAAACGAATCAACTGCATTATATGAATGAAGATACAAAAAATCAACAGCTTCAATAACATTAAGATTACGCAATTCATCGTCCCAGTTGATAGAACCTGAATATTCACAAATTGAACTGTAATTCGCCTTATTAAAATTATATTTGATGATTTTATTGGGGACCAGTAAAACACTTCCACGTGGGTTAAGCTTGGAAACAAGAGAAGGATGAAAGTTGTCACACGCGAGAAAAGGATCCAGAGCAATATTGACATCAATACGATCGTTATCAGAAAAAATAAGATCAAGTATGTTACCATGAGAATTTCTGAAAGTATTAAGTTGGAACAAATCCAATTCATTGAAATATTCGAGAACATATTGCGCAGGAGTCATTTCATTGAGAGTTGAACCAGGTAACACTGAGAAAGATAATTCGGAATCAATATTGCTACAGGAAATATGAGGTAAATTGTAATCCCCGTACAAGTATAAGGAGCTGAAGTTCTCCTCGAGGAGGATTTCGCCAACGCTTTTACAATGGTCCAAGTATATTGAAGAATCCGAAGCAGATGGAATGTAGACAGCCGCAAACAACAACGACAAAGAACCAAAATAAACTCTGACGTAAAGACGTCCAACTTTGGAATAAGAAGAAGAGACGACACAGCTTCGATGGGTATCCTTAACGGCGATCAAGACACCACCTCCCCGCGAAAATTGACTGGTGAGTCTGTTTCTATCCATACGATAAACTGCATAGCCATGTAAACCAATTTCAGAAGATAGAATATCCTCGCGCAGCCAGGTTTCAGATAAGATAATAGTATCATAACATGAACCTGATATAGCAACAGAGCAATGAAGTTGATCAAGTTTAGTTCTCAAGCCACGAACATTCTGATAATACACCAAAGGGTCGATTAGGCGTTTTTTCTTTGGTGAGCAGGAACTATCTTAGGTATCCTATTGAAATAGCGAATAGTGCTTGAAGGGTCATTCAGATTCTTCAACTCTTCACGTAAGTTCGACAGATGATTCCGTTGCTTCAAGGTACGATCTTGCGATATTCTAATTGAACCATTGTACAACGATTTGTTACGAAGAATCTCAATGGGTATGTTCCGTGATGCAAATGTGACACAGATCGGACGAGTTTCAGAAGCATCCTTCTTTTCAACGATACGACGAATCTGCACATTGTCGTAAGTATCAGGTCTGATCTTTTGAAGAAGATCAGTAACTATAACATGATCAGGCGACCCATCACTCGGAGATTCTTCAACGTTGAAGAGTAGAATGTTACATGCTCTTCGATGTCGTTCATTCAGCTCATCTGTCAAATCTTCTTCATTGTAGGAACCTTGTGAAGAAGAAGGGGCAGACGATTCCAAGGTGGATAATCTCGTGGATAATTCCGCCACAGTGTTGGATAAAGCATTTGATTTGATTTCAAACGCGTTGAGCTGGTTGCTGAATTTCGAACAAGCAGAATCAACGATGCTCTGAATTTCCGATAACAAATCTGACTGATCCAATACGCCACCAAATTTTTCCGCAAGATCAACAGGAGTATCAGAAGACGGAAGAGGCCCCTTGCAGTCAATCAGTACTCCATTATGCCATGGATGGTAACTTCTCGCTGAACAGGACGAACCAGGGTGAGATATAACACTGTATGAAGCACAAGATACCGGTTTATCCACAACTCTGGAACATCCTTCACACACTTTTTTAGACATTTATAAGTTTATATGATAATATAAAGAAATTTTTGAATCCCAATAAACGGCGAGTATGAGATTCACTGTACCGAGGTAAACACGCACGCACACTCGAAGAGTGTCTTATCATACGTGAGTACACGAGATATGTATAAGTATCAACAAATAGGATAGACCTCGTGGAAACAATATGTAACGACGAGTGAATAAACCAATGTATTAGGAATAGAGTAACTAAAAATCACCTGCAAAAACCCAGTCGTTCGGAGAAATTTACACAATAAGCTTACTAATGGAACGAGCAACAATATAACAAAAAATAAGAATTAAGTGTGCATAATCATATGGGCAATAAATGAATGAAATACGAAATTTTGTAGAGAGCGGAACATTTCACATTGTCACAACTATACTGCGGTTCTTAACCCTCAGTTAATCTGATACTGATATAAAAGCGTTTCCAATTTTGATGCGATCTGAATATTACGATTCTGGTTCATCATCGATTTCTTCTGAACACGATCAATTTTCAGTATTCAAAAGTTTAGACACACAAGCTACGTAAACGTAAGAAACAGATGCGCAGAAACTATATACGAGATCTGTGTAGCCTTACGTTCACGTTTACTTAGCTTGTGTATTTAGGCCTTTGAGGCGAGTTTCCGATTCCCGCAATAGTATACATGTATCTGGCTCTTTCTCTCCTCCAACATCCAACAGCGTTCATGTCAGTACAGTATGGTACGTAAGAACATAAACAAATATTCTTTCAATGAGGCGATGTGTTGGCAGGTGATTATAATATTAAAAGAAAAATTGCATAACAAATGTACAGGTGGTTACAGTTTCTGTCATCAGGACAACAATAGAATACAAATGATTTGGAATATATATCACACACAGAAGTTGATGAAAAATAAATGAACGAAGAGGTTATCCACAAACAAACATAGGGAAAGTTTGAGGAAGGTATAGATCTGTTCGCCACATTTGAAGAATTAAAAAATATAAAAAGGTAAGCTCTGTATGATGTAATATGAATTGGAATTAATTCGTGGCGTTTTTTTAATGAAAAAAAATCATTTATTTCGAATGAAAATCTAAGAATCCATTAATCAAAGTATTGTCCATCGCTTTCGACTAATTTCGACCATCTTTCGGGCAAGGAATGAATACCGTGTCGGAAGAACGCATCATCTTTGGATGCAATCCACGAATCGACCCATTTTCGGCAATCTTCGTGAGGAATGAATTTTTGCTCAGACAAGCTATGAGCCATCGAACGGAACAAATGGTAATCAGATGGCGCGATATCTGGAGAATACGGTGGATGGGGTAGAACTTCCCATTGAGGTGTTTCGAGGTATGTTTCCACCGGTTTTGCGACGTGCGGACGAGCATTATCGTGCAGCAAAAAGATTTTGTCGTGTCTTTTGGAGTATTCCGGTCGTTTTTCTTTCGATGCACGGCTTGAGCGCGTCAATTGTAGTCGGTAACGATCCCCAGTTATAGTTTCATTTGGTTTCAACAGTTCATAATAAATTACATACATCTGATCCCACCAAATACAGAGCAGGAGCTTAGACTCATGACATTTGGTTTTGCCACTGATTGTGATGGTTGGCCAGGCTCAACCCATGACTTTCTGTGCTTCGGATTGTCGTAGTGGATCCATTTTTCTTCGCCAGTGACAATCGAAGGCCCGGATGCAATAAGGGGACTAACGCTCGAAAACACGGAAAACTATTGTCCAAGCCATGACGTCACACGCCAAAATCAGAAGTCGGAATTTCAAAAATTGAAAAATACTGGGTGATAGGGCTTGAAAAATGAATATCAGTATCTGCTTACCATTTTTTTCTAGGATCGATAGGTTTCGAGAAAAAAAATAGAAACTTCCTATTTTTTCGCACCAAGAATCAATATTTCTCAATATTAAAGTCGTTCTATTTCGGTCGTTTTTCGATGTATCGGAATACACCTTGTGGATTCGGATTCGTAAGACAGTGTCATGAAAATTTGTGAAATTTTATAAAAAATTAATACATTTTTGATTCGGAGTGAAAATCACCTTTTTCATTCTTTGCATTAAAAAAATGGTGGGGGAAGTGTGAGCTACAAAAAATTTTCAGTGACAAAGTTGTTCGCTAGTATATGGACAAACTTTGTGAAAATTTGGAGATCAATTGGACTATTGGTTCGTAAAATACAGCGGTTTATTCATCAAAGCGGAACGAAAACTTTTCATGCTTTTGCGTCGTTTCCAGGTTAAGTATTGAAATTCGTGGGAAAAAATGTATTCACTGGATTTCTCATCGTGGGTTTATGTTTTTTGGGTCGGAGAATCCAAATATCCAAGAATTTTTGTGAGAATCGTTATTAATTTCTTTGTTATAAACAATTTGATTGCATAATAGATAAATGAACAATTGGATGACGAATTTCACAAAAATTCTTCGATATTTGGATTCTCCGACCCAAAAAACATAAACTCACGATGAGAAATCCAGTGAATACATTTTTTCCTACGAATTTCAATACTTAACCTGTAAACGACGCAAAATCATGAAAAGTTTTCGTTCTGCTCTAATGAATAAATCGCTGTATTTTACGAACTAATAGTCTAATCGATCAAAAAATTTCCACAAAGTTTGTCCATATACTAGCGAGCAACTTTATCGCTGGAAGTTTTTTGTAGCTCATACTTCCCCGGACACTTCATTAAAGCAAAGCATGGAAAAAGTGATTTTCACTTCGAATTAAAATTTTATCCACTTGTTCTTAATTCTTACAAATTCTCACGATATTGTTGTCTTTGGAAAAGTCTTACGAATCGAAATTCGCAAGGTCCATTCCCATGCATCGAAAAATGACCGAGTTAGAACGAGTTTAATATTGAAGAACATTGATTCTTGGTGCGAAAAAATAGGAAGTTTCTATTTTTTTTTCTCGAAAACTATCGATTCCAGAAAAAAATGGTAAACAGATACTCATATTCATTTTTCAAGCCCTATCACCCAGTATTTTTCAATTTCCGAAATTCCGACTTTTGATTTTGACGTGTGACGTCATGGCTTGGACAATAGTTTTCTGTGTTTTCGAGCGTTAGTCCCCGTATTGTATCCGGGCCTTCAATTCTATGCAAGAAACCTTTTCTTTTCTGCCGTTGAAGCAGCAGTTCACACGTCAACAAACGCCTCTCCATGTCCCTTCCCGAGCAAGCGTTATATCAGCACTCGCTAGGCCCTTACCAGTTCCCCGCTAGCCACTAGACTCTTTCTAGCCCTTGGCTAGATTCTCGCGAGGCCCTAGACAGTTCCATGGATGACGTTGCTGGAGTTGATTCCAATTCATATGGGATCCAACGTCCTTCCTTCTGCATCATGCCCAAACTTCTCAGACGTTTTCTTGCCATTGATAAGTCAACTCTCAATGATGTCGACGATTCTTGAAGGGTTTGACATGAGTCTTCATTGAGCAATGTCTCCAAATCAGTATCTTCAAATTTTTTTCGCTAGCCAGGTCGCTTCTTATCATCCAAGTCGAAATCACCAGCTTTGAAACGTGCAAACCATTTTCGACACGTTTGCCCAGCTAGGCTATGTTCACCATACACTTTCACTAAAATACGATGGGCTTCAGCAGCACTTTTGTTCATATCGAAGTAACTCCCCGCGAAAACACTTTGTTCCGTATAAATTTTGACATGCTCAATAAGTGATGAAGTGTTGTTATTCACGATTCAAAAAAAGGTTATGTAAAACAAATGACGTCCAATAATAGCTGTTTCACGGTGGATAGATTATTGGGGATGACAACGGAATACTGTACTACCTACGTCAGTTTTTGTATAACATTACGAATCAATTTGAACATCTTATATTATTCATAAAATACAATATGCCTTCACATACAATATTCCTTTACATACAAAAGCATAAGAGATATACCGTCATTCCTGATAAACAGTCTGCTGCTGTTGGTTCCTCCAACCAGAACCACATGCTGATGATCCAATAAATCATGCAACGTCTAGTCAAGGAGAATGATTCAAATATATACATTACTTCGTAGGTAAAATCTTATCGGATATACTATAACACCCTTACGAATAGTCTACTGCTATCAGGTTCTCCTACTAGAGTCGGTGGCAAATGATCAAATGGATCATATCGAGCATGCTCAAGGGAAAAAATTCAAGTTTATTCGCAATCTCTCCACATACTGGAATTTCAGGGATATACCATGAGTTCTGACGGACAGTCAACTGCTGTCAATTTCTCCAATTAAGATTGGAGGCAATTGATAAAAAATATCATACCGTGCTTGCTCTAGAATGATTATTAAAGTTCATTTGCTATTCCTTTACAGGCAAAAGTATATTGGATATACCCTAATCCCTGATGGACAGTCTGCTGGTATCTGCTATTCTGCAACCAGAATCGTGATCAAATTATAACACATATAGTATCAAGCCTGCTCAAAAAATAGTGAATTCATAAAATATTATCCTCCTTGCATACTCTAATCGATAATGACTACACTTAAGCCTGACTAAAGCGACTGGAGATGTAGTTCATTCTAAAATAACTATTCCAAATCTTTTTCATCTGTCTTCAGAAATAAAACTACAAAGAGATGTGTGATAAGAAAAGGCACGTTTAATATGATTTTATTATTTGTGTAGTTTTGATGAAGAGTATTCTTTTAATCACAATATCCTTGTAAACAGAATCATAGTGGATACGCTCAACATCCTTGCATCCAGCGGTATATTGTTCCTCCATGCAGAATCGTAACCAAATGTGGGGCAGATTATACAAAGGCTGTTTGGAGAACATCAAGCATATGAAAGTATACTTTCTGTTTAGAGACTAGTTTATAAATAGGGGAGAATACTTGTAGTTCAGCTCAACCAAAGTGACTGGACAGACTACTGATACTTGGAACTAATTCTATACCTGAAATCAAGGCTTCAAGTCAGAATATATTCTGAGGTTGTCCAAATTGGAATTATAAAATATTTTTGTTTCTTGACATCTTGAGCCTACTATTATAAATGTTAGGAGTATCTTTTGGCATGACCTGAAACTTGATATGATTCATACATCAGCAAGATGTTATTGTGTTGTTTCTCACACATTGATTTATTCAGGTCATTTTAACATAGGTCGTGTCCCCAGTCACTTTAGTCAGACTGAAATATAATTAATCTCAATTAGTTTCTATGAAGAGAATATTGTTTCATGCTTTTGATTTCTCCTGAGAAGATTGTGTATAACCTGCTTCACTTTTGTCTGCAAATCATGAAGGAAACATTAACAAGAAAGCACTCGACACTAAAAACGGTAGGATATCTGACATACTTCTGTTTGTACAGAAATCGTAAATGGGGATAATGATTCACTATATGTCCCATGGATTCAAAGAATTCACAAGGAATACAATCATTTAAACTTCACCTTTTTTACTTGAAACTGGTAACAGAATCTCAATAATTCCTTCTGAAGGTACCTCTCGTCAGTTTCTTGACCAAGATGAATTGCAAATATATTTATATTTCTTATAATTGAGGCCTCGGATCGAATAACCGGGCGAGCGCTCGAACCGTGGTATATGTATTGTCCAGGCCGTGACGTCACACAACAAAATTAAAAGTTGGAATTTCGAAAAATGAAGAATACTAGGTGATAGGTCTTGAAAAATCAATGAGTCTCCGTTTACGATTTTTTTCCATCATTAACAGTTTTCGAGTTGAAAAATGGAAAGTATATATTTTTTTGCTCCAGAAATTAATGTTTTTCAATATTAAACTCGTTCTAACTCGCTCATTTTTCGATGTATCATAATAAATTTTGCAGATTCTGATTCGTAAGACTTCCCCGATGATGAGGATGTTTCAAAAATTTGTAAAAGTTAATAACAATTCAGATTTTTAAATCCGAAGTAAAACGCATGTTTTCCAAGCTTCACAGTAAAAAAGTGGTGGGGGAAGGTTGAGGTACGAAAAACTTCAAGCGACAAAGTTGTTCGCTAGTGTATGGACAAACTTTGTGGGAATTTTCAGATCGATTGAATCATTAGTTTGGAAAATACAGCGATTTATTTATTAGCGCGGAATAGAAATTTTTCACAATCTCACGTCGTTCAACAGCTGAACATAACGAACCAAAGGGAAGGTTGTATTCACCTGATTTCTCAACATAGATGCATGTTTTTCTGGTTGAAAATTCAAATATCAAACCTTTTCACAAGATTCGTTAACCATTGTTTTTTTTATAAACAATTTGATTATTTATAACGTTTTTGCGAACAAACTATGGGATTTCGAGGGAAAATGTCTCAACGAAACAGTTTTTGCTGAGGACTAAATGTCGTACTGAACATTTTCTTTATTTCTGGATTATTCATTCGAATATAATTATCATATTCAAATAAGTATTAAAATAATTCTAATACTTTGATTCTCCAACATAGATTCACATGTTTTTGGTTGCAGAATCCGAATACCTAGTTATTTTTGCAACAATCGTTATCCACCATTCCACCAAAAACATTCAATTTACTCACATATCACGTTCTTCCAGAATTTTCCTCGTAAAAATTTGGACAAAACCATCTACTAAACCCAAGTGGATCATTTATTTTCATCTACAATCCAAACAAATTATTTCCGAACTGTTGAGGTTCTTTTAGTTTTTTTAGCCTGGCTCATTATTCTCGGAAGTAGTGAGCAGGAATCCTCTAATGTATTTGATAGATGACTTAATTAACGATATATGTATATTACTATGCATATCTCAGATGCATTTAATAAGGGATATATTCCAAAATCTTTTGGTGATTCAAGTATCATATACATTATGTTTGAAATGAAATGCAACATAATGTAAATACAATATTAATATGTGTTTGATACGTATTTGAAATCCAAGGCGCGGGGGGTTTCTGTACTGCATAGTGTTTTGTTTATATCTCCTTCCGAAACAAATTCAGAACGTTGCGTTTATGATCGTGTTATTGTTTCAATAATCATTCATTTTCTGAAAGTGACGCGTTCTGTTCTGAACAAACTCTTTTTATTTTGATAAATTGTCAATGATTTTTTTCAATAACGAACAAGGAATATTGTTTCAAAGTTTGTCAATATGTTCACTGAAAATGTATATGAAGATACTGGTCGTAAACGACAGAAAAGAGAAACTTCGTGGAAATCTGCTGTGAAAAAATCATGTCGGAATGAGGTATACTGATTTCTAATATACAAATTTTGAATGGCACATTCATTAATTTCCAATAAGCTCATTGTGAGATTCCTCATGAAATCGAATCAGATCCACGGAGAGAAATGGATTATACACTGTTAGAAATTTGAACTCGCGTAACCATTTTTTGGTGTGTATATAAGTCCATCAATTCTGTGTTAAACTTTTATTTCCGAACTGTGTTGACTTCACACAGATATGTGGCGGTATTATTGAGAATTAACACCGATTTGATTATAATCTGTACACAATCCCGGTGTGTATATAAGTTCATCAATTTGGTGTTAGCCTTTTTCAACAGTGTACTAATCGTATTATACAAATGTGGATACTCACTGGTAATATCCATACGTTTATAGGTATGAACTATCTATTTACTGCTACAATATAAGATTCTTACAGTCAAACTTCCTATATTATGGGAGTAATATACTTACAATTATTTTACTTACTTTGTATTTTCATCGTATCATCATCTGTATTCTACACTGAAAAAAAAATTTATTCCAGTCAAATAAATATTCATTTGTCCTGTACCAAAGAAATATTTATTAGAATTAACAAAATAGTCTTTGGAACCAAAATAATTTATTGGAATCAAATAAACGATTAAAACCATTTATTTAATCCAAATAAATTATTTTGGTTCCAAAGAATATTTTGTTAATTCTAATAAATATTTCTTTGGTACAGGACAAATGAATATTTATTTGACTGGAATAAATTTTTTTTTCAGTGTAATCGTACACGAAAAGAAATTTTTGTAGTTAGATTTACTATGAGATTATTGCGACGAAGGAACAGACTGAACTATGACGAAATTCCTTATGAAACATAGTAAATATGACCACCATTCTATTGAAGTTCCATAGTGAAAACTCTTGAAAAGTCTCCAGAACTCTCACTAAGATTTTCTGAAAATCTTAATGTTCCTATGTCAAGAAAAATGTTGAACTCTTCAAAAATCTTATTCTTCCTGAAATTCATGACTTTCCGCAAGAGTTATCCAAAGTTAATAAGAATTATTCAGAGTTCTACAAAAAAAAATATAGGCAAAAAAGATGACTTTATAGGAATTTTGAAGGTTTAAAAAGACTCATAAAGTAATAGTAGTTACATTTGTAAGGAATACTCAAATAACGAATTCGATTATCTTTATAAAGCGGAATAATTTATTTGAAATATTTTCCTATGGGTTATAAGAAACATTATACCTCACAATCGATTTCTCTCCGTGAATGCAGTTCGTATTCACAACCAAAATCAATGCACTCATCAAACCTAAACTGGCGTTCAACATGAACGAATGAAACGTTGTAGGGGGAACAATATGTTTCAAAGTCAGGGAATGTAATTGCCGCAAAAGTTTCCAACGCTGTGGAGTCGTGTTGTGTCAAAAATTGCTTTAAAAACGTTGCTAATCTTGATCAAGAAAAGAGCTTTGAGATTTTTTGGAAGTCTGGTTCCTACGATGTGCAAAACGCTATTCTGAGAGGGGTGATGAAAAGAAAACTTTCGCCAGGACAAGACCAAAACGCTGCGAAGGAAATTACTTTGTGGGAATATACTTTTAATTCCCCAAATACCAGCACACCTGTTTGCCGAAATCTCCTACTGAAGCTGTTTCAAATAAATAAATCCCGGTTTGAAACAATCCAAAAAAACTTCAAAATAATGAGTCTTTAGGCGATAATCGTGGTCATCACAAAAGTCATACTGTTAGATTACCATACACTGTCGAAAAATCAATACAACAGCACTGTCGATCCATTCCCCATTCGGAATCTCAATATACTCGCGAGCATTCTAAATTGAAATATTTTGACTTCCCAGACTTAACGCTAAAAAAATTGTATGAGTTATTTTTAGAATATTATTCTGCTATGACAAATGATCCTAGGCCTCCGATTTATGAATCGACGTACAGGAAATATTTCAATCGTAACGTCAATTTCACCTTTCGTCAACCACGAACTGATGTGTGCAATTTTTGTTTCGAGAATGAAAGGAATCCAGGCAAAGCAGAAGATCTTGCGAATCATAAAAAAAGTGTGGAGTTATATAAATGCCTAAAATCCAGTATGTTATCACAACAAAATGTTTTAAGCTGTGAATTTGACTTTGGTCAAAATCTTCCTCTCCCGAAAATTCCTGTATCTGACCAATTCTATAAACGATTATTGTGGCTTCACGTATTCAATATACCTACTTTCGGACCAGCAAAAAGAAGTTACATGTACCCTCAAATAGAAGGATTATTCAAAAAGGGAGGCAACACAGTTTGCAACCTTTTGTTGCATTGCATTACTAAAGAACTTGAACTCCAATGTTACGATAAAATTTTCCTTTTTTCTGATGGTTGTGGAGGACAAAATCGCAATTATACAGTGTTAAGATTTTTATCATTATTATCTACATATCTCCAGTTGGAAATTCAACACGTTTACCCAATTAGAGGACATTCTTACTGCCAATGCGATCGTAATTTTGGTATGTATGGGCAGAAGAAGAAATCCTTAGAAGTAATTGAGACAGAGGATGAATACTTAGAAATCGTAAGATCTGCGAGAAATCCTCCTTTTATCATAGTACAACATACCGACTATAAGTATCCAATGTTGGACTGATTTTGGAGAACGCATGTAAAATTCCAAAGAAATTATCAATTAGTAAAGCAGTTAGGATCAATTACCATCCAAACGGTCAAATAGACGTTTTTGAAAAGTACGATAGGTGTCCGGTTAGGGATCGTACCCATACCACGTGACCTTTTTCTTACTTCCTTCTCTATCTTACTCATTATGCCTGAAGTTGGTGCAACAAGGAACGAGACAAATAAAAAGGTCACGTAGTATGGGTACGTTCCCTTACATACTTTATTGAATTTTCTGTAACACTGGATGATTTGAAAAATGCACCGCAAACAGATTGTGTTGGTATCACAAAGGAGAAAATGAAAGATGTCCAGTCCTTATTGCGATATTTGAGTCCGAAGGGACGAAGTTTCTTCAATGATTTATTCAAGAAAATTGGAACAAAAAAAGACTCTCAAACTTCGAAACTCACTTAATATGTATGAGAGAATGTTATGTACGTTGGCCATTTATTATCATATAACCATACAAAACATTTTATATCAACCACAAATTTTGAGAAAATTATATTCATATTGAGAAGAACACGCTTGTATAATGATGATAATGATAACAGTGATTATAATAATATATTTTTTTATCTAACTATTTGTAAGTCTTTGTATTTCCGTAGTAAAGTCGACATTTGAAAGGATTACAGTCAACATTTCATTCCTTCTTACATAATTCTCTTGATAAATATTCTCTAAATCTGAAATAGCGGGAATCTCACTCGGACGGGAATATAGGTTCCCTTCTGACGGCCTAAAGAGTTGATTCTCACTCGAACAAAGTGGAATTCCACTCTCTAAGCAGTCAGAAGGGGGCCTATCTTACGGTTCAGTGGGATTTTTACTCTTTGAGATTCAAAGATTATGATGATGTTTATAATATGCAATTGAAAAATGTACACTGTTGAAAATTTCTTAGAACTTCATTCATTTTCCAATTGAACTGTCAAAATAAAAAAAGTTTGTTCGGAACAGAACGCGTCACTTTCACAAAATGAATGATTATTGAAACAATGCAGTAAAGAACCCCCCCCCCCCCCGCGCCTTGGATTTCAAACACGTATCAAACACATATTAATATTGTATTTACATTATGTTGCATTTCATTTCAAACATAATGTATACACTGAAGCTGTAATTTCATGGGGCGTCGAGCATCGAGCGTCAACATTAGAAAGAAAGAGAGGTCACACAGTTCTTCTCTGTCCTTCTAATGTTGACGCTTGATGCTCGACGCCCCAAGAAATTACATCTTGAGAGAAGAGCGATTTGGAGGTTCAGTAAATAGTATTATATTTGATCGATAAATCTGAATATTACTGAACTTTCAGCAACGTTTCACGAAATTTCAAGAAACATTATTGAAATTTTGCTTTACATTACTCAGTGTTCCACAATCGTTATTATATAATACAATATTCACGACCAAATTCGCTGTGTGTCACTCAATTCCTAAACGTCCAGTAATTGAGTGTTACACAGCAAATTTGGTTAGGAATATTGTATTCTATAAGAACGACTGTAGAACACTGAGTAATGTAAAGCAAAATTTCAGTAATGTTTCTTGAAATTTCGTGAAACATCGCTGAAAGTTCTGTAATATTCAGATTTATCAATCAAATATAATCAAGAGACGCGGTAGCGTCTCGACGCCAAGTAAATGAAAAAAACGTGAAAAAAAAAATATATATATGAATATACATGGAAAATATATACATACATGAAAAAGCAGAAGTCGCGCGCTATCGTGTATCTTTACTCGTAAACCGAGATTTAACCTCCTAAAAAAATTTCAATGCACAATAACTCGTCACACATTGAATGTCACAAAAAAATAATTACACTTTTAGTATATAATTTGACTATACACTTTCGAATAAGCACACTACGAACTTAATCAGTTTACGCGATACCGAGTTATAAACATTTCAAATTTTCATGCGATCAAAATATCATCAGGATTTCTTCTTCGTCAGTGATTTATATTCTTCTAATCACTTACAACATGTTCATCCAATCTGTCTTTTTCTTTTTAATGGTGGATATTGTATCTCTCTCTTTGTTCCAATATCCAATAGCGTTCATTTTCTTCCTCAAACTTGTGTGAGAAATAAAGGATTCTGTCTCTTTCTTTTTACCAACGTCCAATAGCGTTCATTTCAATATATATAGAGTATATACCTTGTAAATACGTAAACAAATATAACCTGTCAATGAGGCGATGTGTTAATAGGTTATTATAATATTAAAAGAATAATGAAAAAATGGATGAATTACAGGCTACTACATTAGAAGTTACAACAGGTTATCAGACAAAAATCAAACGAACAAATAACTTTGAATTATATATACTTTTATTATATATTACTTCAGAAAATTCATGAATCAATGGATGAATAAACGATGAAGAGGTTATTTGTAAAAAAACAAAAAGTTTGAGGAAGGTACAAATAAATCTATTTGCTACATTCAGAAAATTGGAATATACACAGGTAAGCTGTGTATGATGGATTATTCATGAAATGTATGATTCCGTTACAGGCAAAAGCATTGCAGATATACCATGATCCCTGACGGACAGTGTGCTACTATTGGTTCCTCTAACCGGAACCAGAGACAAATTATAGAAAATCATACAAGGTATAGTTAAGGAAAATAATTCAAACTTATAAATTCTGAGGCAAAAGACAGTCCGCTACTGTCCTATCCTCCTACTAGAGTCGTAGGCAGATGATCAAATGGATCATACGGAGTATGCTCAAGGGGAATGATTCAAATTGATTCGCAATCTTTCTATAGGCCAAAACGTAACGGATATATCATAACTCCTGACGGATAGCCAGCTACTGTCAATTTATCCAATTAGGATCGTAGACAATTGATGAAAAAGATTATACCAAGCTTGCTTGAGAATTAATCAAGTTTATTTGCTATTTCTTTACAGGTAAAATTATAGTGGGTATACCATATCCCTGATGGACAGTCCACTGGTCTGTACTATTTCCTAACTAGAATCCTGAGCAAATGATGAAACAGATAACATTGAGCTTACTCAGAGAGAAGTGAATGAATGAAACATTGTCCTCCTTGCATACCCTGATCGACAATGACTACACTTGAGCTCAACTAAAGCGACTAGAGATGTTGCTTATTTTAAAATAACCGTTCCAAATCTTTTTCATCTTTCTTCAGAGAAAAAACCATACAGAGATGTCTGGTAAGAAAAGGTACGTTTAACATAATTTTATTGTCTGTGTAGTTTTGATGAAGAGTATCATCTAATGGAACAGTCCATTGAATCTAACCAAATCAACTTGAGAATCAGACATCAACTACATTGACTACAACAACAACATGAACTACATTCTACTGCATTGACTTCAACTAGAACATTGTACAAGATTCAGTAGGTTTCTTTGACAAAGGCTGTTATCGGATTCTTGAATATAAATGAAATTGATAGTATTGGTAGCTAACATACAGATCTATGGTATGTTTGCTTCATTTTGTTCCATCCTCATTCACCTGTGATGCTATTCAAAGAATCTAATAATAGTATCGGATAGATCTGTGATATATTCACTGCACTCTTGCCTTTGCTTCACTCGACTAAGAGGTCACCAAATGGAATTGATAGTGACAGCTATCGTCTAACTAAATAGCTAGCGTACAAATTTATGATTTGTCTGCTTCATTTCTGCTTCGTCTCCATCCACTTGTGATTCTACTCCGAGAAACTGACGAGTCCAGTATGTCGTCAAGATCTGTGGCATATCTGCTGTGCTTTTGCCTCTAGAGAAATCGTTTTGTTCAATTAATAGTTTTGATTCAAAATATTTGACATACTTCAATGTAACTGAAGTGCCTGGAGACCAACCTCAATCTTCAACGTTTTTCAAACTTCTTATATCTCATTGAGGTTGTGTCATGAACTTCTCATTCTAAAAACTTTTTATACTGCATTGGGGTTTTTGGATGATTCCACGTTCTGATTATATTTGATATTTGATGAATTCCACTGTCTGATGATAAGCGATGATTCAGTTGTTGATTCGTTACATAATCTTTAATAATCCCTTTCATGCCATTCATTATCAATTGAACCCACTTTATAATCTGTAGTTCATCCATTCAATACAAATTGCCTATGGAATTACCCAAATGAAATGGATAGTGGTGGTAGACGACGTACAGATCGAATGGTATATTTGCTTCGTTTTTGTCTTTCCTCGTTGGCCTGATACTTTCTTGACCAAGAGTTGTTATCGGATTGCTTGAGTAGTATCACAGGTGTGTAAGAAAACACGAAAAAGAAGCAAATATACCATAGACCTGTACGTCATCTACCACCACTATCAATTTCATATAAGCGGTCTTGTGAAAATTTGGTATTGAATGTATGAATTACAGATTACAAAGTAGATTCAATTGATAATGAATGGCATGAAATGGATGATTAAAGATTATGTAATGAATCAATAACTGAATCATCACTTATAATCAGGAAGGGGAATTCATCAAAAAACCCCAATGCAATATAAGGAGTTTTTAGAAAGTGAAGTTCATGACAAAACCTCAAAGAGATGTAAATAGTTTGATCAACGGTAGAAGTTGAAGTTGGTCTCCAGTTACTTTAGTCACATTGAGGTATATCAGAGCAATTTTTTCAAAGACGAAAACACAGTAGATATGCCACAGATTCTTACAACATGCTGGGCTCATCAGTTCCTTGGAGTAGAATCATAGGTGGCTGGAAACGAAGCAGAAATGAAGCAGACGTATCACAAATTTGTATGCTAGTCATCGTCACTATGAATCTCATTCGGTGGCCTCATAGTCGGATGAAGAAAAGGCAAAAGCGCAGTGGATATATCACAGATCTATCCGATGCTGGTATCAGATTCTTTGCGTAGGGTTTCAGGGGGATGAGAAAGAAACAAAATGAAGCGAATATACCATAGATCTGTGAGTTTGCTATCACCACTATCAATTTGCATTACAGATTACAAAGTGGGTTCAATTGATAATGAATCCCTTGATTCTCCGAATAGAATTACAGGTGCATGAAGGAAGAACAGGCAAGATGCAGATATATCATACATCTGTATATCATGTACCAGCAGGATCAATATCAATAGGTCGCGTCATAAGAAAATGAAGAAAAGACAGGAGCATAGTGGATATTGAACAAGTCATTGCATCAGGTATACTACTATAAGATTCTTCCAATAGAATCACTGGTGGAAGGAGAAAATGCAAAAAGGATACAGGTGTACCATACATCTGTACATTACATACCAGCATGATCGATCATCAATCAATCATGATCAATATCATTATGCAGCGTCATAGGAAAATGAAGAAAAGGCAGGAACGCAGAGGATATACAACAGGTCCTTGCGTCGAGTATACTACTATCAGATTCTTTCAATAGAATCACTGGTAGATGAAGGCAAAGCAAGAAGGACGCAGATGTACTATACATCTGTATGTCACTTACCATCATCATCATTAGGTAGCGTTGAAAGAAAATGAAGGAAAGACAGGAGCGCTGTGGATATAACACAAATTTTTGCATCAGATGCACTTGACTGACCAATTGATGAATGATTACGCAGACTGTTTAGGATCAACTCGACGAAAATGGAGTAGATACAAAAGTATTCTGATTATAGAAATTGTTGTAGAATAACTACAGGTCAACCTGACTGATATAATTGGAGATAAAATTCATTCCAAATGTTTTCTTCCAAAGTTTTATCTCTCCAGATGTTCCATTCGAGCTGGATTACATTTCTATTCTCAAAAACTTGTATTCTTATCTTTCATTACCTTTGTTTTCAAATGATTCAATTCTCGAATATCATGAATATTAAATATCTTTATTTTAATATATTTTGATATTCACATATTATTATTCTTAAATATGTGTTACAAATGAAAATAATCTTATTCAACCGCCCATTTTTCTCCTCATTTCAACATATATTCGATAGTGAGGATTTGTGAGAGTGAAAATATGTGAGAATAGATATTTATCAACAGTGATATGGAGGAAAGAATTATCTGCAAATCAAGGTGATTGAGAATACAGATCTCTAAAGGAAAATGTTTAATTGAAAATAGAGTATTTGAGAGAAAGAATATTTCGGAGTGTTATATATGTTGAAAATGATATTACAATTACGGATATTAGTTTGAATGAATGAGGATTAACCTGATTGATGTAGCTGGAGATAGAATTGATTCTAAAATATTCTCTCCAAAAGTTTGAACCCTCCAGTTGTTTCATTCAAGCTGAATTGTATTTCCATTCTTACGAACTTCTATCTTTAGTTTTGATTACGTTTGTTTTCGAATAATTCTATTCTTTAATATCATCAACGTTGAATACTTTCATCCTCACATATTTTCACTTCTGCAGGTCTGTATTCCCAAATATCCCTGGTCAAACAATCCGATTGAATCCGATAGAAAAAAATTTTATCGGAATGAATTGAGTTTCTGCATCGGAAATTTCCTATCGATACCAATAAGATAATTTTTAATTGGATTTAATCGGTCTTTCCCCTGGTTGAAAAATCCGATTGAATCCGATAAAAAAACATTTCATCGGAATGGATTGAGTTTCTGCATCGGAAATTTCCCATTGATACCAAGAAAATAATTTTCAACTGGATTTAATCGGCATTTTCCCTGGTGAAAAAATCCGATCAAATCCGATGAAAAAAACTTATCGGAATGAATTGATTCCTGCATCGCGATTTTCTTATTGAATTTTATTGGTTGTTAACCCAACCAACGAACGGTTTATATACATTATATACGCGCATTTTATATCAATTAAACAAACACATATATCATTTATTCAATCATTACGTATGACAAATTATTGCTGAAATGAATTCAAACGATCATTTATGTGTTATTAACATGGTGATCACCCATCCACCTTGTACCGCAGTTGTCGTTGCTTAACCTAGAAGAGCGATCTGGAACACCCGCTCGCTCGATGCCGTGGTTCGCTTCCTATCAATGTGAACAGAATGACTGTCTTATGTCAGGGATGGGTGTCCTATAGTAATAAGATTCAATTGGTAATAGTCCATTGGACATATGAGGGATTGTATCGGTCTTAATGAGAGCATGGGAGTTCATTAATAATAAAAATCCCAATGAAGACCAAGAAAATATTTTCCAATTGGATTCAATCGGCATTTTATGATGGATGAAAAATTCCGATTGATATCAATACAATATTTTTCAATTGGATTCAATCGGTATTTTATCAATTATGAAAATCCTAATTGATACGAGTCAAATATTTTCCAATGGGATCCAATAGGTATTTTATCAATGATAAGAATTCCGATTGATATCAATGAAATATTGTGTAATTGGATTCACTTGGTATTTTATGATCAATGACAATTCCGATTGACGCCAATACAATATTCTTCAATTGGATTGAATCGGTATGTTATTAATTATGAAGATTCTAATTGATACCAGTCAAATATTTTTCAATGGCATCCAATAGTCATTTGATTAAATCGAGATTTTATTGATTATTGAAATTTTAATTGATATAAGTGGAATATTTTTTCAATGGAATTCAATGGGTATTTCATGGTTGATAAAAAATTCCGATTAATACCAATAAAATATTTTTTAATTGGATTGAATCGGTATTTCATTAATCATGAGAATTTTGATTGATACCAGTCAAATATTTTTCAATGGGATCCAATTGGTATTTTATCAATAATAAAAATTCCAATTGATACCAAGAAAATATCTTTCATTTGATTAAATCGAGATTTTATTGATCCTTAAAATTCTAATTGATATCAGTGAAATATTTTTCAATAGAATTCAATGAGTATTTCATTAATCATGAAAATTCCAATTGATACCAAGAAAATATTTTCTCATTAGATTCAATGGGTATTTTATGATTGATAAAAAATTCTGATGGATACCAAGAAAATATTTTTTAATTGGATCGAATCGGTATGTTATTAATTATGAAGATTCTAATTGATACCAGTCAAATATTTTTCAATGGCATCCAGTAGGTATTTTATCAATAATAAAAATTCCTATTGATACCAAGAAAATATTCTTCATTTGATTAAATCGAGATTTTATTGATTATTGAAATTTTAATTGATACCAGTCAAATATTTTTCAATGGGATTGAATATTCAATCCCGTAAATATTCCTTTTCTTTCCCATAAATTGCACTGAAAAAAAATTTCATCGAAAATCAATTATATTTTGTTGTTAGGGTAACTGAATATCATAGTCAAGTCAACGAATATACGGTCAGATTGACAGTATAATCGTTGACTTGATACCATGATGGTTGATTCAACTGCATGTAGTTGAGTCAACAGTGCATGTAGTTGAGGCAACAGTCAGATTCAGTTGGATATATCCAATCGTATTCTACTGTTGAATCAACTATATCACCGTTGTCTGTACCCACCTTTTTTTTCAGTGTGGGATGATCGAATAATCCAATTGAAACCTATTGACCAATAAAATGAACAAACTCAAATCGAATTGGATATTCTGGATAGGAACCCAGTAAGTTTTGAATTTTGTAAAATTTTCCCATTGGTTCCGATAAGCCGAAATCACCGAAAATTCTGATAAAAACCGATGATTCAATCCGCTGAAAGGAATTCTGAATTCGAATTGGATATTTCTCATTCAATCCTATTCAATTTTCAGATCCGTAAATGGTCCTATTATTCCCCATGAATTCGGATAGTGGAATAATCCGATTGAAACCTACAGACCGATCAAATCTGTACGAACTCTAATCGAATTGGACATTCTTCATAAAAACCGATTAAATTTCCCATTACGTAACATTTACGATCGGTTCCAATAGCTTTAGGTCATGGAAATTCCCGATAAAAACCATTTTCCTCACGAAATGGAGAAATTTTCAAACTCTCAATCAGATATCCATCATACAAACCGATTGATCACTGAAAGTCATATTAATTCCAATAAAACAAATATTTTTCTATCGGTGAATCCTCGATTCAATCCTATATATACCACGTTCCAATTAATTCCTATTCATCTTGAATCGGTAGTTGAGCCTCTCCGATTGACCCTATTCATTCCGATTAATTTTGAAACGGTTTTTATCGGTTCCTATTGGACCTTTTAACGAGGGCTATGCTACCTGGAGTATCATCCCATACAGCACACGAGTTCCCGCAAAAAGTTTCCGTTATGCTAATCAATATGTATTCATTATAAATATCTTGAATTCAAAATGAACTATCAATGAACAACTTAATGTTCAGAACGGACTCATATCGAGATTTCATAATGAATTGTTCGAGCATTCAAGACGTTTTCATTTTGAATTCAAAATATTCATAATGAATACATATTGATTAGCATAACGGGAATTATCTATTGCTGTCCAATGATGAGATGACTGATGGAAACCCAAGTGGGTTTTTATATCACATGAATTATCTGAGGACATTTCTTTCATTGCTACGATTGTCACTATAGTACTATTGCTACTGTAGTTTATAAACTCGACATGAGTATTTGATTGTTCTTTCCACTCAATTCAAGGCAAATTCAGAAAAAGAAGTGGAATCCCTATAAAAAACCTCAAAAAGGTAAAAGAATAACGCCAAGTACATGAAAATGTGGTCAGTATTCACAAAAAAAAAATGGAAACATGACTAAATACACATCCGGGAAGAAAATTTCATTATATTCAAAACTTCAAGAAGATAAAAAAGAATATGCTCCATCTGAAAAAAAAGATGTGAAATCAATATGAGCTACCAAGTACATTTGGTTATCTAAATGGGATGTGAACGATTTTTGCTATATTGTAACTTCAGTTTGTTTAAACTGTATTCAAAGTCATTCATGATCTTCGAAAAACATTATTATATTGGAAAATCAACTCAATCGAGTGTATTGTTCTGCCCATATATGAATAAAATGAATGAGATTCATCCTGCGACGGGAGAAAATTAGAAAAAAAAAATTGAAAAAAGAAATTATCCCAAAAACAAAGAATAAAAAAATCTAAAAACACATTCTAAAGGAGAATTTCACTGCATTCAGAATTTCGAGGGGATATAAAAGGATATGCTCCATTTGAAAAAAAAAGATATGAAATCAATATGAGCGACCAACTACATTGGTTATCCAAAGGATATGTGGACGATTTACGTTATATTGTAACTTCAGTTTGTTCAAACTGTATTGAAGGTAATTTATGATTTTCAAAAAAGCACTATTGTATCAAAAAAATAAATAGAACAAGCGTATCGTTCTGCTCGTATATATAGATACCAAAAAGTGAAAAAAAAGTAGAATTCCACATAACATACAAATGTCTCACAAAAACCCCTAAAAACTCCAACACAGTAAAAAATACCGTCAAATCCCAAAAACCATACAAACGTTTTACAATAACGCTTGAAAAAAAATCCTTGAAGAAAATACTTCACTCTTTCCGGAAGATCACTTGATATAAAAAATATACCATTAAAAAAAAAGATGTGATAGGCAACCCTGTTTCGGAATTCGCATCAACCAGTAACACTTGGCGTGGCCGAAGAAGATTTTATGAAATTATATCATTTGAATTTCTTATTTAATGTTCTATAGAAATTCATTTGTATATAATAAAGGCTAAAAACTTCTACCATCGGCCACGCCAAGTGTTGCTGGTTGATGTGAATTCCGAAACAGGGTTGCCTTTCACATCTTTTTTTTTAATGGTATATTTGTTATATCAAGTAATCTTCCGGAAAGAGTGAAGTATTTTTCTCAAGGATTTTTTTTCAAGCGTTATTGTAGAACGTTTGTATGGTTTTTGGGATTTGACGTTATTTTTTACTGTGTTGGAGTTTTTAGGGGTTTTTGTGAGACATTTGTATGTTTTGTGGAATTCTACTTTTTTTTCACTTTTTTGTAACTATATATACGAGCAGAACGATACGCTTGTTCTATTTATTTTTTTAATACAATAATGCTTTTTTGAAAATCATAAATTACCTTCAATACAGTTCAAACAAACTGAAGTTACAATATAACAAAAATCTTCCACATATCCTTTGGATAACCAATGTACAATGTAGTTCGTCGCTCATATTGATTTCATATCTTTTTTTTTCAAATGGAGCATATCCTTTTATATCCCCTCGAAATTCTGAATGCAGTGAAATTCTCCTTTAGAATGTGTTTTTAGATTTTTTTATTCTTTGTTTTTGGGATAATTTGTTTTAAAAATTTTTTTTTTCTAATTTTCTGCCGTCGCAGGATGAATCTCATTCATTTTATTCATATATGGGCAGAACAATACACTTGATTCAGTTAATTTTCCAATAGAATAATGTTTTGCGAAGATCATGAATGACTTCGAATACAGTTTAAACAAACTAAAGTTACAATATAGCAAAAATCGTTCACATCCCATTTGGATAACCAAATGTACTTGGTAGCTCATATTGATTTCACATCTTTTTTTCAGATAGAGCATATTCTTTTTTATCTTCTCGAAGTTTTGAATATAATGAAATTTTCTTCCCGGATGTGTATTTAGTCATGTTTCCATTTTTTTTTTTTTTGTGAATACTGACCACATTTTCATGTACTTGGCGTTATTTTTTTACCTTTTTGAGGTTTTTTATGGGGATACTATTTACTGAACCTCCAAATCGCTCTTCTCTCAGTGTATGATACTTGAATCACTAAAAGATTTTGGAATATATCACTTACTAAATGCATCCGAGATATGCATAGTAATATACATATATCGTTAATTAAATCATCTATCAAATACATTAGAGGATTCCTGCTCACTACTTCCGAGAATAATGAGCCAGGCTAAAAAAACTAAAAGAACTCAACAGTTCGGAAATAATTTGTTTGGATTTTAGATGAAAATAAATGATCCACTTGGGTTTAGTAGATGGTTTTGTCCAAATTTTTACGAGGAAAATTCTGGAAGAACGTTTTTTTATGTGTTTGTGATATGTGAGTAAATTGAATTTTTTTTGGTGAAATGATGGATAACGATTGTTGCAAAAATAATTAGGTATTCGGATTCTGCAACCAAAAACATGTGAATCTATGTTGGAGAATCAAAGTATTAGAATTATTTTAATACTCATTTGAATATGATAATTATATTTGAATGAATAATCCAGAAATAAAGAAAATGTTCAGTACGACATTTAGTCCTCAGCAAAAACTGTTTCGTTGAGACATTTTCCCTCGAAATCCCATAGTTTGTTCGCAAAAACGTTATAAATAATCAAATTGTTTATAAAAAAAACAATGGTTAACGAATCTTGTGAAAAGGTTTGATATTTGAATTTTCAACCAGAAAAACATGCATCTATGTTGAGAAATCAGGTGAATACAACCTTCCCTTTGGTTCGTTATGTTCAGCCGTTGAATGACGTGAGGTTGTGAAAAATTTCTATTCCGCGCTAATAAATAAATCGCTGTATTTTCCAAACTAATGATTCAATCGATCTGAAAATTCCCACAAAGTTTGTCCATACACTAGCGAACAACTTTGTCGCTTGAAGTTTTTCGTACCTCAACCTTCCCCCACCACTTTTTTACTGCGAAGCTTGGAAAACATGCGTTTTACTTCGGATTTAAAAATCACTGAATTGTTATTAACTTTTACAAATTTTTGAAACATCCTCATCATCGGGGAAGTCTTACGAATCAGAATCTGCAAAATTCATTATGATACATCGAAAAATGAGCGAATTAGAACGAGTTTAATATTGAAAAACATTAATTTCTGGAGCAAAAAAATATGTACTTTCCATTTTTCAACTCGAAAACTGTTAATGATGGAAAAAAATTGTAAACGGAGACTCATATTGATTTTTCAAGACCTATCACCTAGTATTCTTCATTTTTCGAAATTCCAACTTTTAATTTTGTTGTGTGACGTCACGGCCTGGGCAATACACATACCGCGGTTCGAGCGCTCGCCCGGTTATTCGATCCGAGGCCTCAATTGGAAATCGATAAAGGAAAGAACAATCATATGGAGAAAAGAGTTAGAATATTGAGTGAGAAAACAAATCAGATTTTGAATAGTAGTTGTGATATGAGTTGATAATTTATTTCTTCAATATTTTGATTTTCATGAAATGGAGGGATAACATGATAAGCTTGAGTGAACAATATTCATGAGAATGAGTGGAATCCCCACAAAAACTCAAAAAAGTAGAAAAAAACGCCAAGTCCATGAAAAAATGTTAATCTCCCACAATAACAATTGACAAAAACTTCTTGAATAAAAACCTCACTCTCCACACAGCACCGAATGTCTCAGTAATATTTTTAGAATATTACAATGTCTCGCTCAGAACATTCTGTGTGAAATATTCATACAAGATCTTATAGATATCGCAGATACAATATTCCGTTGAGAATGTTCTGAGAATCTTCCAATTGTAACATTGCACATACAATGATCTTTGATGTTCTGGAAATCTACGATGAGGATTATGCTGAATTTGTCAAAAATGAAGTATTCTGAGCATATGACTGTAGCAATATTATATGAAGCAAAATGAATTTTCATACACTTGACCTAAGCCTTGGTAAAATTTACTATTCAAAATCGAAAAAAACGCCTCCCCTATACTGAGAGAAAAAAACAATAATTTTCATTGCAAATATGGATGAAAAATTATTATTTTTGTTTCCAAAACAGAGACATCGCGGACCAAGTCTGAAAATTACAGTCATAATAGTAGCAATCTGAATTTCTGACCGCAGAATTTATAATAAACGATTTCTAATAGAAAAAGATTGACATTTTGCAATTGTAGATATTAATTTTTATTCAATTGAGTCAAATTCAGATGGTTGAGATTTTGAAATCGAAGATTGTAATTTTTATTTCATCATAGGGATTCGAAAAATAATATGAAAAAGTGAACATGTCGTAGTTATTCTACTGGATTCTAATTGATCGGAAATCTACATCAGCTTACAGACAACGCCTTAACACCTACTTAGTATACCATACTCACGGATTCAAAGTCTTACAAACTATACGTTTTTCAATTATCTTGAATTAACCTGTATTATTGACGGGATTTGGACACTAACATTTCGTAGAAAATTTTGTTTCCCAGGGAGACACGAACTCTGATTTCACGCAAGTGATTGAAGGATAACACGCGAACCACTGAGCCAATTCACCGCTGTGAGATTCGGGAGTTTTGAACGACACTTGAAGGCATTCAAGCATCAGAAGAAGCGAGTCAAATGTTGCGCCATTTTTTTCCATAAGTTATGCATTTACGGGAAATTTCAACTGCATAACAATGAACTACACGATGAAGATCAGTTCCTAAATATAAGTTTCTAAATATAAGTCTTTCACTGATTTCCGGCGAATATAAGAGGGGTTCAAAAGTAATAACCTGCAAATATCAAAATGTTTATAAATTTGTCTTCTAATACCTGCAAACCCAGAGGAAACCTAATCTTATATTTGAAGTTCAATGTTAGGTGTGCAAGTTCCTGAAATAACCACCTATTTCAAATTCGGATTCATCAAGTAACTGATGAAACAAATCAATGCAAATTTTAACCGCTTCTTCTGATGAAGTGCCCTTAACTATTCTTCAGAACAGAATATTCATAATAACCTGAGATGTAACATTTTCCAATACATTTAGCGATTACAATGTGTTATAGAATAAGGTAATAAAGAATCTTTAATTTAATCAATCCTGAAAAGTATTCCGTGGCTGTATCTAAGTTTAAAAATTATCCAATGAAGATATGGAAGTTCTGGCAGAGGATTGATTTATTACGTGTCCAATTTCTTGTTTTTCAACATTAAACTCGTCGTAACTCGGCCATTTTTTAATGTATCGTAATGAATCTTGCGTAATCCGATTTGTAAGACTTTCCCGATGACGTATATGTTGGAAAAATTTGTGAAAGTTAATAAAAAATTATGAATTTTCCGATCCGAAGTGAAAACCATCTTTTTCATGCTTTGCGTTGAAAAAGTGTCGGGGGAAGTATGAGCTACGAAAACCTTCCAGCGACAAAGTTGTTCGTTAGTGTATGGAGAAACTTTGTGGAAATTTTTAGATCGATTGAACTATTAGTTTTGAAAATACAGCGATTTTAATATGAACGCGCAACGAGGATTTTCCATCATTTCGCGTCGTGTTACCGGCTGAATATTGGAGTCCATAGGAAAGATTGTATTCATTTGATTTTTCAATGCGTGTTTATGTTTTTTGAGTTAGGGAATCCAAATATTGAAATATTGTGGCAAGATTCGTTACTTGTTTTCTTTACAAATAAATTCATTGTTTATAATGTTTTGATGGATAAACCATTCACTTTGAAAAAAAATTGTCCTTCGAACAAGAGAGGTTCCTTTATTCTATGAAACAAAAAACTTTGTACAGATTATTTTTTACAGAATTTTTTACATAAAACCAATATTTTGAATATGGAATCGTTTCAAATAAATAAAATTCACGATTACTCAGCCGAAACCGCTCGAAACTCCTTGAAAATTTGCATGCATATTCTGTATGCATTGAAAAAGTCATTGGGTTGGTTATAACGATGGGAATATTAAGTATATTATTCAATCATGTTTAATAATAAATTAATACTAATCAAAATCGTGCTGAGTAATCGTAAATTTTATTTATTTCAAACGATTTCATATTCAAAATATTGGTTTTATGGAGACATTATTTCAACAAAACTTTTCTTATTCTGTAAAAAATAATCTGTACACAGTTTTTTGTTTCATAGGATGAAGGAACCTCTCTTGTTCGAAGGACAATTTTTCTTCAAAGTGAATGGTTTATCCATAAAAACATTATAAACAATGAATTTATTTGTAAAGAAAACAAGTAACGAATCTTGCCAAAATATTTCAATATTTGGATTCCCTAACTCAAAAAACATAAACACGCATTGAAAAATCGAATGAATACAATCTTTCCTATGGACTCCAATATTCAGCCGGTAACACGACGCGAAATGATGGAAAATCCTCGTTGCGCGTTCATATTAAAATCGCTGTATTTCCAAAACTAATAGTTCAATCGATCTAAAAATTTCCACAAAGTTTCTCCATACACTAACGAACAACTTTGTCGCTGGAAGGTTTTCGTAGCTCATACTTCCCCCGACACTTTTTCAACGCAAAGCATGGAAAAGATGGTTTTCACTTCGGATCGGAAAATTCATAATTTTTTATTAACTTTCACAAATTTTTCCAACATATACGTCATCGGGAAAGTCTTACAAATCGGATTACGCAAGATTCATCACGATACATTAAAAAATGGCCGAGTTACGACGAGTTTAACGTTGAAAAACATTGATTTTCGATTTAAAAAAATAGGTGCTTTTTATTTTTTTTCTTGAAAACTATCGACCATAGAAAAAAATTGTAAGCGGAGACTCAGATTGATTTTTCAAGCCTTATCACTCAGTATTTTTAGATTTCCAAAAGTCCAATTTTTTTTTCGAACCTTCACGTGGTGGCTTGGACAATACTTTTACCGCTTTTCGAACGCATCGTCGGTTATGCTTTCCGTGGGCTCAATTTGATAAAAAATTACAGTTTAAAAGTTCAAATTTCAAATATCCTGCAATTGAAGAATGGTTGGGATCAATACAATATTTTGATTGGAACTAGTGATTTATTTGATTCATTGATATATTTTTCAATAAATATGAGTGTTCTAATCATAGATTGTAATTTACATAAACGATGTTCACTATCTTCGAACATCGTATTTTAATGTCGTAGATTTTTGTTGGCGATCATCTACTTTTCACAGCGATATCCTCGTTATGTGAATGAAGATTGTAATTTTTTTTCTTTTTTTCTCTTAGTGTAAGACCTATCCACTTTTCGTTTCAGAAGATTCTGAATCGGTTAGTCTATATCCCACGGCAACAAGTTTTCGAAGTTTTTCCATCGATCTTACTCAGCACTTTGTAAAATTTCAAATTTGAGGTCGAAAAACACCTCTCTTCGACGACCTACTCATTTTCTGTGTCAGAAGATTCTGAATTGATTGGTTTATATTTCACGGAAACGAATTCTTCAAACTCTCATCACAATGATTACAATAAATAGTACTCTGAGGGTGGTGTTATCTCGAAGATTGGCTGATGTGATAAAAGCCTTGACTCTCACTCGCAGAACCCGGTCTCAATCCCCACTGGGGAAACCTTTTAATAATCGACTTCGGAGCATGTTCTCTTCCACTCAAAGTGTTCCTGGCAAGCTCATTCAACATTTGTGGAAGTAAGCTCTGCAGAAATTTTTTTTCAACCCCAAGTAATATTTTGTAAGATTTTCAATACATGCGATTGTTACATTTTTTTCCGTACAGAATATCGCTGAAATGATAACATCAATATTTCAGAATGTCTCCAGAATGTTACCTCAATGATTTCAGCAATGTTTCAGAATATCTCCAGAATTTTACAAATATGGTGACATGAGACATCCTGCAGACATTCTGACAATCTTCTTGAGATATTTTCCAGAATATTACACATTGCAAATGTAATATTCTGACAATATTGCTGGGACATCCGGTGCTGTGTGGGTCTATCCAGAATTCCACTTGAAGTCGCAGATAAACTATTTAAAAAAAAAACAAAGATGTGAAACCGAAAGCAGCTACCAAGTACATTTGGTGATTCAAATGGTATGTGAAGAATTTTTGGGATATTGTAGCTTTAATTTGTCAAAAATGCATTCATAGTAGTTTTGAATTACTAAGAAAACATCCTCATCTTGGAAACATGTATGAATGAAAAAAGAACAGAAACTAAGTTGATCCATTTCACACACCAGAATTCTGAGTTATTCAAAACCAAACGTGTTGGTCGGTGAGATTTGTTTTGAAATCAACGTCAATACGGAATACTTGGCGTAGCTGATGATAATTTCGTGGAATCATATCATTCGAGTTTCTATCTTGATGCCCTTGAAACATTTTTTGGAATATATTCTACACTGAAAACTCCTGCTATCGGCCACGCCAAGTATTCCGCATTGACGTCGATTTCAAAACATATCTGACCGATCAACATGTTCTCGAGATAAGGATGTTTTCTTAGGAATTAAAAACTGGGATGAATGCTTTTTTGACAAATTAAAGCCACAATATCCCAAAAATTCTTCACATACCATTTGGATCGCCGAATGTACTTGATAGCTGTTATTGATGTCACATCTTTTTTTTTTCAAATAGTATATCTCCAACTTCAAGTGGAATTCTGGACAGAGTGAGGTTTTTATTCAAGAAGTTTTTATCAATTGTTATTGTGAAAGATTTACATTTGTTCATGGACTTGGCGTTATTTTTCTACTTCTTTTTAGTTTTAATTATACTCATCTCGGCTTATTCTATTGTAAGTATTTACTATTACGATGATTTCGGTTGGTGAGTCAAAGTATCGTTCTTTTTAACTATTTCCTGCATGTTGATTAACAATTTTCTTATCCACAAGTCTTACTTATCTCCTTCAAAGCGGTGTCACTTTCACAACATCTATAGGTATGAATCCCTAATGATATTTATTTTACAACTCTTCCGCGTATTTATATGTTAATACTTTTATTTCACAGGTACGATACTACTCATGGTGTAAGACGAGGGTTCTGCGTTGAGGTAAGGCATTGCACTGGCAATGCCATCAATGTTAAATTCATCGTCCCAGTTTCTCTTTTCTAACGGTGATAATTAATCTTCAATATCTTTTATACACAGTAAAAAGTAAAACTTAAAGTGATCCCGAATATCAGCTCAAAAATGCAGCCAAAAGTAGCGCCTATTCCAACTGAAAGTAAGCAATGAAGAAGACTGAATTTCAGTCAATTCCATCTTACTTTGGAAATTAAGATGGAATTCTATCTCAATTCCAAAGTAAAATGGAATTGACTGAAATTCAGTCTTCTTCATTGCTTACTTTCAGTTGGAATAGGCGCTACTTTTGGCTGCATTTTTAAGCTGATATTCGGGATCACTTTAAGGTTTACTTTTTACTGTGTAGGGGAGGTTTCGACGGGTACGTTACAGACTCAAATACATCATTCTGAGCATTCATAACAAAAACTATTGACGAATCCCACAATGAATCCATCAAAAATTCTCTATGAATGTAACAGGACCAACGTTCCGTACAGAAAATATACACAGAAAATATACACTCACACATATAATACAGTGCATTCTCCTAATGGTGTCGAATGGTGTCTTCCTCACTCTATCGAGGGTAGGCATTTGAGCGAGAAAGAGGTCCGTGGCGCTATTCAGAGAGCGCACTGTATATACTTACACAATCAATGTACATTTGTTTACGATTTCTGCAACCTGCCGTAGAGTTGTTGACACTTCGTTTTGGCCAGGGGAATACCTACGCTCAGATACCTGTGGAATCGAACATCAAAAATACTGTCGAGCATATTGTGAATCCTCTAACCGGCATACTCATATTTTTTTTCGTTGTTGAAATTTTGTCATATACCACCAAAAATTATTATCATAAGGTCCACTGAGAAGGCCCTGCATAGTGTTGCAGCTGATGTACAAAATCCAAGAATTGAAATTTCAGTTCAACTCAGATGACACAACAATATACCTAGGAGGATGCCCATAGCTCCCGAAACACGCATCGCGTTTCCGTTCATACGTCTGAGACAATGAAGAGAGCTCATGGAGTTCTCATCAAAACATGTGACTTTTTGTTGGTCAATCAAGCACATATAACTCGCATGCGAATTGATCTTTCATCCTCTTATTACAGTGAGTATTTGTTCTTGGCAATGATAGAAGACAGTCACAAAGGTGAGTCCTTTAAATTACGTTGGATATCAGATCAATTCTATATCTTGGACTGTTGTGACAAAGCGGCTCAAATTTGCGGAAGAGAATGAACGAATAATTCATTATTTTGATTTTGACGAGGCTTTTAAAAAAATATATAGAAATATGTATTTTTCTCCTTTGGTGTACGGATTTCTCTGATATTCCACTCAATGATCCCATCTTCTTTTATCGTGAGATTTTGCTAAATTTGTTTCAATTAATTTTTTTAAACGCACTACCCCCGATCAAGAATGGGGTTTTGTTCCTCGAATGGATTTCTTGCAGTAAGGACAGTCAGTGAGCCCATGCAGTCCACGTTCGATTGAAAAGAGTTTGCCGAAATATTCGTCATCAGCGATCCCAAAAACCCCTGGATACCAAGTTTGTGGAAAATCCGTTGAATTTTGGGATCTTTTTCGACTATATTGGGTTTGCCATTGTGAATTGTGAAATGTTTACAGCGGATTCGCAATAAGCGACCTAAAAAATCGAAGGGTACCGAGTATTGAGACAATTGAATGAGTTTTCCGATTTTTGCTCGCCATATTAGATTCGCCACTTTGAAATCTGGAATTTCGAGAACGGATCCGTAATCGGCAACTCCGCGAATCCCCGAATATCAGCCCCCACAGCACCACAGTCCCAAAAGAATTCATGAAGAATTCTTATTGCACTGATTGTATTCTTTACGAATTTTTCAAGAATTCTTTTGGGACTGTGGTACTGTCAGGCAGGTTTTAAACGAATCTGAGTACTCCTTATATTTTTGTGCAAGTTTATGGAATTTAGTCACACTATGTGCTGGGTGAATTTTTTCATATGGTTTCATCGTAGAGTGAGCAAAAAAAACTAATCTATCGAATTCATGGGACCAAATGCATCTATATACAGAGAACAAAATGTCCCCATTTGACAGAACTTTTAGCTCAATTTTAAAAGGCCTCGATAGGCGTTGGAAATTTCACGTTCAAATGACACGTAAACGATTGTTATTCATTGAAAATGCTGTAACTTTTGAACTGTTTGAGATGAAAATTTTTTCTAGATGGATTCTTATAGGGTATTGAATTCTCTAAAAAATCATCACAACGTTGATTTCTTTGAATGAAATATTCGTGTGTTTACTGGCCATGGAAGACTTTACTTTTTTGTTACTTTTATCGCCCGTATATATACAAATTTTTGAGTTCAAAGATCAATCATGAGGTGATTTCTTAGAGAATTCAGTGCCTCACAAGAATTTGCCCAGGAATAATTTTTATCTCAAAAGGTTCGAAAGTTATCGCATTTTTGATGCAAAAAATATTCTTACGTGTTGTTCGAATGAGAAATTTCAAATGCGCACCGACACCTTTTAAAATTGAGCTAAAAATTCTGCCAAACGGGAGGATTTTTTCTCGGTATATGGATCCATTTTGACCCATAAATTCGATAAGTTGGTTTTTTCTTGGCTCACCCTAGTACACAGCAACAAATTCGTGAAAACAGGATACCTTGTCCGATTAAAGGGTTAATGGCCTCGTGAGACTGTATAATCAAATCATTCCTTGATTTTTAAATCCCGTAAATACTCACACGGCTAATATTCAATTGATCTCTATACACTGAGAAGAAGAATAGTGAACTCAACCACGCAAAACGAAATCCATACGGAATGAAATTTGGCGCTTAATATGCAATCTTAATGAGTGGCTCTTACTCAGCCAGCACAGAAAATTCGCTGAACGTTTTAGAAACGTAGCCTGGATTCTAGGTGTTTTGGTCTTCAAAGAGTACACTGAGAAAAAAAAATTGTTTGAATTAATGAAATTGATTTCATTGATTCCCATTTCATTGCATTGAATAAATGTCTTTTTGACTCTAAAATAATTTCATAACCATAAAAAGTCGTTTCATTTGGACTATCAAATCAGCTCATTGAAATTTATTTTTTGAAATTAAAAATTCACTCTATTGACTGAATAACTAATTATTTTTGTCAATATCATCTTTTATCTGATTTATAACTCTGATTTGATGAATTCCAAAGTGAAAATCAATGAAATACAACTTCAATTTTATAACGTAAAGTTTCGTATGGAAATCGAGGTTGATTATACTTAGTATTTGAAATTCTTAACAATCATGTATTTGATATGATTATTGTTTTCTTCATCAGAATAATTATTGACTCCAAGTGAAAATATACTTCATAAAATGAATAGACATGGCTTACGAATGATGAACTTCTTCCATCATGAGAAAAACAACGCAAGATCAGGTTGATAAAATAATTATTATATTCAAGAACATGAAGTTATAGGACCAAGAATACTGTTATTCATAAACCGGTACAGTTGAGAGTATAATAATCTCATTCATTTCAATACAAGTGTTTTTATTCGGACAATAAAATCAAATCATATACCGAATAGTTGTGAATTTTAATTCCGAGAGTTCTATTTTTTCAACAGAAAACTGAATTCATGATCACAAGGAGATACTTCTTCTGTTCAAACTTCAGAGAAATTTCTTTGGATGAGATCTATTTTATAGAACAGATTTCATATGAACAATGATGGTTTGGATAATTTTAAAATCAATAAAATGAAGTATTATAACCCATGATTTGGGAATTCAAATCGGATGAAGCTATTTTATTCATGCTAATAAATGTGTTCTCGTAGTTTGAATCGTTTATAGAAACAAAACGAAAATCAAAACTCACGAAATCTGATAAATCATGGTTACATATCTTTTCGAATCGATTCTTTGCCTCTAGAAACATCATTTAAATAATGTACTGCAAGATTTTTGGGCTTTAATAGTTGGATATTATCTTATTCGATGGTTAATTAGTTTCAATAAACGATTCAAACTTCAGTAACATGTAAAAAATGAGCTCATTAAAAATTTTCATTTATGATTGAAGAAGGATTCTAGTCAACAAACTGTCAACCTGATTATTCTCGTCAATACTACGTTTGATGAGGTCAAAATTTTATACATTCTGCAAAATTTCAGTGCTCTTTGCGAATAAAGGTTTCATCGAGTCCATAAAATGGATAGATCGATCGAATTTATGAATTCATTGAAACAAAGAAATATGTTTTTGAAATAAAAATGTATTGAATTCACTCCGACAAATCGCGTTCACTTCTCAGAAGGTGGCAATGCTTTCTCACAAGCTATCTTCCTGCAGTACAGTTTGCATATAAAGAACTAATTCACCGTAAACCTATAGTAAGTAATGTTCCGTCCTAATGAATATTTCTTTCAGGTTCCGGCATCGAACATCATCAACGGATATGACTTGATCGCAGAGAAGAACAGTTTCTTCGAACTTCTTGATCATATTAACCATTTGATCGCATAATCCAATTGTTTCAAATAAATTACAGAGTACACAGGAACTAGGAAGGTTGTTGGCTCCGCCCTTGCGCGAATGCTCTGACTCCTGCTCATTTCTTTTTATTTTGGAAATTTTTAAAAATATCATTCATCTAATCAAAATGAATTTCATTGATTCAAAGGAAGATTCATTCATATCCATAAGTTTTCTGAAGGATTAGAAAATCTCTTTGTACATTCTATGAAATAATTTCTTAGATAGGGAAGAATATTCATTGTTCCAAATATTGATTTATTTACAGAAAATTTTCATTTCATATTCATGAAAACATTTTATTTCGAATGCAAGGAATATTTATATTATTTATATTGATATTTTCTTATTTGAAAACTTTTTTTATTCAAATAATTAAATATTTTATTGGAAGGAGAAATTATCGTTTTGGCACTACAGTTGGTTATTACAGTGTTATGAATGGCTTTTGCCCATCGGATGCATAATTCATTGAATCAAATTCTATTCCATGAATTCGAAAATCAAAATTTTCCATCCAATAACTTTTTCATCAATCCTAAGTATCTCATATTCCAATTAATGGTCCCACCACTTCCGTGTGAAGCACATATTGAATGAAGTTGATGCAATAACTCCACAGATACCATTGGATGAATTCATTTCTTAGACTCAAAGAAAAATTCATCGGTTCAAAACATTTTTTTTCTCAGTGTACAGTTTTCAAACGTTTACGATATCTCCGCTCTTGATGAACTTCGATACGTTCTCATGAGTCATGATGCTCTTTCTGTCTATTACGTGACGTTCTCCCCATGTCTTACAAAAGTATGTTTTCATGGAAATTAACCTTCACGGAGATATCATCGAATGGAACTTTAAGGGACACTTATAGATATCTGAGATATACATGACACATTCTTATAACATTCTGAGATCATTTGCCTGTCCTTTTTGTGAGCAAGCACGTTTTCTGAACGTTCAAAAACGAAAAAACCTTCCGGTGCGTCATGGATATATCGAATCGTATGCTGCATATCGAGTGTCAAACTTCTCAGAAATGACACTAATCTCAGATGTGTTTAAGAGGAATTCTTCATGTGTTTTCTTCATTTCAAGGATATTAAGTTAATATTATATTAAGGAATTAAGGTAATATATCAGGATTCACATAACCTCGAAGTTGACGCGAAACAAAATTTCACTACATGGAATATATTGAAAAGAGATTCAAATGTAACTTCTCAAATCTATCGATACAAGCTTCACCGCAGTTCATTTACATCTCCTCGGAATGAAGAATATTAAAAGATTTGGCACAAGTTCGACCATTAACAAATTCTCATTTCACATGTTTCATAAACGATCCATGGAAACCTAAATAAGACTATACCGGACATTTGTACATCCCTGGTACCAGGTGTGTGAGTATGAAACCGGAATTCGCCCATAGGTGACGCTAGATGTCGATGCAGTTACCGACACATCACGTCAGCGGTGTCTTGTTATTGTATTGATATCCGACAAAGATTTCCAACTCACAATAACACGAGTTTCATTCAGTAGCATTAGCTTATTGGAGATAAATATGTCGAGTTTTGTGCCAACAAATTACGATTTGCGGACAGCACTACTTTTCTGTTTTCATCTGAAGAAAACCGCAGCCGAATCGCATCGAATGCTTGTGGAGGCGTTTGGTGAGCATGCTCTCGGTAGAACACAGTGTTTCGAGTGATTCAAACGGTTCAAAAGTGGCGATTTTGACGTCAGGAACGAAGAACGTGGAAGACCATCGAAAAAGTTTGAAGACGCTGACCTGCAAGCCTTGTTGGACGAAGACGACGCTCAAACACAACAACAACTGGCGGATCAGTTCAAGGTGACCCGAGAAGCCATCTCCCTTCGGTTGAAAGCCATGGGGAAGATACAAAAGGTGGGGAAATGGGTTCCACATGAACTCAACGAAAGACAGCAGGAAAACCGCAAAACATCATGCGAAATGCTGCTCGCCAGGTTCCAAAGAAAGTCATTTCTCCATCGAATTGTGACTGGCGATGAAAAGTGGATATATTTCGAGAATCCTAAGCGCAAAAAGTCATGGGTTACTCCAGGTGAACCATCAACATCGACGGCAAGACCGAACCGTTACGGACGGAAGACAATGCTGTGTGTTTGGTGGGATCAGGAGGGCGTAATCTACTAAGAGCTGCTGAAACCTGGGGAAACTGTCAATACTCAACGCTACCGACAACGAATGATCGATTTGGATCGAGTTTTGCGTGAAAAACGACCAGAATACCAACAAAGACAACACAAGGTGATTTTGCTGCAGGACAATGCACCAGCACACAAAGCAAAACAGGTCCAGGAAACGATAGAGTCGTTCCGTTGGGAGATTCTTCAGCACGCGCCTTACTCATCGGACCTTGCCCCATCGAATTACTACCTTAATAGCACCAAGGTCTCTGTACGTTTTGAAAACGTTCTGAGAATGTTTCAAACACGTCCCAACGTTCTTGGAACGTTTTAAAAACCTCCCAGTGCTGTCAGGGTACTTGTTTGCATCGATGGGACACGCACTTGCTGAGCAGCGCTTTACTTCTCACGGAGATGTACGAAAATGGCTCGATGACTGGTTTGCCTCACAAGAGCAACATTGCTTTTGGCACGGAATCCACAAATTGCCAAAAAGATGGAAAAATGTATAGATAGCGACGGAAAATACTTTGAATGAGTTACTTTGTATCATATCATTACAATAAACGTGTTTTTTCTGTACAAAAATTCCGGTTTCATACTCACACACCTGGTATATACATGTAATGTTTTCTGAACGTCCCGAAACATTTCGAGAACATTCCAATGTTTCATAAGTCGTTCCAGGGATGTTGATAGTACCTCCCGGTGCTCTATGGGAAGATGTACAATGAGAGAAAATTGGTGAAATTTGAAGGACATAGCAGGATAAGCATGTGAACATTGCCCCCAGCCCTATTTGGTCGATATTCCAACAGTAAGTTGACATCGCTGTTATATTGATTTCCTCAAAACCTCATCCCGTAAAAATGAGTTTAACGGGAGTTATGAGGATTTAAAAAAAAAAAATCCGTTCGTCTGAAAAACGGCTGGGCCGACGTCAATGAGGAAATCATATGTTATGGCTATTGATAGGTTTAATATAAGAGCGAAACATCAAGGGTATCCGCTGCGGAAAAATGTTGACAGAGAATCCCCGAAAACTGAAAAACACTTTTTTTGTAAGTTATGTTTGAGTCTCAATCACCATTTTTTCCACAAAGTACATGTTGTCCCCCTATCAAACATCCCTGAGTTTCGAAGCGATTGAGGGCGTACAACGTACTTGAAAAGAATCAAAAAAGCCGAAAAAACCGTTTTTCTCGAACGGCTCGGCCAATTTTGGTGGGAAGAACATATGTTGTGTTGTTTGATAGCTTCAATCTAAAACAGGAACATCAAGGAAAAATGCTAGAAAGAAATTCCCGGAAAATCAAAAAAAATTTTTTTATAGGTTATGTTTGAGTCTCGATCCATATTTTTCGCACGAAACACATGATGTCCCCCTATAAAACATTCCTGAGTTTCAAAGCGATTGAGAGGGTGGAACATACTTAAAAAAAATGAAGAAGCCGAAAAAACCGTTTTTCTGCAAGACGGTTCGGCCAATTTCGATGAAAAAAATATATTTTGTTAAATCCTCATGACTCTCGTTGAACTCATTGTTACGGGTTGAGGTTTTGGGAAAATCAATGTAACATCAATGTCAACTCACTGTGGAAATATGAACCGTATAGGGCTGGGGGTAATTTTTACATGCTTATCCGGCTATGCCCTTTGTTGCATAAATATATGAACGATTTGAAACATAGAGCCACCAAAAACCGTCCATACATTCCATCAACAAGATGTAACTTTTACAACCTTTTTCTCAGCGTAGAAGTTTGAATCATTTCACTGTAGAAAGTGCAACTGAATGTGGTTGCATCTTACTTGAAAACTTCACTGGAATTCAGTCTACTTAATTGTTTGGGCATATTTTTTTGATGCTCACCTTCAGTTGAAACAAAGCTAGTTTTGGCTGCACCTTAAAATCAGCTGATATTCAGAATAGAAGTAAGTTTTCCTTTTGATTGTGTTATGAGAACGAACTAATCTGTATATTATTAGAGCTGGACTATACATCGACCATATACCTGGCGAAGAACACCCTTCAAATCATATCACGTGCGTGGTAAAGTTATAAGAAATCATGAGAAATAATAGGGAATAATACGGCAATGAAAAAAGCACGTCTTATCTCCAACTCTTCCCTACGGCCATTCTAGAAGGATTGAAATCAAGTCAGTCGATTGCGTACTATTAGGTGTAAAAATAAGTTTCCGCGGTTTTTTATAAAAAATTAGGAATTTATTGTAAAGGAAAAGTACATTACGTTTTATTCAAAGTATTTTCCATCATTTGCCACTACTTTTCCCCATCTTTCTGGCAACATTCGGATACCCCGTCGAAAAAACTCTTCATCTTTTGACGCTATCCACAAATCTACCCAATTTTTGGTGTCTTCATATGATGTGAAGCGCTGCTCAGACAGACCATGTGCCATCGACCGGAACAGGTGATAATCAGAAGGGGCTGAGTCTGGTGAATACGGCGGGTGGGGTAAAACTTCCCAGTTGAGTGTTTCCAAGTATGTTTTTACCGGCGCCGCAACATGTGGACGAGCATTATCGTGTAAAAGAATAATTTTGTCGTGTCTGGAGTAGTAATGGGCGCGTTTTTCCTTAAGTGCCCGACTCAATCTCATCAATTGTGTTCGGTAGAGAGCTCCAGTAATGGTTTCGCTTGGTTTCAGCAATTCATAATACACGACACCAAGCTGATCCCACCAAATACACAGCATGAGTTTTTTTCCATGAATATTCGGCTTAGCTGTCGATGTTGATGGTTCGCCGGGCTTAACCCATGACTTTCTCTTCTTTGGATTATCGTAGTGAATCCATTTTTCGTCACCAGTGACTATACGATGCAAAAACTCTTTTTTATTCCTGGCAAGCAGCATTTCACTCATGCATAATCGGCGTTCAACGTCTCTCGGCTTTAGTTCATATGGAACCCAATTTCCTTGTTTTTGAATCATTCCTAACGATTTTAAACGATGTGAAATTGCTTGTTGAGTCACTTGTAGAGTAAGTGCAAGTTCTTTTTGCGTTTGGGACGAATCTTCCTCCAATAGTACTTCTAATTCCATGTCTTCGTACACTTTCGGCCTTCCACTGCGTTCTTTGTCTTTAACGTCAAACTCACCGTTCTTAAACTTTTGAAACCATTCCTGACAACTTCTCTCACTTAAAGCAGCTTCACCATATGCTTCTAGAAGCAATCGATGCGCCTCAGCTGCAGATTTTTTCACATTAAAGAAGTAAATCAAAAGTTCCCGCAAATGATGCTTATTCGGAATAAAACTTGACATTTTTGCACGAAAAAAATTACGTGATGCTGATACGGAATCACTAGTACTTTAAGGTTATGGTGTTGCCAGATGACTAAACTTGGGATATTACGTTTTACATCTGACAATTTCTCCATAACCTTCTGGTGGGGCCATCTTTTGACAAACCGCGGAAACTTATTTGTACACCTAATATATACAACCAAGGAATAACAGTCAGAGCCGGTTAACGCATGGGTCTGACTGGGCCCGGGCCCAGGGCCCCGAACGGTTGGGGGCCTCCATCAATCGAATGACAAGAATAGGGATTTTTCTGTCTGGTGGATAGAATTCGATAATTAGGAAGAATTAGCAAAGGAATTATCTAAAAACGAAAACTATCAAGACTATGATAAGCGTGTAAAAAGAATTAGTACGCGACTTTCTTTTTCTGACTCATGTACAGATAATATTACTCTAGAAGGTAAAAATAAATTCAAGATCGAAGTTTTTATCCCTATAATTCATAGACTGTCAGCTGAATTATCATGTAGGCAGAGCCGGATTAAGCATTCGGGGGCCTTGGGCCAATCATGATCATCGAGGCCCCCTTGTAAGGGCAGACTTTCTAACGGACTTGAAGTTCAAGCATCCTTTTTCAATATTCTGTCAACGTAAGGAATTGCACTTAGTTCGAATTTTCAAAAATCTGATTTTTTTCTTATTCCATTTTCACGTATTGAAGTATACATTCAGAAAATCCCAAGTCGATCCAACAAATATTCTCCAAGTTACAAGGACATTTGTGAACAATTTCCTACTATGCGTAATGAGATTTTGGAACTTGGAACGCGTTTTTCTCAAAACTGCGTTTTCAAAGTCGGTGAGCATAATTTCTCCAAAACGGCTCAACTGATCGGTCTGGAATTTCAACATAACCTTCTCAGACATATTTTTGAGGTACTGATCATAGGAATGAGATTTCTGATAATAATTCGTATTTTTAGAAATAATTTCACGAAAAAATGTTGATCCAAAATCGGACTTTTTGAAGCCGGCATTTTGTCAAGAATGAAAATTTTAACTATTCCTTCGATCAATACATACCTGGATTCATCTATCCACTAACAGAATTTGACTTTTTCATTTTAAATAACCCAAACTGGAGATGTCGTGCTTACCTCCAGACACTTTCTCTCAAAGCACCCCCAGGAAATCGTCTGCAAGAGCAATTCAACCTAATATTTTTGAAAATGAAAAGTGTTGATGTTAAGTTAATAGTTACTCCTACATGTATCATTACTTCTTGTATTTGTCAAATAAAATCCCGTCCAGGAAAAACTTTTTAAAAGAGCGCCTTTTTTCGCCCTTGCAACTGAGTATAAGCCCCTGCATATACCCCTCAGGATCGGTAGGGCAATGGCTAACTACGAAATCGGTAGTCGAACTACGTCAAAATTATGTCCATGGAAATCCGGCTGTTATGGTGAATCAGAGCGGCGCCAGTACTGAGCCAGAGTTGGGATTACTATTTCATAGATTTGATAACTGACCTATGCCAGTATCAATATGGGACTGGCTGACTACGAAATCGATGTTGTATTGTCGTTAAAATCGTAGCGATGGGGATCAGGCTATCAGGGTGAGGCGAAACTTCACCAGTACTGAGCCAGAGTTGGGATGAGCATTCAATACATTCAATAGGCGATCGAGTGCCAGGATCGGTAGGGCAATGGCTAACTACAAAATCGGTAGTCGAACTACGTTAAAATTATGTCCATGGAAATCCGGCTTTTATGGTAAACCGAAGCGGTGCCAGTACTGAGCCACAGTTGGGATGACCATTTCATATATTTGATAGCCGATCATATGCCAGTATTGGTATGGCACTGATTGCCAACGAAATTTGTAATCAACTGAATCAGTATAGCCACTTCTTCGCCCATGTAATATGGTAACCGAATCAGGTCATTTTTGCTACCTAATGGCGCAGCTTTGGTGAACCACCAGATGCATGTTTATTCGGGGATTTCTTTTGACGAGAATTGATAACCGATTCCAAAGCCAGTCAGTCCCCCATTAGTTCAGGCACATTGTTCTCGACCTAACATATCGTACTCCCTCCAACTCTGGCTCTGTTCTGGCGTAGCTTTGGCTCATTACAACACCCAATCTCCGCCATTTCAATATTCTGTCAATAATACGCGAGTCATGTAAACCAATGTCTGGTTGTTTGTATATATGTATATATTCTTAGAGCCAGCAATCTCCATGCACGCTCATTAGACGTATTCAAATTTTCTCGTACATTTATCAGACACACACAGAGGTTTGGGTGTTCTTAGAGTGTAGTTCTACGTAAAATCGTCGATTTGAATTCTCAAATATGTCTTATAATAGAGTGAAAAAATATCGTGAACTCCAAAAAGTTTCAGTCGATGATACAGATTCTGACAATGCAGAAAGTAACCAAGGTTGGTATATGATATAATCAGCATTTATGGTATTTTTACATCATTCAAACTGCTTACAACCCTAACAGATCTCCGATAGTTTTCTGCTTGAAATTCTCAATAAGAACGCAAAAAGTACAGGAGTTTTCAAGGAGCTCATAATGAATACAACATATTCAGGAAGAACTCTTTTAGAATTCTTGTGCTATTTGTGAAACTATTTCGAAGAGGAATGATTGTCAGTAAGTGTTTTCAACCAGTAATTCACTATTGAACCGATACCGATACCGATTGTACTCAAATAGCACAAGCACTTTTCAAACATTCCAAGCTCGTGCAAGCTTGTTTCAAGCAATCTAAGCATGTGATCACGCATAGAATGTGCAAATAATCCACACGGTAAACAATGTTCCGAAATCACTCCCGATTATGTCAATTCATTATGACAAATGGCGTGGTACTGGCGAAGTTGTATTTGCCAAAGTTCGGCAAAAACAACTGTGCCTGTTCAGAATCATCACCGTTTTCCAACCGTCGCCGAACATTCGCAAAATTTCAGACGGTATTGGCTCGCGTGGACAGATGGTATAGGGTCAGTATCGAATGAATACTGTCTGGACAATACCCAGGATTTCGAGAAACGGTACCGCGCCAGTATTCAGCCAGAGTTGGTATTATCATTACATATGTACAACAGACAGCAATATGCCAGTAACGATATGACTCTGGCTGACTACAAAATCGATAGTCGATTGATGTTGCAATTATGATCTTGGCAACTCGGCTGTTGTGGTCAGCCGGAGTCGCGGCATTATTGAGCCAGAGTTGATAATATGATTCAATATGTTTGATAGACGACATGGTACCAGTATTGATGGGACTCTGGTTGACTACGGAATCCGTAGTCGATTGACATTAAAATCACGATCTTGGCAACTTGATTTTTGTGGTGAGCCGGAGTCGCGCCAGTATCAAGACAGAGTTGGTATGATTATTCAATACGTTCGATAGAGAACAATGAACCAGTATTGGTAGAATCTTGTTTCTCTACGGAGTCTATGGTAAATTGCGTGACTTCAAGGGAATTGGTGCAATGAATGGGAATTTAAGTGGTCCGTTGTCAACTCGGAGATTAGCTGATATGATAGAGACTCTGTTTCTCACTCGCAGGTCCCGGGTTAAATCCTTGCCCAGTGAATTTTCATGAAACCACTTCCAAAGCGTCTTTCTCAGATAACGGTGATGAGACAAATAGATTCACAAAGTATTGAAAGTTCAAATTCAATGTATTTTTTTTTTTCACTTGAAATATAACTCTGGGGATCCCTGATTACCAGCACTGTGCCAGTACTGGGTCGGGTCTGAATTCCTACATAGGATGTATTATTTTGACCCTCTACCACTTCTCATCCAGGTGTGGTAGAACAATTGGTGCTGTTGCCATGCCAGAGTTCCACCATAGTAGGCACACACCAAATATCGCTACCGACGTGGTGGTAAATGTTTTACTGGCCCTCATGTAAAATGATGTTATCATTCCGACTCCTTGCCAGTACCGTCCAAACCACGGGCCCCATAATGGTAGGGGTAGATTTGACAATACTGGCAACTCTGGCAACAGTGCTCAGCCAGTGCAGAAACACATTCAGAAGCAACATGCAAAAGATGGTTCGAACGGTTCAGAGATAATGATTTTGATGTGAGAAATGAAGAACGTGGAAGACCACCAAAAAAGTTTGAAGACGCCGAACTGCAAGCAATACTGGTTGAAGATGATACTTTGAGTCAAAAGCAAATGGCAGCAATGTTGAATGTTGCGCAACAAACAATTTCAGACCGTTTGAAAGCTATGGGAAAGATCCAAAAGTGTGGAAAATGGGTGCCACATGAATTGAATGAAAGACAGATGGGAAACCGAAAAAACATTTGTGACATTCTGCTTCAAAGACACGAAAAACGATCAGTTTTGCACCGAATTGTTGCTGGCGATGAAGAATGAGGAATTTATATTAAGAATCCTAAATGGAGAAAATCATGGGTTAATCCGGGACAACCATCAACATTGACTGCAAAACCAGATCGATTCGGCAAGAAGGCAATGCTCTGTGTTTGGTGGGACCAAAAAGGTGTGGTGTATCATGAGTTCCTTAAACCTGGTTAAACTTTTTTCATCGCTACAGACAACAAATGATCAATTTGAATCATCCATTGATCGAAAAGCGACCAGAATGAGCCAGAAGACACGGCAGAGTAATTTTATTACACGACAATGCACCTGCACACAAAGCGAAGTCGGTTCAGGATACAATCAAAGCACTTGGCTGGGAGCTGCTACCCCACTCGCCGTATTCACCAGACTTGGCCCCTTCCGACTACCATTTGTTCTCATCGATGGGACACGCATTGACTGAGCAGCGTTTCGATTCCTGGGAAAAAAAATTCCGTATATGGACCCATATATGGATTCATATATGGTCATATATGAAAGTGGGGAATCTATCAGCATTGATCTCACTTCTCTCTCCTTTGATTTTTCATCACATTCCATGTAAAATCGTGACATTTTTTTGTCCATAGGTGGATGTATATGATGATGTATGATTGAATATGATCACATATGGCCATATACAGCAGTGATGCCAGATTCGGCCGACCGACTCGGAGTACCCCCTCCATCACGCTCTACACAATCAAATCCCTTTTGTCGGTGGTTTCATTGTGTGTGTGTGAAAGTTCTATACAGATGGGTTTAATGGAGAGGGTAAACCGAGTCGGTCGGCCGAATCTGGCATCACTGATATACAGTCTCATTCATACATGATCATATATGACCACAATCCATATATGCTCATATATGATCTCATATATGTTTATATATGTTCATATGTATTTCATATATGTTCATATATGATTCATATGGTATAAATGATATATTGAAATTTTCTGTTCCATTTCATCTGGGCTACATGAAAACTCTCATTGGATTTCAAAGTTTCCATTTTTCATTAGTCTCTCAAGGGATTAATACAAAATTTCGAAATTCCAAAGAAATCTAACCATCTATCGATTGATCAGACTCCTGAAGATTTCTATAAGATCGTTGAAGAGTACTGCAATGAATACCCCCATGCCATCCGCCATTGTTCTTTCCAACCGGTCACTGATCGGCATCAGAACGATATTTTACAACCCCTCCCAGAATTGAGTTCTTGAATATCAACAACACCATTATTCAGTCATTTCCAGTTCATCATGATTCGCATAAATGCGTGCTTGGAAATGATTCCGAGAAAGAGCCTGCCGTGCACCACCCCTTTGGAATTGAAATTCGTCCCAATCACAAATCTTGTTTTCCGAAGAATTGAAATTGATACATCCAAAGTGGTTGGTAGAGATGAGAGAGAAGCAGAAAGAGAAAAAGCGCAAGGTCCCAAGTTCCTCTCAAATTACTCCCCTCCTGCGTGTTCATGGATGAATGTATCTCTCAAAAATACTTTGCATGCGTGTCGACAAACGACTCGTTGACTTTATTGTTTGCGTGCAAGATACCTTTTCACCCTTAATCATCAAAGCGTTCAAGAGATTCTTTGTCATTCACACGTTTATCGTACGCGTCATTTCTTTTGTACCCTGCTGCAATTAGTTATGGTTATCCACAAAAACAACGATTGTGAAGAATAACAGTGTAATTGAGTAAGCGTACATGCGATATACTCGAACGTATGGATTTTTCTGAATCTATCAAACTTCTCGCTTTTTCCTTCTGAAAAATCTGTGATGAACCTTGTATCACCCAACAACCCGAGTGGAAATGGAAACTTATCACTGCCTAGTTATGGGCTAGTCGATTTTGATACTATATCACCACTGACTTGTAATTTCAGATCGTGGAGAGGTATTAATGTAACGCTTATATGCCCCAGTGACTGGCTCAGATTAACTATCCAGCAGCAAGATAGAAAAATATGCACGGGTGTGAAACAGTTTTGATTATATTGAAATTGAGGAAACAGAAGATTTATTTCCAGCCATTGCCATTGATAGAGACATCAGAAAGGATCTGGCTCCTTATAAAGTTTGATAGCCACAGATGGATTGGAATGTTCCAAGTATTCCTGAAGAACGCTTACTCGGTGATGAATTTTGATCCTGGGTACCACGGATGATGAGCCAGATACGTTGGCCACTGAGCCAACCCTACCTTGACATATATCAGAGCCTGATTTCTCATTTTGTATGTATATTCTAAGGATGAAATGACATTCCTGCTATGAATGCGAATTAAAATCAAGTAAATTGTGAGAACACTGAAAAAACACTACACTGTTCGCATAATTTGAAAATTTGTATTCAAAGACATAACATTATTTCACGTTTCATCTGTTACCAATATTCACTGGATAGCCTCTTTGTGCTCACTAGATGGTATATTTGTGACAACAAAGTCACAAAGTCTTCGATAATTTTTACCAACTGTCTACTAGTAGTCAGTATGTGGTGATTGACGAACGATTACTTGAATGACCTAACCTCACATCTCTCGTGGATAAAATTCAACTCTGCAGTGACAAGTCAATTGCTAGATGATATTTCCAATGCAAAACGATGGTATTCATCACCAGAACTAAACACATTGAAAGAAGTAATCAATCATAAACGCTAACTAGTCAACGAAAGTGGTTACTTGTAACGATTTTAATGTTTTACAACCTCCTCTGTCTTCAAAATCACCTTTGGAATTGTCAACTCATATCCACCGAATAATTGGGAGAAGGAACATAACCTCACATTTATAATTGTGATCGATTGGCTGATGATGATGAAGAAATTCGATGTATTTTCATCATTTGACAATGCCATCGGTGACTAGAACAATGTAGACAGTCATGAGCCAATGGTTAGATGACGTACGATGAGAACACATGACCTCACTTTTTCATGGAAGTATAATAGCAGCTGGCCCATGATGAGATGATGACTAGGCAATGTCTTTTTCGTGATACAGCGACATTTATAACTACGATGGGCATTCCAATGGTTGAAGAGTGGCTATATGACAAATACTGTGCAGGAATACTAGCTTGTGATGAATCATTGATTATAAAGAATAATTGAGCTAGCTGTGAGAAGATAGTCACTAGTACATATCTCAGATAGGCTAGTTCAATTTCTACTCGGGAATTTCGAGCGCTTAACGGGAGAAAGACTGGAGGGATGAGAACGAGAGGGGGGGGGGGGCGGAGAAAAGAAAGATCAGGAACGAGGAGCAGAATCCAGCGTTATCACGAGTTCATTATTTACGCTGATCATTATTTTGACGGCGCTCACAGTGGGCCGAAATCCACAAAAAGTGCTCAAAACTATAAGGCGTTGTCTGATTCATGCATTGTTCTGGACTAAGGGGTTTTGGGGATCGCTGATTACGAATCTGTAGTCAGATTTTCTGAATTCAAGATGGCGGATCCAATATGGCGGACGAAAATGTCAAAATCACTCCGGGAGAGTTTTTTGGATCGCTGATTACGAATCTGCAGTCAGATTTTCAGAATTCAAGATGGCGGATCCAATATGGCGGACGGAAATGTCAAAATCACTTCGATTTGCCTGAAACTCATCCTGGGAGAGTTTTTTTTGGATCGCTGATTACGAATTCGCAGTCAGATTTTCAGAATTCAAGATGGCAAATTCAATATGACGGACATGAATGTGAAAATGATTTCGATTTGCCTGAAACCCGTTTTCGGACAGTTTTTGGAAGCCGCCGAATACGAATCTGGATTCAGATTTTCCTTCGAAATCTTTAGCTGAATTATATATGATGCCAATGATACATTAGTTTTGATCTTTCAATTTACTCACGTGTTTTACCGCATGAAGATTGTAAATTGGACTTCGAAAACACTTTTTTTCATTTTTTGAATTTGTTTATTCATTCTTTTTTTATTTTCTTTTTTAACATTTTTTCGAGGTTTTTTTATTCTTCATTTCTTGTATTATTTCACACAAATTCGTCTCCATATTCAATGTTCGAATGTTCCTTGGCCGACTGTATCTGCGGATCTTGTAGAAGTGCAAGGACTTCTGGCGAAACATATTTATTCTTTTTTTGGGGCAATCTCCGTGAAGAGGAAATCCACGGATCTGATGATATCAGTAGCATGTGTGAAAGGTCTCGATTGGTTAAAAGTCTTGAAGATTTTCTTGTATTATGTTCTTTATAATATTTGCAATCTTTGTTCAGAGCCTCTTGGGCTTCCTCAGATAATTCACCAATTGGTAAGTCAGCATGTTCTATGATATCAGACCCATGAACAATCACCTTATGGACTGATGCTGACATAGGATACCAATTATACTTATGAACATACAGGTCAGCCGTATCATGTGCATACTTAGCAAAGGCCTCAACATTGATAGCAAAACTACTAAAGATTGTTTGCAATATTACGCGGAATCTTTTAATAACTTCCAAATCTATCCCTGTGATTTCAGATCATGTCACTGCGTGTTCGAAAAATTGCCGGGCAGTATTGCCATCATTGGTAGTTCCGCTTCCTCCAGGTATAGGCATATCAATGAGCGATCCCATTTCACTCCTGAATCTATTTTGTATAATTTTTTTCTCTTTGGGAGGATAAATCCTTGTCTGCGACACTTCGAATCTGCCACTTCTGAATGGGTAAACGATAAGAAATGTGCAAGAGCAATTCAAAAAACCTTATCCAAGCATGGAGAGAAGATAATCCGAATTGAAGATTGCATTGATCGACTGTTCTTGTAGAGACTACTTCAATATCATTCATTTTTTTGGGCGTAGCACCACAAATATTACAAGTTTGCGCAGATGCGGTTGATGTGATCGCGTTGCAAACTTTTCTGTCTATCATAGTCAGTGCCGTTTTACGAGTAACACTTACATCATCCACAGGACATGATACTTTGGAAGGCACGAGATTATTGACCTGATTCTCTATGTATTGTTTCTCTTCTTTACTCACTTCAGTTGTTTCCTTTATCAATTGTATCCTTATTGAGCGACAGAATCCAGTGACGATGGACGTGGATTTTTCCAAATTATTTTTTTCGTCAAGTCAGATTGCAAGACATTCAGTTCCAAAGGAACAAAAGAAGTTACAAATAGATTACTATCACTGAACATGCTTTCGAAGCTATTATCTCCGGAACTCCTATCAAATCCCCATTTTGACAACAGCGTCAGTTTATCTAATTGCTCAATTGACAGTATACCAGTAACAGATTCACTAACCTTCACTATACGAGTTGCAGTATGATCGAGGAGAGCTCGTAATTCTACTTCTGCGATACTATCAGTGACTGTTATATATTCATTCCCAGGATAACATCTAGTCTTAGCATCCAATATCTTGTGATAAGAAGGATACAAATTCACACCTCTTTCTATCGCACCATATCGCATATTCAGATACTCATTCTTCGTTGATTTATTCTCTGCAATCAGAGCTGAGGCTTCATCGTCAGTGTAAGAAGTTATGTTTTTAACATTCTTCTTGACCATGTGTGGTATATTACCGGATACTGAACAAGCTTCTTGCACTATTTCAGCTGCCGTATGACGGCCTTTAGAACGTTATTCCATTTGTGGGGCCCAAGACAATTCTGCAGTTGACTTAGTTTTACATAGTTCACTCGCTTTTCTGCGTTGATGGTCGAATTCTCGGATGATGAAGTAGGACGACCATCCTTCTTGTTTGTTTTATTGGGCATTTTAATGATTGAAAATTTGACTATTCCGTTGAGCCATTTTTCATTCCTGTCGAGAAAAATCTTCAATTTTCGGGAAGCTTCATCGCACTTATCAAATATACTTAAACCAAACAATGTAACCTGTCCTCCGAAGTGTTTCATATCCTTATCTTTTTTTATGTGTAAGTTATTGATGACGTAACTTTTCAGGTGATTAATTTTTGCATCACGTGAAGCACTCTTCACGTTCCGTAAGATATCAAACAACTCTTTCCGTGTTGAAGCGCATGACATTATGACGTTGCCAAACTATCAAAGGACAGTAGTCAGAGATCAAATAAAATTCATCCAATACTCTAGAAATTTCCGCACGCTCTACTTAAACCTTACTTGCACGGAGAAAAATGATGTATCGAATATCACTGCATTCACTCGTACATTAGTGCCCGTAAATGAAATAGTATAATGTTTACAGCTGAATGTAGCAAAACATCGTGCACTTTGGTGCAACTTCATATCATACAGCATGAGATTTCACTACATCCAGTTGTAAACATTATGCTACTCCACTTACGGGCACTAATGTACGAGTAAATGTAGTAACATTTGATACATCATTTTTCTGCATGTGATTTATTGTAATGTTGCATATTGCATATCACTGTTAAAAATTTCCACCGCAAATTTAAGAATATTTACATCAATTTTGATACAAAAGTTTGTAAGCTATTGACAAGACATATTTTGTTTATTGAATTTCCCATACTTCTATGAAAATTCAAACACAATATCATTTTAAAGTGCTTTTCATACAAAATATGATTTGAATTCTCATAAAATCTGTGGTGAATTTCAAACACAAATATGTGTGTTAATCGCTTCCAAATTTTGTGTATTCAATTCACAAACTTTCTCAACAGTGTATACCAGAGAACTAATAATTTTACAGATACTGTTTCATAAAAATTAACATACCACTCGTTGCGCAGGTCTGCGCAGCATAAATAAAAGTGATTTGCAAGTAGGAATCATCTAAGGACACATTGCAAAAACCCCCCAGAGAGAGTTTTTTGAAGTATTTGAGAAGATCGTCAATGAAATATCGTAATCGATGATTTCATTCGTACGCACAACTCAAAAACGCAATGTTCCATCCTAACACTCATGTCCCCTGGACAATATTTATTATTTTTATATTGAAACAACATGTCAACTTCCACAAAATCTTTAGATATCAAAATCATGAGGGCAAGCGTTAATTACTTCGAAAACTCTTGTATTATTTTTCGGGAATTTTTAGAATTTCACAGTAATTTCTGTATCTTACGTAACAATATCTCACAAACTAACTCGGCTTCAGACACAGCGTTACATACCTCCATACTACTAATGTATTGGAGTAAGAAAATACCAACATTCTTGAATTTTAGAGTATTTCAGAAAAGGGGGTTTTGAGCACTTTTTGTGGATTTTTTTTCGGCCCACTGTGGCGCTGATCAGCCACCGTCCATCACTTCCATTTCCATCCCCTTTTCTTCTCTCTTTTCTTACACCTTCAAACAACTCTTCGTATTCCAGAATGGCTGAGGAGGTGGTCTCTTTATTAACTTCGACAACGCCAACTCTTCATACCATATAGAGAAGTACCATGCCCGATACCATCAAACTATTGTCCAAAGAAGTCAAGATTGAAAGAAGAGAGGAAGAGAGGAGAGGGAGAATATAAAGAAGAATCACCTGAATAGGGGATGAGGGGGGAGGAGAAAAAGGGGCGGGAGGAGGAGGAGGAAAAGTGCCATCGTGTTTTCAATGTGAATTTAGTGTCACGAGAGGATAATGAAAGGTGTCTCCCAAAATAAGCTTGTCAGACTTGTCATTCGATTGTTCTTGACTTGTTATTAACAACCTTGTCAGTGTAAGGCTGCTACAACCCTGTTGCAAGGGTTTTTTAAGCTTGTACCCTTGTCATGTGTCAACTAGGAGGCTTATGTCAGCTTTGTCACAAGCTGCCCCGACAACATTGCAGCAAGGTTAAATTGCTATCTGGGTTTAATCGCTTTTTTCTCAATGAGTCGTTGAAAAGGAAAAGACCTGCTTCGAGTATCATGTTCATTTTTTACATTTTCGTAACGTTTCAAATTCTATGTACGGAAAAAAATGTTAAGCTGTATCAGCTAGATTTCAGCTGTCATGACTAGATATTTCGCTGCAATAGTTGAAATTTAGCTGGTACAGCTAAACATTGATCTTCATGTGTGATGGAGTGCAATGCTTAATGACTGAACAAGGGAAGATCGGTAAATGTGTTTTTATTCGTCATCACGCGGGCTACTCAACACGAGAGTAGAAAACGAGAAATTATGTCGAAGAGGTTACAAGGTTGAAAGGAAAAGAAAGCAAAAATAACAGTCGAATTGCATTCGTCTCTCCTTTTGAATATATTGAACTTATGTGTACCATATATTGGAATACGATAAAACATAACTTTTAATGTTACCAGAGAATAACGATCACAGAATAAATTCTTTTGACTCTTGATATACACCTTCCTAAAACTTTCCGTTCTCAATTTTGAGGGATCACCATTCCAAGAACCATCAATAAAACAACATACTGAAGTTATAGAATCTGCAGCAGCAGCAACAGCAGCCACAGCGGGTGAGGAAAAAGATAGAGAAGAGAAAGGAGAAAAATGTGTGTTCACCAACAGGGTTTTTATAGTCACGAATGAATCTCCACCAAGAGATGTTTACGTAACATAATCCGACGTGTCGTATTGATACCCAAAACAGAATAATGTATACGATACGGAGTCTTTGTAACACAACCTCGAGATGTGAATATTATTGTATGTAATGCTCTAAAACAAGAAATATATATACGATGGTTATAAATAACTCGTATCCTCCTAAAAATGTTTCATACGATGTATATTTTCTACATGAAAAAACGACAAAAAGCAACATCATGTATGTATGTATTTATGCATATATATATATATATATATATATATATATATATCCATAAAGGTAAAGAGAAGATGAAAAAAGAATGGAGGATAAGAATAAGAAGAAAGTGCAAGGTGAAAGAAACGATACGAAGAGAGAAGAGGAGAGACGAATTTCGGTGGAGAGAAAGAACGAAGAAGAGTCGAAGGTGTTTTTCGGGGCGTGGCGAAGCCCCGTATGATTACCGAGTGGATCGGTCAGTGCGGTGAGAGTTCAAAGCATCAAAGAGAGCTCCGACCGGCGAGAAATTGCTTAGGATTCATCTGCCCTGGCACGGGCACTGCATGCATACCTTGGGCATCTCTCTTCCACCTTTCATCATCTCTTTCCATTTATTCCTCTTTCTCTTCCATTTTTTTTCATCTCTTCTCGCGTTCAAGGGGAGGCAGCAAAGACCGACGTGTGCGTCGTAAAGAACGCTCATCCCTCGACTTCTCGGCTTCTTCCTGCATACTATACATCACACACACCCCCCCCCCCCCCCTTTAGTTACCACCTTAGTCACAATCTTTCTAAGTAGAATACAGCTCGACTTGCAGCAGTAACATCAAAGGAACAACGAGATAGGGATATACTCTTTGGTTAAGAGTCCTTATATTTCTGAAAGACTGCACTTCGGTGAATCTGTGTCTGCGTATAAACCCCTTGGTAACAATTTTTTTCTCGGTTGTTTTTGTGGACGTGATATCCAAGTGAATTCTGGACATTCAAATTCAGGGTGTCTAAATTGGAGATCAGATTTTGAAGTAAAGTGCATCTTAAGAACATCAAGAATCTTTGATCAAGTGATGATTCTCAATGAATAAAATGTAGCAACGTACAATGTAAACATCAAAGTCCTTGAAACGAATAACGTCTTTCGAAATCATTTTACAGAGTAAAAATAATGATTCATCTATCCTAACTGCCATTGTAATTCCTCCAATTTTTTATCATGATAGAAAATTTCTACTGTATCGAAATCTTCTGACGCTTGTGATCTCTGAGTTTTGATAAATTGGAGTTCTTCTGTGGTATTTCTCTTGGCGTTTGTAACATCATCCTCATTGTCTTTCTTTCCCTCAGAGTCGTTCCTCTTTTAGCTGAGGGGTCTGGAAATGTACAAATCGTGGATTCTGAAATTTCAATATTTTAGATACTCTCCAGAGGAAAAGTGTCATCATAGGAAGAAAATTTCTGAAGTGAGCCCATGTTCTTCGATATTATGAGGAAAATTGAAACAGATCATCAGGAGCTAATCTACACGGAAAAAAGAAAACAGCGATGGTTACTGTAAATCGCAGTAATTCATTGAAAAAAATGAAAAGTCAAATTCACATCGTTCATTACTGCGTCTCCCAGTAACCGTTAATGTCCAAGCAGCATTGACGAATTTCACTGCAGTACACATCACTGTGATCGCGCTAACCTCTATCATCCAAGCGTGTTTTCATTTGTTTTTCAACTGATTGCTGTTATGGACAGTAACCAGTGCTGTTTCCTTCTTTCCGTGTAGTGGATAGTAGTAAGTTACCCTATGAATATTTTGGAAAAAACTGTGCTAATTAGCCCTTGACTTTCTCATTTGAGTTTAGACAAGAGTCAACCCAAGTAGAAGTTCCTATCCGGGAAGCCCTGAAGTGGTGCGGGCGGATCCGGCTGTGAAATGGGATGCCTCATATGGGGCTCATATCTGGGCCTGACCAGGTCCGTGTACATAACAACCTATCGGGGATTCCAGATCCGGCACCGATGAGGATAACCTGATGATAGTTCTAATGAGGTTGACCCTATAAGAATCTATCTGGCCCTGATCCGTTTCCCTGATTAGGGCCAAATGTGGATAACTTGGATCAGGTTTGAATGTGGCTAACCTAATTCGTGCCCTGATAAGCAAAACCTCATCCAGTCTTATCCGGATCTGATCACTCTGATCAGTCCTCTTGATTGCCCTGATAAAAATAAAACGTGCCGCAATGTGTGAAGAGCGTGCAGACAATGCAAATCTGTCCCATTTCCCACTGTCTGCACGCTGCTCCTACATTGTGGCACGTTTTATTTTCACCAGGGTGGAGTCGGATGCAGAGAATTTTAATCAGGTCCGGAGATGACTAACCTGATCTGCGTCCCAATAAGAAAAGCCTTATTCAACCTTATTTGCCCTTGATCAGTTTACCAAACGAGGCACAGTTTAGGGAAATCATGACCCAACCCGGAAGAGGCAGACTTTATTGCGGCCCTAACAAGGCAAGCTTTTTAAAATCTCATCAGATTCTAATTAGTTCTTCTGACGGGAGTCAGATACAAATAATGTTAATATATTTATATCCAGGTGTGACTTACCTAATCTCTGCACTAATAAGAAGACTCAGAATGAATGCGAGTGAATTTTTTCGAAATGCCCCTAGAATTATACAAATTTCAATCCTCCACCGATAAACTCCGGGATACGATCGAATTTTTGGTACGACACTGAATGACTGAGGTTTCTCGCGAGTGCTGGTTGTATCTATTCGTTGATATATACACTGAGAGAAAAAATTTCCGGGAACAATAAAACATTTAGTCGAATAGTCGCCATAACTCATGTAACATAGAATATTCTGAGAATATTCTCACAACATCCGTAAAATGTACTTGATCGAATATTCTCACAAAGAGCGTAGGAGATTCGTAAATATTCTCAGAATATTCTTAGAACATTTGAATGGGACTGTTCCGAATATTCTAGGAACGTTCGTACAATATGCGTATAAAGTTTGTTGGGAGATTGATGAACAGTGCATGCGCAGATATCGTGATGACATGAATCCATTAATGGCGGATAATGTTGTTGACAGGATAAAGACCCTTGGACAATCTATCATTTTGATTTGTGTTTTGGGAATAATGAATCTATGGAATTGTATTTTAATATCGCAAATGTTCTCTAAGAGTGCCATGTGTGAAAAATAATCCTCAAAAGTGCAATATAATATTGAGAAATACCGTATATATTATGATCGCCTGTTGCGATCATAAATATCTCATCAATCTATATGAATTCATAATATTGCTAACCATTCATGATTACAGATGTCTAATGATATAAAAAATTGATTGTGAAGTAGTTTTCGACGACATGCAGAAGTTTATATTGACGGGAATTCTTATTTTAACAGCATTTTTTCCTAATATTCCCACAATATCCGTGGCATCATATTCTGAGAATATTTGAAACAGTCCCATTCAAACATTCTGAGAATGTGCGTAGAATATATTCGCACGAAATAAGAATCTCCATAGAATATTCGAATATCCTCAACGTATATTCTCAGAACGTGCGTGTGCTACCTGGGAAGATACTTATTTGATTTGAATGAACTTTCATTGACTCAATTGAATAACTGTTTCAATTGATGAAATATTTCATAGCACATTGAATATTTGTTTGATTGAATGAATATTTGATCGAGTCAAAGAAAGTTCATTCGAATCAATTGAGTATTTTATGGCGACTATTCAACTAAATATTTCATTGTTCCCGGAAATTTTTTCTCTCAGTGTACATATACCTCGCTCAACTATCCATCTGTAGCGTGTGAATTGCGATAATGTATTATACGACAGATATGTTTTGGGTTGGGAGAGGAATAAAAATATTGATTAGATTGTTGATATACTATGTTACACGTTGAGGGGATAATAATCGTACTTTGATGTTTAAATGTGTTAAAGTGGACTTGGACTATTGCGATATTTACGTAGGAAATGTCGAGTTGTAATCATTATCATCATCATGAAGTAATCAGTCTTATGACTGGTTTGATGGAATCCTACAACCCTGTCTATTATCCGCTAACCGCTTAATTTCTGCATATCTACGGCAACCCTTATCTTGTATAATTTGCTTCATATAACTCAATCTAGGTCTACCTCTTCGAGTTTTACCATTCATTTTTCCTTCCAATATTGTTTTCAATAAGCTATCATGCCTTAATGTGTGTCCTATCACATTACTTCTTCTTTTCACGACCTGTCTCAAGAAACTTCTTTTCTCATTGACCTTCTCAAGTACTTCTTCATTTCTTACTTTCTCTATCCACTTTATTCTAAGCATCTTTCTATAACACCACATTTCAAAAGCTTCAAGTCTTCGTTGGTCCGTTTTTCCAATTGTCCAAGTTTCGCAACCATATAATGCTGTGCTCCACACGTGACTCTTCAAGAATTTCTTCCTTACTGCTAAGCTAATATTCTTCGAACATAGTAACTGTTTCTTTTGGTGGAAAGCCTGTTTCCCTTGTGCTATTCTTGCTCTTATATCTCTTCCGCTTTTACCGTTTTCTGTGATTATGCTCCCTAGGTATTTAAATTTTTTGACTTGCTGAATTGTCTCTGCATCTATTTTGATTTTCGTTCTTCTTGATGTTTTCGCTGTTGTACAAATCATGAATTTTGTTTTGTCCTTATTTATATTCATACAATATTTGTCTAGTAATATTTTTTTCATAGTGTTGAGAGTATTTTCTAACTCAGCACTACTCGTAGCTAATATAGCTATGTCATCCGCAAATCTCAACATGCTTACATTTTCACCTTGAATCTGTAATTTCGATTGCACTTGCTACTTCACTTCGTTCATCGCTTCTTCTATATACAAATCGAAAATCAATGGCGATAGTGAGCATCCTTGTCTCACCCCTCTTCTAATTTGTGCTTCTCCTTTTTGACCCTCTATTTCTATTATTGCGGTCTGATTCTTATATAATTCATATATTCTCCTATGCCTGAAATTAATTCCTACCTTTTTCGAAATCGTAAACATCTTCTCCCAATCAACATTATCGAATGCTTTTTGTACATCTACAAATCCTATATACACAGACTTTTTTAACTCCAGACTTTCCTCTACTACTGTTCTCAGTGCTAATATTGCTTCTCGCGTTCCCCTATTTTTCCTAGAACCGAACTGATCTTCTGCCAATCTACTCTCTATTTTATTCTCTATTCTCCTGTATATGATTTTTGTCAGTAATTTTGAGGCATGTGGAGTTAAACTAATCGTTCTGTAGTTCTCGCATTTGTCTGCTTCTTGTTTTTTTGGAATGGTGACAATTTTATTCTTTTGGAAATCTTTCGGTACTTCGCCTATTTCGTACATATCTCTGACCAATTCAAACAGTGCGTCACGAGTTCTCTGATTGGAGGCTTTGATAAGGTCCGCACTTATGCCATCTATTCCTGGCGCTTTATTATTCTTCAATTCTTTTAAAGCCCTGTCGAATTCTGATCTCAAAATTGAATCTCCCAATTCTTCTTCATCGACATCTTTCTCCCTCTCTAAGAATCCTATTTTATCCCTTCCTTCATACAGATCTTCTAAATGATTAATCCATTGTTTTTTTTTTCCTCCGTTCTTATCAATTGTCTCCCTAGAGAATTTTCAATCTTACTGCTTCTAGATTTCATTTGTCCAAAAAATCTCTTAACAATCCTATATGCCTCATCAATTTTTCCTAAATGTAATCTTACTTCTATATCTTGACATTTCCCCTCCAACCATTGTTCTTTTGCCTTCCCTGATTCTCTGATTATTCTATTCCTCAGTGCCTTGTATGTCTGCTGATCTTGTTCAATGTTCTTATTCTTGTATTTCCTCCTTTCATTAATCAAATCGAGAATTTCTTCTGTTATCCATGATTTCTTAGGCTCTATCCCATCGTCCTTCAAAATTTCATCTGCACATTGCTCTATGTTCCCCTTCATATTTGTCCATCTACTCTCTATTTCCAAGTCTTTCTCTTGTCGATCCTCCAATTTTTCGTCCAACATCACTTTGAATGCCTCCTGTGTTTTTCCTTGTTTGAGATTCTTCAAATTCCATCTTTTTTGCATTTTCCTTTTCTTCTTCAGAGCTTTGAATTTCAGAGAACATGTCATCAGCAACATATTGTGATCACTATCTATATCCACGCCTGGATAAGTTTTACAGCTTTTCACTTGGTTTCTAAATCTTTGTTTTACTAATATGTAATCAATTTGGTGTCTCGCTGTATCTCTTGGCATTTTCCAAGTATAGATTCTTCTTGGATGATTTTTGAATAATGTGTTGGTAATGACCATTTTATGACTCTCACAGAATTCGACTAAACGTTGTCCTCTTTCATTTATTTTTCCCAACGCAAAATCTCCTATTATGTCGGCCTCTTCTCCTTGCCCTACTACCGCATTCCAGTCGCCTATGATCATTAAATTTTCTTCTCCCTTCACATATTCTATCACTTCTTCTATTTCATCGTAAGTTTTTTCGATATCCTCCTCTGAGCATGCAGATGTGGGCATGTATACTTGGACTATAACAGTGTCTACCGGTTTTGTTCCAACTCTGACCATCATTACGCGTTCGCTATGTTGCAAATAATTTTCTATCCTATTCCCTACCCTCTTATGCATTATAATTCCCACACCTGCTTGACCATTCTTCGATCCTGTGTGAATGATTCTATAATCCCCACTCCAGAAATCCCCTTCTTGCGGCCATCTCATTTCACTAATTTCCATTACATCGATACCCAACCTCTTCATGTCCAGCTCCAAATTGTCTAATTTTCCTGTTTGTCTCAGTGATCTAACATTCCACGCTTCGACTCGAAGAATGTTCTCTTTCTTCCCTATGTTCTTTGGTTTTCTATCTTGTTTGATGAGGTTCTCTCGAGCAGCCTCCACCCGGAGATCCGAACGGGAGGCTATTTCACCTCCGGAATATTTTACCCGAGAGGACGCCATCATGTTTTTGTCGTTGGTTTTTTTTTCAACAAATCAAAATTCAAAATTCCAGGTTTGGAGAAAAGATTTCATTTCCTCGAGAATATTGAAAGATGTCAAGGAAGGTAGTTTCCCCTTGCTTTCCCTCCGTTTCTGCTCGACTTCCTGGCGTTGGGATGATTTAGTTTCTCTCAGTTTGTATTCTCCCTCTCGAGTAGTTTATTCCATCCGAAAAAGAGACCCAAATCTGAGATACTTCTCCTCCCCACCACGTAAAGGAAGCAGATACTACCAAGGATGGATAAAAAGGATATGAAGGACAGGTATCAAGAATATCCCCCTGGAAGACCCACAATCATCCCACGGGGAGGAATCATTATCAACAATTAAATTTTTTAATGATTTTTTTATAACAAATTCAATCACGGGGTTATGGATCAATCAATTTGGACCGCATCAAGTAACCTGTTTAGAGTAGGATAACCATATCTCTATCAGAAACTTGGAGGAAAATTTATCACGCCCAAATTCAGTTGCCGGATCAGGCTCAGATCAAGTGCCTGGATTTGGCCTGGATCAGGTTGCCGGATTCGGCCCGGATAAAATGAAGCGTTACATATTACATCCGGGCCTAATCCAATTACCCATATGCATATCGGATTTGGCTCAGGATCGGTATCGGATTTGACAAATTGGATCGGTATCGGATTTAGCAAATTGGATCGGTATCAGATTCACACTTCTACTCGGGAAGAAGGATTATTTCTCACTTTCAATTGATCTCTCAACCAATGTATCGAAACCTCATATAAGATCATGAGAATACCGATCATGAGACGTTGACCTTTTCGGTAATCACATGTGAATGTAGTTACATGACCATTCCATTACAATATAACAACATGAAGGCCTCAGAAAATCACTCATATCATCGATTCAGGAAAAAAAAAATTTCCATCATTGCTCAACCGTTTTGGTTGAAACTTATACAGGATCTTTATAACGGAGAAAAAAGCCAGCAGCAAATGTCTGCTCACTTCTTATCAATGCCTAAGAAAATTCATTTCCAAACATTATTGGCCAATGTGCATCCATCGATTGTCAATGGCCGCACATTGGTGATCATGATGCGTATCATAGGTCACTGATTTACGCACATTAGCCAGCAGTGTTTTATATAATTGTTTCTGACACACTGATGATCAGTGTACGGAACATTGGTCATCCGTGTCAGATTTTCTCCGTGATAGACTAATCGCTGAAATGTGATATGAATCTCACCGGAACCGCGTTAATAGAACATTAGATATACGCGTTTGCAAATGCACCCACTATCACTAGTTCACAGCCATTTTGTACACTCGACGTCACTATTTCTTTCTGATGCATTTTGGCTCCCTGAACTCAAAAATCACAGTAAAAACTTTTTTTATGGATAAGTTTTCGAGATATGAATTTTTGAAGTTGTAAAAAATTTTTTTCTATCGAAGTTTCACTATTAGCCGTATATCTCAATTCAGAAGCGATCAATCTAATCGTGGCAGGTGTCAAAATGGACATAATCGAACTGCTAATAAATATCCACGTCACTTTTGTTGATTACTCAAATAGTTTAAGTGCAATGAATCGAAATATTTGGGAAAAATACTGTTTTTCGACAAAAATGAAGGTAAAAAAGTTACATTTTTGCCAAGGAAAAATAGGAAACGTGTAAATATATCTGTATAAAATTTTTTACGTAAAGTGCGCTCTTCTACGAAGAGAATGATGTATTTGTGAAAGGAAATATATGGGAAATTACAGAAGTTACGATCATTTATGTACAAGTGCCAAAATACAACGTTTTCTTCATTCTGAGAGTTTGAGTTTATTCATCGCTTGTACTGGAGTTTGATTGATTCGAATCATTTTCATCTCAATATATTATTATAACATGAGCATCAAAAGTAATTTTGGCTTCTTGATTGTTGTTTTTCTTTTTGGTAGCATCCGTTTCTCCTACGAGAGACCAAATATAATCCCCCGTCATTCTTTTATCCCAAAATCCCTGGTAGCGTTGCTCCATGGACTTCAGTCGTTGATGGGATATCTCACCATGTTCGTCACTCACATCGCCGAAATTCTCCGGGAAAGAATTCAAGTGGGAATGTAAGAAATGGATCTTGAGAGACATATTTACTCCTGTTGGGACAATTGAAAGGATATAATACACATGGATGAAAAAAAATGGAATGGGATGAATAGGATAGTATTATATACCCATTTTTGCATGATTTCTAAGCAAATTGGCAACGATAACATTGGAAATGTAGCAGATTGTACATTTGCATGAGGCCATCGCATACTTTTTCCGAAACCCGTGTGGGTGCTTAAACAAAAAAAGCAGTCGGTAACGTGAAAAAATGGTTTGCCCCGCATCATTGGTACACCGAATGTCATGTGCCGTCTGATTGGAAAAAAAAATTTGAATGTATGAGATGTAAGGTACAAGGTAGAAAATTTTGTGTACTTTCAACAAACGCGCAAGTCCCAAATGGTTCATTCAAAATTTGTGTTGAATATTGACACAACCTTGTGAAAAAAAACCCGGGTAAACCGATTGTAAAAATTCATTCCCAATGGTAATTTTGATCCAAAGCGTATTAGAAAAACATTTGATCAATCGTGATCAATGGATATTCATTTCAAGTGTAAAATTACAATTCTCATGATTTCATCTGTTTATGGTCATGAAGTTTTCTGAACCTAACCAAATATCGTGATTCATCTATTCAATTGTGGATTCACGATGCAAATATCCGATTCATGGCAATTGAGAGTATTTTCTTGTACAGGGAAAGCATTTGAGAAATCAACACAAGAGTGTCAAGTTTACATTAAAAACTTGACAGTTTGATACTCTTTTGTGTTGATTTCGAACACAAATTTTGAGTGGACCGTTATTGACACAAAATTTTGAACTGTGTATGGATTTGACATTCACTGATCACCCAATACATACTCTGTTGAACCGGAAGCCCATCCTACAAGATTTATATGACATGAAAGGCATACGATACACGGTGTCCATCCTTCATCGAGATTATTAGGTGTTATTTGGAGGTATTGAAGATAATGCTCTTGAAGAGAGTTGGTGAATCGACGTTGATTCCTCTTTACCACATAATTAACACACATATAGCAAAAATTATCTGGATGGTTTGTGCACTCAAAACTTCGTTTTCTTTTATTCATTGTGTGTCGAATGAATCGAAAAAAGGGCTCTGATATAATCAAAAGGTAGAATATCGAATCAACTTATTTCATGAAACCTGATAACAGACGGATGTGAAATGTCAGAAAAACAAAAAACAGAAGTGTAGCGATGAGCTGGAATTATTTCTGATCGCAACCGTATACACAGTATAAGCGAGTCACCCCTATCAAACAGGATCAGATAGAGTAGGAGCGCTTTGTATTCGACTAAGTAGGCCATCTGCAGTCACAATGGCAAACTACTCCTTTTCATCATGTGTATCTCCTCAAAATACTTAGCCACTGAGATGCGAGGAGGTGCTGAAACTCGCGACGGAAAGTTGTACTGTTCTCCTATGAACGTTTCCACTCTATCTGATTCTCTTTGGCCCCACCATCGGAAATTACAAGAGTTTCCAGGCCAGTATATACGACCGTGTTCGTAATAAATCCATCTTGTATCAATATATCAAGAGACGTGGTAGCGTCTCGACGCCAAGTACAGGAAAACCCTGGAAGAAAAAAAGAACCCTGAAAGAAAAAAAAATGAAAAAGCATGAGTCGTGCGCTACCGTGTATCTTCACTCGAAAACCAAGATTTTCTATAGTCAAAAAATCTTCAACCCACAATAACTCATCACACATTGGATTTCACGAAAAAATAATTACACTTCTACTATATAATTCGAATACACACTTTCGATTAAGCACACTACGAAGTTGATCCGTTCACGCGATCCCGAGATACAAACGTTTCAAACTTTCATGCGATCAAAACATCAAGATTTCTCTATCATGATCAAAATCGGGTTCTTCAATCACGAAGATTTCTTAATCCTTAAGGCAGTTCTTCCAATGCTAGAGACATTATAATCCAAACATCCAATAGCGTGCATTTCAGTGTAGTGTGGTCTATACATTGTCAAAACATAAACAATCACCTGTCAATGAGGCGATGTGTTGATAGGTTATTATAATATTAAAAGAATAATTGAAAAATGGATGAATTGTGAATTGCAGGTTATACTACATTACAGGTATTACAGGTCATTATAACAACAATCGAACGCACACAAATCACCTGGAATTATATATACTTTTATATATAACTTGGAAAAATTCATGAATGGATTAATGAATAACTGGTGAAGAGGTTATTTGTAAAAAAAAACACAAAAAGTTTGAGAAAGGTATAAATAAATCTATTTGCTACATTCAGCAGATTGCTATATACACAGGTAAGCGCTGTATGATGTATCATTCATTGAATACAATATTCCTTTACAGACAACAGCTCAGCAGAAATACCGTAATGAACAGTCTGCTACTGTTGGTTCTTACCACCAGAACCACAGGCTGATGATCAAATGATTCATACAAGGTCTAGTCGAAAATAATGATTCAAATTTATGCATTACTTTTTAGGTGAAATCTTATCGGATATACCATAACCCCCTTACAAACAATCTACTATCGGGTTCTCCTGCTAGAGTCGTTGGGAAATGATCAAATGGAGCAAATCGAGCATGCTCAAGGGAAAAGATTCAAGTTTATTTGCAATTCCTCCACATACCAGAAAGTCAGAGATATATCATAAGTTCTGACGGACAGTCAACTACTGGAGCCTTCAAAACCAGATGACCAGCTACTTCGGAAGGCTCCACTGTCGATTTCTCTAATTAGGATCATAGGCAATCGATGAAAAAGATCATACCAAGCCTGCTCAAGGGTGATTATTGAAGTTTATTTGCTACTTTTTTTACAGGCAAAAGTATAATGGATATACCATAATCTCTAATGGAATCCACTATTCTGCAATCAGAATCGTGAACAAATAATGAAACAGAATAGTGAATAGATAATGAATGCAAATTCAATTATAGCAAGTTTGAAAAACATTCGAAAATAAGGTTAGTCACCGAGCACTTCAGGTATACTAAAATATGACATCCTGAATAAAAATTATGAACTAAGTACAAAATGGCTTCCCTAGATTCTTTGAGTGAAATTACAGGTGGATCAAGAAAAAGTAGAGAGGATGCAGGTATACTATACATCTGTATGTTACTTACCACCACGATCACTATCATCAGGTAGCGTCATAGGAAAATGAAGAAAAGGCAGAAGTGCAGTGGACATAAAAGTCCTTGCATTGAATAATACCACTATCAGATTCTTCCAACAGAATGATAGGCGGATGAAGAAAAAGCAGAAAGGATGTAGATGTACCATACATCTGTACTTTATGTACCACAATAATCAATGTCATCGGATAGCGTCATAGGAAAATGAGGAAAAGGCAGAAGTGGAGTGGATATACAAGTCCTTGCATTGAATAATACCACTATCAGATTCTCCCAACAGAATCATAGGTGGATGAAGAGAAAGCAAAAAGGATGTAGATGTACCATACATCTGTACGTTAAATCCTACCATGATCATTAGGTAGCGTTGAAGGAAAATGCAGAAAAGATAGGAGCGCAGTGGATATATCACAAATCTTTGCATCGGGTGCATTCCACTGACGAACTGACGAATGATTAGAGAGACTGTTTAGGATCAACTCAACGAAAATTGAGCAGATACAATATTCTGATTATAGAAATTTTTGCAGAACAACTACAGGTCAACTTGACTGATGTGACTGGATGTGACAATTCATTCTGAATGTTTGCTTCCAAAGTTCCATCTTTTCAGTTGTTCCATTCAAGCTGGATTATATTTGTGTTCTTACAAACCATCATTTTTATCTTTACTTATCTTGATTTTGGAATAATTCAATTCTCAAATATCATGAATATTGTGTGGTTTGGATATTTGATACAATATTGCTTTTTAATGATCATGAATCACTTTGAATACATTCTGAACATTCCATGGATCCTAGAGTTACTAAATCTCTCAACCCAAAATACTCTAAGACAATTGGATAACATCCATGATATTTGAGAATTGAATCATTCCAAAACCAAGATAAGTGAAGGTAAAAATGATGGTTTGTAAGAACACAAATATAATCCAGCTTGAATGGAACAACTGAAAAGATGGAACTTCGGGAGAAAACATTCAGAATGAATTGTCACATCCAGTCACATCAGTCAAGTTGACCTGTAGTTGTTCCGCAAAAATTTCTATAATCAGAATATTGTATCTGCTCAATTTTCGTTGAGTTGATCCTAAACAGTCTCTCTAATCATTCATCAATTGGTCAGTGGAATGCACCCGATGCAAAGATTTGTGATATATCCACTGCGCTCCTATCTTTTCTGCATTTTCCTTCAACGCTACCTAATGATCATGGTAGGATTTAACGTACAGATGTATGGTACATCTACATCCTTTTTGCTTTTCCTTCATCCACCTGTGATTCTGTTGGAAGAATCTGATAGCGGTATTATTCAATGCAAGGACTTGTATATCCACTGCACTTCTGCCTCTTCTTCATTTTCTTATGACGCTGCCTAATGACATTGATCATTGTGGTACGTAACATAAAGATGTATGGTGACATGCATCCTTCTTGCTTTTTCTTCATCTACCTGTGATTCTATTGGAGGAATCTGATAATAGTGTACCTAACGCAAGGACCTGTGGTATATCCACTGCACTCTTGCCTTTTCTTCATTTTCCTTCTACGCTACCTGATGATATTGATCGTGGTGGTAAGTAACATACAGATGTATAGTATACCTGCATCCTTTCTACTTTTTCTTGATCCACCTGTAATTTTACTCAGAGAATTTACTCACTGAAAAAACTTTTTCACCTGGGTACTCAGGAATAAGGATATTGGATAATGTATAATCCAGGGGCCAAAATATTGATGAAAAATCAACAGAAATTCACGCGTTAAACGTAATGGGTCTTCCTATTGTTGACGGTGTTTCTTCTTATTTGAATGCAGTAATGCAGTGTATATTGTACTGTGCTTCTAAGACAAAACAATTACTTTTATCTGACCCCAATGACATCATAAATATTTCAATTGAGAACTACAATTCGCAAAAAACCTTGATATCATAGCTTTAAAACAGCTTGCAGGTCCACAATACTTGCATAATCACTCACAAGATGCAGGAGAATTCATCGCTTCTATTTGCGAGAATTCAATGGCTATTAAAAATTTAGTGAAGCACCAAATAACTACCTTAACGGAATGTACGAAATGTGAATATACCGAAAATATTGTTGGTACAAATTGTGTTACACGTCTTGGGCTACCTCCAATTCCACAAAAATCATTTGAGTTTCAAGAAATATTCAAGTTCAATTTTTCAACATCGAAAATTTTCGGAGATTCTTGTGACAATTGTAATAACTTGCATAAAACTAAAAAATCATGTATAACAGCGTCAGAACGATATGTAATTGTGCAATTGATGATGTTTAATCACAATAATGTTGAAGCAACAAAGGTAGAAAATATAAACATTGAAGCAGTACCAACTTCAAAAATTATAATTGCACAACACTTTTATGAAGTTATAGCTGTTGTTTTTCATCAGGGTAAAGATATTTCTGAAGATGATTCCACATGCATGTTACGAAGTAAAGGTACAAAGTGGATATTTATTCATGATCTGCAAGTTGAAGAGCGACATTGGCCACGCAATGCTAAAGACTCGTATATATATTTCTTTGAAAAGCAATAATTTCGCTTCATCATAAAATTAGAATTCAATTACTGTGATATTGTACAGTTTTGAAGAATATAGAATACCTTTATAATACCATAACGAACCAAATATTCTCGAAAAATTTTTTCGAATGATTTCGATGGATATTCCACAAAATTCTGAAGAATGTCTGGTACAGTACTAGAAAGTGTCTTCAATCTGATATCTTGAAGGTATATCTTTTTGTTGCATGATAAATATTTTACATCTCTTTACCCAGATAGCAAAAGTTCCAAAAACTAGATCCCATTGAATCCTTCTGGAACCACAAAATGAATCACTGAAATGTCAGTAGGATGGAGTTCTTAGAGAATTCAAATCGCCTTTTGTCATACTGTATACAGGACAATATACAGTATGACAAAAGGCGATTTGAATTCTCCAAGGACTCTATTCTGCTGACATTCCAGTAGTTCGTTTTGTGGTCACGAAAGAATTCAATGAGATCTAATTTTTGAAACTTTTGCTATCTGCTATTTTTCACAATGATTCAAAAGAGTGACCGAGAAATGTCTGCTGGGAAGCTATTTTCAGCTTCATGCTAAACAGTACAAATTCTATCTTGCAAAAAAAATTTCTGTTGGATACCTTGAATATATTGTACGCAAGTTTTCTCTGTCTTTAAGATCTAAAAAGTCAAAAAAGACGCCGAGTACATGAAACTTCATCAATACTTCCAAAACCAAAAAATAAACAATAATCTAAAAACACATCCTAAAGGAATTCGCTTCTTTTCCCTGTATTCTTTATTTTTCATTTCGATAATCTATTGCTGTCCAATGATGAAATGACTGATGGAAACCTAAGTGGGTTTTAATATCAAATAAATTATCTGAGGTCATTTCCTTCATTCCCACGATTGCTATCAAACTCGATATGAGTATTCAATTCCACCTCAAGACACATTCAGAAAAAGAAGTGAAATCCCAATAAAAAAACTCCAAAGAAGTAAAAAAACACGCCAAGTACATGAAACTATCATCAATACTCCTAAAACCAAAAAATAAACAAATAAAAATCCCAAAAACAAAGAATAAAAAAATCTAAAAACACATTCTAAAGCAAAATTTCACTGCATTCAGAATTTCGAGGGGATATAAAAGGATATGCTTCATTTGAAAAAAAAAGATATGAAATCAATATGAGCGACCAAGTATATTGGTTACCCAAAGGATATGTGAAAGATTTTTGGTATATTGTAACTTCAGTTTGTTTAAACTGTATTGAAGGTAATTTATGATTTCCAAAAAAGCATTATTGTATTCAAAAAATAAATAGAACAAGCGTATCGTTCTGCTCGTATATATAGATACCAAAAAGTGAAAAAAAAGTAGAATTCCACAAAACATACAAATGTCTCACAAAAACCCCTAAAAACTCCAACACAGTAAAAAAATAACGTCAAATCCCAAAAACCATACAAACCTTTTACAATAACACTTGAAAAAAAATCCTTGAAAAAAATACTTCACTCTTTCCGGAAGATTACTTGATATGACAAATATACCATTAAAAAAAAAAAGATGTGAAAGGCAACTCTGTTTCGGAATTCGCATCAACCAGTGACACTTGGCGTGGCCGAAGAAGATTTTATGAAATTATATCATTTAATTTTCTTGTTTAATGGTCTATAGAAATTCATTTGTATATAATAAAGGCTAAAAACTTCTACCATCGGCCACGCCAAGTGTTGCTGGTTGATGCGAATTCCGAAACAGGGTTGCCTTTCACATCTTTTTTTCTATTGGTATATTTGTTATATCAAGTAATCTTCCGGAAAGAGTAAAGTATTTTTTTCAAGGATTTTTTTTTCAAGTGTTATTGTAAAACGTTTGTATGGTTTTTGGGATTTGACGTTATTTTTTTACTGTGTTGGAGTTTTTAGGGGTTTTTGTGAGACATTTGTATGTTTTGTGGAATTCTACTTTTTTTCACTTTTTGGCATCTATATATACGAGCAGAACGATACACTTGTTTTATTCATTTTTTTGATACAATAATGCTCTTTTGAAAATCATAAATTACCTTCAATACAGTTTAAACAAACTGAAGTTACAATATACCAAAAATCTTTAACATATCCTTTGGGTAACCAATGTACTTGGTCGCTCATATTTTTTTCATATCTTTTTTTTTTCAAATGGAGCATATCCTTTTGTATCCCCTCGAAATTCTGAATACAGTAAAATTTTCCTTTAGAATGTGTTTTTAGATTTTTTTATTCTTTGTTTTTGGGATTTTTATTTGTTTATTTTTTGGTTTTAGGAGTATTGATGACAGTTTCATGTACTTGGCGTTTTTTTTTACTCTTTTGGAGTTTTTCAATATATTACAATAAAAATGATTCAAACCAATCAAACTTGAGTATAAGCTATGAATAAACTCAAACTCTCAGAATGAAGAAAACATTGTATTTTGGCACTTTTACATGAATGATCGTAACTTCTGTAATTTTCCATAGATTTCCTTTCACAAACACATCATTCTCTTCGTCAAAGAGCACGCTTCACGTAAAAAATTCGATACGGAGTATATTTCCACGCTTTCTATTTTTCCTTGACAAAAATGTAACTTTCCTACCTTCATTTTTGTCGAAAAACAGTATTTTTCCCAAATATTTCGATTCATTGCACTTGAACTACTTGAGTGATCAACAATAGTGACGTTGATATTTGTTGGCAGTTCGATTATGTCCATTTTGACACCTGTCACGATTAGATTGATCGCTCCTGACTTGGGATATACCTTTAATAGTGAAACTTCGATAGAAAAAAATGTTTTTTCAACTTCAAAAATTCAATTCAATTCAATTTAATTCAATTTATTCGTGATCAAGATTCAACTCATAAAAAATAACCGTACAAATTGAGTGGTATGTCTCGTGGATTCTCATCTTAGTTTTACATCACTAACATCCTACCACATAAGAACGACCTTAATCAGAACACATTCTTGGCTTAATGTTCCTCCAAAATCATGGATATAATCTACTTCTCAAGTATTTAATTGATCCATTAATTTGTTCGTTCTTATAATTCATTCATTAAAAAAGACCTAACTTTCAACATGTTTGTAATATAATAATAAATTTTGGTGATCAGATTCTTGTCACTGTTATATGAGTTTAATATCTGTAACAAATTTGGACTACGCAAAATATCTTTGGGAATCCAATGATCTCTCAAAGCACCATTCATAGGGCATGAAAAGAATAGGTGTTTCCAAGTTTCTTTTTCATTCAAATTACATAGCGAACATAGATTTCCATGGGTCATAGTGTATGCCGAGTTGTTGAAATACATAAACGTTTTGTGTTGGCTTGCAAGTCTCAATTGAGTCAACATTCTTCACTTGGGAAATATCAAGTCCTCTAATAAGTATTGTCCACCAAAACTCAAACTACTAATATTCCTAAAATTACAATCGTATTCACTATCACAAATCCGTTCTTCACTGAGATCATTGTTTTCCCATCTAGTTGTGAGAGTATAAATGTTCTCCAACGTCAACTCCTGTCTTCTCCAAGTATCTTCTGCACCGACTTGCAGGAGCATCTCTTATAGTTGGTTAGTCCAATTATATTCTGCTCGGTCTTTCGAATTCGAAAGATGATTCTTTCCGTCTTTGAGATGTGAATCAGCAAGTTTCGGAAGCCTATCATTTGGCATCGATAACAATTTTCCCCGCGATACAAGCACACTTTTGAACACAATCGAACTGACCTTCTTCAATGCAAATTCAACCCTTATATAATGTTCAGGTGTTGATCTTTGCAACAAGAAGAGACTTTTGGTGAATTGAGATTGTATCTTTTCTATTTTGTCCATATATCGGAGTGCCCAAATTTCTGAGGAGTAGAGAAAAGTTGCCAATAACATCGCTTGTGACATTTTAGTTAAAGCTTTCCAGGAGTTACATTTAGATTCAATGATAATTTTTCTCAAGTTATTTGATGCGATTTGAGCTTTAGTAATCAAGTTTTTTGTAGCCCCGAGGACTTTTCCTGATTTTGAAAACATTACGCCCAAGTAACAATATTCGTTTGCATATTCAATAGGTTCGATCCCCCACTCCAGTCGCTTAAACTTTTTGTTTTAGGAGACCTGTGAAAAACAACTGCTTTGGTTTTTCAGTATTCAGAATGAGAAGGTTTCCCTCGCAATATTTTTTGAAAATATCAAATTTTTCTTGAGCGTCCCAGAGCGAGTTAGCCAGGATAACAATGTCATCCGCAAACATTGATAAAATCACCTCTTTGTCTCTTAACTCGAACCCTTCAGCGCCATTGGTTTCAAAAAATTGAACTAGGTCATTGAGAAGAAAAGCAAGCAAAAATGAGCTAAGGGTGGGCAACGGTTCTCCTTTGAGATCTCCTTGGGTGATTTTTATGTTTTTTGACCTCATTCCATTTATATGGTATAATGTTTATTGTTTTCCGGCCCAGAGGCCCATACAATATGGTTGGAGTCTCTCCATAGAGGTACATATTATCACAATATCCTTAATTATGTTTATACATTGAGTCAATCTATTAAAGTGTGTATAACGTGCAGATGGTATTGGTTGCGTTTGACTTTGGTTTTTACTTAGTTAACATACTTTTTCTAAAATTGAGATACAGAATGCAATTGTCTTATTAATAAATCTTTCGGTAGGTCTATTGAAATTATCTCTGAAGAATTCCGCAAACGGTAGATTTTCATCGGTGATACAAAAATGAGTGTTTTTAGATTTCGGAATCGCTGACATTCCAACAAATCGTGAAAAATATCATTAGGTCCTAGGTTACAGTATTCGCATTCTTTGTCTTCAATTTTATATTGTTTACCTTTATACCAGATACGTGGGTTGATATGGTTCATAAGTCTAATTTGAGCTATCACCCTCTTCTTTTCCAGATTGTTACCTAAAGTAAGATATTTTTGTATCCCTCCATTCTGTGTGAGCAGAGGGTATATTATTAGGCTCTTGGATTGTTTGCATTTTTTCAAGTCGATAGAGATTAAATATTGCCTGTATTTATCCAGTAGTCTCTCGGATGTATTGTACACAGTTAGAGATGATAGATTTTCGCAAATTTCGGTTTCTCCTATTGGTTGGAGGAATATGTTTTTTATCTGTGACACCCAATTATATTTCGGAATGCTCTTTCCCGATCTTTCCAGTTCGCATAGCTTTTCAAAGCACAAGCGAGGGTACCTTTCCTTATCCATTGAGTATATCTTTTTGATCCAGTTCAAGACGAATTCAAAGACTTCCAGCGATATGTGAGGTCTTCCTGTCTCCGTTCGTATCGCATAATTCGGAGTACAATGGCTAATACCCAGCAACCTCCTCATGAAGACCGTTTGTGCTCTATCTAAAATTTCGAGATATCTGATGCTCCAGACGAGAGCGGCGTATGTTGGTATCGAGATTACCAAAGAGTCTAAGAGTTTATCTATTGTGGACCAAGAGTCTATTTTCGTATTCAGAATCAGTGAAATTGTTGAGTGGGTGGCTACGTTAGTTTTCGCTATCTGTTGCTTGGTCGTTTTTTCGAAGAGTGCAGATCTAACAAATGTAATACCTAAATAATTGTACTCTTTCGCAACCTCCAGTTTGTCAGATCCAAAATAGAAGTTAGTGTTTTTCTCTTTGCCAGATCTACCTCTTTTAAAGATTACAATTTTAGTTTTTTCAACATTCAGCTTCAAGTGATTGATTGAACAGTATTCATAGAAAGCCCTGAGTATTTTTTGCATTCCGGATGTTGAGTTTGAGACCAGAACCATATCGTCAGCATAAGCTGATGAAATTATTTCTTTCAAGAGGGAGATGGATATCCCGACTAGTCCTTTTGAAATCAGAAAGTTCTCTAGATCGGTCAGAAATAAAGCGAAGATGATAGGGTTAAGAATTTCACCTTGCAGGACGCCTTGCGTAATCCATATCGCATTCGATCTACCTTTAGTATTTTTGACTCGCATTTTTGCATTAGAATACAAACTAATAAGTATTTTAGTGAGTTTTGAGCTTAAGCCTTCCTTTTGTAATTTTGACCACAAAATTTCATGATTCATGGAGTCAAATGCTCTTTTAAAATCGATGAAGAGTGCGTAGAGCTTTCCTCCTTTTTTATGAGTCTGGATTTGTATGATCGAATTTGAAGTATATATATTATCTATACAACTTCTCCCTTCCCTGAAGCCTGATTGATATTCTGGAAGTTTTTCCCCCATTTCACACCATTTCGTGATTCTTGAATATAGAATTTGAGAGAATATTTTAGCGATGGTGTTGATCAGCGAGATGAGTCGGTAGTTACCCGGATCGCTTTTTTCCCCTCTTTTATGAATCATTCTAACCAGAATACCGGACCATGCCTCAGGAACTCTTTCCATGTGCAGGATTTTGTTGAAGAAAACGTGAATATATAAAAGCCAGTTACCAGGTAAATTTTTATAGAATTCGTATGAAATTCCATCATCTCCTGGTGATTTATTTCTCTTACATTTCTGAATGCTGGAAATTATTCCTTCTATACATATATCGCTGTCTAAGATGGGGATGTGATTATTCTGGATTTCACAGACGGAAGTATTTTTTGGTGGGAATATTTCTTTGAAAAACGTATACCAACTTCCCAGAGATATGGGGTCATCGCGGTTTTTTCTTCTGTACCTGAAGCTATTCAATAAGTTCCAGAACATAATAGGGTTATTAGCTGTGGCTAGTAATTTTAACCTATTGTTCCTAAACTTATTTTCTGTATATAAAAGGAGTTCCCTATGCTCCTTCTTATGCTCAGCGTAGATTCTAACATCACTTTCAGTAAAGAGCGACTGTTTACATCTGCGTAAAAGTATTAAAAGTTTCTTTTTACTTTCAGAACATTCTTGATTAAACCAAGGTTTATTTCTACGAATTTTATTGCTATTAGAGGTTATCATTCTTATCTCATATGCACTGTTCACAATGGAGTTAATCAGATTTTCGTTGAGAATATCAATGTCCTCTTGAATATTAGCGACATTATTTCAAAAAAGCATCTTTTTGTTAAATTCAATTGATTCTGAATCTTTCCATTTCAATTTGTACGTGTCTTCGATCTGGTTATTATCGTTGTGATTTAAATGGGAGTTCAGTTGGATTTTCACTGGAAAGTGATCTGATTGTGTTATTACTTGTAGAACGCTAAAGTCATTCATTTCGTTAGTTGCTACGCTGTTACACCATACAAGATCGATGACTGATTGACCCACAGTACTAGTGTAAGTATATTGGGCTCGTACGTCCAATGGTGCCCATTAATTAATATAAGTCCCCTTTCTTCCATAAAATTGAGTAATAAATTGCCCCTTGCGTTTAAAATTTTATCAGAACTTTTTCTGTTTCTGCGAAGATTCGTCTTATATAGGATACCACAGTTACTAAGGTTATTCATTTCACCGACTCGTGAGTTGAAGTCTCCGCCGATTATTATTTGATTTTCGGGGAATCGATTCATTAGACCATTCAGAGTTGCGTCATATTCTGCTAAGATTTTCTCTATATCTTCCGTTGGACTTATATACATAATGCTTATAATAGTGTTATTATTTCCTAGTCTTAAGAAGATATAGTTTTCTGAGCAGAATATGTTATCTATCTTGTATATTTCGGTGTTTATGAAACATACAATACCGCCTTTCGCTCTTCCTTTCGTTGCTGTTTTCCTTGCCGGCGAGATAATATAATCAAATCCACGTGCTGTCATCGGTGTTGGTATATTTGAAGCGTCTTGCATCCATGTTTCGTAACTACACACAATGTCCGTGTCGTTGAACTCGTTATAGATGTCATCGATATTTGACATACCTGCTGCGTTCCAAAATATGACATTGTATGTTGATGTAGGGGCATCTGTTAGTTGTTATGATTTCGTATCGTTTGAAACATCTTTAGGAATGAGGAATTTCTCGATGTTTGTTCCATTTTTTTTTATTTTTAGTTTCGAGCGTGAGTTAGAAGTACCATTGTCCTCACGGTTCCTTTTACGGCTGCTGTTTGAAGCTCGAGATAATATGGATGTGTCACTCTCTTCTCCATCACTTTCCTCTTTAGTAGGAGGTTTGTTGATGAGAGAGAGGGCACTGTTCGGATCATATTCTATCGTGTTGATTATAAGCTTATTTTTTTTAATTTTAGACTGGATGTCTTGTTTGTCTAACAATTTTTTGGTATTTATCAACTCCTTCCTCTCCTCTCTCTGTTCAAGTGATAAGTCGTCTGCAACCGTAAGTCCTTTTTTTCTGAGTATTTCTCTGTTTTCAAATAATTTCCTCTTTTGTACAACTGAGTTGAAGGTAATCAATATCGGTCGTTTGTTTCCCTTCTTCCCGAGTCGTCTTACATCCACGATTGTATCTTCTGGAATGTTTATACTAAGCTCTTTCCATAATTGAGTGATATGGTTAAATGATAGTTTATTGGTTTCATCATTGTCTATCACATTGTATAGTATAATATTTTTTGCTCTTCCTTTGTAATTTAAGAAGTCGATTTCTTCTCTTAAGTTAATGAGGTCTTCCTTCATCTGTTGGTTCTCAAGCTCTAACTGTGTTTGCTTCTCTTTTAGGTTTGATATTTCTGCATTATATTGATGCACTGTAGCACTCAAATTGTCCAACTTTTCGTTGAATTCACCTCTCACAGATAATATTAGTTCCTTTAAATCCTCGTTCGTTGTCATATTGTCGATCATATGATTGTACACAGTTGCGCGGGTAACGTAAGACACGTCTTATCTTCACGGCGACTCAGGAGAGACTCTCATTCCATTTATATTGATTCGCATTCTCGAGGATCCATATAATTGCTCTAATATCCTTAATATTTTGCTACTCACACCGATGCTATATAATTTCGACCAAGTTTTTCGCCAATTCAGTGAATCAAAGGCATCTTTTAGGTCTACAAATATACCAAATACGTGCTTTCCTTTCTCCAAAATGTTTGATGCTATCATCGCATTCAATACAAATATATTATCCTGGCAGCTTCTTCCTTCACGGAAGCCTGCTTGTTCTTCAGGGAGCGTCGCATCAATATCAGCCCAATGGGTCAATCTGGAGTTTAAAATTTGTGTGAATATTTCGATAATAGTATTCATTAGAGCAATTGGTCTATAGTTATTCGGATTCAATGGGTCTTTCTTTTTGTGAATCAATTTTAACTCTTTTCAGGACCACGATTCTGGTACACACTCCTCTTGCATGATCTTATTAAATAAATTCAATGGATAGTGTTTCCAGTTTGGCGGTAGGTTTTTGAAAACTTCATTTGGGATTTTGTCAGGGCCTGGAGTTTTATTTGCTTGGATTTCCCTAATGCTTCTTTGTAATTCTTGTAAAGTTATATCTATATCCATAATCGGGTGTGCGACTGAAGAAGTTCGCCTCTATTCTCAGCGAATTAGAGAAAACATCTTCAAAATATTTTTCGAATACTTGTATTCCAATTGGATTTTGGATAACGTTTTTGTAATTTACATACTTTACCGCGTACCAAAATTCTTTACTATTTCTGATGTTAGACATTTTTTCGATTGTATTATGGTGATATTCTCTCTTTGTGTGCGCTATTAAGGCTTTATCCTCTGTTTTCAGGTTCAAATAGGTATCTAAATCAGATTGATTTATACTTTTTCGATAGGTTGAATAAGCTCACCTTTTATTTTTGTGTCCAATAGTACATTCTTTATCATACCATTGTTTATTTTGGTTTGTTGTTGCTTTTGAATATGGAGGGTTGTTTCGTATATTATATTTCTGATTCTTGAGTAGCATTGAGTCTCTCGCGGCATCAAAGATTGCATCTTCAAAATTATTATATATAATTCTGTTGGATTATGACTTTCAACGTGTATTTGTTCTGAATGACTCGAAAAGTGAAGGAATGGAGTGATTTTGTCGTTAGACCAGTTGATATATTCGACAGAAACTTGCACATTTTTTTTTGCGTCCTGGATATTCATTAACTTGTTTGTTCCAGTACCCGAACCAATCGACAGCGAACATCCCAAGACATCCGATAGAGGGGAGAAATCAATTATATTAAATTCATCGAGGTAATACAAGATTCCAGTGTTAATCCAGACAAAATCAACCGTACTACTCCCTCTTCCTCAATGAGAAGTAAACCGGCCCTGTTCATCATGTAGTGAGCTTCCATTACAAGCTATCATTCCCGACTCCTCCATCAGTTCCACCAGGAGTGTGCCCCGTCGATTTATTCTCTTATCTAGTTTCGATCTATTATTTTGTCATTTGAATCCTTCTGTTATATAATCATCAACCTGATTTAGATTACCAATCCTGGCGTTGAAATCTCCTCCAACAATGCAACTACTACTCAGTTTTTCATTCATTATATCTAGAAAAAGTCTCCCCGTGGATGATTGCGGGTCTTCCAGGGGGATATTCATGATACCTGTCCTTGATATCCTTTTTATCCATCCCAGGTAGTATCTGCTTCCTTTACGTGGTGGGGAGGATGAGTATCTCAGAGTTGGATCTTTTTTTTGAGTGGAGTGAACTACTCAAGAGGAAGAATACAAACTGAGAGGAACGAAATCATCCCAATGCCGGAATCATCGGCAAAAACGGAAGGACAGCGAGGGGAAACTACCTTCCTTGACATGTTTCAATACTTCCTGAGGGAATGAAACCTTTTCCAAACCTGGAATATTGTACTCGTGAAACAAAAACTAACGAACAAATTATTAGGTACATGATGGCGCTTTCTGGGGCAAAATATTCCGGAGGTAAACTAGTCTCCCGTTCGGATCTCCGAGTGGAGGCTGCTCGAGGAAGCTTCATCAGTGAAGAACAAAAACCGAAGAGAAGGATAGCGGAAAGAAACAACATTCTTCGAGTTGGAGCGTGGAATGTGAGATCACTGAGGCAAGTGGGAAAATTGGAAAATTTGAAATTAGAAATGAATAGGTTGAATAAAGATGTAATGGGGATTAGCGGAATGAGATGGCCACAAGAGGGCGATTTCTGGAGTGGGGATTATAGAATAATTCATACAGGATCAAAGAACGGTCAAGCAGGTGTATGAATTGTAATGCATAAAAAAGTAGGGAATGGAATAGAAAATTATTTGCAACATAATGAACGTGTGATGATGGTAAGAATCAGAACAAAACCGGTTGACACAGTCATACTCCAAGTATACATGCCCCCATCTGCATATTCAGAGGGAGATGTTGAGAAAACGTACGAAGAAATAGAAGAAGTCATAGGAAATGTGAAGGGAGAAGAGAATTTGATAGTGGTGGGTGATTGGGATGCGGTAGTAGGACAAGGAAAAGAGGGCAACATAATAGGAGATTTTGCGTTAGGGACGGAGGAACGATATAGGACAACGTTGAGTCGAATTTTGTGAAAATTATAAGATGGTTATCACAAACACTTTATTCGAAAATCATCCAAGAAAAATCTACACTTGGAAAATGCTAGGAGATACAGCAAGATACCAAATTGATTACATATTAGTGAAACAAAGATTCAGAAACCAAATGAAAAACTGTGAAACTTATCCCAGTGCAGATATAGATAGTGATCATAATATGTTGGTGATGAAATGTTCTCTGAAATCAAATCTCTGGAGAAGGGAAGGGAAGTCCAGGAAAGATGGAATTTGAAGAACCTCAAGCAAAAACAAACACATGAGGCATTCGAGAAAATGTTGGATGAAAAATTGGGAGATCCAAAAGAGCAAGACTTGGGAATAGAGAGGAGATGGACAAAGATGAAGGGGAATATAAGAGAATGTGCGGATAAGATTTTGGAGAATAATGGGGTAGAACCTCAAAACCCATGGATAACGAGAGGGATTACAGAATTGATAAATGAAAGGAGGGAAAACAAGAATGATGATAGCCAAGAAGGCCAGCAACGATACAAATCATTGAGAAATAGAATAATAAGAGAATCAAGGAGAGCAAAAGAACAGTGATTAGAAGAGAAATGTCAGGGAATAGAAATAAGATTGCATTTAGGAAAAATAGATGAAGCATATAGGATTATCAAAAGATTTTTCGGACAAATGATATCTAGAAGCAATAGGATTAGAAACTCTCTAGGACGACAATTGATAAAAACGGAAGAGAAAGTAGAACAGTGGATCAATCATTTGGAAGACTTGTATAGAGGAAACGATGATATAACACTTTTAGAGAAGGAGGAGGATGTAGATGAGGAAGAATTGGGAGATTCGATATTGAGATCAGAATTCGACAAGGCTTTGAAAGAATTGAAAAATAATAAAGCGCCAGGCATAGATGGCATAAGTGTGGACCTCATAAAAGCCTCCAGTGAAGGAACTCGTGACGCACTGTTTGAATTGATTAGAGATATGTACGAGAAAGGAGAAGTACCGGAAGATTTTCAACAGAATAAAATTGTCGCTATCCCGAAAAAACAAGGGGCAGACAAATGCGAGAACTACAGAACGATCAGTTTAACTTCACATGCTCCGAAAATACTGACCAAAATTATATACAGGAGGATGGAAAATAAAATAGAGAGTAGATTGGCAGAAGATCAGTTTGGTTTTAGAAAGAATAGGGGAACGCGAGAAGCAATTTAAGCACTTACGGCAGTAATGGAGAAAAGGATAGCGCTGAAGAAATCTGTGTACATAGGTTTTGTAGATATACAAAAGGCTTTCGATGATGTGAACTGGGAGTAGACGTTTGCGATCCTGAAGAAGGTGGGAATAAATTATAAAGATAGAAGAATAATATACGAATTATATAAGAATCAAAGTGCAATAATAGACATAGAGGGTCAGGAAGGGGGAGCACGAATAAGGAGAGGGGTGAGACAAGGATGCTCATTATCGCCACTGATTTTCAATTTATATATAGAAGAAGCAATGAACGGAGTGAAAGAGGAAATTCAATCGAAATTACAGATTCAGGGAGAAAATATAAGCATGTTGAGATTCGCGGATGACATAGCTATATTTGCCACGAGTAGTGATGAGTTAGAAAATATTCTCAACACTATGAGAACAATATTATTGGAAAACTATTGTATGAATATAAATAAAGACAAAACAAAATTCATGATGTGTACAGCAACGAAAACAGCTAGAAGAACGAAAATCGAAATAGATACCGAGACAATTGAACAAGTGAAAGAATTCAAATATCTAGGAACCATAATTACAGAAAACGGCAAAAGCGAAAGAGATATAAGAGCAAGAATAGCACAAGGGAAACAGGCTTTTCACCAAGGGAAACAGTGATCATGCTCAAAAAATATAAGCTTAGAAGTAAGGAAGAAATTCTTGAAAGTTACGTTTGAAGCACAGCATTACATGGTTGCGAAACTTGGACAATGGGGAAAGCTGACCAACGAAGACTTGAAGCTTTTGAAATGTGGTGTTATGGGAGGATGCCCAGAATAGAATGGACAGACAAAGTCAAAAATGAAGAAGTCCCCGAGCAGATAAATGAAAAAAGAAATCTTTTGAAACACATCGTGAAAAGGAGAAGCAATCTTATAGGGCACACATTACGGCATGAGAGTTTATTGAAAACAATATTGGAAGGGAAAATGAATGGTAAAACTGGTAAAGGTAGACCTAGAGCAAGTTATATGAAGCAGGTCGTACAAGACAAGGGATGTAGTAGGTATGTAGAAATCAAACGGTTGGCGGATAATAGACAGGGGTGGAGGGTTTCATCAAACCAGTCGTAAGACTGATCACTTCATGATGATGACCTAGAAAAAGATCATTTAGGGAATTAATACAGTGGTCATCATTCAGAGAAGGGTTCATATATACACTGATCAAGATAATCGGGGTCGTAGGATGTTCTATCTCTAACATTTGGTATAAATTTGTATTCTCAAGTAATGAGCATTTTGAGAATATCTCTTTTCTGATAAAGGTCATCAGGCCTCCGCTTGCCCTTCCTAAGCTTTTTTGTTTTACCGCAGGGGTATGAAAGTAAGAATAATTATTTGGGAATTTGGGAGTTGTGAAGTTCTTTGAGTCTAGCCACGTTTCACCTGAACAAATAATATCGTGGTGAAGAAATATTACTCCCAATAGTTTTCGCTGATCTAGAATCATTCGATGAATATCGGCTGAGTTGAATTTTTATGTCTCCTGAGTTATTTCCACTGGTAACTTCAAAAAAGACTGCAAGGAGCTTTGGGTTGATTTGCTCCGGCAACTAAGTTTCCTTCTCTTAGTTTGGCTGAAATTACTTGTTTCAGAGCAGTCAGATTCTTCCCGGATGAGAGCTTCGTTCGGTTGGACAATTCCATCGTGTTCTTTGGGTTAAATCTGATGTTTTTCAACAACTTCTATTCTTTTCAGGTATTTATCGCGGTAGATAATGGTAGATTGACTATATCCATCTTTTTTCACGAACAATTTATTATTCTTGCACCACACATACTTGATTTTATTTCGTTTCCGGAGTTACTTCAATGCTTTTTATATTCCCCAGTAATACGGTGACATAAGTTCGATTATAATAATAGGTTTCTCTTCTGTGGTTTGAGGGAACATTATCGAGTTTAATACCTGTCTTGCTTTTTTTGACAGTTTTAGAAACTCTAATTTATCATCTTTGTTGGCAAATTTAATCGTTATTGGTGGGTTTTTCGATCAGCTTTTGTTTGTGTAGCATGTGATTATTTTTCTTTCATCATACGGGAAATTACTTGCGTTAAAAATGACTTGTATTATATTCGATACGTTTTCGTTCTCTTCTTTGGGAATGTTGATGATATTAATTCCATCATAATATGAAGTTTGTTTTTGAAACTCTAACTGATCTCTCAATGTTTGAATCTCGCTATTCGCTTTGCTTGATTCTTTTTTCAATTGCATTAATTCACTATTGCAATGATTTACTGCAGTAGTTACATTCTGCATTGAGTTCATCAATTGATCCTCACAATCAGTAAAAGATTGAACTATCGTACCTTGCGACGAATCAATTCTGTTTACGTCGTGTCGAGGAGACGATATTTGATCGAGTACAGTGTCGACTCGACTCAAAAGGACGGTATTGGTATCTTGTTCCTTTTCAATAGGCTGGTGTCCTTGTTCCCTTGCCATGTTTCTGGTTGTTCTTATCTCGTTCTAATCCTCTATGTAAACGCCGAATGTGTACTTAGATATAAATATCTTTCACTGTACCACTATATTTGATGAATTATAATTCCTTTACATTGGGATTACTAAAATATCACACATCGGTTGACCAACAAACTTCACTCGATTATAAAGCTTAAGATAACGATTAAATTGATACCAAATTTGTCATGAATATTTCCTTTTTGTCACCATTATTTAAATTCAATATGGGAGGTAATGGGAAACAACCGTTCGGTTCCACCGATGCCACGCAACTCTCTCAACTTCAAAAATTCATATCTTGAAAACTTATCCATAAGAAAAGTTTTTACTGTGATTTTTGAGTTCAGGGAGCCAAAATGCATCAGAAAAAATAGTGTCTTCGAATGTACAAAAAATTTTTCTCATTTTGTAAACCAGTGGCTATCGCCACATCAATTTAGACTATCTCTGATCCTCCAAACCGATGTACTTGAAATTTGAACGGAACGTTTATCTTTTCAGTGATAAAATTTGAGCGAAGTTACGTGATGTTCGAATCATCACAATATAGCGAAGGCATGGTTTCAAAAATTTTATAAAAATATCGATTCCGGCAGTGAAATTTTTTCCCTTTTAATTAATTCAACTGGAACCATTGAGCTCTATAACATATTGGAATGAGCACACTTCCTCCATTCATTCTATAGTTTAGGCTGGTCAGCCACATACTATTGTGAAAAGAGTTTTCCTCTCTCGTATACACCCACGGAGAAAAAGGAATTCGCTGTGGCAGCGAAATCTACTTTTGCTGGGTTCCTTTTGACAGAGCAGCAAATTTTTTGCTGTGACAGCAAACTATTTGCTGTTCCAGCAATCTTGTTATCTGTGACAGCGAATTTTTAGCTGTGGCAGCAAAAAATGTTTGCTATCCCAACAAAATTTGTTTGCTATTCTGTATATAATACTGAAAATTTGCTGGCGGAGCAAACATTTTTTGCTGCCACAGCTAAAAAATTGCTGTCGTAGCTAACACGATTGCTGTTATAGCAAATTTTTAGATAGGTCAGCGAAAAATTTCACTATTCTATATATAATACCTCGATTTGCTGCGTCAGCAAATTTTTCCTCTCCGTGCGTCAGTCGATATCGCTTTCTCTACTCCGTCATCCCTTATTTTTGTCTGGCATGTAAGACTCGAACTTCTCTCTCTGACCGCGATAATCTAGGAAGTACGCATTCCAGTGTATTATAGAGTTCAATAACCGGAACTCATATGGGACCATGATGGGACCATCACAGGAACATACTAAAAGTTTCATGGGGAACGGAAGAGCAAGAGATAAAGTACGCGCGTTCACAAAAATCACAATTTTTCATCTCATTTGTCCTTCTCCACCCGAATGCTCTGAATCGATAGGACTGGGACTTTCATGGGATTACCTCATTCTACGACTCTGGTATAAATTTCTTCAGAATCGAAAAAGTGGAACGGAAGATATGCGCGTTCACAGTTTGTTGACAGACAGAACTCCTACAAGAAAGACAGACGGACACGGAACCGATATTTTTTCCCGAGTTCGGAGAAACATTTGGGTCTAAGAAATTTTCATTTTGTGACAAAAAAGTTTCCCAGTCCCTCGAAACCATCATAAAGCTTCCTTCTGAACGAGGAAGCGAAATTTCATTCGTTTCTTTATTATATTTATAAAATGAAATTGAAAATTCTCATATCTTTTGATTGAAAAATGATTCCTTCGTAAAGTATTCATTGAAAGTTGATAAAAATTCAAGAGAATAGTGAAAAAAAAATGCAATTGACTATAACATTCTCAAAGAAGTCCTATCATTGAGCATTGCTAATTTTGCCTCCTTGTTTTGAAGGAATTTTTGTGACTGTGCCCACAGACCGAAATTTTTTTGTCTCCAAAATGGAAATTTCTTAGAACAAAATGTTTCTCTTGACTCAGGGAAAAATTTTGGTTTTGTGCCTGTCTGTCTGTTTGTCATCGTCATCTCTGTCGGTCTATCGACACATTGCGAACGCGAACACCTTCCGTTCTACTCATCTGATCCTCGTGAAATGTATATCACAGTCGTAGATCGAGGGAACACTGATCCCATATGAGTTTCAGCTTAATTGCTCCGGAGCGATTGAATGGAGAAAGACTGGAGATAAAAAATACGATTTTTGCAAACGTGCGTATCTCATCTCCCACTTTTCCGATTCTCATAAAACTTATGACATGTTTCTACGATGGTCCCATGGTGGTTCCATATGAGCGTCAATTGAATCAATACAGAGGGGGAAAAATTTTACTAGCGGAATCGGTATTTTTTTTAATTTCTTGAAACCATGCCTCGAATATATTGTAGGGTGTGCGGGTAGTGATTTTTTCGAGTCGAGTCGAGTGATTCGGGTTTCAAGTCGAGCTGAGTACTTGGAATGTATTAAGCACTCGAAAATCATCGAGTACTCGGAAACTTTCGAGCATTCAATGATTTTTCGAGAATCCAGAGCATATGAAACATTCAAATTTCATTAAGATCCTGAAACTTCACAGAGCTAGGGATAATATTGTGTTATTCAAGTTATTTCAAATCATCCTTGAATAGGAGAATGACGTATTATAATTTTCATTATTGTGTTTTTGTTAGAGGGAAGCTTTATTTGTCATTATGACGCAGTTTACATGTTGTTTTAGGGTGTTCTTCCATCAATGATTTTTAGATTATTCCTGAATATTCTAAATGGGAAATGATTCCGGGATGGAAATTTTTTGATTAATTGCAGTATGTATATATTGATCGAAATTTATTGAAAGTAATTATGAAAGTAATTCATTTTCCAACGCTTTTCTCCGATATTATGTTTCCTTTCATATCACATGGGACAAGTAGAATTTTCTCAATGAACATCCCTTCAGAAACTTCTAAACAATACTTCACTCAAATTCACACACATTACTCAATTTTTCAATTGTTACGTAAGGAACATAGTTCTTCATCATGATCTGTCAATAATCTAGCACGATGGCGGTCGCAATGTTTTCTGCATCAGAGAAAGCTCTTTCGCTGTTTACTCGAGTTGCGGGAATAGATAAGAAGATTTGAACAATTTGAGCTATTATAGGATATTCATTTGACTTTTGTTTCCACCATAATCTGATATTTGTATCTGGTGACACGATGCTTTCTGGAAAACATTGCTTCACTGCTTGTTCCGATGGTTCTGAGGACGCTCCGAAATTCCGAAGTTCTTGAGGATTTCCTTCATCGATAGGTGCAAGAAATTCCAATAATTTTGATGGAGGTTCATCTGAACAAAATAAATCCCAGATAAAGTACAATAGGTTCATTTGATCATTTTGATATCATCAGAATATTTTCTATCAGAGTTTGGAAAAGTGTGACTAAAAGGGATGTGCTGAATTATTTCCAAGGAACAAGAGCAATAATTTGAAGTCAAATAATTTTAGATACGAAAAACATAACTGATATATTTTCAAACCATCACTCTGTAAAAATTGTAATGCATGATGGAATGAAGACGAAATCTGATCATAATATTGAAAAAGGGGGTCGGTGCCGAATCAACGAAAAACCAAATCAACGAAAAAAAATTTACTAGCAGTATGAAGTTGTAATTTTGTTGCAGTATGGAATGAAATTAGTCATAGATCATTGATTAAATTAAACGGAAAGTAAAAAACATTGATTTGCTAACACAACCCCACGGTAAACTTAATTTCCCTTTGTTATGTTTATGATTATGGTATTTTTATGTTTATGATAACAACAAACCGATTTTCGTTCTTTACAGACGTTTGAAACAGTTTGATTGTACCGATCGATTAGGGAGATCATTAATAATTTTATTAGAATGATGAATTACGTGTCTACTGTAATAAACGGGCGCAGTGAATAGGTTAACATAAAGAATTTTCGTTTAATTCAATCAATGATCTATGACTAATTTCATTCCATACTGCAACAAAATAACAACTTCATACTGCTAGTAAATTTTTTTTCGTTGATTTGGTTTTTCGTTGATTCGGCACCGCCCCGAAAAAGGAACGATGGATTTATAGGAATATTCACTCATATTATCTTTCGTGTATGTATTTTCAGAGGATTATTGATGAATTGATCAATGAAGATATGTAATGTTGAGAAGGATGATATTTTCATCGGAAATTAAATTAATTATATATTGAATATCCAAATACACAGTCAAATACGAATATGAATAACAAGAAACTAACTCACTTGTTGCTCAATTACTTGTTGCTTATTCAACAAATGTTATCGAATAGGCACTGAGCAATACATGCTTCAATGTTTTTTACTACGAAATAAATAATTTTTGGTTACAAAATAATCACGCCTAGAGAAAAAGTTGAGAGAATAATGAGTAGAAGTTGAATAAAGTAATACGTATGGGATTTCTGTAAATTTGAGGAAATGAACGGATTACTCGAAAAATTCCGAGTAGCTCGAAGAATTGAGAGTAGCTTGATGATTTCCGAGTCGCTCGGAGGAGTTCGAGTAGCTCACAAATTTCGAGTAGCGGAAGGTACTCGACTCGACAAGTACACGACTCGACTCAAAAATACTCAACAATATCGAGTACTCGCAGACACCTACCAGAGACATTGTATCTGAAATTTTTCGATATATTTATCTGATTGTTCGTATTGATAACGATTGATTGTTACAATTCTCCATTACAATTGGAGAATCCAATATTTAGCGTCGTACATTATTGTACAACGCTAGATGTGCTTCTTAGTATCTATTAAGTGAATTACGACCACAAAATTGATCTACACTGCATCACTGGAAGATCACAATTTGTTACTGGCCTCAGTAAGATCAGAAAAATCAGAATAGGCTTGAATGTAACATTCCATAATGTCCAGAACACAAATACTCAATGCCAAATGAGATTCATTCACACAATTAGTCTGAAATGTGTCTCCACATGATTGAAATTTCTTGCTGGCGTTAGCACAACCCCGAGAATCGGAATGGAACAGAATGAGACACTCCATAACATCCAAGACACAAAAACTCAATGGGGGATGAGATTCATTGGACCGATTATGTGAATTTTCATACTACAATTGGTCTACCCTGGTTGAAGAAACCCATTGATTTCCGCCAAATTTCATCGAAAGTAGACAAAGGTCTGATTCATCGATCATATCTTCGTCCACTTCCAATGAGATTTGACGAGAATCAGTGGGTTCTCTCAACCAGGGTGGAACGTATCTTCAAACCATCAGAATTTTTAATTCACCTCAATCGGGAAAGATTAGAGTTGAGTGTAAATTTCCATGGTATCCATTACGCGGAAATTCGGTGTTTGATTGAATTCATATTTTTACGGAGTAAGATCTGTTGCCACAATTCGCCTCAAATCATTCTTCGCGAGATCGGAATTCCTTGCTAGTTCAAGTACAAACAGGAATTTCGGAATAAGACAAAATGTGGCATTCCATAGTATCCAGGATAAGAATACTCAATGCTACCTGGAATTCATAGCATCAACCATATGCATTTTGAACCAGAAATTACTCTGGGGGGGGAGGTATGTAAGGACGATTACAAACTATTGCTGGTATCACCTTGTGGTTGTGATTGTCGAAGGAGTTCAATTGACCGTCGAATGTGAAATTCCATGAAATTGAACGAACTAACATTACAGGGAGTTTTGAAGCCTTCAGACGGCAACAAAAAGATTTGATCATTGAGAAGAACATCAAGAATTGATCGATGCATTGTAATTGATTCGCTCGATTCGAAATGTCTCATTAATCACACAACAATCCCAGCGCGGACACCATGAAACGCTATTTTATAACATAGTTGCGAGTTCAAAGGATTCCAGACGGCAGCAAAAAGCCCTTTATCAAAAAAATCCATATGAAATTCATCGATGAGCCGAGAATGATTTGTTGGGTACAACGTATCTCAACTAGCACAGAATGATTGCAGCCTGAATCAGGGGGAATAAACTCAATTGAAAAATTTTCAGACGAATTCCAGCGCTGCCATACGGTACCTCCATCGAAGTAATTTTCATAGGGACTTTCAATCATTTGTGCTGGCCTGTGCATGTAAACTGACTTTGATGGAAGTGCCGTACGGTGGTGGTAAAATCCGTCTGAAAACTTTTCATTTGAGTTCACGCCCCCTGGCCTGGATACCATAGAATTTTACTAGATAATGAAGTGGCGTGTCTCCAAGTTCCCAGCTGTCAGCGAAAAAATACCTCCATCAAGAAATCCATCTGTAATTGATCGGTGTGTCCGAAATGAGTCGCTAGGTACAAGATATCCTATAAGAGAAGGGAACCAAAATCTTGAGAGGAAAGCAACAAAAGCAAAAGTTCGTAAAAACAATAGAGATAACATAAACAGAAAGTCGTGACTAAATAACCTTTGACAGATCCGAGGTTATATGCACAGATCTCTCCAATGGAATGAGATTGAGCGAAGAACATCGTAGCAAACACCCATGCTAGGATGAAAACATGAGACATCAAAAAGATACGAAAAGTTTCAGTTTAGTGAAACCACAATAATGGTAAAAAATGAAAAAATGTGCTCCCGCGGAGCGGAACGTGCACATCGCTACATGGTGAACTCACGAATGGCAGGACCCTTCAGCGTGGAAGGAATGTAGACCAGGAGAGAGCTTTAGAATGAAAGAAAGCAAAATGGTGGAGAAGCGCGAAATTTGAACACTATTATGATTACTAAGTATAAGGAACTAATAAAATAAGCATATTACGTAAACGTAGAAAGGACATGCTGGAAGTGGATTGCCTCACTGAATGTGTAGTAATCAACAAAGAACTTCTCAAACCACAGGTGTGTGTGGATAAGACCGACGATGATACGAAATATTCTATGAAAATATTACTGCGATTCGATTTACGTATGATAATTTTGGTATGGATAAGACCGATGTTTTTAGGATGATATTGCAGCTCCAGAGACAACGACGAACACAGAAGTAAACATGAGCGAAGTACCAAATGCTCACACTACCCCATGTGGAAATAATGAATGCAGACTCGCTATAGGATGAAGATGAGCGTTATGTACAATGTATATATGAGGCGTCCCATGCCAAATCGGATGGTTCGAAAAATTTTGTTTTTTGATTTCCTCAATTTTCTGAAAGTATTTAGGACGCATCGGGAAACATTCTCTGACGACATCTGAGATTTTTATAACACGTTCAGAAGACATCGAATTTTCGAAAAAATCGCCCTGTTTTTGGTTTTTTATCCATCACTTCCTTCATAATAGTCCAAATCGGAAGTTGTTGATTTCCAAATCTTCGTTTCGCCATGCACTTTTCAGGAAAAAAATGAAAAAAAGGCATTGAAACATTCTGGATGATTTTTGCGTTGTAAACTTGAAATATGGTTTTTGAAAGTGAGTGCATATTTTGATTCCTTCTGAAACTTTCTATTACGAATCACTCTTCTTTCAACAATTTTTGAGCCTGGTCCGATCGTGGGCACCTTGGAATTACTATTTTTTCTCGACTTTTGAAAATTAGAAAAAAATCTTTTTCCATATTCACTGTTACAAATATGTTCCCTTCTTGAATCCATTCTCGGGACATAATCTGAGTCAAATCTGGGTCTTTCTGAACATTCAATACTCAATTTTCAGGAAAAATCCGGGTGTGAAAATTTCCAAAATCATATATTTATTTATTCATTCATTTTGTTCATACGGGTATGCAAGACCCTTTGGTACATAGAATATACATTATTTGAACCATACAATATATTATGCATCAAAGCATTGAGCATCACGTTAAGCTCGACTACATGCATCAGAGCATTAGGCATCATGTTGAGCTCGACTACATGCATCCAATATTACAACAACACTCAACGTGTATAATTATAGATAAAATGGAAAATTAGGTATTAAATTTGACAAATAAGGGAAAGAGATTTCCTAAGATCAGAATGGGATGAAAATAATTCAAGCACATCACTGTAAAAATTAGCTAGGATAAATATCCGATATACCGGATCAGAATTCCGTATCTCGATTGATAAGCAATTGGATTGCACAATTTAGGACGTCCTAATAAACGAGAAGGGACATTAACCCGTTGAGGACCAAACGTCCGTTTTTTCCACACCTTTTTCAACGAAATTTTACGCTGTCGAATCGATTGTCCAAAAATTTACGGATCATTATTTTCAATGTGAAATCATCTGAAATTCCAGAATATGGAAGCAGATTTTCGAAAAAATGCGAACTGGGAATGTTATAATCGTTCAAATAGAAGGAAAACGAATTTTCGATCGCAAAAAATCATTATCCGTTTATTTTCGTCTTGAATTAGGGGAGACATACATCTGAGGGATAAAATTTCTGCGTCCATGGACCCTGAGCTTCAAAGTATGTGAGATAGTTTTTCGAAATTCAAGATGACGACACCTAATATGGCGGCTAGACACCAAAATATTTTCGCTTTTTCTTATTTTTTGTATTCGAGCAATATTCCTGAATGAATCCGATGTACCCATACGTTTTATTAGGTTTTTGGGGTCGCTGATCACGCATCCGGGGTCAGATTTGCCAAATTCAATATTGCGGATCCAGAATGGAGGCCTAAAATTGTTGAAACTGTACGATTCTCATGAAAATCAGTAAATGGGGGTTTCGGGATCCGCAATGACTAATCGGGGGTCAGATTATATGAATTCAGAATGGTGGCTCGAATATGGCAGCAAGAAGTCTCAATTTCCGCTTCTCCAGTTTTTTGTCAATTGATCGATATTTTCCTCCTCACATAGATGGATCTGAGTATTCTTCGGATCACTGAGTACAAATTTAGTGTTGGATCTGCTGAATACAATATGGCAGAGCCAATATGGCTTCGGAAGAGTACTGAAATTGTCTCATTTTTCAAGTGTTTTCTGCCGTCGATGTGTTTCCTTCGCAGTTGCTCAACTGTCATTACATATTTCGTTGTTTCTCCAATTTTTCACAGTTTCATCCTTTCCCTTTCAGATTCTTATCTTCATATGTTATCCTTGGGCACTCTGGAGGAAACCCAAGTTCATTCTTTGGATGTAATCAAAGCCGTCCATTGTTTCAGATTCGCAATTTTTCGTTTCTGATGTCGAAGTTCAGTTTCGTCTCCCTTCCTCTGCACTATATATTCATTGCAGTTGCTCAATTGTCACCACATCTTCCGTTCTCTGTTCCTCCAATTTTTCAGAGTTTCATCTTTTTCCTCTTAGATTCTTATCTTCATCCGTTCTTTTGAGCACTCTGGAGGAGAACCCAAGTTCTTTCTTGAGATGTAATCAAAGCTGTCAATTGTTTCAGATTCGCAATTTTTCGTCTTCGCCATCGGAGTTCAGTTTTATTTTTCTTCCTCTGCACAATTCTCGCATGAAGCTCAGTCGCATTAGACGGTAGACTCATGAATAAAATCGAGAACAATCAGGAATCCTTCCTGTATTAGTGAGAAAACAATTCGAAATGCCGGGTCCTTCGGCTGCAAAATATCCGAGACGCTCAAGGTGTACAGAAATTCATGAAGACAATGATGATCTTGAAGAAGGTATGTATTCTGAAACAGAAAGTTCCGATGAATCAATATCGGGAGAATCTGATTTTGAAAATGATGATAATGACTTTCTCATTCACGAGGCAGACAAAATCCCAAAAATCTCGTATGAGAAAGTCCGTGATGATTACACAGACAGTCAAACAAAACTTGAACCGAATCACATCTATGAATGGATGGATGGTGAGAAAAAATCGATTGGCATCACTGAGAATGAATTTCTCATGTCTGAATCAACGAGAAAGAAAATTCAGGACGCATCTTCCACGGAAGTTTTTGAATATTTCTTTCCCGATGATTGGGAGGATCACATGATTGATTGTACTGCCAATAATGGTTACGAGCTCTCTCCTCATGATATTGAATATATTCGTAGGAATTATAATAATGTCGATTTTTGACCCGAGAAAATCTCAAAAAGACTATTGGTCTACCGATCCTCTATTAGCTTGCAATCCCATCGCTACCGTCATGAGTCGTGGAACTTTCATGATGATCAAATCAAAAATAAAATTTTCACGACCCAGTGATGAAAACCGTGATGACCGAGCATGGCGAGTACGTGATTTCTTCGAGATTTTCAGGAGAAATATAAAACAATTCGGTTTTCTCTCGACTGCTCTATCAGTTGATGAGTCGATGATCCAGTTTTACGGAAGAACCTCTTTGAAGCAATATATGAAGGATAAACCAGTGCAATTTGGTATGAAAAAGTGGTCCATATGTAATCTCGAAGGATATTCATTCGACTGCGACATTTACTGTGGCAAAGGGACCAATCCCTATTCCAGACAAGAAGACATAGCACGAGGAGAATGTGCTTTGGGGAGTCAGGTAGTCTTGAAAATGATCCAGGGACTTCTCTCTACGGATGTAGTGAAGAAGATAGTTCGCTACCATTTACACTTTGATAACTTCTTCTGCAATCCCGATTTATTGGTTCACCTGAAGGATATTGGTTTACGAGCTACAGGCACGGTGAGAGCGAATAGAGTCATTGGTGTCAGCAATGACATGAATAAAAAAGCTCCACGTGGTTCTTTCATCGTGAAGCATGAGAAAAATAGTGGTATGAATTATATCACCATCATGGATTCGAAACCAATCTCATTACTTCCGACAGCAGCAGGAGTAACACCCTTATCTTGGATGAAACGCCGATCCAAAGGACCCGCCGGAAAGATGGAATTACCTTTCCCGAGAGCTTTTGCTACTTACAACAAGCACATGGGCAGAGTTGACCAGCACGATTTTCATTGGAGTAACTTGATGTCTTCTATCAGATCCAAAAAATGGACCTGGGTAATTTCTTTGAGAATAATCCAAACTTCCGTCACAAATGCAACAGTACTAAAAAATTCGGTACGTGATAAGACGAGTAAGATTGGGACACAAGATGTGGCATTAGCTATCGCTCGGAAGTATCTTGTGAAAGCTTCAGCACGAGGACCAGTAGCACATAAGACTGTAGTTGCAGAGAAGGAAAGGAACTGCACCAACTTTCCGGAACGCTCAGCGAAAACGCAGGAAATGTGTGCAGTCTGTAATGCTGACGTGTCGTCAACATGTTTCAAAACATCACACGCGTAATCGTTTCGCCGAATTTGGTGCTCTTCCCTACTGTATCGACACAAATTGGAGATGGGTCTTGAAAAGGAGTTCTGGAATTTGAGAAGAAATTGGAAGAAAAACATTCAAGAAAAAATAGGGAATACGAAAAAAAACGAAAGAAAATATAAAAAAAAATCAATATAATGAGGAGAAACTGGAACAAAAAAAAACAGACTCTCGTGAATGGTTACCTCCACGTGGTGAGAGTTGAGCAACGGCAATCGACACATCGACGGCGGGGAAAACTTCAAAAATGAGACAATTTCAGTACTCTTCCGAAGCCATATTGGCTCCGCCATATTGAATTTGGCAGATCTGATATCAAATTTGTATTCAGCGATCCGGAGAACACTCAGATCCTCCTATGTGAGGAGGAAAATATCGCTAAATTGACAAAAAACTGGAGGAACGAAAATTGAGGACTTGCTGCCATTGTTACGTCAAAAGTATTGGAACATCCTTTCTCTGTAACATTCAGTAAGTATTTCAGGGAAAATATCAGATCATCGAGTCTGATACTCCCTAGTATAACCCCACTTTAGCTAGAAATTTGAATCTGGACAAGGACTGGGGAAAGGATATCGTCAAATGAAAATTACTTCGTTTTAGTGCTGAAATGTACAAGACATATATTCAAAAACTTTATGGGATACATTCAGAATGGGAACCTTAGGACCTAATTTTCTTTCAACTTCATTCAAATATAACGTTTAATAGTTATTAAGGTCATTTTACTTCCTTGAATGAATTTATTCTTTACATTTTGAGTTATTGAGAAGTAAAAATTGTGAATTACAATTAATTCGTAAAGAGGAAGAGAAGTTGGGTGGCAATTTGGTTGTGAATTTTATTTCTCAAGATTTTTGGAATGAATTAGTTGAAAAACGAAGAGTTAGTTGACGTGGAAAGAAAGAAAACTTCACAGGCATATCCTCTGAGGGTTCCTCAGTGGGAATTTGGTGTGAAAGTTGTCTTTAACATGCACGAAAAGAGTTATTCTGCATAACTGAATAGAAGAAGAAATAATTCATAAAGGTAGAAGAAGAAAAGAAAAGAAAGGTTATGAAATATAGCTCTGGGGCTTAAGAAATGTGCTTCGATATTGATATATATAATGACAGTCCAATGCTTTTAATCACTCTCGATTAATTTCTGTCATTTTCTGTCATCGGATGGGGGGTTTTGGAAAGGAAAATGAACATTCAGTTCCACGATGAATTCTTTCAACACGAATAGAAATTCAATCATCATCGCTCTCCATCATCATATTCAGATAGGAAAAGAGAATCAGGATGGGTAGGATGTTTTTAGGTGAACCTATTTGGATTTAATAGGGTTTGAATCTAGTTTTACAATTTGAACATTTGGCATCTTTATACAAGGTTACGCAAGGGATTTCTTCCTCTGTAGGGGATCGAGGATTGTCAATTAGGTTGCTTCTGATTTTCAAGGATTCGGAAAACAACTTCGAATGTTTCAATTTTTCAGAGGATTCTCGAAGGGTATTTTGGTCCTTTTTTAAGTTTTTAAAAAAGGTATTTCTCTTTTTTCCTGGAGGAGGAAGAGTATCTGCATTTATATGCTGAGCCTTCAATTCCAACCTTTCCTTGGCGGCTTGGACAATACTCTCTGAATGTAAAATTCGTCTAGCGGACTTCAAATCCACTGAAAGAAAGAAAATAAAAGGATATATTAGAACTCTGGTTAGTCACTTCAAGTGAATGAAACTATACGATTTGAATTTTTGCACTACACAAAAAAATTCTTCAATTTGTACTTAATTTTGGGAACTGTCAATTTGAAAACTCATTGCAGTGTCAAAAAAAAGGTAATCTAAGAGACTGAGAGAAAAAACACAATAACTCACTTTTAAATTTTTGAATATGTTCAAATTTCACGGTGTCGCAAGGCTACGCAACCAAATTTCTTTATAAATTTTTCCTAAGAAGGAGTGGCTGGTTGTTTCGGAATTGTTTTCTACGGTTGTAGCTTTGCAAGGGTCCACTGACAGATGTAGTACCTGTCAGTTTAGAGTATCTTGCAAAGATGTTGAAGTTTCAATCTGTTCTCAAGGAACGTCGAAGAGGAAGTAATTTTGGAAATGAATCTCTTCCAGAGCTGAACTCGGTTTTCAATTTGGACGGAGAAAAATGAGAAGGTGGTGGAAGGGTGGGTGCATGCAGAAGAATCTATGGGTGTGTAAAAATTATAGATCGGTTGAAGATTTTATCTGAGGGTGGTCTAAACATGGATTCGTGCATTACCTGAAGGTAGGCATGTCCTTGAGGAGGAAATTCTCCATTTTATTTAATTAGGACAACCCACTAACCCTTTCTCTTGAGCATAATGCCCAACTCATGCTCTCTTTCTAATTTGTATATATATCTCTTTCTATATGTACAATTTAGAGAATTCTCATTTATAATTTAAAATCGAATATTAATTGAAAAATTTGATATTTATTGATTATTGCTTATATTATTCACTGAAAAAAAACATCAACAATTGTTTCAACACTCCAAATCATTTATTTGAGTATGAATTGAATTGTTCTTGGGAGAATTTCAATGGAGTTGATATGAAAATTCTATAATTTATGAAAGGTTTGTTCCATGAGTTTTACATAAAAATTTTCATGCATAGAATTTGATATTCTTGATGAATTTCAATTATTCTGGTTCATTATTTACTACGTTAATTTCTCTTGTTCAAATCTATATTTCTAACATTATAAAGCTTAACCTATTGATTTTACAATTCATTGATATGTTATGTATTGTTGAAAAAGTATTCATTTGTGGAAAATCTAGGATGAACAGTGAAATGTTATCAAAAATTATGATTCTCTATTTTAATTATCATAGAAAGTATTTCAATATTTATATTCAATTTACTCACGTTCAACTTACCAAAACTTACCATTTCAGAGATGCAAAACTTTCATTATTTCAAATAATGCTTCATTCTGCTTCAAACTCAGAATTCTGCATTAAAGGAATGCTAGATTGGGCCAGCATTGGCAACCAATCCTCAATTTCAAAACCAATGGTTAGATTGGTGTTGAAATTTGGATTTTCATGTGTATTAACACAGTCAAGGCTGAATTCAACCGGGATCGACGAAGATCGGCAACCGATACTTCGGCAACCCTGGACCAGCCTTGGCCCAATGAGGAATATTCGGGCTCTTCAATTATAAAAAGGGAACAAAGTGCATGTTTTTCATATTCTCAACAATGAATATATTGAGAATTTTTAAGACAGAGTTGCCGACACGATTCTCCGCTCTAATCCTCTACTTTCTATGTTTTATAATGAGTTCTTCATTGCAGGGTAATTTGGAACGTGCTTCTATTTGGAAAAGGGAGCAATGAAGGGTGAGGAAAGGGGTCTCTGGTTTCCCAAATTTACTTGTTCCTTTTAGATATGGTGGAAACGTAACGGGAACACAAGTTGTTTTCAACTTGTGTTTTAAAGGAAGATGCATTTTTCTCTATAATCAGAGCGTACAGAAATCTTCCTTTACCGTATGCGTATGTTTTCTAGGATGAATTCGTCAACAGGGCAACAGGTTTCTGTTTTACCCTCATAGACAACTCATCCATATAAATTGAATGAGGAGGAAAGATTGAGAGAGCAAAATAGGGAGAAGAAAGGAAGAAGGAATGAAATTTGAAGAAATTTTACGTTCTCGTTACACCATATTCGAACCGCCTCTTTGAATTCATAGAATCTGACCTCCGATCAGTCAACAGGGATCCCGAAAACCCCCATGTACTGATTTTCATGGGAATCGTACAGTTTCAACAATCTGAGGCCGTCATTTTGGATCCGCCATATTGAATTTGGCAAATCAGACCCCGGATTCGTGATCAGTGACTCCAAAAACCTAATAATACGTGTGTGTACATCGAAGTCATCCAGGAATATCGCTCGAATACGAAAAATAAGAGAAAGCAAGAATATTCTGGTTTCTAGCCGCCATATTGAGTGTCGTCATCTTGAATTTAGAGGAACTATCTCGCATACTTTGGAGCCTCGCGTTCATGGACGCAGGAATTTCATCCCCTTGATGTATGTCTCCCCTAATTCGAGACAAAACTGAACGGATAATAATTTTTTGCAATCGAAAATTCGTGTTCCTTCCTACTTGAACGATTATAACATTCCCAGTTCGCATTTTTTCGAAAATCTGCTTCCATATTCTGAGAGTTCAGATAATTTAATATTGAAAATGATAATTCGCAAATTTTTCGACAATCGATTCAACAGCGTAAAATTTCGTTGAAAAAGGTGTTGGAAAAACGGACGTTTGGTCCTTATCGGGTTGAAACGTACAAGTCCGAGCAGTTGAGGGCAGCGACTTCTCCCATTACCAATTTCATACAAAAATGAAGAATCATTGAACCAACGACGTGATTCCAAGGGAGGCAAGTTGAGTAGAGACATAATCAATCGGTCATCATGACAAGTGACGCTCAACGGACGGTCTATCTGATGGGCAGCAAAACGCAGAAACTCATGCTGAACTCTTTCCAAGTCTGTACAAACCCGAATCGAATGAGGGCTATAAATTTGAGACGCCTACTCAAGATGAGGTCTAACTTGAGTACAATACAGTGTTCGAAGTGCAACAGGATCACGAAAATCTTCACAAACGCGCTTGATAAATCCAAGAGATTTCATGGAAGTACCAACTGTGTAATTGTAATGATCTGAGAAGTTGTAACGAGAGTCAAATGTAACTCCGAGATCACGAACAGTATTTATGAGTGATAACAGAGAATGAGATGAGTTATGAGGAAAATGAATAGCATTTTTACCTCTATGAAATCTCATCACATGGCATTGAGTGAGATTCAATGACATGTTAGATAGCACAGACCAAAATTGTCACCGATCCAAATCAGATTGCAGATTTTGAGCATCTCTGTAAGTTCTCATGATCATGGGAAGTTTCAGGTCATCAGCGAAAAGAAGATGTGCACAGTACTTGAGAATCATAGAGATATCATTAATGGAAATAATAAATAATAAAGGACCTAGATTTGAGCATTGCGGTACACCTGAGGATACAAAAAATGAATCATGAAAATATTGAGAGACACGAACTGATTGCGTACGATTCAGAATATAACTCTGTAACCACGACAAAAAATTGCTGCGAATACCTAAACTACTTAATTTATTTGACAATATATTATGATCAACTTTGTTGAAAGCCTTCGAGAAGTCTGTATATATAGTATCAACTTGGGCATTTTGATCAAGCGCAAAGGACACGACATGAAGGAAAATAGACAAGTTAGTTACGGTAGATTTTCCAGGAGTGCAGCCATGCTGGAAATCAGGAATTGAATCGGAGAACAGTGGTGGTATTTTATCAGTAACTATATCTCCAAAAATTTTCGGCATAACATTCATGATACTAATTGGTCTATAGTTCCTCACGTTAGAACGGTCCCCAGATTTGAAAATGGGAGTAATTAGGCTAGATTCCCATTGAGGAGGAAATATTCCAGAGGATGAAGAGCTGTTGAAGATAAACCTCGAAGGCCGAGAAATGACGAACTTGCAAGATTTTATTTATTTATTTATTTATTTATTTTGTTTATACGGGTATAAAAGACCCTTCGGTACATAGAATATACATTATTTGAACCACATTATATATATCATACATCAAAGCATTAAGCATCATGTTAAGCTCGACTACATGCATCTTATATCACAACCACAGTTAACGTGTATAATTATAGGTGAAAAGGACAATTAGATATTAAATTTGACAAATAAGAGAAAGAGAATTCCTAAGATCAGAATGAGATGAAAATAATTCAAGCACATCACTGTAAGAATTTGCTAGGATAGATATCCGATTGACCGGATCAGAATAACCGTGTCTCGATTTATAAGAAATTGGATTGAACAATTTAGGGCGCCTCAATGAACGAGAAGGGACATTGAAACGTACAAGTCCGAGCAGTTGAGGGCAGCGAATTTTCCCATTAACAATTTTATACAAAAATGAAAAATCATTGAACAAACGACGTGATTCCAAGGGAGGCGAGTTAAGTAGAGCCATAATCAATGAGTAATCATGACAAGTGACGCTCAACGGACGGCCTATCTGATCGGCAGCAACACGCAGAAACTTATGCTGCATTCTTTCCAAGTCTGTACAATCCCGAATTAGATGAGGACTCCAAATTTGAGACGCATACTCAAGATGAGGTCTAACTAAAGTACAATACAGTGTTCGAAGTGCAACAGGATCACGAAAATCTTTACAAACGCGCTTGATGAATCCGAGAGATTTTATGGAAGTACCAACTATGTGATTGTGATGATCTGAGAAGTTGAAACGAGAGTCAAATGAAACTCCAAGATCACGAACAGTATTTATAGGTGATAACAGAGAATGAGACAAGTTATAAGGAAAATAAATAGCATTTTTACCTCTATGGAATCTCATCACATGGCATTTAGTGAGATTTAATGACATATTAGATAGCACACACCAAGATTGTAACCGATCCAAATCAGATTGCAGATTTTGAGCATCTCTGTAAGTTCTTATAATCATAAACAGTTTCAGGTCATCAGCAAAAAGAAGATGTGTGCAGTACTTGAAAATCGTAGAGTTATCATTAATGAAAATAATAAATAATAAAGGACCTAGATGTGAGCCTTGCGGTACACCTGAGGATACAAAGAATGGATCAGAGAAATATTGAGAGACACGAACTGATTGCGTACGATTCAGAATATAACTCTGTAACCACGACAAAAAATTGCTTCGAATACCTAAATTACTCAATTTATTTAACAATATATTATGATCAACTCTGTCAAAAGCCTTTGAGAAGTCTGTATATACAGGGTGGGGCATTTGAAGTGTCGCTGGCGTTTCTTCCGAAAATAAAGTGAGATACGAGAAAATTTTTCGGACAAAAGTTGTAGGGTACCGAGGGGGACATCCGATGGTGGCCTTGGCTTTGAGCTCAAATCTCATCTTCAAGGGCATTCTGAGATCAACTCTTGTTTTCTAAACAGCATCTCATATTTTTTACTGCAGATTTGGATTCTAGGTCAAAAACCAAGAAACTTTTGTCTGAACCATTTTCCTGAAATCCGCAAAAATGGCGCTCTAATCGATATTGTTCCATTTTGAATCTGACATTCGAATAGCTCGAAAACGAATGTTTCGTACGAAAGTTGTCAATACACAACACATTTCAATCGTCTACATTACCACCATTCAGAGCTCACGCGATGTAAACAAACGACGGGGTTCAGTGGAAATTCACGATTTTGAAAGTCAGTTTGTCAGCTACATTTGATTATTACTTGGTTTATGACAAATTGAAAATCATGGATATCCGATACACGGTTTCTGGAAAGATCGATATGATCTACATTTACGGTGAAGTGCATGAGAACCCCAGACAAGCATATGACTTGTATGCAGAACGATTTCCTGAAAGAACAACGCCATCCATTAGGTATTTTCAACGCATTACAAAATTATTCTCAGAAACGGGAAGTATTACAAGGGAAAAACGACATCGAATGAGGACTGTTAGCGGAAAAAATGCGGAAGTTGATGTACTAGCTGCAGTAGCCAATAATCCACACGTGAGCTCTCGTGAAATTGAACTCCATTCGGGAATTTCTCGAAGGAGTGTTCTTCGAATACTGAAACGTCACAAATTCCAACCGTATCACATTTGTTTGCATCAAGACCTTCACGGTGATGATTTCGAAAATCGTGTACAGGTTTGTCGATGGGGTCTAGCGCAAATGCACAATAACAACTTCATCAACATATTATTTTCTGATGAGTCGACGTTCACCAATCATGGTCAAGTAAATCGACATAATATGCATTACTGGGCGACAGAAAATCCAAGATGGTTACGTCAAGTAGAGCATCAAAGACAATGGGCTGTGAATGTTTGGTGTGGTATTTTTCGATCTCGAGTAATTGGACCGTACTTCATTGCAGATACGCTGAATGGAGAGAAGTACAGACATTTCTTAGATCAAGTACTCCCAACATTACTTGAAGACATACCTATTCAGGAACGATTGAATATATGGTATCAACACGATGGTTGTCCATCCCATTATGCAGTCACAGCTCGAGAAATATTGGACAGAGATTATCCTGGACGAGGGATAGGACGTCGTGGACCAGTTCATTGGCCTGCCCGTTCCCCGGATTTTACTTATCCAGATTTTTTTTATGGGGATACATAAAAGATACAGTTTATCAACAAGCACCGACTACACCTGAGAATATGCGTCAACGAATCATCAATGCATGCGCGAGCATCAATGAAGATATTTTAGCACGAGTTCAGCAATCTTTTGTAAAACGTTTTGAAATGTGTATTGAAGTCGAAGGCCATCATTTTGAGCATCTACTGCATTGAAATTATCCAAGTGATGTAGACGATTGAAATGTGTTGTGTTTTGTCTGTTATACCCCATCACTTCCGTTTCAGTTCAAGGGGTCCCCCTTGGAATCAGACAACTTTTGTCCGAAACATTCTCCTCCAAGACCCTTCGTTTTCGAGTTATTCTCATGTCAGATTCAGTATGGAACAATATCGATTAGAGCACCATCTTTGCGGATTTCAGGAAAATGGTTCAGACAAAAGTTTCTTGGTTTTTGACCTAGAATCCAAATCTGCAGTAAAAAATATGAGATGCTATTTAAAAAACAAGAGTTGACCTCAGAATGCCCTTGAAGATGAGATTTGAGGTCAAAGTCAAGGCCACCATCGGATGTCCCCCTCGATACCCTACAATTTTTGTCCGAAAAACTTTCTCGTATCTCATTTTATTTTTGGAAAAAACGCCCGCGACACTTCAAACGCCCCACCCTGTATAGTATCCACTCGGGCATTCAGATCAAGCGCAGAGGACACAACATGAGAAAAAATAGACAAGTTGGTTACGGTAGATTTGCCAGAAGTGAAGCCATGCTGGAAATCAGAAATAATATCAGAAAACAGTAGTGTTATTTTATCAGTAACTATATCTTCAAAAATTTTCGGCATAACATTCATGACACTAATCGGTCTATAGTTTCTCACGTCAGAACGGTCCCCAGATTTGAAGATAGGAGTAATCAAGCTGGATTTCCATTGAGAAGGAAATATTCCAGAGGATAAAGAGCTGTTGAAGATCAACCACAAAGGCCGAGAAATGACGAACTTGCAAGATTTTAGAAAATTAGGAGGAATACCATCATCACCAGGACCGGAAGAAGTTTTCAAGGATGAGATTTTATTTAACACTTCACCGATATTGATGGATAAATCGGAAAGATTGACATTGGAAGTAGATTCTGGTAAATTACAAGGTACAACGGGATAATTTTGATAGACTAATCTGAAATAAGATGCAAATAAGTTCGAAATAGCAATACCAGTATTGCCAATAATACCGTCTAAATGCATCACCAGGGGTATACCGTTCTGATTCCGCCTACTATTAACAAAGTTCCAAAAGCTTTTGACGTTTGTAGGAATGGACCCTTGAACGTAATAAAGATGAGACAAGTAACATTGGCGAGTCAAAACTTTACATTGAGCTCGTAAGTGACTAAAGATTAGGTAATCTTCAAAGCAATTTGACTCTTTGTACCTATCGTGAGCAATTTTCTTTTGACGAATAAGTTTAATTAATTCCGAAGAAAACCATTTTGGATAAGAACTATTCCTTGATACATACTTGGGTACGAATGAATCAACTGCATTATATAAATGAAGATACAAAAAATCAACAGCTTCAATAACATTAAGATTACGCAATTCATCGTCCCAGTTGATAGAACCTAAATATTCACAAATTGCACTGTAATTCGCCTTATTAAAATTATATTTGATGATTTTATTGGGGACCAGTAAAACACTATCACGTAGGTTGAGCTTAGATACAAGAGAAGGATGAAATTTGTAACACGCGAGAAAAGGATCCAGAGCAATATTGACATCAATACGATCGTTATCAGAAAAAATAAGATCAAGTATGTTACCATGAGAATTTCTGAAAGTATTAAGTTGAAACAAATTCAATTCATTGAAATATTACGTAACATATTGCGCAGAAGTCATTTCATTGAGAGTCGAACCAGGTAACACTGAGAAAGATAATTTGGAATCAATATTGCTCCAGGAAATATGAGGTAAATTGTAATCCCCGTATGAGTATAAGGAGTTAAAGTTCTCCTTGAGAAGGATTTCGCCAACGCTTTTACAATGGTCCAAGTATATTGAAGAATCCGAAGAAGGTGGAATGTAGACAGCCCCAAACAACAACGACAAAGAACTAAAATAAACTTTGACGTAAAGATGTTCAACTTTGGAATAAGAAGATGAGACGACACAGCTCCGATGGGTATCCTTAACGGCGATTGAGACACCACCTCCCCGTGAAAATTGACTGGTGAGTCCGTTTCTATCCATACGATAGACTGCATAGCCATGGAAACCAATTTCAGAAGATCGAATATCCTCGCGCAGCCAGGTTTCAGATAAGATAATAATATCATAACATGGATCTGATATAGCAACAGAGCAATGAAGTTGATCAAGTTTAGTTCTCAAGCCACGAACATTCTGATAATACACCAAAGGGTCGATTAAGCGTTTTTTCTTTGGTGAGCAGGAACTATCCTAGGTATCCCATTGAAATAGCGAATAGTCCTTGAAGGGTCATTTAGATTTTTCAACTCTTCACGTAATGCAAATGTGACACAGATCGGACGAGTTTTAGAGGCATCCTTCTTTTCAACGATACGACGAATCTGCACATTGTCGTAAGTATCAGGTCTGATCTTTTGAAGAAGATCAATAACTATAACATGATCAGGAGACTCATCCCTCGAAGATTCTTCAACGTTGAAGAGTAGAATGTTACATGCTCTTCGATGTCATTCATTCAGCTCATCCATCAAATCCTCTTCATTGTAGGAACCTTGTGGAGAAGAAGGGGCAGATGATTCCAAGGTGGATAATCTGGTGGATAATTCCGCCACAGTGTTGGATGAAGAATTCAATTTGATTCCAAACGCGTTGAGCTGGTTGCTGAGTTTCGAACAAGCAGAATCAACGATGCTCTGAATTTCCGATGACCAATCTGACTGATCCAACACGCCACCAAATTCTTCCGCAAGATCAACATAAGTATCAGAAGACGGAAGAGGCCCCTTGCAGTCAATCAGTACTCCATTATGCCATGGATGATAACTTCTCGCTAAACACGACGACCCAGGATGAGATATAACACCGCATGAAGCACAAGATAACAGTTCATCCACAACTCTGGAACATCCTTTACACACTTTTGTACGCATTTTCAAGTTTCTATGATGATACCAAAATCGCGTGCAAAAACCCAGTCGTTCGGAGAAATTTACACAATAAGCTTACTAATGGAACGAGCAACAATATAACAAAAAATAAGAATTAGGTGTGCACGATAAATGATTAAAATACGAAATTGTGTAGAGACCGGAACATTTCACGTTGTCACAACTATACTGCGGTTCTCAAATTCTTTGAAAAATATTGTGAAGTCACTCTCGCTTATCCCTCCCGCGGCGCCTCTTCTAACTAGCATATAATGAATTGATCACTCGCACAGACAAGAGGAAGGAAAATATCAATGCGAAGCGAGTTCAGAGAATAGAAGGGAAGAAAGCGCAAACAAATCAAGAGAGAGCAGCGAGAGTGAATTACCACAAGTTAGGCTTTCCCATGGTCCTGGATGAGAGGGAGAGGAAGGAATAGAGAGCCAAGTATTCAAAAATGTCGATAGAAAAGAGAGCAGAAACAGAATTGAATGTGGGCGTCAAGCACTCGGATAGAGCGCCACGTTCTGAACAAGAAAAAATGAATTTATCCCTCTCTGATTCCCTGTCTCGTTCCCCCTCCCACAAGTTCACCCTGCCGATTAGTTGTGGGAGTCGGAGTAAGAGAAGATAGAACGAGAATGAGGTCCAGACAAGAAAAATCGAGAAGCGGTGTATATAATATAGATATAATAAAAAAAAAAAAAATTTACAAAAATCAAAGATTTTTTCCCACTACAAAACAAGGGATAAGCCAGTTTTTCTTGAGCAGGGGAAAGTCCCAAAATTCACCCGTCACGACCCGACGGTATGGGTGATTAAACGGAAAAAATTCAATTATCATTTCATTCTACTCTAGCGGAACCGAGCATCTCCTGTGGCCACCGATCAAACACATTCGAATTAGTAACCGCATGATAAGAAGTCGGGAGAGAAAGAGCGCGGGGGGGGGGGGGGGGAGAGAGTCTGCTACGGGCAAGTGAGAGTGGGCTCGAACCAAAAAGCATAAGAGTGATGAGTAACAAGTTACTACTAAGCGGAGGAGAAGGACTCACCCTCATCCCACTCCGTATGGGTGGACATCCTAAAGTTTCCCGTTCGGAACAAATGGGAAATCAATCCACGAATTAGCACTAATATCCGTGGCTCTCCGTAACCGTTCACGAGCACGCTTTTCTCACTTCTCAATTCCGTGCGCGAAGTAGGAAACGCAACGTCTAGACAGCAACTGCCGGCTCGTGGCAGCAGTGTGTCTTGCTGAACTTGATAGGGTGTGCGCGTAGGACATACTTAATGGCGGTGGCCACGCCGTACGAGACATTCGATATCGAATTATCCTCTTTTGCTTGATCGAATGATCATATCATGGATTTAAAAATCTCGATTTAATCCAAGAGGGTGTTTTTTCTTGTAGTTGTCGTTATCTTGACCCTTTGTAGACGAAACGATACGGATGACCGAGTCCGTCGACCCCGCGGTTTCGCGTGTGAAGTACGGATTCGCCCGAAGTCGTCATCGTTAGCCCATCGTGTCCGTCTTCTCCGTAGTATCTGCTTGCTGATTCGACTCCGGTCACGTCATTTGGCTGATGGATGTCACCCTCTCTCGCCTCACCGTGAACATGGAAATTCAAACGGGTCCAAATCCAAAAAGCAACTAAAAGAAATTAAGATAACATTCAGAACACCACGGGTGATCACTCGATTCAGGCTGTACAATGTTTTTTTCCTGCGGATAATTATTATTAGGTGTGCAAGTTGAAACCCAGCTTTAAGTTGGTTGCATGAGACAAAATATCTGAACGCATCCAATTCGTATGCCTTTTTGGATATATATAGCGTGGACATTGCAGTTGTCATATCAGTCATTTTCAAGTAGTAATTTCCTGTGTATGAATTTTATGAGATGGATTTCGATGAGCAACATTTATGTCATTGTATTCTGTTCTGTTTTCAAATGAATAAAACTGTCGCTCAAGCTATGGAATTGATTAATACGACATTGGGTCAACATTCTGTCAGCCAATCAACAGTAAAAAAGTGGTTTACACGATTTCGTAATGGAAATTTCAGTCTTGGAGACGATCCACGTCCAGGTGCAATCAAGAATTTGAGGATGAAGAACTCGAAGTTCTACTGAATGAAAATCCATGTCAAATTCAAGGAGAGCTTGCAGAACAGTTAGGAGTTACTCGTCGAGCAATTTCACTTTCATTGCATGTATTGGGAAGAATACAGAAGGAAGGAAAATGGGTTCCTCATAAACTGACAGAAGGAAATAAAAGACAAAGAGTTGCCATTTGCATGAATTTGCTTTCTCGGTTCAAGAAGAAGAATTTTCTGCATAAAATCATTACGAGTGATGAAGAATGGATTTTGTACGACAATCCGAAACGTGGAAGAGCATGTGTTGATCCGGGGCAGCCATCCACATCAGTTGGAAAACTGAATATTCATGCAAAGAGAGTTTTACTCTGTGTCTGGTGGGATTGGGGAGGGATCATTCACAACGAGCTCCTCGAACCTGGCCAAACTATCACAGCTGAGCGTTACCGGGCCCAGCTGATCAAAGTAAATGATGCTCTGGAGGGAAAAAGACCATTTGAACATGACACGCGAAGGGGTATTGCAATCTTCAGCGGTAAACATAATTACATAGGTACTCAGAATGAATACATTCAATCAGAAACGAGGAAGCTTGGTGCCTATCTATTGGCAGAGTTTTTTGTATACTTCCCTTTCACGTTTACATGTTGAATCTTCCATTTCACAGATACGCTACATGATGTGATGTAAGACAAGGGGGGCTCAGCGGAGTGATATCGCTGCAGTCGCAATGCAACCCAGGTGACAGCTATCGTCTCAAATACTCCTTATTGACTCATGATAATGTTCCATTATAATCTTTTTCCGGTGATGAAATAAGACGAGCTTGTCACAGAATGAGACGGACACGTCACATCTTATGAAAAATTTCATACATAAATTCTGAATTGAGAAATTCTTTCATGAGAAGAAAGAAGTTCGCTTTCGTATTTATACAGAGTTATCATGAGAGTCACAAACTGTGATGAAATTTTAGCAAAGTCCAACAATAATTATGGTTATTAACGATTTCATAAGCGAATTGTCAATTATGAAATTTCTGAATAGGGGACAACTTTCACTCCATCGTATTAACTCAGGAATCATCATGAATAGTTATGGGTTGTGAAGGGATTCTAGATGAATCCATAATTGTTATGAGGAATTTTATAAACGAATTCTCAACTAAGAGGTTTTTTCATGGGAAAAAAGCCCTTGCTTCCATATTTATGTACCGTCATCATTCGAGTCACAGTCTGTCATCAAATTGCAGCGGAATCCAACAATGATTATTGATATCAACAATTTCGTAAATGAATTGGCAATTGAGAAATTTCTGAACAGGAGACAAATTTTACTTCGTCGTATTTACTGAGAATCATCATGAATAATTATAGGTTCTGAAGGGTTTCCAGATGAAATCGATATCCATGACTGTTATGAACAATTTTATGAACAAGTTCTGAACTGAGAAATTTTGGGGTGGAAATCTATATTGGAAAATTTTCTTCGAAAAATCTCTTGAGATTGGAATATCGTTTGAGAGTTGCCAGAAACCTCTGAGTATTTTTGCACTGAGAGGAGAACTGTGGGTGAAAATGAGCCCACCGACATTCCTGTAGTTACAATAGCCACATTTCTCATTGAAGTAGCTATTGAAAACGTTGTGATAGTTGAAATATAGGGTCCATATAAAATCACCAGAAAAATAAAAAATTGGTTGTCGCACTATTTTATATTTTCGTCATACTTGGTGAAAATCTTCTCTGAGGTGGACGGAAAGGAAATCCATGGCCCTTTGATTTTGATGTTCCGTCAGATCCATTCCAGACCGAAGAACACACGTCAAAAGTGCTGTTTTTGAGCTCTCATGTTTGTGACTACCAATTTTGGAGAATGAAAGTTACTCTAACGTCCAGGGTGGCATTTTGGAGCTGAGGGATAGCAGCTGCTCTGAAAAATGTCATGAGTGACCCAATAGCTACCCCCAAAAAATAGCAGTCTACTGGAAATATGTGTTTTTGAACTATTTTCCGTAATTTTCAAATTACTTGTGTGCCTGCCCTATTTGATGTTAGGGGATAATCTTTTCCTCAATATCAGAAACATACATGCAATGGAAGAGAAAACATGCCATTGGAACCTTCGGCCTGCTCTTCATGAGAAAATTTTCAACTTGAAATTTGCACATTTTTGAAAACATCATATTTCACGGTTCAAACTTGGTATGTGGGGTGAGTGCTAAAAATCTCAAACTTGCAGGAAAAGAGTAAGCGCAAAAATCGCCTGCTTTTCTGGGACCGCGAGTTTCAAGTTGAAATGCATTCTGAAAAATGCCCTATGTCGATCATTTGCAAGGGAATACCGTGTCCCGGTGAGCACAACAATGGTTTCAGAGATACAGAAATCGACAGAACCGATTCTTTTCTTTAGGGAACTCATAGATTTTCATGTAATTCCGATCGAAAATTGATACTACTCCACCTCCAAAACCAGTGTTATGCTCACCGGTGAATGGTATCCCCTCGCTAATGACCAACATAGAGGATTAGTTAGAATGCATCTCAACCTGAATCTCGTGATTCTCAAAAATAGGCGGAAAAAAGACTCTTTTTTGCGGTCACTCTTTCTCCTAGGCTTGAACTTTGAAAATATCAGACAATCGTTCCATGATTTTTATCAGTGGAATAATTATAGTCAATTAAACACGGCCAAAGTCACCACAATTTATTCTCATCACTCATCAATCATTCATGAACAATACGTTAATATATATGAAATGGAAATGATTAGAAAAAAAGAATTGGAATAATTTTCAAATGTACATGTTCCACTAATAGATCAATTTATTGCTAAATTAAATTGTTCCTCTCCAAAAATAATTGCCGGAACTCAACCCGAAGAAGGATTACAAATGACTCGAATAATAAAATAATTAATAATTATGAAAATGACAGTTTGAAGCATATTCAATTGAAACACAAAGCTTCGATTCTTTCCTTGCAAAACCGTTGAATTTGCAAGAGATATAATCAAAGGAGAAGATGAATCGTTGTTCCACGTTTCTTTGCACTTTCAAATTCAATGAGCACATTTTGCATCCAAATCCACACATCCGAAGAGATTCTCGAAAGTTCAGAGCATTTATAAGCCAGGAACAATAGCCATACAAGCAAGAGAGAAGCGATACAAAATTTGCGTGTTGCAACAAGAAAGGGCAAGATTTAGCACACGCGTAATTACATATCACTACTGAAACGCTTCGCAACGACTGACCGGTGATTTTCGAACCTAGGTCGATCGCACGGATCGTACACATACGCACTCATAAACTATTCGCGCGGAGTAATACATGTAGGCAAGCTCTACTTCTCAAATTTCAGTTATGGTCCGCTTTCGAAGCTGTCGGTTCCACAACATTACCACCCGTTTCGTTTGTCACGAGCGCAAACGAACTAAAATGAATACCAAAAAAACAAAAACAGCAGTGAGTATAAAAACCTGTTAGTGATCAGATGAATCGAATTCGATAGGCAAAACGCACAGCTTTGAAATAGGGAGTTTGTACGTTCCTGCCGACGAGCGTACGGTCACAACGCGTACCAACTTGTCAGAGCCCGGGTGACACACTTCTACCCGTGCAAGCTTCTTCTTAGCAGGAGGTAGATTCTCGTTCTTGAGTAACACAAAATCTCCAGGCTGAAGATTAGTTTTCCGCAAATACCGAGCTGCTCGCTGTTGTAGAGAGTGCAGATAATCCCGTTTGCACGCGTTCCACAATTGTTCGGATGATTCCTGAACCATTTGCCATCTTGACAATCGGTTATCCACTAAATCGAGCACAGAAGGCGTAGGCAAAGCCCTAAAACTGGTACTGATCAAGAAATGACCGGGCGTTAGCGCCTCCAAGGATCAGGATCGTCATACAATGGCGCGATGGGACGTGAGTTGAGCCATGCCTTGATATTACACAAAAGAGTGTGGAATTCATCCTTCACCGGAATGACTCCACCTAGTATTCGACGAGGGTAAAATTTGATTATTCGTTCAGTGGAATGATTGTACTCCATCAGGCACTATGAAAATTCAATTCTCTGAAAAATCAACCAATGTTATAGATTGTGTATCGTCTGTCAACTCTTCTTCAAGATTCCTCAGGTATTCTGATTGTTTTTTGGGGATGAAATGATGAGACTCGAAGGCAATGATTCGTTTTTCAAAGACATTTATGAATTTGTCGATTGGCTTCACCTGAAAAGTCACCGGTGAGAATCACCGAAATCATTCAATGAATTCAGTTTACCCATTAGCATGAAATTCATGCGGAATATTGAGGAAGCAAGTGCGTGCGTGCACTGAAAGAAAACAATGCAGCTGAATTTGAGTCCGAGTCCATTCTGTAGTTACTGTAACTGTATTATGACCATAAAAATGTGCAATAAATATGACCGAACTCGTGTGGATCCCTCAGAGAGAGAGAAGAAAAATGGAATGAGTATTACTTTCTTTATTTCATACAATGTATAGAATAAAGGAACCTTCATTAGTCTGAGTGTTTTCTGTTAAAATATTTTATCTCTTTCCTACATGACTCTTTTCATTTCTCTCATTCATTGCCTTCATTTACTCAATTCTAATTGATTGTCTCTGTTCTATGTCTCCATGATTATGAATGTTGCACTTACTTCCACAGGAACCTCAATAAGAACATGACTTCCGCAACTACGAAACTCGAATTCGATTGCATTCTCTCCTCGATGTGTGATTGCCGTGTTTATTAATCTGAAAATTGAAAGAAATTCCTGTTTTGTTACTACATAATATAAATATATTACTACGTGAAAAAATCGAGAATATTGACCCAGCTCAGGTTGAGGATTGTGAAATACGATTAACCCCTAGGCACCAAAAGTGTACAAACGCCCTTTCTCCTGCCTTCTTTTGTTATCATTATGCCATTTTTGCTGGAGCTCTCATGCGTTCACATCTTCATGTTATTTTACGTTTAGTGTTGTGCAGTGTTGTGTTGTGAAGTTTTTGAGATCCAGAAATGGCAGCCTCAAAGAAAATGATCACAAGAAATGTCTTTGAGTGTCCTATATTTGGTAAACCCAGAGATTTTGTGCAACATATACTTCCCACGCATGAAGCCACGATTCGGTGCTGTTTCCAAGAACAGTAAAATTGATCTGTAAAGGTTGATAACAAAGGTGTCAGTTTTTCAAACGTGGCTCATAAAGTAGCTGATAAAATAAGAAGTTGGTTTGAGAAAGCATCTATAATATAGTATAGTATAGTATACTATACTATAGATGTATAGTATACTATACCATAGATGTATAGTATACTATATTGTAGATGTATAGTATACTATACTATAGATGCTTTCTCAAACAAACCTTCCATTTTATCAGCTACTTCATGAGCCACTCTTGAAAAACTGACACTTTTGTTATTAACCCTCACAGATAAATTATACTGTTCTTGGAAACAGCACCAAATCACGTCTTCATGCGTGGGAAAGATATAGATGTATGGTATACTATACTATATATGTATAGTATACTATACTATAGATGTATAGTATACTATACCATAGATGTATAGTATACTATACTATAGATGTATAGTATACTATACTATAGATGCTTTCTCAAACAAACTTTTTATTTTATCAGCTATTTTATGAGCCACGTTCGAAGAACTGACACTTTTGTTATTAACCTTCACAGATAAATTATACTGTTCTTGGAAACAGCACCGAATCACGTCCTCATGCGTGGGAAGTTTATTTTGCACAAAATCTCTTGGTTTACCGAATATAGGGCACTCAAAGACATTTCTTGTGATCATTTTCTTCCAGGCTGCCATTATGTATCTCAAAAACTTCACAACACAACACTGCACAACACTAAACGGAAAACAACATGAAGATGTGAACGCATGAGAGCTTCAGCAAAAATGGCATAATGATAACAAAAGAAGGCAGGAGCAAGGGCGTTTGTGCACTTTTGGCGCCTAGGGGTTAATCGTATTTTACCATCCTCAACCTCAGCTGGGTCAATATTCTCAATTTTTTCACGTAGTAATATATTTATATTATGTAGTAACAAAACAGGAATTTCTTTTGATTTTCCAGGTTAATAAAGACGGCAATCACACATTGAGGAGAGAATGCAATCGGATCTGAGTTTTGTAGTTGCGGAAGTCATGTTCTCATTGAGGTTACTGTGGAAGTAAGTGCAACATTCCTAATCATAAAGACATAGAACAGAGACAATCAATTAGAATCAAGCGAATGAAGGCAATAAATAAGAGAAATGAAAAGTCATGTAGGGAAAAGATGAAATATTTCAACAGAAAACACTCAGACTAATGAAAGTTCCTTTATTCTATACATTGTATTCAATAAAGAAGGTAATACTCATCCCATTTTTCTTCTCTCTCTGAGGGATCCACACGAGTTCGTTCATATCTATTGCACATTTTTATGGTCATAATACAGTTACAGTAACTACAGAATGGACTTGGACTCAAATTCAGCTACATTGTTTCTTTCAGTGCACGCACGCACTTGCTTCCTCAATATTCCGCATGAATTTCATGCTAATGGGTAAACTGAATGCATTGAATGATTTCGGTGATTTTCTACAATTGTTCACGATGATTTCATCATTGAATAATTACAGCTATAGCGTTCGAATCATGATATCTCTACTTATTTCGAAAATTCACGTGAAATAGTGGACTTTTACCTATTTTTATGAACTTTGGGGGCTTCGCGCGACCGGAAGACATCGATATTTTTTGTTGATTTTTTTTAAATATTTTCTGTCATCCCCAATCGCAACTTTTCCGTGGTATAGCGACTCGAGAGAAAAAAGTTGAGTTTTTTCGGCCCACCCTACTGTACGTAAGTGTGGATAACCTCACTTGAATTCTATGTGAATTTCTTTCAGATTCGAAAGTACCAAGCGTTCTCGTTCCTCAGACTTCACACCGTTTTCATCATGTACGGATATACAATCTTTTTGACCTGGCATCAACCTACTAATTTCATCATCTCGATGGACATTCCGAACTGTATCTGTGATTTCTCCAGTTAATTTCCGCCCAACTGCTTTCCTCTGTACTTTTGGTAATATACCAGATTCTTCCCTTACCTTCCTCGCGTTCCTGACCAGATATTCGCTGCAATTATATTCCGCCTGTATCTTAGGGATAGTCCACTCCTTGGGCACTCATCGGTATAAATAGTATACCAGTACGGAGTGCCTATCGCACCCGCTATAGTACGCTGTGACCGTATCTGCTAAAATATTCGAGTAATTCAATTGGGAGTTGGATAGTTTTCCATTGCATGCAATACTGATTGATCATCCATGGGGTTGTCTGTATGCCTGCCTGCCTGTCTGTATTTGGGATAACTCTGCACCGAGTGGACCAAATCGGATGGAATTTATAGAGGAGCTTCTTCAAACCCTTCCCCAAGGACTACTTTTTTTCATTGCAATCGGACAAGTCCTTCCATTTCCCTTCGATTTCTTCCTGGAAAAATAGGTGATCTCAGAGAAAATTTTCTCCGCCGTATACATATGGGGCATTCTTCGTCAAATTTGACCCCGCCCCCCGTCCAAAATTGAATTCAGCGTGAAAATATGTTGAAGATGTCAAATGAAAGCTGAGGGTGTCTAGTTTACTTTGCACACTGGGCTTTTTGAGAATTCAATATGGCGCCGTGAGTATGGCGGAAAACGTCATCGGAGGAGGGTTACGGGAAAATCAAATAGTGGATCATCCGGCCAGAAACCTCACGATTCCAGATTGGGTTGATTCTAAGAGGTGTTTCTGGCCACTGATTGAAAATTTAGAGTCACATTTTGGAAGTTCCAGATGATGGATCATATTAGGGACCTGATATGGCAACCGAAAAATACAAATCAACCCGATTCACTTGAAACTGGCTATTCGGGGGTTTTCGAAGTCACTGAGTCCGAGTCTGAGGTCGACATCCTACCACAACCAATTCTCCACCCCTGCACGAGGGTGAAATCAGTATTTATAGAGTAAATTCCCCATATATTCTGTTCTATGAGGGATTCAGGAACCCAAACCACCTCAAATATGATATATTGAGGCACCTGAGAGATTTGATCTTCCTCCATCAACTCTTCACCCGTCTATAGGGGTGAAATCGTTATTTTCATGAGAAAACCGATCCTGTATTTTTTCCCATGGGAAACTTGGGTGCCAAAACTGCTTCAAGATCATATCCCGAAGTGTATTGGAATACCTGAGGGACTAGAGCTTCCACGAACTCCCTAAAGTCCCTCTATGGGGGTGGGATCGTTATTTTTCGAATTGAATCGCCTTCAGTCTTTTTTGTGGGAAATTTAGGAACCCGAACGACTTCAAGTATGATATTCCAGATTCCTACAAGATATCTGAGAAATTTGACCGCCCAACAAGAACCCTCTACCCCTGTATGGGGTTGGAATCGTTATGTTGGAGCAAAAGACCGATTTTGTGTTTTTTTCCACGGAAAACTCGGGGACCAAAATCGTTCCAAGATCACTGTGACGGTCTTTCTGAGATCGTCACGAGTAACGAGCATAGGGAAGTTAACGCGACAGAGCTCCCCTCTCTTTCCTTCCGGGATGACAATTCATCCGAATTATTTTATGTATAATCAATGCCGAGCTACACGGTTTATTGTAGCCGAGCTACAAGGGTCGCCATCTACCGCCACAGCCACACATGGAACAGCCGAATCTCGATACGGCGATAACCATCACCGACCGTAGACGTACCGCCCCCAAATTTCGAGGAAGATGGTGTGAGAGACATCACCGAGCGTTACCGTCACGGACAGCGGGCTCCGTCTAGGGGAATTGATTTTGGCCGCCTACGTAGCAACAACGGGAGTTGTTGCATCATCTCGCCTGATTCACGAAGGACCAATCCCGGATCGCGACGCTGTTTCCCCGTCCCGCTTGGAGGTGGTACCAAGCTCTCGCCCGGCCGCTGGATGCGGCATCGCATCAGAGTTGTCTTCTCGTCCGATGAGAGATTATCGTATATATATATATATATATATATATATATCGTTCCGACACGCTTCTTGGTGTTCCGTATCGGTGAGTGGTGTATCGGCCACAGTTTGGAGTATTCCGTGTTGGAATTGTATCGGGCCCTTTTGGGCCTCCAGGGGTGGAACGGTTATATTGTGATTCGATTATATGGTCAGTAATAGAAGTACTGAGTTGTGTGTGTAATTGGTGGTTTTGTTCTCCCGTCCCTTGGAGACGGGATATCGATACCCACGCCGCCTCCGCGGTTTGAACGTATAGTCGGGATCATCGTTGAGACGGAGAAGGGGAGAGAGAACGAGCGGGTGCCGCTACGGTGTTTCTAGCGTACCGTCAAAAAGGTAAGTCCAACCGGAGCTGGTACGTCGTTGTCGAGAGTTTGAGCTGATATCGTTTTATGGTCGTCCACTGGGCCATAGACGCCTTTAGGTGTCGATTCAGAGGTTGCGACGTAACATCGTTTTGGCGCCCAACGTGGGGCCATCACCTCACATTGTGAATTGACCTTTTTCTAACTTGTTTGTTCTGCATTGTATCTGCAGTTTTCAACGCTCGTAATTGAGTATCGATGGAGGTAACGTTCTATCCCTTACTTCCGTGCTCACGCTTCTCGTGAACACGAGACGTACAGCTAATTCTTACGTACACACTTTGAAATTCTGATGAACTGTTCACGTGTTTTATCTCGAAACTTCAAAACGTTATAGCTTGTGATATTATCCACGTTCTCCACTTTCGAGCACAATTCTGCTGTTTGATTCCCCTTTGTTCCGTTCAGGGGAAAGGAACACATTGGTTTTTCCTCCTCTTTGGGTATGCTCTCTTAATCGAATTCATCGAGTTTCGAGATTTCCGTGAACCTATGGTTCATTAACGAGGTTCGAACTCGCACGTCGACATTTTATGTTCAAGTTTGGTGGCAGTTAGCTACCGGACGTGTGATTTCGGAGTGCGGGATTATCTTTCGCAAGCTTCCCTCACGACCAGACTTCTTCTTTTGGTTTTCGTCTTACGAATGGATGATTTTTCTTTGGTTCGGAAGATTCTCAATTTCCAAGTGACTATTTGTTCGTGTTTTCTTCGAATCCTCGAACCCTTGGTCGAAGATCAAACACATAAATCGATCTGTGGTTTGGTTCTTTCCTCTTTCTTACACGTGTGTTTTCGACTCTCTATCGGGTGCTAACTTGGAAGTTGGCATCTCGCAACAAAAAAAAAATCATTCACGGATATATTTTTTTTTCATCGTTTCTTCCTGGTGCCTCGTTGTAATCGTAGGTATCGATACAAGTCTTTCTCTCGAATATTCTAGAGTCTCGATGGCCACGTGGCGGAAACGTGGTGATCGCGACCGAAAATCAGTCGAGTAGAGAGAGAGACAAGTCCCGCCATTACCGCTCGTACAAGGGACGAGCGCGATTAATATAGTCAAGGGAATTTCGCTCCCCGGTGAGGTCAGTGAAAGTGACGTAGTATACTCCCGTGCCTCCCTCTCCCCCTCGAGACACGAAGGAAGGCAACGACAAAATACCATCGTCGCAGTACGGGTCGAGTCACTCTCCTTCTCTATCTCGATTACCTATCGCTTCCTCATCTCTTCCTTTTGCAGGGAGAGACGACAATACTCACTCTTTCTTATCTCACGCTATCTGGATCTCCATGGTCTTTCGCTGTTTGGCTAATAGACATACCGCTCACTACTCTTCACCTTGCTTGTAGACTTTCTTCCCGGTTTCGAAGAAATATGAATAGATTCATGAGTTACCTTGAGTAGCTGAGCTTCCCGAACAGTTGTCATAGAGAAATTCTAACACCTAGAATTCCCATCGAATTTTAGTCTTATTTTTTTTTATGGCGCCCTTCACGTCTCAAGTGAACACGATTCGTTAACATATGACATGGATTGCGTATGTATCGGATCGGAAAATGACCATCCCGACATTTTCTTAGGAGTTTTGGATCATTTTTTTTTCCTCCCCACCACTTCGTGGAATTTTTTTTTGAAATATACATTTTTTTTGTTTTTTTTTCATTCCATCGAGTTTTTTTTTCGTGGGTGAATTACACCACATCTGATGTTAGTGGTGACGTTTTTGTTTTTTCTGTGTTCTACAACCATTTCCAGCCAGGGGTGTCTGCGAGTGTCAACCATTCCGGGGGGATTGGACCTAATTCGTTAATCGACATGAGGAATCGTATTTCCTTGCGCATAAACTCGTACAGTCTGTGGGGTTTACGTCCGCAACAGAGTTTGATATCTACATACATGAATTTGATTGTCCCTAAAATCGGCATCGTTTAGACCAACCGTTCAGTTGGTCTCGTTAAAAATCTTTTTTTTCTGAATCTTTCCCCAGCATAGCGATTCTTTGGAAGCCGAGATCATTGACTGGGACTGCTGGTAGAATTTTCAGAACTTCCTCGTGTTCGGTAGTTCAGGGTGGGGGGGGGGGGGGGGGAATTTGCTTGAAATCATGTCCGACAAGGAGGGAAATGATCACGCGAATTTTACCGCGACCGATTGGGCACAGGGGTTATTGGGAAATGAAATTAATAGACTCCTACGCTTATCCCGTCTGAATGTGGCCGGTGATGTTGAAGTACGTCGTGACCGATTACTGCGATATTGTTTGAGAACGGGAGGACATGACGATGTGCTCTGGTCCGATCAAGATGAATTGTCATGGCGAGTTGGGTTAGAAGTGTCATTCCATAACACTATCGGTAACGTAGAGGCCACGGTCCCGACTGCCGAGAGTAGCCGGGTCGATCACGCGAGTCAGGAAGGTATTCCACCTACTGTGTCGACTTTGGCAATTAGTACCACTCCAGTCACCACGATTACCGTGACGCGGGCAACCATGTCGACTGGCTTACCCTCCAGTCGCGAGTACCGCAGTGCGATGAACCCAATGCCATTTGGCACCCCAATATCAACCACTATCTCTACCTTGACTTCAACTCCGTTCCTACCTTCTCACGGAAATTTGTACCCAAGAGTACCATCCGAACATACGGGTGTTCCGAATAGCATCCCTGTTCATGAAATTCCAACTTCAAATGTTCCTACTATAACGCTTTACCCTCACTGTCAAGGGTATGGCCATTCCATAGGCTATCCAATGAACCCATATATCAACACTCATCAAAATTTCACGAAAATGCTATCCGCGTTACCGAGTTCCACCGCAGATAGGATCCTCTCAAGCTCACACGTGCCTAGTCATTCCGAATCTCATATTGTACCGCCCACATTTCCGCTACCGTCAAGTCTTCCAAGTTACCAAGTTCCGCAGCCTCGGCCAGCAACGCGAACTACTTATACCTCCCAACACATTCGGGCAGCTAACGCGATTGCTCGATACTAGGAATTATCGTTCTCCACTCGGACCAACCAGTCCGCAGAAAACTGCCTTTTCTTGTTAGAAGAATATCGAAATGTTTCGGGCCTCACCGAGAGTGAACTTCTAGCCGTTCTTCCGTCAGTCTTTCAAGACAAGGCTCTGAATTGGTACCGTGTAACCGTAAAATATTCCCGTAACTTCAACGACTTTCGTCAGAGCTCTCAACACAAGTATGAGGACCCTCCGTTTCATCGAAAGGTGGCCTTGCAAGCCTCCAGCAGGGCACAGAGTCCAGACGAAGATGTCCATGATCACATCACTGCAGTTCAAGGACTTCGGCAATACGTTCAGCCACCCTACGACTTGCAGAGGCAATTGGACCTGGCCTATAAAAACCTGCAATCCGAGTACCGCAGTAAGATTGAAGGAACACAATTCGCAACATATCAAGAACTAATGAATGTCGCACTGCAGGTTGCAGAAAGGTTACGATCAATTGACTATCGTTCGTTCCTGCCGCCGTGGATGTGAAGTTGGCATATCAAATGTTAGCATAGCACAAAAAAACACCAGTTCTAGTCGCATACACTATAGTTCTACAGTTCTTGATGAGTTACAACAATAGTTCAATGCAAATTGATGAAAAAATTCGATTTTCAAAAAATCATATGCTAACTTCTTCTACGATATAATAGCGTCGCAGGTATGATGGACAGAAATGAACTGAGTTTTGGAGTTCTAGGGATGATTTGGATGTGCTGATGTCGAAACCGAGGAGTTCCAATGCTGAAAATGAATAGAAAATCTTTTTCGGGAATTAGGACAGAAGATATGCTAGATTCTGCTATGTAATGATAGCATCGCAGGTGAAATAGATGAAAATGGACTATATCTCGGAGTTCTAGGAATGATTCGGATGTGCGGATGTCGTAACTGGGGGGTCCCAATGCTAAAAATGAACAGAAATCTTTTTTCGGGGATTAGGACAGAAGGTATGCTAGATTCTGCTATGTAATGATAGCATCGCAGGTGAAATGGATAAAAATGGACTATATCTCGGAGTTCTAGGAATGATTCGGATGCGCGGATGTCGAAACTGGGGGGTTCCAATGCTAAAAATGAACAGAACATTTTTTTCGGGAATTAGCACAGAAGGTATGCTAGATTCTGCTATGTAATGATAGCATCGCAGGTGAAATGGATGGAAATCGACTATATCTCGGAGTTATAGGAATAATTCGGATGTATGAATGTCGGAACCGGGAAGTTCTAATGCCACAGATGAGGAGGAAATTTTTTCCGGGAATCAGGAGGGAAGATATATTAGATTCTGCTATGTGATGATAGCATCACAGAAATAACAAATGGAGAGGGATCATCACGGAGTTCAAGACCTCGTGGAGAAGTGTGTGTCGAGAAACGAGGATTGGATTCCTGGAGAAGATTCATGAGAATCCATCCGAAAGGTACTGATATGATATGCTATAATCTGCTATCAGATGAATGTATCAGAAGGAACAGACGGCAAAGGAATGTATCTCAAGGATTGTGACATGATTAGGATGCGCGATGTTCGGAAAACATCTGAATTCGGATGAAACACTAAAGGAGCTTCTGACCAGCATATCATTGAGAGGACAAGAGTTCTGACCAGCAGACCATGGAAAATGGTTAGTTCTGATTACCATGAGACGATATTCGCAGCGTTCTGACCAAAATATCATCGGGGATCGATAGTTATGACCAGCATATCATAGGATACCGATAGTTCTGACTAGCATATCATAGAAAATCGGTAGTTCTGACCAGCATATTATAGGTAATAAAGAGTTCTGTTCAGCATATCATAGGAAATCGATAGTTTTCACCAGGATTTCATAGGAAATCGATATTTCTGACCAGCACATCATAGAGAATGGAGAGTTCTATTCGGCGAACCATAGGAAATCGATACTTCTGACCGGCATATCACAGAGAATCGAGAGTTCTGATTAGCATATCATAGGAAATTGGCATTTCTGACCAGCACCCCTCCAATTTACTACGATTCACCTGAAACCCGTTCCCGGACAGTTTTTGGAAGCCGCCGAATACTGATCTGGATTCAGATTTTTCTTCAAAATCTTCAGCAGAATTATATATGATGCGAATGATACATTAGTTTTGATCTTTCAATTTACTTACGTGTTTTACCGCGTGGAGATTGTAAATTGGACTTCGAAAACACTTATTCTCATTCTTGAAATTTATTTATCCATTCTTTCTTTATTCTCTTCTTTAACATTTTTTTCAAGGTTTTTTATTTTTCATTTCTTGTATTATTTCACACAAATTTTTCTTCATATTCAATGTTCGGATGTTCCTTGGCCAACTGTATCTGCGGATCTTGTAGAAGTGCAAGGACTTCTGGCGAAGAAGATTTATTCCCATTCTGGGGCAATCTCCGTGAACAGGAAATCCACGGATCTGATTATATCAGTAGCATGTGTAAAAGGTCTAGATTGGTTGGAAGTCTTGAAAATTTTCTTGTATCATGGTCTTTGTAATATTTGCAATCTTCGTTCCAAGCCTCTTGGGCTTCCTCGGATAATTCATAAATTGGTAAGTCAGCATGTTCTATGATATCAGACCCATGAACACTCACCTTATGGACGGATGCTGACATGGGATATCAATTATACTTATGAACATACAGTTCAGCCGTATCATGTGCATACTTAGCGAAGGCCTCAACATTGATTGCAAAACCACTGGAGATTGTTTGCAATATTACGCGGAATCTTTTGATAACTTCCAAATCTACCCCTGTGATTCCAGATAATGTGGACGCGTGTTTGAAAAATTGCCGGGCTGTATTGCCATCATTGGTGGTTCCACTTTCTCCAGGTATAGGCATATCAATGAGCAATCCCATTTCACTCCTGAATCTATTTTGTATAATTTTTTTTCTTCGGGAGGATAAATCCTTGCCTGCGACATTGGGAATCTGCCACTTCTGAATGGGTCAACGATGAGAAATGTGCAAGAGCAATCCGAAAAACCGTATCCGAGCATGGAGAGGAGATAATCCGAATTGAAGATTGCATTGATCGACTGTTCTTGTAGAGACTACTTCAATATTATTCAGTCTTTTGGGCGTAGCACCATGAATATTACAAGTTTGCGCAGATGCGGTTGGTGTGATCGCGTTGCAAACTTTTCCGTCTATCATAGTCAGTGCCATTATATGGGTAACACTAACATCACCTACAGGACATGATACTTTGGAAGGCACGAGATTATTGACCTGATTCTCTATGTATTGTTTCTCTTCTTTGGTCACTTCAGTTGTTTCCTTTATCAATTGTATCCCTATTGGGCGACAGAATCTCGTTGACGATGGACGTGGATTTTCCCAAATTATTTTTTCCGTCAAGTCAGATTGCAAGACATTCAGTTCCGAAGGAACAGAAGGAGTTACAAATAGATTACTATCACTGAACATGCTTTCGGAGCTATTAGGTTTCTGTTTGTATTGAGAATGACCTAGACTACCATCAAATCCCCATTTTGACAAAAGCGTCAGTTTAACCAATTGCTCAATTGACAGTTTACCAGTAACAGATTCACTAACCTTCACTATACGAGTTGCAGTATGATCGAGGAGATCTTGTTATTTTACTTCTGCGATACTATCAGTGACTGTTATATATCCATTCCCAGGATAACATCTAGTCTTAGCATCCGGAATCTTGTGATGAGAAGGATACAAATCCACACCACTTCCTATCACACCATGTCGCATATTTAGATACTCATTCTTCGTTGATTTATTCTCTATAATCAGAGCTGAGGCTTCATCGTCAGTGTGAGAAGTTATGTTTTTAACATTTTCCTTGACCATGTGTGGTATATTACCGGATACTGAACAAGCTTCTTGCATTATTTCAGCTGCCGTATGACGGCCTTTAGAACGTACTTCCATTTGTAGGACCAAAGACAATTCTGCAGTTGACTTAGTTGTACATAGTTCACTCGCTTTTCTACCTTGATGGTCGAATTTTCGAATGATGAAGTAGGACGACCACCTTCCTTGTTTATTTGATTGGGCATTTTAATGATTGAAAATTTGACTATTCCGTTGAGCCATTTTTCATTCCTGTCAAGGAAAATCTTTGATTTTCGGAAAACTTCATCGTACTTATCAAATATACTTGAACGAAACAATGTAACCTGTCGTCCGATGTGTTTTATATCCTCATCTTTTTTCATGTGTAAGTTATTGATGACGACACTTTTTAGGTGATTGATTTTAGCATCGCGTGAGGCACTCTCCACGTTCCGTAAGATATCAAACAACTCTTTTCGTGTTGAAGCGAATGACATTATGACGTTGCCAAACTATCAAAGGACAGTAGTCAGAGATCAAATAGAATTCATCCAATACTCTAGAAATTTCCGCACGCTCTACTCAAACCTTACTTGCATGGAGAAAAATGATGTATCAAATATTACTGCATTCACTCGTACATCAGTGCTCGTAAATGAAATAGTATAATGTTTACAACTGAATGTAGCAAAACATCGTGCAATCTGGTGCAACTCCATATCATAAAGCATGAGATTCCACCACATTCAGTTGTGAACATCATACTACTTCACTTACGGGCACTAATGTACGAGTAAATGTAGTAATATTTGAGACACCATTTTTCTGCATGTGATTTATTGTAATGTTGCATGTTGCATATCACTGTTAAAAATTCCCACCGCAAATCCAAGAATATTTTTAATCATTTTGATACAAAAGTTTGTAAGCTATTGACAAAACATATTTTGTTTATTGAATTTCCCATACTCCTATTAAAATTCGAACACAATATTATTTTAGAGTGCTTTTCATACAAAATTTGATTTGAACTCTTATAAAATCTGTGCTGAATTTCAAACACACAGATGTGTGTTAATTGCTTTTGTGTATTCAACTCAAAAACTTTTTCAACAGTGTATACCGGAGAACTAATAATTTTACAGATACTGTCTCATAAGAATTAACCTACCATTCGTTGCGCTGGTCTGCGCAGCATAAATGGAAGTGTTTTGCAAGTAGGAATCATCTGAGAACACATTGCAAAGACCTCCCAGGGAGAGTTTTTCGAAGTATTTGAGAAAACCGTCAATGAAATATCGGAATCGATGATTTCATTCGTACGCACAACTCAAAAACGCAATGTTCCATCCTAACACTCATGTCCCCTGGACAATATTAATTATCTTCATATTGAAACAACATGTCAACTTCCACAAAATCCTCAGATATCGAAATCATGAGGGCTTGCAAGCGTTAATCATTCCGAAAACTCTAGTATTATTTTTTGGGGATTTTCAGAATTTCGCAGTAATTTCTGTATCTTACGTAACAATATCCCACAAACTAACTCGCCTTCAGACACAGCGTTACATACTACTAATGTATTGGAGTGAGAAAATACCAACATTCTTGAATTTTAGAGTATTTCAGAAGAGGGGGTTTTGAGCTGGGACGAATGCATGTTAAGTACCTGAAGTCAGCGGCCCAGCAGGATCTCTAGTTGGTAGTCTTCTTCTGATACATCTAGGCCTGGGATCATTGTTCCCGTATCGCCATGCCACTACCGCTTTTCTCTCGCGTCGAAGTGGAGGTGTCGCTGGAGGCCTCTCAACAACTGTTCCTCGGACTCCTCCCCGTGATTCCGCTGCCGTGCCGGTGCAGTCTATGTTACCGCCGTCCCGGGACCGGGAGATTCCATGGGGACTATCCCGCTCACGATGTGGGGACTCAGATCTGGAAGGGGTCTCGATTCTTCCAGAGAAGCCACGTGAGGGCCCGTAAGGAGATGGCCTAACCCCGACATCCGTCCCAAAGGACCGACCGTTCACCGTCAAGGCAGAAGGGGGCCACAACCCGAACTTACCTGACGGGTCCAGTATGGGTGATTAGCCCAAGGGGGGGGGGCCGTGGGGCCAGAAGATGGCACCGCCGAGAGAATGATTCCCCTATACTACAGCGCACCCGTCACCGCCCTCGACATTACCGCGCAAACGCCTCCCGCGCACGGCTGATTCCGCGCGACAACAAAACCGCGCAAAATAACATACAAGCCTCACATACCATCCACAAGTCAGTACACTCATCAGTACATTCACACACTCATGAAAAAATGAAACCTCATCCCATTCCCCCATAACATGAGCTTTATTTCTTCTAGAAGTTCAGACCAGACATCTGTCTAGGTGCATAATCTCAAAAACCAACGGAATCACGAGAAAATTCATCCACCACAAAACAACCTTCCCCTTCAAAATCAAAACAGAAACCTTGAACTTCCCCTACAATCAGAAAGTGTGACATACGCCACGCAAAAACTCCAACTGATCATCCCCATCATATCTTCCTAACAAATTCCGGATTCTCACGCCCGCAGTTTTGAACTCCTTCTTCGTGGAAAATCCATCACCACGAAAATACTGTTCGATTCTCAAATCCATAAGGGTTCGCTGATCTTTCAGCCCATCGATCAGCTTCCAAATACTTGGGTGGCTCGCCCCCAACAGTTTGTTGAACCCATTGCGCCAACCTGAAACAACAATCAGCACTGAGAACACCGAATACACCACAACCACGGAATATAAAATGATATTTACCTTCCAAAAAATTGTTCGTTCTATTCAAACCTTCCACACCACTCTGGTGCTGATTCCACAATTCCACGTCAAACAGCGTCGAACGACGGCGATCGCCTCGCATAACACGACCAATCCACGTGTTCCATATAGTTCAGCATGTCGGACAATTCAGCTCCATCATCAAAGTAAAAAGCGCTATTGACTACCTCCTCATACCCCTCAATCGCCAGTGCTCCTAATGAATTCAGTTCCATTGCCATTTCCGCATCGTGACGATACTTCTCGTACAAATAAGGGATGCCTTGGATTTCGCGATAAATACACTGCTTGAAATGGAAAAAGCATCCACGCATTCTAGCTTCAGGGGATACAGAGGGAATTGCATTAATAGATGCGCGCTCGTAATCCGTCATCACTGTTTGCGGATGTTAATTAGGATAAAGATCTTTATTAACATTGAAAAATTTTTCATAGGTGCTTTGATTACGTTTCGGCAACAATGCAAACACCGTCGGAACACAAAACTGATCAACAATACCATGCACACTGTATAATTGATCGAACAACAGAGGCGCGGCACTAAATGTTCCATCACATAACCACACAGGATTAGCAGCCATAAACCTCAAGTTCTGAGCCGTGCTGAAAATTAACATACGGTCTGCTCTAGCACCACTGTCGTGTACAAGAAAATTTCCTCCATTGAATTTCCTATACGAATCAGGAACCACTAACTCATCCAACGATGCAGGATTCCCACGCACACCACCATCCCGTGCGCGTGCACGCCTTATTGTCTGTTTCAAACTCCCAATCGGAGGTAATCTCCCAGCAACAGTCACATTCAAACCCGCACAAGCTCTAGCAACAATATTTTGTGCACCCTCCACAGTCCCACGGGCACGAGATTAGATTTCATTTACCACAACAGGCGCTGATGTACCTGCGGCATTAAGCAAATGACTATGTTCCGTAGATTTTACCACACGATCATTTCCAACATGCCTTCGTCCACGGCATGATTCACTGTCATATTCCACACACTTCCACACAGTTTTCCCGTGATAAGAGTTCTCCTTCCGATAGACAAAACTTTTATGCACGAGGAGAGAGTTCCCACGTCCACTTGCAACATACTGCACCTCCATAATCAGAAGAACAAGAAATTCACAGAGTACAGAATTCGGACGAAAACCGATGACAGACCAACAACGAATGACAACCTTACATACAAAAGACACAACACCAGCGGTACGAAACACACACAAAACAAGGGTAATGGGAAGCATTCCAAAACTTTTCAAGACAACTTCCTCTAATCAACAGAGATATCACATTCACACATCACATACTCCCAAAACAAACGAAACTAATATCAACGGAAAGTTATTCGTATTCCTTACACTGAAACTGAATTGAATTATACTACATACATAAATACTATCATCATATACAACGTAACATATTACTGTGTGATATGTTACCACTTTCTGAACTTCTTATTCACGGCAGAGACGACTTAAATCAATGTTCTCGAAGTTTGAATCGTTTCAAGAAACAAAACGGAAGTTGATACTCAAAAAATCTGATGAATAATCGATGTTTTTTTTCTTAAATTAATTTTTCCGATTTGGAAAGGTCGTTTAAAGAATGCCCTGGAAGACTTTCAGTCTTGAACAGCGAAGTATTTTGTAATTCGAATACCAAATTGTTTCAATGAACGATTCAAACTTCAACACCATTTGAATCGCGGATTTGAATCGAACGATTACGAAAAAAACCAAACCAAATTATTTGGATCGCTGATATAAATGGAATGATTGAAACAAAAACAATTAATAGATCAATGAAATGATCCACAACCATCCTAATGCCCCTGCAAACTCCTTCCCCGCTATCGGGAACATACAGTGCACAGACACAGACCGCTCCGGAACTTGTGGACGCACCAACAACATGCACACAATTCTACGCAGGGAAATCACAGACTCCGGTAAAAACCTCCGCGCGGGAACAAGAATAGCGCGGAAACAAACCACGCGGCAAACGGCGCGTGGTCGATTTTGCGCGGTCAGAAACACGAAATGGAGGACGGCTACCGAGAGAATACAGAAAAGGGAATCCTGTACATCGACGGTCCCAACCAGCAAGCCATCGACCGGGCCCTGTTGGAACTGCCACGAGCCGGGACACCGCTACAGCGACTGCTCTAAGCCAAGACAGGAGTTTTACTATGGCTGTGCCGAGAGGGAGGTCAACAAAAAGACCTGTCCTAAGAATCACTTCTAACCGTAAAGCCTTCGTTGGCCGCACTATCGATTCCCGCTAAAATTCCGTTTTGTATTTTATTTCTGGTCGTTTCTTCTTGTACAGGGTGGAACCCCCCCTCCCCATTAAAGGATAGTCGAAGATTCAGATGGTTGGGCTGAGTTAACCTTTATTTAGAGAACCCGTCCCTCATCCTCGCCCTCCGAATGTCCCGACAGGTCCGTTCGTTGCTACCGCTGAGTGAGGAGGATTGTTGCGTCAAGAGAAGGATGATTGATCCAACTCGAGAATTCAATGTTGATAGTGGGGATGATGTGGGAAGGTTCGCAATGATTCAGTTTGGTCAATGAGCTGCGGCTAGCTCATACCTTTTTCGTCCATCTCGGGAGGAACAAGAGCCGAATGCCTATACTTTGTGGTTTCTGGTTGAGCACACTGCGGTCGCTCCACCGCTTCGCCGTGTTTTGCTTCCGTCTGGGGCGGGGAAGATGTGACGGTCTTCCTGAGTCCGTCACGAGTAACGAGCATAGAAAAGTTAACGCGACAAGGCTTCTCTCTCTTTCCTCCCGGGATGACAATTCATTCGAACTATTCTATGTATAAATGGTGCCGAGCTACACGGTTTATTACGAGGGTCGCCATCTACCGCCACTGCCACGCATGAAACAGCCGAATCTTGATACGGCGATAACCATTACCAACCGTAGACGTACCACCTCCAAGTTTCAAGGACGATGGTATGAGAGACACCACCGGTCGTGACCGTCACGATCAACGGGCTCCATCCAGGGGAATTTATTTTAGCCACCTACGTAACAACAACTGGAGTTGTTGCATCATCTCGCCTGATTCACGAGGGACCAATCCCAGACCACAATGCTGTTTCACCGTCCCACTTGGAGGGGGTACCAAGCTCTCGCCCGGCTGCTGGAAGCGACATCGCATCAGAGTTGTCTTGTCGTTCGATGAGAGATTATCGTATATATATATATATATATATATATTGTTCCGACACGCTTCTTGGGGTTCCGTATCGGTGAGTGGTGTATCGGCCACAGTGTGGCCATAGTTTTGGGTATTCCGTGTTGGAATTGTATCGGGCCCTTTTGGTTCTCCCGGGGTGGAACGGTTATATTCTGATTCGATTGTATGGCCAGTAATAAAAGTACTGAGTTGTGTGTGTAATTGGTGGTGTTGTTGTTCCGTCTCTTGGAGACGGGATGTTGATCCCCATGCCGCCTCCGCGGTCTGAACGTATACTGGGGATTATCGTTGAGACGGAGAGAGGAAGAGAGAACGAGCGGCTGCCACTACGGTGTTTCTAGCGTACTGTCAAAAAAGTAAGTCCAACCGAAGGTGGTACGTCGGTGTCGCGAGTTTGGGCTGATATCGTTTTATGGTCGTCCACTGGGCCATAGATGCCTCCAGGTATCGATTTAGAGGTTGCGACGTCACATCACATTCCAAAGTGTCTTGGAATATCTGAAAAATTGAAGTTTCCACGAATCACCTCAAGTCCCTCCATAGGAGTGGGTTCGTTATTTTCCAAATTAATTTACCTTGTGTCTTCTTTTGTGTGAAATTTAGGAAGCAAAATTACCTCACATATTATAATTCAACGTCCCGCGAGATATCTGAGAGATTTGACTTCCCATTATCAACCCTTCCCCCTTTCTGTAGCGGCGGGACCGTTATTTTCAAGATAAATTTCCCTCAAATTTTTTTGTGTGAAAAACTGAGAAATCCAAACCACTTCAATAATTGAGATATCCCACGGTTCTCGAAGGTATCTGAGGAATTTGACCTCCCACCATGGCATCTCCACCCTTCCATGGGGATGGAATCACTATTCCTATATGAAAAAATCCGGCCCTCCAAAGACACTTCAATTCCATGTTTCACATTCGGAAATCGTTTCATTCATAACGTTTTAGGCGCTGGTATTGTGAAACGATGATGCTTGGTAATTTTGGGTACCGGTAATGTCAATCGAAATCTTTTGTTCAATGTTCACGTTGACTTGTCGTGATCAACTTCACTAAAATACATTATCGCAATGTTTTTGGAGTGATCTTCCGCCCAGTCGAATAGGGCATATGGTGTTAGAATAGCCCGAGATGGCTTAGCCATAAGGCTCGCCCTATAAGCTCCTCTTCTAAAAGTAGCTCCAATGCCATCGTATGCGCTTTGACCATGCGCAGTAGCACTGTCATGCCATCCGCGTCAAGATTGAAATCTTGTTCATGAAAAACAAGATTTGCCATTCGGAATCTGTTCTTAGAGTGCTGTTTTGCATCGTCTGTCATATAGATTGATGTTTCGACATTTCTCACGGTTTTTTCTATCTCTGGGATTGATTGCTTTCGTATTATGTGTACAGCAGCCGTATCATGTTCCAAACTGTCCGATAAAAACACGCAACTCTTATGCTTCAATTGAACATTTTCTTTGAAATAATAGATCACAGGGAATACGGTGCACTGATCGTTATTTTCGATGAACAGTAGTCGTGAAAAAGACTGATGAATAAAATTGTCTTCGAGTATCTTCAAATAGTCGTCTTCACGACTAATACCGGTGAAAACTTATTCGCCGATATTCATTCATCAGTCGTTTCCCTATCCTGCCCATCACTAGTCTCAGGACGAACGATAATGTCAAAAAGGGATCTTACAGATAGATGTATCAACTCTTACGAAGATGACGGCATCTTATCCCACGTAGGTTCGAATTTGAGAAAAATCTTAAAAAGCCTTTTACGAATGAAACCTCACCTGCCAGCACATTCTATGGTATGTGGTGATTGTTGATTACATCGTTCAGTGAATCAAGTACGCGGTCAATTCCTTGATCGTTCTGATGAAATCACTGATAGTATGGAATGTGACGAGCCCTCGCCATCAAGTGATGACCATTCTGTGGATAACAATGCTGAAACCCCATCATCTCGGTTGATTAAGTCGGAAGAACTTCTCCAAGGATTGGGAGATAACTTCTCTAGTCTGGAAAGTAACGATCCTATGAAAGTTAAGATCCTGACTATCGCTCCAGAATTTTGAAGTCTGAAGAATATGAGCAGGGAGTTTAATACAACGTCATATTCAGCAGAAAAAGGGGAAGAACTGGAACTGACTCAAGGATTTTTGGCTGATCCAATTGCAAGAGGTAGTAAGGTCTTACCAATCCACATTACTACGGCAGTAGATCATTTCTATAACGATGATTCAATTGGCAGGATACTGTCTGGGATGAAGGATACTGTTTCGGTAAAAGTCGATGACGATCCTGTTGAGATGCAAAAGCGTCTATTATTGATGAGTCTTAAAGCACTGTATACCAGGGTGGGCCGGAAAAGCCGAGTTTCCGAATTCCGGAATCTAATATTGCGCAAAAGTCGCCTTGAAGGAATATAAATCGAGCTCAAGAAGGAAAATTCAAATCGGTCAAGATTTGGGTTAGCGCACCGAATGTGAAAATCCTCATTTTCCACAATTTTCGGTGATAACTATGTATTTTCTTGAATATATGTATATTCCACTATTCATTACACTGTGCGACAAATTTCACTTCAAAAAAGTTGCTGGGTTGAATCCAACTGAAATGGGATCTGTGGGACCAAAAAAACATATCCCTCGAGAGATTTTTCTAGGTCAGCTCGTATAACCGAGAAATTAGGAAATCAATTTTGAAATATACTGCCACTCACCAAAAAAACCCAAAACCCAAAAGTTCCTATTCCGGTGGCCCAGACCAATGTATTGCTATGAAAAATGGGTCGCTAAGCACAGATCCGGTATCAGAATTCTCAAGTTCAGCCCAGTTTTTTTTCTAACCTTAAAAAATGTCTTTTGTGGCGACAACCAAAAAACGCGAGATAGTTTTGCAATTCTCACTATGAATTCGGAAGAAGTAGCTGAATATACATAGAAATCGACTGGTCTGAGCTGCCGGAATTCCCACTCCGAAGGAGAAGAGAGGGGGCGGAGACTCGGGCAAAGTGTGAAATTATAATTCAATTTTCCATAAAGTGCAACTTGTAAAACTCACAATTTTCATTCGATTTCTCAAATTCAAAGTCCACTTCTTTAGGTCAAGGATACTGTTTGTGCTGTTGAAAAATTTGTTAATTGCGAAATTCATCCAGTGAAACAAAATTGGTAATCAATTGGGAGTGCGTAGCAGGTTCAGGGCTTGAGAAGAAAAAATATTAACTGTTCAAAGAGAGTGACAACAACTTCCAACGGTGTTTTTTTATTTTGTGACCAATTCTGATGAGAACGTTGAATGTATGTGTTCACATAGACCAAAATACCAAGTTAATATCAACGTAATTATGAAATATTCGACATTTAATCTTTAATCGGATTCTACGTCTGAGTCAGCTTCTGGTTCTTCTCACAATTCTCCAAAATTTGCCTTCCCGTCACTTTCTGGATCGTACTTCATGTACGTAACCCAACAAGCGTCTGCAATTAGGGCATCCTATTTTTTCCCTTTGAATCGTTTTTCTGTTGGCATCAATACTTGATGGTACCTTCACCATGTTCGTCCGATTCAATTGATAGTTGCGCGCTCAAAGTATCTAGGTGGTCGTGGAGGAAGTAAATTTTGAGAGACATATTGAGAGACATATTTTATCGGGAACACCAGAAATTACTGCCTTGATCGCATTCCATGCAACTCGTTCGATTCCCTTCAGAGTTCCTGCAAATTCACTGCTGTTCATGAGCCGTCTCATATCAGGGCCGTTGAGTACACCTGAGAGAATGTGGGATTGTATGAATAAATGCTTACAGTATTTTCAATAGGAAAATCACAGCTAACTCACTAACCTTCTTTCAACTTCGCATCACTTAATGTAGGAAATATTTTGTTCAAGCGGGTCGGTGCCGAATCAACAAAAAACCAAATCGACGAAAAAAATTTACTAGCAGTATGAAGTTGTCATCTTGTTGCATTATGAAATGAAATTAGTCATAGATCATTGATTAAATTCAACTAAAAGTAAAAAACATTGATTTGCTAACACAACCCCACGGTAAACTTAATTCCCCTCTGTTATGTTTATGATTATGGTATGGTTATGTTTATGATAACAACAAACGGATTTTCGTTCTCTACAGACGTTTGAAACAGTTTGATTGTACCGATCGATTACTAATTCCATTAGAATGATGAATTACGTGTCTACTGTAATAAACGGGTGCAGTGGATAGGTTAACATAAAGAATTTTCGTTTAATTTTATCAATGTTTCATGACTAATTCCATTTCATACTGCAACAAAATGACAACTTCATACTGCTAGTAAATTTTTTTTCGTTGATTTGGTTTTTCGTTGATTCGGCACCGACCCGTTCAAGCATTGCAGCAGTTCTCTTCTCTTCCTCACTATGGTATTGATGAAACTCTTCACAATGCCCAGTTTCACGTGAAGAGGAAGAATTAGCACATTTTCCATAGGCACTAGAGGATTTCGTATTCGATTTCCGTTATTTGTTGAGGCTTGCGTACGAGGCTCCCAGTCGTTTTTCTTATACTGCTTTTCTTTGTAACGAGAATCCCAAAAACACAAATAACACATGTATTTTGTGTATCCAGATTGAAGACCCCGTAAAAATGCAACGACTTTCAAATCGCACATGACTCGCCATTGATGTTCTTCGTACTTGATCAATTTGATGACTTTTTCCATTGTTGCGTAGTCCTCTGTAGTATGGGTACTATAGGCGATTGGAATCGCGGGTTTCTTATTTTTCCGATCTGGAAGAACAACTTCTAGACTCGATTTCGATGAATCGATGAAAAGAAGCCATTCAGAAGAGTCGTATTCCATATCCATGTCTTCAATCAATGATTTAATATCGTAACAGAACACGAAATCATTTTCCTTATTTACAGTGAAATGATTTTGGAAGTATTCTTGACGCCTTCGAAAGCCAGTAACTTTAGCCCCAGGGGCCAGGTTATTCCCTCTTTTGAGAAACTGGGCTAATTTTTCTCCTTGGCGCGAAGAAAGACACAGTTCTGCCACCATTTGGTTCAGAAGCTCCTGAGATACAGGTACCGATTCTCTTGATATATTCAATGTACTCGCATCAGGCGTGTGATCATCATCCATAACAGAAACAGGGTCGAATTCTGGAAGTACAACAGATTTTTGATCCAGAGCTGGAGATTCTGGAATTGGGATGGCTTCAGAGAGTGGAAGTGGACATTGGGCACTCGGCACGGGATGATAAATTTCTCTCTTCCTCTCCTTCCTATTCTCTCCCATGTAACAGTTTTTACAAGCGTAACAATTCAATGGACAATGATTTTCCGGATTGATCCATATCATAGGTACACCGAAAGGCATCTTGTGTGACCTCCCCATATGCCAATTCCGCAAATGTGTGTAGCAAATTTTGCACATTCGATTTGGGACCCATGGTAAATCGTCAAAAATTTGTCGACCGAAATATTCTTCATAAATTCCACAGACGTTCGGAATATTCTTGAGGTTGTATGATGAATCTATAGTAATGTTCTTCTCACATACGTAGCAATAACAATCAATGTTGAAGGCGCACTTCTCCATTGCAGGGAAAGATATGACTGATTAATGTATACAATAGGAAATATATTGACTATTCTTCTGTAGCAAATTAGTTAAAATCTTATTGATTACCAATTTTGTTTCACTGGATGAATTTCGTAATTAACAGATTTTTCAACAGCACAAACAGTATCCTCGACCTGAAGAAGTGGACTTTGAATTTTAGAAATCGGATGAGAATTGTGAGTTTTACAAGTTGCACTTTATGGAAAATTGAATTATTCTACACTCTGCACGGAAAAGAGAAATTCGTGTAATTCAGTCAATGTCACATTTCTAATTTTAGGTTGTTTCATGTTGACAAGAACCAATGTGAAGTACATAATATTTCAACTCCAGCTGACGAGACAATGGACTGTTATATACCAACATTGTCTCAAGTACAACGTGAATTGTCCGTCTTTAAAGTATGCCTTTCAACTGTCTACATCAGACGAATTTCGTCTGATATAAACATTGCTTTCTTTCTGTGTGCCCGAACCACCATCCCCTCTCTTCTCCTTCGAAGTGTAAATTCTGGCAGCTCAAACCAGTCGATTCCTATGTACTTCCAGTTGCTTATTCCGAATTCATAGTGAGAATTGCAAAACTATCTCGCGTTTTTTGGTTGTGGCCAAAGATATAAAAAAAAAACGTTTTTCGAGGTCAGAAAGAAAACTGGGCCGAACTTGAGAATTCTGATACCGGATTTGTGCCGAGCGACCCATTTTCCATAGCATTACATTGGTCTGGGCCACCGGAATGAAAACTTTTGGGTTTTTTCGGTGAGTGGCAGGATATTTCAAAATTCATCTGCTTATTTCTCGGTTATACGAGCTAACCTAGAAAAATCCCTTGGGGAATATGTTCTTTTGGCCCCACAGATCCCATTTTGATTGAATTCAACCCAGCAACTCTTTTGAAGTGAAATTTGTCGCACAGTGATTATTAAGAAAATAATTGTTGAGCATATAAATAGAGTACATGTACATATATATTATATATACAATATACACGCATTTCAAAAGTGCCTCGCCGGTGGAGCTCTTGGCTCGACTTGAATATGTAACGCGACTCAGAACTCACCACGAGAAGGTGGCTGCACTTCGAGTTCCGCCCACGCCCTTCCCAACCGATCGTCCAAATGGGGCATACATAACATACATATTATTGAGTATGTCCTTTTCTATTATCGTTGAAGAGTCATCTCCTGCTCCTAAACAGGGAATTGTGCCTTGTTCGAAAACGGAGGCATACTTTTTCTGGACATGAAGGTGGCTCGGATAAAACCATCCCTATCCTCATACCCACCAACTGTTTTTGCTGACTCTGTCACTAACTTGACACGGCGCTTAACTGATTGTGTACGACAAGGAAAGCCTTTGATATCCCAATCTGGGATAGATCTGGTTTCAATCAGCGAAGCTATGCGTTCAGTCGAGACATGACGAAAAAGGGGTGACGAAAACGGTTCAGTCGAATTCCAGTCGATACACCGTGAATATTCCATCGCAGCAAAGTTAATTTTTGGAATCACGAAGTTACGAACTGGCTCCTCCTCTTCCAGAATTGATTTTCTTGCTTCCATTATTTTGTTCAGGCCAAGTTCTCTCACATCTCTCCATTCATACATTGCCATTGACAAGAGTGAGTTCTCCGGATGCGCAGAATACGCATCTCGCTGAATAACAGGATCTATAATATCAAGGAGGTTTCTAGGTGAGTACCTTGAGGTTCTGATAACTTCGAACACATGGTTAAGTCCATCTATGATGGAACTATTTTTCTTTATGGCAAACCATACAAGCACATAGCAAGTAAGTATGAACTCCACTATCTGTATCAGTTCATTGAAAGGATTGATTGTTGATATATATCACCTGAGAATTCGATTTGCGGCTGTCAGCCACCGAGCATGACACAGAGAACCAGGATCTGGAACAGCTTGATCTGGAGGACAGCATCCTGATTCGATCGTTGAAACGATATTCAGCATATACTTCTGATCCTTGCTGAGTTCTTTGAAAATTCCCTCATCGACAGATGGAATGTCACAATCAATGCTCCTGAACACAACGACGGGTAAACTTTCGCAATCCAAAAGACGCTTACCAATTGGACCAGAAAATGATTTTGGACCTGTAGTTTGGCCATCGAAATGCTCAAATAAACGTCCGAATGGAAGTTCATTAAAGTGTAACAAGCAAATGATCCATTGGAGTGGTATTCTAAGAATCATTTCTACATTGTGAATTACACCACCCTTCCATACAGTATTAGTTACCGTTCCATCACAACCAATTACATCTAACAATTAAACCTACCGAACTGTCACTCACCGATTTTGATGAAACTTCGAAAATTTGTAGAACCATAAAAAATAATCGACACGTATTTTTTTATATCGGCAATGGTGCAGGTTTGAGGACAGAAAACTACCTGAGGGGTGGTTTTCACGTGACGAACGCAATGAGGCGGATTATTCAGGAGGTGAAGTGCTTATAGGATGTTGCTGAATCCAAATCTAAGGTCGAAATAATGGAATTCATAATGGCGAAATCAATATGGCGTCTATTTCTTTTAGACATCAGAGATTGTGTCCCTGTTTGAACTAGAATATATCTCTGGATATCGTGATATGCGTCCAAGGGGATGCCAACGGTGATATCGGAGTACGTTGGGTAGAAGAAGACACGCCTATACGGAAGAGAGGTCCGAACAATCGCTGGTGTCCCCTCAACCGCAATGAATGTGACAGCAGAGGTCCACGGTAAAAAAAAATCTCATCTCAACTCCCAAATAATATTATGCAGTTTTTTACATGAACAATTAATCAAATTTCATGATAAAATATTAAATTCAATAATATAATCCATAAGATTAAGTATTTTCTTCTCAATGATAAATTCACTCTCACTATTCGCAGTGACGATTGCGAATGTGGTAATCGTTGAAGAACTGTTCCATGCATATAGATTTTGTACAACATGCACACCTTCCCCATGTTTTCCTTGTCAAACGATCAACAAAGGTGATAGCGAAACACCGCTGGCGGAAATCAGTGGCTGTGTAGTGTACCTATGCATTGTTCAAAATTTCTTGAAACTTGATCCATTTTCCAAGCACACTTGTAAATGAAATTTTGAATTCTCGGTGATTGAATTATGAATTCGATTACGTTCAATTGAATTTTCAATTTTCGCTACATTATATCATCCATAATAGTATAGTTTAGGAACTAAATTTTTATTCATATGTAACGTCAATTTTCCATTAACACTAGAACGACGGTAGCGGTCAAATTGACCGCTAAGCTTTTTCTCATGTTTCATTTTATGCATATAATTGAATTAACAGGCATAAAGTGTCGACGTTTTCTGATACTTTATGGATCAATTTTAATGTTTCTAAAAGTAATTTTCAGAAATTTCGTACGACGGTTTGAAATTTTGAAGGGTGTATCAGGAGGTGAAATTCACTCCGTCGTTCTAGTGTTAACGTGAGCGGGAATTGCTTCCATCACATGTGATTGAATGTTGCTGCCAAATTTCCAACAGTGTGGGTCGTAGAATTTATTTACTGATGTAAATCAATATTGATATTGATTGATATTGATATTGATTGATATTGATATTGATTGATATTGATATTGATTGATATTGATATTGATTGATATTGATATTGATTGATATTGATATTGATTGATATTGATATTGATTGATATTGATATTGATTGATATTGATATTGATTGATATTGATATTGATTGATATTGATATTGTTGTTATTGATATTGTCACGTATTTGAATAGAATTCATTTTCACCACATCAGCGAATTACGATTTTTTACATATTACAACAGTGATGACTGATTCAATAATTCATTTTGCACTCAATAACAGATTTTTCATGCATATTAATCAAGAAATGACGAAAGAAGAGTACTTGGTCGAAACTTATATTTGATTATGACGAAACACATATTCATTTAGTCCATGCTCTTTGAATAATCCTCAAATGATATGTATGATGATGTGTTGTGTAGAGAAGAAAAATGATGCTGAATAGTTAATAAATCAACCTTATGAGAATTGTGAAGTTATATGAAATACTTATTTCGCTGGTGATGGTTGAACGTTTGTTAAGTGTTTTTCTGTATGCATAACGTGGAAAGTCTTGTGAAATTCTCATAAGTTCCACCTAATTATAACCCAAATAGTTAGTTGAGTTAAACTTATCACTTACTGACCAGTAATTTACGAGTTTTACGTAACTAGTTCTCCCTCACTAGTGCCTCACGAGTTGTGGGCAAAAACCTATGATATTTCTACCAGGGCTTAAGTCCAAGAAAACCTGCATTGGAAGTCGGTTATTAGAGAGGTCCCTCAGTGAGCATTGAACCCGGGTCCTGCGAGTGTGAATCAGAGCTCCTATCACATCAACGGATCCCCGATATGACGACACCACTCTCAAGGTGTCATTTATTGCAATCATTGTGATGGGAGTTTGAAAAATTCATTTCTGTGTGATGTAGACCAATCGATTCAGAGTTTTCTGGAACGAAAAATTGAATATGTCGTGGGAGGAAGGTTTTTCCTGACTTCAACACTGAATTGTACAAAGTAAAATCGATCAATACAAAAATCGAGTAGTATCGATGGTAAAGTCTCAAGAATTTCTCTATGTGGGGGATAAACCCATCGATTCAGAATCTTCTGAAATGAAAAATCAATAACACTTGAGAGGAATGTTTTTTAAGAAGCCCACCCCCAAAATTTCCCAAGTACTGAAGCAAATTAATGTATTATGAAAATTTCAAAAAGTTGTCTTGGAATAAAGACCAATCGATTCAGAATCTTCTGGAATGAAAAGTGAATAGGTCATGGGAGAGGATTTCTCTCGATGTCAACTTGTAAATTTCACTAAGCCCGTGGTCAGGTGTATAAGGATTCATTTTGCTAAATAAAATATTGATAATGTCAGAATATTCCATTGGGAAAAATTTAGCATATTCTCCACCCTAGATTTCCAGAACATTACAAAACATTGAATGTGCAATTTTCTAATTGCAAGATCTCCAGAACATTTTCAACGAAATATTGTATCTGCAATATCTATCAAATCTTGTATAAATATTACACACAACATGTACTGAGCGAGACATGGTGATGTTCTAGAAATATAATTGAGACCTTAGGCGCTGTGTGTCTATACCTTTCAAACTAAAATCGATAAAACACCTGGGGACCTTCCCCCGTCAATCTGAGTTATCAACATATTCACACGCTTTTAAACGTTTAAAAGTGACTACAAGATGTAAACACTCACAGTGCATTGGAATAAAACACTCGAATTTGCAGGGGAGGTGTTCTCTTTGAACTTCTATGTGTGTTCATTCTTATGTTCATCATAGGCATATATTTGGAATTCTTTTATGATTCGAATGAATCATTGCACATACTCTTGAAGAATTCTCTCAAGATACGTGGTGTTCAGGATTCATTCTTCAAGAACTGCTTGAGAACTATTTGTCTGGGAACACACTGACTTCAGCCATTTTGTTCAAGACAAACCATCCAAGAACTCGTCAATGATGGAATCAAAATATCGCTTCATAGAATAATTCTTCAGTATAATCAAAAGTGTCGGTCGAGGCGGTATTTTGACTTTATCGAAGTAATTTCGATCGGTTCATCGCGAATAAAATGACTGAAAACACGTGTGTATTATTCTCGTGGATTTACAACAGCCGGAAAAAATATAAAATTCACATCTTGTGAAGTCAAAAACGATTTGAAAAAATACTTCGAGCTACAACAATTTTAGTTGATTTAACAGCTGGGAATGTAAGATTTACATCAGCTGTAGTATATCTCACATTAGCTATTGTAACATCAATTTAAATCGATACTGATAAATTGAACTATTTTCAAAATTGTCCAAATATTGACTCCGCAGGATGTGAATTTGACAACTTCTTCTTTCTTAGGGTATGTTTTCAAAAACGAATTCGAAAATTGAAAATATTAAGAATACAATCAAATTCAATCCCGTATCTCTAACGCAATATCCTTCTCGTTTTGAATTCCATACTTCTATAGCTGTTACAAACCTTTGGATCTTTCGATTTTCTCACAACCTCCTGAGACAAACACGCATAGATTTTTCTAGGATCGTAAAAGTGAGTGTATCGAATGGTTAATTTCCTTCGAACGGATTCATGAATCCCCGATTTAGCATGGGATGAAGACTAATAACTAGTTCATATGATGGCTTCATGGTTCTGGATCCACGGCTATGGACAGTTCTTCGTTTCCTTCTACGATTGCGATACGCTAAAATGTATCGATATTTTCTAAAGAATGAGTAAAAGCGATAAAAGCAGAAAAATGTTTGATTCAATTCGATCTTCCAGTAGATACTTATCCAAGTCAAGTTTTTTCTCCTTCATCTCTTTACGTACGTATGTGTTAACCGGTGCGGAATATGTTACCATTCCATTACCATCATCTCGCATCCACGGCCACGTAGAAGATTATCGAATATCATCATGGTCTTTACGAGGATCTACCGAGTCAATTGCAATCGTAATTCGATTCCATGTACCCAACAGGACTCCAATCATCCATCTCCTTTCGTTCGCCGCCTGCTCGTTGCACAGTAGATACGTTAAGTGACGACCCATGCGACGGAACGATATCCTTATTTCTCTCAACCACTCGACCACTTTTAGACCTCCACTCTCATCCTTTTCCCCCCGCTCTATTCCTCTCTATTTTTCTTTCTTGACTCTAAGGAGAGAGGAATTGATCGAATCCAAGACAATCCCTTCAGGTCTTGTCGAGATACGTATAGAAAAGCGTCTAGAGGTTGAATTTCAATATACAGAAAGTAGAGGGGTCATAAGTTAGGTATTTTCGGGGATTTTTTAAGAATCGATTAGGTTTAAGGGAACTCGAGCGGCATACCTTTCATATTTCTCTAATCCTATCCAATTATGAGAGATAACGAGGGATGAAAGATATATTAGGGAAGGATGGACGATTTAAGCGCTCAAATGTTCTTAAGACGTGATTGAAATACTAACGTAAAAAATTTTTCCCCTAAAATATCTCAAGGGCTCCAGCTTCAGAGTGGTTAGTTCTGACACATTCATAAGTTCAATTACTTGAACTCAATGCATTTATTTGTAACGATGAATAAAATCCAGATTTAAGAGGTGACTCAATGCATTGAGTCATGGCTGTGGTAGCGAGGTGATATTTTTCTGTATAGTATCCCTCAAATCATAATCCGAAACTGAATTTGAATCCTAGATTGTTCATTGGAATGTGCGGCATCAATTGCATAGAAATTTATTTGAATAATTGAATACTTCATCCAGACTCTGAATATCTTCGAGGAACACACAGTGTTTGAAAATTTCTTGAAATGTTCATGATGTTGCAAATGAAATGTACAAGTGATATTTGAAGATTTCACGAAGAAGAGAAATAATTTGAAACACGAGGAGTCAAAACCACGAAACCCATTATACCTCAGAATAAATAATTCAAAACTCTTGAAAGACTAAAACTTCAATGCAATACTTAGACGAAACAGTATACAAAGTATATTCTTCACACTTATGCTCGCACTCCAGCGAAAGACCATGAAAGATAACCAATTCGGTTCAGGTTCGATTTGTAATATGGTATGAGTGTGTTGATTCTTACAGGTGTACACGCACATGTGAGGGAATAGTCGGTCGGACTTGAATCCCGTGAAGGAGGATCAGAAGTGGCGGCGGCGGCCGGGAGGGCTAATCACAGACGGCCGAACTCCTCGCCAATTAATACCACCTTCGGCAACATCTCGGACTCAAAGCCCAAGAGAGCAGCATGAGCAGTGTTGTTCGAAGGAACGAGGGAGAGAAGAAGAGAGAAGAGACATCGATGAAAAGGGAAGGAAGGGAAAGAAGTGCAACTTGAGAAACAAGAAGGTGAGAGAAGAAAGAAAAGGAAAGAAGAAAAAACAGATGAAGAAGAAGAAGAGAAGGAAAAAAAGAAGATCGTAGGACCTCTGTTGCTCTCTCGCCTTCTTCTGAGAGAAGAACGTATTATGGTTGCGCCTTGAGGAGAGACCGTAAACTCACGCCTGATGAATACCGTAGATGCTCTTCTTCTTTCTCCTCCTCCTTGTACTTTGGGCTCCTCGTGGTTCTTTTTTTTTTAGCAAAAGACGATCATCGGTTGCAGACAGGAGTGTGAAGAAGAGGAGTGGATGGATCGTTGATCGACCGTGCCGCGGTGATGCAGCGTAAGAACTGATCAGTGATGTATGTAATAGGGTGTAATAGGGTGCGGGCCCCCTCTGATGGCACCAGATGCAAAAAATCCGCACAAGTCGGATATCGGAACAAGAGAGAGATACAGAACGACAAGAGAAACTCAATTCTGAGTCTCTACTACGTGCATTGGATTGGTTCATTCAATCGATTCGTAACACGCGTGTAGGGTTCGATGTGTAACACAAAAATATATGTCGAGGTGGAGCGCGGGCAATTAGGTCATCCTTTCTTTCGCTCAATTCGATAATGTCTGTCATTTCTTGCATATTGGATTTCTGGGGAATCGATTTGATTTCTTCCTCGCATTTATATATTCTCTCATGATCTTATCAAAAACAGTCAGAGTTGCTTCAACTATCTTATTCGAGTGCTTGTTGAGCATCGAAAAGGATTGATTTTCACTTCGAAGGTTGCCCATGGAAGGAGACAAAACTCCGCTGCAATAAGAATCACTCACATCTCAATTGAAAGTAATGTATAAAACATCTCTCATGCATGTTTCCTGATTGCAATATTAAAACGCTTGCTAGCGTCAAGCTATCAAAATAACCACCCCACGAACCAAAGAAGAATCACTTTGAAAAGAAGACATTCTTTTATCCACATACTAATTGGACATTAGAGATAAGCGGAGAAGAGAAACTAAAAGGAGCCGAAAAAAGCAGTAAAAACTACGGTAGTTCATTCGCATTATTCATAAATTCCCATTCCTATCCCTTTTTTCACATATAACTTGAATCAACTTGTACTTTGGAATGAATATTATTCATCCTTATATACACATACACGTGTGTTACCTTATTATATGGACAGAGTCAGTTTATCCACATACTTACGGCAGTAATTCATCTATTGGGTGGATATCAAAGGCACCGACACGGCATAGGCCGTTCCAAAGCTCATCTGCAAAATTAAATTTCGTCTGAAGCTGAAGAAACCGACCGTAAGCAAAATCAGCGGAAAAAAAGAACGAGGAGGACGAATTAGGAGGAAGAGACGTCTCGTGTCAACAATACAGAGTTAAATGAATCACGTTTCGCACCGTACCATACGAGAATAAAAAGAAAGGAAGAGGAAAAAAGAAGGGAAGAACAAAGAAGAAAACAGACTTAACCCATGAAGCTGAGAAGCTGATGTTTAACGGTCCCAACATCGGAACTCGCTTCGCGGGTCCCTTTATTCTTCTCGGCTATACTTCGGCAACGTAACCACCTTTTCGTATCGATGAAAAGTGGGCTGACTCGCTCGAGAAATCCTTAAAATCTCTTGAGGAATTTCAAACTTTCACAATCTTTATACCTTTAATAACCAACGACGGTAAACCTTATCACAAGTTGAAAAGCATAGAACATGATTTCGAATATTGATAATACAGTAGAATGTGTAGCATCATAATGACTTTTCTCCAGTCCCACGAATCCTTCCAGGTATCGAATACAATGATACCGGTCATGGATTGAGCGTAGCTGGTCAGCCTTTGAGCCCTGGATTCAGGGCACAGGTGCAGCGTATCATTAACACGGACAAACTGTTACCGCCTACAGAGCAAACAAATTATTCGTCCTTTGTCCCTGCGACCAACACCTTGGGAGCATATAACTAAAACGCCGTAGCCACACCCATCTTAAAAGGAAGCGAGTTTATTTGAGCGGAGTTTTGAATTGTGTTCCATAAACCACCACGCATCGTGAGAATTTATCAGGATTCTTCTATCATTCGCGTCAAATTAGGTTTCTTTCAGAATACACAAAACAAAATTGAACTGTGACTATTCAATAATTATTGATTTATCTTTGTATCGAATTACACGTTTCTTTCAAAATATATTGCAAAACCAAATTCAACTGTGACGATTCAACAATTGTCAGTTCATCTTTGTCGTTCCTTCCTTTTCCATGAATTTCATGGGAGTAATCGTAATGATTTGGAAACAGGAATTTCAATGGGTACAGGGAGTCTCCTCTATACAAATATTTATGTCAAAAATCACATGAGCCATGCAAAAATTATGTAAAATGTAACTATGTTTCAATCTCATCTCTTTTAAGCAAGATTCATACACAATTTTTGTATATAATTTATGTGAACTTCACGTGAATCATTGATGATATTGTTTCCAATAAAAAATTTTATGCAAGTTCAAGATTCTACCGTTTATACACAAAGAGAAGTGCGGCAAGAAAATACAACATTCCTTTTTAGCGTAGTTATCTGCGAAAGTACGTATTTTTTATGTCTTTTTACGCCTTTTTCAGAGAATATAGGCAGTCAAGATTCTGAAAAAATTAATTTTTTCAATTCCGTCTTTGAAATGGACACACATCCAAGTATTCATATAGGAAAAGCTGCTCTGAATATTCGATAACATATCGTGCTGGCAACATACTATCATGCACTTCGCTCAGCTTGCAATGATGCATAGACTCAGACAGCACCGTAAGTTGTCAAAATGTTTTAGAAACGTGTCCGTTGTTCCGCGATCTATGATTGCAACATTTACGGTCTCGAAACATTTGTAAAACCTACACTGTGCGAATATGTATTTGATTCATGAAAATTTTCCACTTCTCCGGTGACCTACGCTAACCTACTCATCATTCATTTTCAGAGTTTAACACATAACTGATCCATCAAACAATAGTCTGACCAAATTGTTCTCCACAAAATCAATTACGTCTCACAGAAAAACATGAAGAAACCATAAAAATACACGCACTGTAAAGAGTAAAGCAAAGATATTAGAATGCGTTTTAGAGTTGACAATTATTATACGTTCCACTAAATCTAGCACTTCATAAGCTCTTACATGTAATTTATTACATTCAAGAATAATTTACTCTGATAAATTTGGTTGAGAATCTGGATCAAATGAAAATATAGGTAGATATGTAATCAATTCAATGATTTATTAAGACCAATCCAACATGTCCTAATTATGTTATGCGAAAATGTGAATAAAACAAATCTGGACATGTTCACACGGAAAAAAAGGAGTCGTGATAATCCCTAAGCGAATAGTGAAATATGGACAGACCAAACCGCGTGATCATGAGAACTAAATGTCTCAATCGAAACTATGATACGCTCATTTAAACTAACGATACGATTGATTGTAATGACCAAAAGTGTGGTCCGTCCATATTTTACTATACCAATTTTCTCTCTGAATGTTTCAAAAACATACATGTGACCTTTTTGAAACCTCACAAAGTTTCTGAAACATTTCATTTGTAACGAAATACAATTTATGAATGTTTACAAAACGTCTTAGTGCTGTGCAGGGAAATGTAAACAGAATGACTTTACTATGGTGTCATCATTAGTGACATTCTGGATACCAAATACTATATCTGGTTATCCGGTGCTATCCTTAGATAATATATCCAGTCGGGAACTGAAATCATAGTATTCGGCATTTAACTGGATAATACAATTATCCGGTACACGGAGAAAAATAAATTTTTGAAAATTACCACATTTCTACCAGATCTGCAAGATATAAGAAAATATCACTGTTATTGATAGACAGTGTAGTAAAAATGACTGATCAACGAAATATTCTTTAGGACGAGCGTCAAAAATCCTGCACGATAAATTACACATTTTCACTGCACTTCTACATCAATGACAGTGATATTTTCTCTTATCTTACCAATTCAGTAAGAATGTAGTGATTTGTAAAACGTTTTTCTTTTCCGTGTACCAGATACCAGTACATTTCATTTTCTTCTAAACTTAAAGCTGAGATTTCAAATTTCGCGAATGTCATCCCATTGTGGTTGAACCAAATACAGTAGAACCTCGATTATCCGAGCTCCGATCAACCGACGCTCCGCGTTATCTGAGGCCTGGACCGCTTCGGATTAACCGGGCGGGATCCTCGGATAACACGAATCATAAAATAAATCATAAATAATAAAATCACTGATTTTTCGAAATAAAAAAAATTTGTAGTAATGCATGTTTGTACAAATGATGTACCAAAGATTAAGACGTATTTATTTTCTTTTCACATTCATATTTTAATGTTATGAAGATTATAAAAATATGAATATATCAGGAATATGTTCAATAATATTTATGTAATATATTCAAACTGCGCGATAAACGTTTGAAACACTTGAGGGATTAGAATTTCTCAAAAAATATATATTTTCTGTATTATCCGAGGGTTCAGTTATCCGAGGTGAGCTCTCCCCACATTACCTCAGATAATCAAGGTTCTACTATATGCATATGGAGATAGAGATGTAAGGTCAGTGAATCAAATGGTTTGATGTATTTCCTTTGCGAACAGAATGATGAAATCCCCAAAATAGAATGATGTGTTAACATATTCAATAATAAATATTCCAATAAATGAGTATAGTAATAGCAAGAGACTGATTGCAATTTCTCAAAAAACTTTCAATATTGAAGAATTATTTAAGCATTAATTGTATTCTGTGAAAATTTCTATAATCAGGAATATTCAAATACCCATGGGTAAATTGAAAAAATACATTATGTGAATGTGCATAGAATATACTTATCGAAAACAGTCTCATCCGAAGATTTCAAGAAATGTTCGTACAACATGCTCAGAACTTCAAAGAACCTTCTCAGCATTCCTAACCTGTTGTGCTACTTGGGTAGTGACTAAATGTGATATTGCACTAGTTTTTTCGCAAGATTGCATTGAAATTCAATTATTCCTCACGATCAAAAATTTAGAAATTCCCCAAGCTCTACAAATGTTTCTAGAACATTATTTAGGAATTCAGGCACATGTATAAAACTTCTGAAGCTTTTGATGAGTCCGACAATATTTGACTCTCACTTCATGCATGCACCCTTATAGCGTAGGCTTCTCGATTTTCACTCTCTGTAATTTCTTGTAAACAAGGCAGAATGAAATCGAAAAATACGTGGATTCAAGGTGAAATTTTCCGAGGAACTGATTGATAATAATGAGTGGAAGGAAAAATATGATATTCTATCTCAGAATGCACTTTGAAAGCAACGTTCCATGTAAGAGGCACTGGTATTTGAAATTCTTAACGGTATGCATTCACACTCGTGTAGAGGTTGGGGAATAATTGAAATTTCAAAAACCTCGGTATGAATAATTTTTCCCGAAATTCTCTTAAATGCTCTTAAATGACCCAAATGATGTAATTTGGGTAGAAAAAACCGTGCTCTGTCGATAACCTCGTATTCTCTTAATTTCCAATATTTGGGTTAGCGTAAATATGAATCTCAATAAATAATCTTCGAAAAATTAAAAAAATAACGTCAAGTACATGAAAATGCGATTAATCCTAAAAAAACATTCAAACGAAAGTTCTTCTGCAATAAGAATTCCGATAAGATACAACAAGATATGCTTCACTTGAAAAAGAAAAAAGATGTGAAATCAATATGAGCTGCCGAGTACATTCGGTTATTCAAGTGATATGTAAACGATTTCTGGTATATTGTAACTTCAGTTCGTTCGAATTGTATTCAGAGTGATTTATCATTGTATTGGATTAAAAATATATAGTGGAGTGAAACAAAAATTAGGTCCAACCATTTGACATACTAGAAACAACTCTGACCTATTCGAAACTCAACGTGTTCATCGTTTCTGATATGTTTTGAAATTTTTCACATACCAGAAATAGCTGAGTTATTCCAAACCTAACGTGTTACTCGTTTCAAACAAATTTTGAAATCCATGTCAATGTGGAACACTTGGCACGGCTAATTACGTGAGTTTTGAGTCTTAAGTGTATTCAAACAATTCTGCTGAAAGTATGTGATCAGAGAGTTGGATAATAAAATCTTCATCGGCCGCGCCAAGTGTTCCGCATTGACGTGGGATTCAAAATCTATTCGAAACGACTAACACGTTTGGTTTGAAATAACTCAGCGCTGTTTCTAGTATGTGAAAAATTTCAAAACATTTCAGAAACGATGAATACGTTGAGTCTCAAATAGGTCAGAGTTGTTTCTTGTATGTTAAATGGTTGAACCTAATTTTTGTTTCACGCCACTATATATTTTTAATTCAATACAATCATAATAAATCACTTCGAATACAATTTAAACGAACTGAAGTTACAATATACTAGGAATCGTTTACATACCATTTGAATGACCGAATGTACTTGGCAGCTCATATTGATTTTACATCTTTTTTTTTGTCAAGTGAAGCATATCCTGTTGTATCTCATCGAAATTCTTATTGTAGGGGAATTTTCGTTTGGATCTTTTTTTAGATTTTTTTTTAGGATTCACCGCATTTTCATGTACTTGGCGTTATTTTTCTGCTTTTTTGAAGTTGTTTTTATTGGGATTTCACTTCTTTTTCTAGATGTGTCCTTAACTGAACATAAATAAAATTCGAATACTCATGTCTAATTTAATAGCGATCGTAGCAATGAAGAAAATATCCTCAGATCATTTGTGATATGAAAAACCGACTTGGGTTTCCATCAGTCATCTCATCATTGGACAGCAATAGATAATTGACATTAAGAATGCAAAACAAAAGAAAAAAAAAATGAATTCCCATAAATCAATACATATGTGCAGGATTCCGAAAAGTGAATATTAGTTGACCGATAATTTGGCGCTCAAAGCAGCCCACGATTTTGTTCCAAACATGTGTTGTGCAAAAATTGTCATTGTTTTCAAAATATCATTGTCAGGAAAACAAAAAAAAAACAGATCTTACAGACAGGGAAAACTTACACACAATATGTTTGAGGTATCCAACAGAAATTTTTTTGATAAACCGACAATTTGTACCATTTGGCATGAATTTGAAAATAGTTTCCCAGCATAAATGTTTCAATCACTCTTTAGGATTATTCTAAAGAATATCTCAAAGAGATGTCAAATATTCATTTATCATGCAACAAAAAGAGATATTCTAAAAATATCTGGTTAAGAGCATTTTTCAGTATTGTACAAGAAGTTTTTTAGAATTTTGTGGAATATCCATCATTATCATTTTGATAATGAATATCTATTCTTACACCTCACACAGCGCCATAGTCTCAAAAGAATTTTTATTGAACTCATTTTGTTCTTCACGAATTCTTCAAGAATTCTTCTGAAACTGTAGTGCTATGTGGGATATTTCTACTCTCACCGATCCTTCTTCTAAAACATATATTGAAAAGATGAGAGGGATATGTTGTTGAATAAGAGTCTTTTCCATTCTCAATAATACACTGAGAAAAAGAGTAGTTTGAATCAACTGAGTTTCAATTGGCTCAACCCCGCCGCGCATTTAGATACGACGAAATTCATTCAGAAGTTAACTGAATCGCCTTGTGGGCTTGAGAAGTCAGTTGCCTCAACCCCGCGAGAAATTGAGTTGATATCTTCAGAGGTTCATTGTAATTCTCATGAAGTTCATTCAATCAGTTATCTTACTGAAACAGCATGAAATACATTTATGTGAAATGAGAATCTCTTGAAATAATGACATGTAATATTCGTTTGATTGTGGCATATTATTGCATTACCATTGTAATTCAATTTGCTGCATTTCATAGAGTATTCAATGAATAAAACATCGAATCAAACACAGTGTCACCACGAAATGTATGCAAAAAGTCTTGTCATTCATTCGATATGTTTTGAATTCCATGTAATCTATATATGCCTCAAGAGCACACAGAGCTTCTAGGTGAAATTTAGGTTCCTTATACGTACTTTTACGTCCAGTGGACTATCAAATGTCCGTACGTCCAATGAACCGTCATCGAACCTTTTTTGGAACTTCATGTTCTTTGGGGTTTGATTACATCGATCTCTGTCATGATAAGGAGAATGACAAATATTTTTGAAATGAACATCAATCAAATTATCATAGTAATCATCATAGTATTCTAAGTTATCTTATAGAAATTAATTGATCAGGAAATGAGTTCAAACTGATATCCACTTGTGTTAAGGAGATACCAGCGTACCATCCGAGTAAACATTTTGTCGGCAAGATTTTTCTGAAGTGAATTCTTCAAGTGTTCTGAAATTTCCAGGGTTTAATCTTCGATACTTTATCAACTGCGGTACATCGTCTGAATTTCAAATTTCGAAGAAAAATTTTTTTCTACAGACCAAGAAAAAAATTTGTTTTCCAGAATTTGAAATTCGAGCGATGTACCGCAGTTGATAACTGATCAAAAATTAATCCTTAAAAATCTCAGACCATTTCATAAATTCAGTTTCGAGGAATCTTACCAACAAAATGTTCACTCGGATGGTACGCTGGTATCTTTTTAAGGTAGTTAAATCACGAATTCTCTTGTGAAAACTTAAAATCAACATTACACCCCAACTATGTTTTGAATGATTGTATTAAATATTCCCAGTTTGAGGTTAGAAGCACAAGACATGTAAATTGTTCAATGTTTGAGAGGTCAAAAGTTACATTCAGCATCAACTGTGCATTTCTATCTTCCCTGGTTGAAAGAATTTATTGAATCTGACGAATGAAATTTCATAGGATTTGGTCAGAACATTGTGCAAGATTCAATCAGATTTGGCAAGATTTAATCAGAATCACATGGAAAAAATGCGTTTATCTGATTGAATCTTATTGAAGAAAGGTGAATAGGATTCTAATCAGAACATTGTGCAAGATTCAATGGGATTTGGCAAGAATCAATGAGATTTGGCGAGAATCAATGGATTTTTTCAACCAGGGTTATGTGTTAAATTCGACTCTGAATATTATATTTTAAGAATTGAACGAAGGAATGTTCTAACATCGAACATAATCTCCCTGGTGGAAATGAGAGCGAGAAGAAAGAGTAAACAAAGCGTATCCTGAAGAGTAACAAAAACGTTAACGGAAAGTATCCAAAGCTTGAATGGAAAGAATATAAAGAGTATCTGTAAGTGGGAATCGAAACAAAGAAAGCGGAAGGAATTCAAGGAATCTAAAGACAAAAAATTGAACTCTGTAGTAAGAATCGAACCGGTACCGTGCACTGTGGTAGGGTTTTATCCACTAAGCCATGGATCGTCCTTGGAATCGAGGGCTGAAAGATGTTACTTGAATTCAGAATAGATATGACTTGCACACGCTTCATATACCCTACTGTTACGTTACATGTAGCGTTTCCGAAACGGGATCGAAAGCTGATGAAACGTATACGGAACGTGAGATTTCATCACTTCACAGCAAGCGGGTATCATACGCTTCAGGAAGAGGGAATTGAGACGTTTTTCGCTTCTGATACGTTTTCTTCCCGTTTTGTACATACGCTTCATTTTCACCAGGGCTATGTTCCTAACATCGAACAGAAACTATTCAATGGAAATATTCATTATATCTGTAATGTTGATTTTCAGTTATTCAAGAAGATAGCTATCAAATTGCCACTCATGAAAAGTACAATTTCCGTCATAAAAGCAAGCTAGTTGCATAACAGTTTTTGTATATAATATGATTTTGTAAGATGCATATAATGGACACTGTTAAATCTTTCAGAAAGAGTTTATTGAAACATGAATAGTTACATGAAATGTAAAGTAATACAAAATTTGTTCATAATAATCATTGAGACTGTTTAAGGATCTTTGTGTGTGTATTGAAGGATACATTCTATTACAGTTTATTCTCGCATCATTGAAAACTTCCACTTGAAATTAAGACTATATCTCAAAAATCTCAATTTCCCCACTCAAAAATGAGCGCACTAGGACAGGTATAAAGTTTTGCATCAATGTTCTTCACATTGAAAAACAGGGTAATATCAAAATTTTGCACATTCAGGAGTCGATTCTCAGCTGGAATTGAGCTCTGAGGATAGCATACTTCGAATGTATTGTGCTATTTTATGGGAGAAAAGTTGGTGTAACATTCTTTATCGGTTCTAGTACCCTTAAGGTTCTTTGAGATTCAATCTTTTGTCGAAACTGTTCCAAAGGGATTCCGTGTAATGCATTGGAAAATAAAATAATTTATCATTCTTTTCTAACAAATGAAACGTTCAACATGGTTGAATGAAAATATTATAAAATAAAAATCCAATAAGTATTAAATTCAACATAAATAAAGGGTTTGATATCCTATGATGGAAATTCAGTAATAAATTAATATCGATATTATTGTAATGATAATGATAATAACAAGAAGTTGATTATTATTATGAGTACATAAATGTGCATCAGTACATATGCGATATTTCATCGTCAATAGTCATTGGTTTAGTTTAGTATTTGAATTTTCTTAACCTAATATACAATGTTCCGCTGAAAAACAAAATAGTATTCTTCTTCCAAGGAAGTAATCAAGAATACAAGTGAATGAGAACGTAAGGAAATACGAAATATATCATTAAACTTATCAATACATCAGTCTCATAAGAAAAATTAATAATGAATGAAAACTTATTATAGTAGATTAATATCAATGCATAAGCTATCACTCGAAGTATGAGATGTTCTTTATATCTTATAGTATTACAAATATGAAATAATAGTATTAAGAGGTCAACATCACCCCATGTATTATTATCAGTTTATTCATGTAATAAACTTTGAAAGTCTAACTCGAATTATTGTGAAATCCCGAATATTTGTTTCATAAATATGGTACAAGCCAACAAGTTTTGATTAAGTACCGATTCCGTAGTTCTTTATCGGTTAAATTATGTTGCAACAGAAAACACCAATCATATGTTGGTTCTATGACGTATGCCTGATAATGTTCTTCGAATGATATGATTTTTAATATGATACAAAGGAAATACACTCGATCATCTTTCAATAAAATATATTTAATCTGTACGAATTCTTGAGATGAATCGTTCGTATTCGATATCATATCTGTATTGTAAGTTATACCATTGACTTTCACCCATTTTGGACATTCACACGTCTCACCACTCATCACCAACTCGTCCGGTACGTTTTTTTTTAAAAAATTATATTCTTGAATTTCATTCAGTATGATAGTAGTCGTAGGGCCTCTTGAAAATCGTTTCATGAATCCTCGTCTAGCAATGAATCGTTCACAAAGCATCATTTGATTTTTCAAGGACAGAGTATAGCTAACATTTATTTTTGATCTACAAACGTCAGCATATGCTTTAAAATTCTTATGTCTTCCCTCATATCGTACACATGAGAGTGGCCATAACGGGCCGATAGTTCTGATGACACGAGGATAGTGAATGAGGAAATGGAACTTCGGTAACAAATGATGGTTCAGAAGTGTTTGATATAAACTATGGTGTTCAGCGATCAAAGTTTCTAGTTGTGCTATGGATTCGTCGTCAAAAGAATTTCTCATCACAATGCAGGTGATACGTCTCATGGAAAGATATAGTTTCCAAAATTTGTTGTTATGAGGTACAAGATCACCAATAATCAAAGTTAACATGTTGACTAACGCACGCATTTCAGAAGCTGTACAAATGTAGTGACCATTTTTCAAATTCGCGTCTACGAATTTAGGAAAAGTTTTATTCGAAACGTAAGATCCAAAATTGAAAAATTGTATTCTGTCATTCAAAACTGTCAGTGAAGAAAGTTCATTATTGTCATCGTTTATTATATGGTTAGGAATGGATGGTAATTCATATCGCCAAATACCTTCGAACAAATCATGCATTATATCACAGTACCAAATTACTAGTTGAATGAAAGTTAGGTATATCATGGAAAAAACATTCCTGCTTGATACCATTTTGTAATTTACATAAATCTTCATTGTAATTATCCACTGTCCTAATCGTTTCTATGTCTTCTCTTAGTTGCTTTTGCATTTGATGTTTATGCTGTCTACAAAATCTACAGTAGTGATTTGAGTTGAATGATTCATGTAATCCATATAATAAGTTCATTCCCAAATTATCTCCACTCAATAAAGCCGTTACAAAGTAAACACGTTCTATACCTTTGTTAGTTTCAATTATTATTCCTTCGTTTTGCAAATATTTCAACTCACTTAACAATGAATTGAAAGTTTCCTTCAATATACGACCAATTATATCTTTTCTGTGAATAGATCTATGAATCGAAGCTAAAAAGATGTTTTCTAATTCAGAAGCATATTCCGGTGGCAAACATGTGATTTTAAAATAAATTAAACCAATTTTGTTCATTCCGGTATGTGACCCGAGAGGATTGTTGATCTCTAAATCATCGAAGTATATTGTCAAAGGAATAATTATTTTGTTAGGAAATTTCAATTTCATAGATTGCCAAAGTTCACTTTTCAAAAAGTTATCAATCTTTGCAGGATTAGATTTTTCTGTTTCGACCATATGAGTGATTAATTTTTCATACACATTTGGCAATTCTAGAAAACGTTTCAAAATTTCCCGCATTGACATAAAGTGACCTTCAAAATTCTTCAAAGCCAGTATGCTCTCATTCTCCAGAATCTTTTTACATGGAAGTGTTTGCATCGTAAACGGCTTTGGTTCTATTAAATAACCCGAATTTTTCAAAAAAACTTGTCTCAAATGATCTGTTTCTAATCCTTTGAAGGGATTAGAAATGATATTCAAGATTTTACCAATTCCACTATCTGCAGTGGTTGTTCCATGTACCGTTCGTTTAATAAAATCTAGATCAAAACTGTCGAATAATTCAGATGTATTTTCCACGATAGTTTGTACTGTGGATCTTGGAATGGAGGGGTTACTACAAATTTGGCTAAGAAAGTGATTGCTGCCATACGTACACTATTTTGAACTTCTTCGGTGTTAATTCGCTCGAAATGATTACCGACATGAAACGCATCATGACGAACATCAAAATGTGAAATTTTACCAATTTCGTCATTCACAATCCCATTATGCTCATCAGAATGATGATCCGTAATGTGTGTAGTATGAGGATGTAGTTGGTTTTTTACTTGACGAATCAATTGATGTTTACTGTAAATATGCTTTTTGAGGCCATAAACACTCATGAATGTTCTTGAACAAGATGGTTGAGGACATATTACTGTTTCATTGAATCGTTGATTGTGTTTCAATTTCAAATGCGCGAAAAGAATACTTGTGTTAGTAACATTAATTGTACAAAAAGGGCAAAAGTAAGACATCCTGAATCAGCATACATTCACTCAAAGAACTTGACAGGATTCGGAATAGTGTTCTTTGTTTGTGATCATAGAATATCTAATCTGAAATTCTGTTGTATCTTTGAAGTAATTTGACTATATGAGGGTGTTTCTTGTCATACGGAGTTTGGAATTTGTACAGAGCCAATTGTAAAAATAACCAAATTTGCTGTGATTGCTCTGGAAATTCCGCATTGCACGTGTAGAATATTTTAAAGCATATATCCAATGCTTTGAGGACAGAATCGAATCGGTAGAGGATATTATCCACAATGACGTAGAAATTATTCACCGTTTGTAAAGTTTCTCCTAGGCCAACAATATAAGGCTGCACTTGCAAGCCATACTTGTGCATTTTTTCGATCAAATCATGATGATTGGTAAGAATTTCATCGGGTGTCTGAAGTGGGAAAAATTTGAATGAATTGTTGGATTATTAAGAACAATTCGGATCAGAACAAATAGAAAGTCTTTGAATAAGATAAGAATAAGCCTTACTTTCACATGCTTGATCATACCATGCTGACTTTCCGGAGAACTAGGTTTCCAAACTTCTTTATTATTCTTAACTATCACCGCTCGTGGAGGGATAAGATATGCTAATAACAATATTTCGAGAAATTCTTTAGAACCTGGAACGGGAATTCGAAAATGAAATCAGATTGAAATTCGAAAAATTGTAAGGTAGTGACGATCTTACGTTGATTGATATCTGGGCTTTCCAGTAAAGCCCAAAACTTCTTTTCATCAACATTGGTTGGTTTCTGTTTTTTTTGTAGTGCTGTTAATTTCTCAAAAAATGCATTCCAAACTGTGAAAATGTTTTTCCTAGCTGTAGTGTGTAATTCATAAAAATCCATATCAACCAAAACATGTCCATGTGTTGGGTCAGTGAGTATAGGATATTTTTTGAAATAATCATTGATTGTATCGGTACATGATACCAATTGTTGAAAGCGTACTACTGCAGTCCCTTTCCAGTGCTGGTATAATTCTGGGAAATCTCTATTGTGTTCAAGCCAAGATAAGCTAGATTTTATTTCATCTGTAACATGATGACATGAAAAAAACATGATTATACATCCATCAGAAATTGAAGTTACGACGATTTAAGACTGATACAAAGTAGAAATAGAGAATGAAGATTGAGTGATTACTAGCGCTTACCGACCGAGCGCGTTGATTCGAAAAGGACACGCCTATACACGCCCGAAAGAGGAGTTTGATACAGTCACTAGTACCCCTCAATGCAGCAATACTATTTGTAACTGAATTCGGATTTATATATTCACATGTTTTCTCATAAAAAATCTTACTTGTTACTTTGTGCAAGTCGTCTGGTATCACCTGTTTTTTCTTTGCCGAATATCCACTCATAGAACGGAACTTTTGCAACTTGTTATGAAATTTGTCTCCCAGTCTTCCTCGTCTTTTTTCATGTACATTGTTCAAACTATCTTTTTTCCGCGTTGGAGGAATATAGTAAGTTTCACGATGCTCATTTGGGAATATAGATAATATTTCGTCCGTTAAATCACATATATCATCGTTTGTTATTCGGCTAACATGGGAATGAATTTTTTTCATTCAATATTATTGTCATGAAATAAGTAAGAAATAAATTATCACATAAAGATAAACCTGTCATAATGAGTAATGAGATCTGAGACGATCAGATCACATAAATGAATACTGGAAGATTCTGATAATTCTCCATTTTGTTTATATTGTGCAAATAAAGCGAGTCCTAAACAACCGGATTTTTTTAAAAGTTGCTTAACGTAATTTTTTTCTCCACTCTTGAGTTTCTGACGGTATTCACTCTCGGCGTTATGAGGTCTTTTTCTGGATGAAGGCTCGTCCCGTGCATCACATGAATCATCGCTTGTTTCCTCAGTTTCCTGGTGTGGGAAAATAAATATATACAGTATTTAGTAAATCTTTTATAATCAAATCAGAACAAAAGAACTTTGTCTGTGTACCAGATTGTTGACATTTCTATGATTACTATCGTTATGCCAGTATGATAATAATAATAATAATAATAATAATAATAATAACAACAACAACAAGAATAACAAGAATAATGATAATAATAATAATATGAAATCAACTGCTAGCAGCACGACTTAATAAAATTGATAACTTACAACTTCCTGAGATGACTGGGTTTCTTTTGTTGATGTCAGTTCTGTGGACGACGACGTTTCTCGTGTTGATATCAGTGCTGTGGAGGATGACGTTTCTTTTGCTGATGTCAATTCTGTGATGTTCTGTGATGCACTCGGTCCTGATTTTGAACCAAACTCTCGTGTCCAATTGTTGATAAAATCAATTCTTTCACCGATCAAAGGAACGAGTTGTGCTATCAAACTCTCGGTCAATGATTTGAATCGGGTAATCGTAATTTTCTGCTGTATAAAAAGGAATTGTATCACGTAATGGAATGCCAATTTCACTAGGATCAAATAAGAGTTGGGATATTCATTGATTCCTCAAGAACGATATTAAACCAATCAACTGGAATCAGTTGGATATCCAAGTTTGATAATAGTTAAAATAATATAAATGATAATATAGTACATATACATTGCAGAGTATGAGCGATGAATACTACAAAATATTTTCAAGTTCACAAGAGTTTGCAATTTTCAATTATAAATGAAAATCACCACAGATCATGGAAAATCCAAGCGACCCAATTGCATCATAAATATATGATTCTCCAATGCATTGAATTTTGAAAAATATGATTATTCAGGGAAACATAATTGTATAACCTTTGATCACCCTAACGGGAATGAATTGTTGAAGTGCAATGCCAGATTTATTCGAATGTACACAAAGCGCTATTTCGCGTTGTCGCAAACGTGTATAGCATAAATTTCATATCGCGAATTGACACTTCATTTTTATCAGGGTGATTCTCAATCTTGCCACAACCTTACGTACTGACGTATAGGCATTTTTGAGACCTGATTCATTCATAACCGCGACAAAAACTTCCAAAACATTCCTTCAAAATACACAACAGCGAATAAGAGGGTGTCAAAGAATTACAGATCCACTGTACAAGTTAAAAGTTACGTGTACGTGGTTTCTCAGGTACAACTTACAAACCGATAAGAATAAGGAATGCAAATAATTCATGAATTCACACAATAATAACCATTGAAAACTCCCACAAGTCCATCTAAATCCCATTTTCGCAAGTATCCTTTTGTCTCTTCATCGGCCATGGTATATTGATGATGGGAAATAATAACCTAATGAGTATAACAATTCACACAAAATTAATCAATGCAAAATAAAATACTTGTAAATTATGCAACATATATACGAATAAAAAATTCCTCACGTTATTTAGAATAAATTTCAAATAGCATATCACTGCGAGCTACAACGTCTAACCTAACTTTTTATGTTAACAATACATCATCGAAGAATGTGAATGATATAACTCAAATCATTCGTCTCAGGAATATTATATTCAATCCAACAAAAATCATTACACTTAATTGGATTTTCATATATTCATGTGTTATAAATTGCAACATAATTTACTCGATATTCATGAACTTTGATTTATATACTCTTCAGTATACTTTTCAATCATCACAATATTGAAATTTATTATGAAAATTATGAATATATAATAAATATTGAAAATTATGCCTTTTCTTCGTTCGACTATGAGACCACCGAATAAGATTGATAGTGACGATAGCTAGCATACAAATTTGTGATATGTCTGCTTCATTTCTGCTTCGTCTCCAGCCACCGATGATTCTACTCCAAGGGAATGATGAGCCCAGCATGTTATTAGAATCTGTGGCATATCTACTGTCTTTTCCCCTTCGGAAAAATCGCTTTGATATACTTCAATGTTACTAAAGTAACTGGGGACGAACCTAAACTCCTACCGTCGGTCAAACTATTTACATCTCTTTGAGGTTTTGTCATGAACTTCACCTTCTAAAAACTTTTTATATTGCATTGGGGTTTTTTGATGGATTCCCCTTCCTGATTATAAGTGATGATTCAGTTATTGGATCATTACATAATTGTTAATCATCCATTTCATGTCATTTATTATGAATTAAATCCACTTCGTAATCTGTAATTCATACATTCAATACAAAATTTCCACAAGACCACCTATATGGAATTTATAGTGGTGGTAGGAGACGTACAGGTCTATGGTATATTTGCCTTTTTTCCGTGTTTCCTTATACACCTGTGATACTACTCAAGCAATCCGATAACAACTCTTGGTCAAGAAAGGATCAGGCCAACGAGGAAAGACAAAAACGAAGCAAATATACCATTCGATCTGTACGTCGTCCACCACCCCTATCCATTTCATTCAGGTAATTCCATAGGCAATATTGTATTGAATAGATGAACTACAGAATATGAAGTGGATTCAATTGATAATGAATGGCATGGAATGGATGATTGAAGATTATGTAACGAATCAACAACTGAATCATTGCTTATAATCAGAAAGTGGAATTCATCGAATATCAAATATAATCAGAACGTGAAATCACCCAAAAACCCCAATGCAGTATGAAAAGTTTTTAGAATGAGAAGTTCATGACACAACCTCAATGAGATATAAGGAGTTTGAAAAACATTGAAGGTTGAGGTCGGTCTCCAGGCACTTCAGCCACATTGAAGTATATCAAATGGTCTCCAGGCACTTCAGTTACATGGAAGTATATCAAATATTTTCAATCAAAACTATTAATTGAACAAAACGATCTGTCTAGAAGCAAAAGCACAGCAGATATGTCACAGATCTTGACGACATACTGGACTCATCAGTTTCTCGGAGTAGAATCACAGCTGGATAGAGACAAAGCAGAAATGAAGCAGACGAATCATAAATTTGTACGCCAACTATTTAGCTGAAAGATAGCTGTCACTATCAATTCCATTCGGCGGCCGCTTAGTCGAGTGGAGCAAAGGTAAGAAAGCAGTGAATATATCACAGATCCATCCGATAGTATTATTACATCCTTTCAATAGCATCACAGGTGGATGAGGATGAAACAAAATGGAGCAACATACCATAGATCTGTATGTTAGCTACCAATACTATCAATTCTATTCATGTTATATTCAAGAATCCGATAACAGACTCCGTCAAAGAAACCTACTGAATCTTGTATAATGTTCTAGTTGAAGTCAATGCAGTAGAATTTATTCATGTTGTTGTTGTTGTAGTCCATGTAGTTGATTGATGTGTGATTCTTAGTCAGATTTAGTTAGATTCAATGGACTGTTCCATTACGTAATACTCTTCATAAAAACTATAATGACAATGAAATTATATTAAACGTACCTGTTCCCACCAGACATCTCTTTATGGTTTTCTCTTTGAAGGAAGATGAAAAAGATCTGGAACAGTTATTCTAGAATAAGCAACATCTCTAATCGCTTTAGTTAAGCTTGGGTATAGTCATTGTCGATCAGGGTATGCGGAGAGGACAATGTTCCATTCATTCACTTCTCTCGGAGCAGGCTCAATACCATCTCTTTCATCATTTGCTCACAATTCTAGTTGAGAAATAGTATAGATCAGTGGATTGTCCATCGATTACGTACGGTACACGGAAAAAAGAAAACAGCAATGGTTACTGTGAATCACAAAAATATGTTGAAACTCAAATTCATTCCATGCAGTATTGCATTTTCCAGTCCTCATGACTGTGAAGTCAGTATTGACGAATTTCATTACAATACCCTCACTGTGATCGCGCTAATCCTCACTATCCAGCCGTGTTTTCATTTGTTCTTCAACCGATCGTTGTCATTTACAGTAATCAGTAGTGTTTTCTTTTCTCCGTGTATATCCGCTATAATTTCACCTGTAAAGAAATAGCAAATAAACTTGAATGATTCTCAAGCAAGCTCGGTATAATCTTTTCCATTGTACGGTGGATGATTGAAAATGATTGCAATACATACACCGTCTGTTAGGAAAACTATTTCCTATTAAGTTTTCTCTTTTTGGTGTTAAATTTGAACTGAGTGCTCTATGCGTAATACTTAAATGAAACTTCATTCGTACAAATTACATTTCAATGAAGATTCATAGCTTCACTGAGTTTCACAATGGTATCAAATATTATGAATGTGAATTCTCAATGGAGTGGATAGTATGAACAAAAAAACATATAATAATCAAGAATTAAGGGGTTACATGGGTTTCAGATTTTCAAAAAATCGATTTTTTTTTTATTTTTCTATTTGATAGTACAACTCTTCAAGAATATCTTCCCAAAATTTCAAATCGATCCTACTAAAACTCTAGGAGATATAGCATTTTGAACTGTGCCTCTCATGACTGCAGCACGCGAGAGCTCCGCAGGTAACTTGACGCTGCTGTCGCGGCTGCTTGTTATCATTTGTTTCTGTTTCTCTCTTTTTTTTTCCACTGTGTGAAGGAGCACATATTCTTGTGCAGTGTTAGTAGCCAAGCCACGATGTATTTTCGAGGTTATAGGTGTGAAAAATAGCTTGTGTGTCATCCAATATGATGAAATCTAATCTGATGAAAGTGATCAAATAAGTCACTTTCGAAAAGATACACTGAGAAAAATTATCTATTATAAATTACTAGACTCGCTAGTATATTGAGGATATCCTCGCATTTTAAGGCTTTATACCAAACATTCTCATCAAAAGCATCAGACTTTCTATTATGAAATGTCATTATCCTATCATTAACTCCCAGAAAGTCTGGTACTTTTGAAGAGAATGTTTGGTATATAACTTCAAAATGCAAGTATATCCGCAATATACTAGCGAGTCTAGTAATTTATAATGGACAATTTTTCTCGGTGTAGGCCGAAAAACAGGAAGCAATCCTACAATCCCAAAACACCAGAGAAGGATGATGCTTCTTTCTCCTCTACAACAGGAAAGAAGCTGAAATCACGAAAAGAAAACCCCGTGCCAGAGGATGCTACGTTACAGTATTGCATAATCGACTTTTTTCTTGTATTTTCCACGTTATCAACTTTTGTTAGGTGCTCTAATATCATGAGTGCAAATGGAGAAGAAAAACCGTGTAACGGTGATGTCGTATTTAAGCAATGTGTAAAAGTTGGCCCCGGTTTCAAGATTGCACTTCAGTGTGAAAATTGCAATTCCCAGTATATTCATTCTTGTGATAAAATCGGTCGGTCATATGGAATAAATCGCAGATTTATCTCCATAATGCGAATTTTAGGCTTAGGCCTTGCTGGATGCAGAAAATTTTGTGGACTGATGGACAGGGTCCGACTGGCCCGCCCGGCTACCCGGCGATCGCCGGGGGCCCTTCGCTCTTGGGGGCCCGTAGCAAAATGATGAATTCCAGGAAATATTTGACAGAGAAAGGGATAAGTTTTCAATAATCACAAATTGTGCAAACTTTAATACTATGATAGTATGATGTCCTTTAGCTTCTTATTGAGTTTGAAAAATCTGCATCAATCTCGGTAGCGACCACAATTCAATAATATCTTCTATAAGTGCCTTACAATTTTACACTTCACTATGGTATGTATTCATGTATTATAATTATATATGATGAATGATCTGAAGCCAAGGAAATAGTTCCTGTGGATCATTACAACCGTAGGGATATCACGAAAATTTATACAAGAATCGGTATTGAATTTTGTAACAAACAGTACCACTAAATTTCATACAGGCAAAAAAATTGCTTGTTATATTTACCACAATTTGCAATAAAATTTGGGATGGGGACAATTTTGGAGTATACTTCACTGCAATTGCCATTGAATCTACTCCAATTTAGTTGGAATTACCAAAATTTGTTCTATAAAAGATAACACAATTTTGTCCCTGTCCCAGAATTTTTTTCCGTGTAGTTAGAAAGATACTGAATGTTTTGTTGCATCGCACAAAAAGATGATAATTAGTCATTATTTGGTTAACAATTAGCAATCTGGGTTACTTTTCATCCTGCTGAAAACTGCTGTTGAAGACGCTCAAGATTTCGAACAGTATCAGTGAGTATCTGAGTGTTTCTGCGAGTACGGCTGCCAAGGAAAATGAGTGCAGATTGAAAAAGAAGCAGTTCCTGACAGCATTTGTGATTGTCAGAGACAGGCAGAATGCACAAGCTTGAAAAATGTCAGTTCCCTGCAGCAATCGTGATATGATGAAGAATGATTAGACTGAGAATGAAATGACTGTCTGAAATGTTAATAGTTGTAAAACGTATTCTGAACAATAAGTTGATTCATAGCATAAGGCTGTATGTGGTCGGAGAAGCTGTTCGGAAATTTAATTGAAACTGATAGGATGCACATGTTGAACGACAAGTCTGCTCTTATAAGCTGTTACAGATCCAATATCAGAACGAATCAATCCGAAATCCGAGAAAAAATATTATTGAACGATTTCGTCGGTATCGGCTGGAAGAAAATCATCACGTTGTATACCGATTGAGAAAAATAAATGATTTATTGAATGTGAGAGTTTCTGACGGAGGATACGGTTTGAAATGTTCGTGGGCTTCGACAGGGCTTACATGTTAAACAATAAGTCTGCTCTTATACGCTGTTACGGATCCAATATCCGAACGAATCAATCCGAATTTCGAGAAAAAATATCATTGAACGTTTTCGATGGTATCAGCTGGAAGAAAATCATCACGTTGTATACCGGTTGAGAAAAATAAATGATTTATTGAATGTGAGAGTTTCTGACGGAGAATACGGTTTGAAATCAAATCCACAGTTAAAATGAATCCTTTTATGCAAAAATGGTGATTCACAAAATTTTTATAAGTATAATGATTATCCATTTCTTCGTACTCAATTTATCCAATACAGCCACTTCGTTTATGGATAGGAATCTCAAAGCAACTTAACGTTGAAGTAGTTCACTGATATTTTGATTAAACAGTCCAGTTTTGATTCGGTAGATCGCCACTGCCGGACAAAATCAAAACCTCATCAAGTCGCATTTTTAACGGAAATGTCTTTCTGATATGAACTAATTCTGTGTAATCTGCAATATCAATTGATATCAAAAACACTCATTCTCGTAAAAAATGTGGCGTAACAAGGTTTTCCCGTTGTACAGCAGAGCTGGGGTGGAGTTTTCATGCGTCGAACCTCTGGCTTCGTACCGAAATCAAATTTTATTTATAAAGAGTTCAAAATGTAACTAAAATCAGATGAGTATTTAATTCTTGAGTGCAATATCAATATCGTAGAGATGGATCAATAAGTAATTCTACTTTCGATATCACATCACGAAGTATATAATTTCCAAACTGAAGAATTCAGGAAATTGATAATGAAATGTGTAAATCCTCTACAAATCTGTCACAATTTTGAAGCGGGATTCCAAATTGAGTCTGGCTTTTTTTTTAAATATGATGATCGCAGTTGGAAACTTTCATCATTTCGATCAGTCCATGCTGTAGGATACTGAATTTGCCAATACTGTCAGGAACTATCACATTTTGGATCTAGTGATCGGATAACCGTCCTTTTAGATTCTGACTCAAATTTCAACTGTTTCCAACAGGCGTTGCTCATAAATAGAAATGCCAGTCAGGAACGCTTAATGAAAATCTTTGACCGGATCTAAGCGGTGCAAGCCATTCCCAAACGCAGTCAAATACAAACTAAATATTTTTTGAGTGTTTCAATGCGGCTATGCGGAGTCAAAAACCGCTCTAATACTGTCAGAAAATTTTTTTGACTGTTTCTGACAGCAATTTTCAGCAGGGTGATTCTCTCCCTTTTTTTTTTAAAGTCAACAATTATTTCATCCCCTTTATAGGGGCCCCGGCACGGTCGTCCGTCGGGGGCCCTGGAATGAGCCAGTCCGACACTGCTGATGGACTTATGTAACTCTTTTTTGAATCAGTCGACGTATGATTTTTATATCGATAAAATACACGACTCTGTGAAAGTGGTTGCCGAGACACTATTCATGTCAGCTGCGAAAGAAGAAAAAGAAGCAACTTGTGAGGGAAACAATATTGAAAATACGACAGATATTACGGTATCTGGTGATGGCAGTTGGAAGAAACGCGGTTATTCGTCATTATATGGTGTGAGCGCTTTGATTGGATTTTATACTAGTAAAGTGTTAGATGTTGTTGTAAAAAGTTCGTACTGCAAGCTTTGCGAAACTTGGAAACGAGAATTGGGTACAGCTGAGTTCGAAGAGTAGCAACAAGAGCATGTAGAAAATGAAGAATGCCATGCTAATCACAAAGGACCAGCTGGTAATATGGAAGTGTCTTCTATTGTGGAAATGTTTACGCGGTCGTTTGGGAAGTACGGTGTACGGTATGCTAATGACGTAGGAGACGGAGACTTGAAAACGTACACTGGAGTTATCAATGCAAAACCTCATGGTAACGATTTGATTGTGACTAAAAAAGAATGTATCGGGCACGTTCAAAAGGGGATGGGCAGCCGCCTGTGACATTTAGTTAATAAGACTGTCGAGGAAACAAAAACCAAAGGCGAAATAATAAGAAGAAAACGTTATCTGGCAAAGGCAAACTTACAAGAAAGTTAATCGATAAACTAACAGTTTATTACGGACTCGCAATAAGAAGGAATTGTGAACCGGTGGAATTGATGAAAAACGCTGAATGGGCGACTTATTTTCATCACAGCTCAACAGATGAAAAACCGCAGCACAAACAATGCCCCGCCGGCTCAGATTCAGGGTGCGCTTGGCAACGCGCTTCTGCTACTGATACTCTATCGTCGTTCACACACGATTATACTCCGAATCATAGTGATGTTTTGACAGCCCTCAAGCCCATTTATGAGGAACTTTCCCAAGATGGACTGTTGCAGAGATGTGTTGGTCTTCAATCAAAACAACAATGAAAGCTTCAACCAGTTGATTTGGAAAATTACTCCGAAAATTCTTCCAGCTGGTTCGAAGATCGTCAAAATTGCTGCTGATGTCGCAGGATGAACTTTCAACGGAGGGATTTCTAGTTCATCATTGTTGATGCATGGTATGGACATTAGAATTGGTCGATATTGCCATGAATATGCGTGCAAAGGAGATGCACATCGCATCTTGATGGTCGACAAAAAAGCCAATGCTTCCACCCGTGAGGCACGAATTGAACTCAGGCAACAGCAAAGAGATGCCCTAGATAATATGAGTGATGCAGGACAGATACTTTATGGTCCTGTATTCGACGATTCTATGTAAGTTGGAAAAAGAAATTTTTCTCTTCACTTTTTCATTACACAAAACTTTAAACGCGTTTTTCTCGGAACACACTTTTCAAAATCGGTAGTCAAAATTTCTCGGAAACTAAACGGTCGATCTCGCTCAAATTTAGAAAACTTCTTTGAAATATCATTTTGTAGTCCCTGAACGAAGGATTTTTTTTTCCTTGGAGTACAAAAAATTTGGCAATGTAATGAATACCGAAAATTTTACCGAAAAAGTGATTTTTTCGTTCAAACCACTGCCGAAAATTCAATTTTCATTTTTTTTCCAAATCCTTTGTTCAGGGACTAGTTTCACTCTAATACTGAGAGAAAATATTTTTTTTGTATCTTTCAGATGAAGCAGTCGCCAGTAATTTTGACTACCGCAAAGTACCTTTTTGTGGAGGGACCTCCGAAAATCGACTACCATCAAGTCAATTCATCATATTTTTTCATGGAAATTTTTAAAAATGTAGTTCAATAGTCACCCAATCACACGCCAACAACACTGAATAGAAATCTTCTGTATAGTGAGAGGAAAAAAATCGAGAAAATTAGCTTTTTTTGCCTCTGAAACCCATGTAACCCCTTAATACAATCAAGAATATGAACAGGAATGAAATGATACTGAATGTCTCGAATCTTGATCACTAGCAATCAATGTTCATTCATCAACCTTGAAATCAATAATCACAGTACTCTGTCAAACTTCAAAACATAAATTACGTATCTCCATGACAGGATGTCTTCAAACAAATAAACAATTTGAAACAAATAAACCAATGAACAGAATAGGAGTAGATTCAGATCATCAAACGTTGACATTCAACAAGAAAATGTATTAACTTGAAATGATGTTCATCCTGGGCTGCAATCAACCGGTCAGGGTGGCCACTATTTTTTTGGAAAAAAATTCCCTGACTTTTCCCGGTTTTCCAGGTGGTTTTCGAATTTTCCCCTGACTTGGAAAAAAAATATATTCACTACTTGATTTGAATAAGTTCCATGCTATAATTCCGCCAATAGCATAGTTCTGCAATAGGAGCAACAACATATTATGGATTCTTAATCAATTTCCAATGGAACACGGTGATTGAATATAAAAATTATTTCATTCCAGTGAATATCACGATGGATCATCTTTTGAGTTTCTATATTGGAAGTATCCCATCTCTTCGATATAGTTAGTGCCTAGAAAAACAATATTAAATTGGAAATAATATGTTTCAAATATTAAATAAACATCTTTTTATTCAAATTAACACATTACCGTGTACTTTATAAATCTTTGTTTTAATCAAAACTTTCATAAAATAATGTAACCTATGAACGTTATTCAAAATGAATCTGTAATTCAAAACAAAACCTAATTCCAACAGACCTTAATACATCGTTAATATATCAATAAAATTTATAAGAAATTAAAACAGTAAGAACATGTAAGAAATCATGATGACATTGAATAGATTATTAGAATTCTATTGCCACTGTTTCATTTCTGAATCTAATTCTTCCGTTTTTCGACGAGCATTAGCCAAAATTTCCTGCTTTCTCTCAAGTTCCTTCAATTTTTCTGAAGCCTCACGTTTTTCTGCTTTCCGTTCATTACTGTATTCTTTTCTTCTTGGTTCCGTTTTGAAGCTTCTTGATACCGATCACGTGAATTTCGTACAGCATGTATCAGGCTTTTAGTGATTTCAATTTTTTTTATCCCGCCATGGAACGAATCATTATTCTTTGGAGAGTGCTAATCAATGTCTCTTACAATGAAGGTGAGAGAGGAGAATCTGATTGGAAACTTGTCAAAAATGGTTCGACTTCAGAAGCGATCATTTGGAAAGATGCAAGTTTTGCACACGAAAGTTTGTCGTCCAATGCAGAGGAAACTATTTTCAAACTGTTACAGTTGGGTATTTTATTATCATCCTTCACACCTTGAACGTATTTTTGCACATTAGGGATGATTTTGAGAGCACGATCAGCAACACTAAAATTTTCTACCCAACGCACAGAACACAACTTCGAAGAATATAATGAAGACTTCGAGTACTTGATATAATCTCCACGTCGTGCAGGACTATGACAAAACAAATAGTAAAGCGCTTCCAGAAACGACATTATATCCCACCCGGTTTTTGTCATGGCTTTCTTGTATGAGTTATGAATAGTATGTAACCCACAGCTCCCCAAATTTAACAAAATTGAACCATCCGGATGCTTATCCTTCAATTTAAATTTCAAATCTTGAAAAAATTTTTTATTCACATTGGGTCCATCCATTGAAACCCGTAACACTTTTCTAAGATTCAAACCTTCGGACGCTTCGAGAAAAGAATTCATTAAATCATTCGCAGTCGCATGGCCTAGAAACGATGAGTTGTAATATCTGGTACAGACTTGGTTACTTGTGGTATTCCAAAACCTACGAAAATATCCATTTGTCCTCTTTGGGCTATCTTATTCAGAGATTCATCAAAACCTATTACTATATAATCACACGTAGTACATAAATCTTGAAATTCACGAAGAAAATAGGGTGCTAGGCCAAAATTAATCGTATAGGCAATCTTCGTTCTTTGAAGTTCCATTTTCGACGCTATTTCTGAATCCGGGAACATCGGAGGCAAGAGATCTGCAGCTTCACCCCCACTCCTCTGTGAACCATGTTTCAAGGCCGTATGTAAGCACCATAAGATTTCTGCTTCCGTGACTAAGTCTTTGGCTAACATGGGAATCAATCCTTTCGGTTTGCTTTGGATAAATTGTGATTGGGACGGAGATATCAACTCTTCAGCATGATCTGAACTTGTACTTGGGATTGCTGAAAGTTCGGTAGAATCATTGATGGAATGTTGCTGCTTGGTGGATAATCCACAAGGACTGGAAGAGTTTTGTAGATTGATTGATGGTGATGATCCTTTTGTGGAGTAGAAATGATGCAAATTCGTTGAACTTCGTGAAGTTGAAAGAGCTGTAATATGTTTTCTGCTCTTCGTATGACTTGTGAGAGCTTGTTCTCCCATGTTGCTGAGTGCAAAACTTTTTTGACATATTTTACAGTGAGCAGAATAAGGATCTTTATCAACTGGAGCTACCCATGTTTCAAACTGATCTTTCAACAGCCAATTAGGATTGAATTCCGTTTTTTTATATTCCGACATATTATCTGCAAAAATAGTCACATACATTACTAAATGAAATCAAATTCTGCACCGAGAGAAGTTGTATATCTGGATTGATTTGATTCAACTGAATTTTCTATTTAAATATGAACCCAATAGAGTTTTAGTTGGATCAAATAGGAAATGTATTCTTTTCTACACGGAGAGGAGAGAATAGTGATACTTCCAATGTATAATTCTATAGGTTATAAGCAATGAAAGATCATTATAAACATTGGACTCATGTCTGATTACATATGTGTGTGTGTTTTTATGCATGTAATGCTCTGAAGTAATTCTTACTATGATTTTTTATTGATTCTAACGTAAATCTCCGTTACCATGTAACATAGTAATCATTCCCATGCTACATTAGAAGTATAACTATTCTCATCTCTCCGTGTATTTGAAGAGTTAGTTTTTTCTTAGCGTAGACTCCATTTTTCTTTTTTCTTTTCATTTATAAATAATCACGCTCTTGATTGTCTTGGTTCTTGTGATAACCACATCAAGCATATCTTAATAATCAAAGAAGCAATATAAAGGATATGCATAAGAAACAACATACTTCGACTTCGAAAATTTCGCACTTTTTCTTCGTGAGACAGGGAAACGATTATCGCTTCAAGAAAATTAACGGAACAAACTACTCACCAACGTCCAATGTTACGAAATAAAACATTGGAATAGAATGAACAAATCACTTTGTAATCTTCAAATTATCGTATTCATGTTCAAAATACATTAGAGAACAAATATCAAAACAACACTCTGCCAACAATAATCTGAAACGCAGTAACGTGTTTCATTCCGTAACGAAATTACAAAGTCCAACACAAAAGACGGTAACAAAACAATTGAATGTATTTATAATCGATGCGCGATTTGTTTTTGTTCAAATATTCCCCATAAACCTACGGATGCTAAAAAGAAACTAGAATTTTCCGGTACCTTGGAACTGTCAAATTTCTGTTCACGTACTGGAAAATTTTTGTCGTACCGGAATTTTTCCGTATCTTACATGAAATTTTATGATTTTTCACTCCAATTTTTCAGTATCAATACAGTTCTTATGCATGTACTGGAATTTCCACGACCTCAACGCAATTTTACTGGACTGATGCACAGGTTCACTGCCTCCAGTACGGTATTGGAAATTTTCTTTAGATTATTTCTAGAGTGTAGGAACACAAAATATACTGACTTCCCATGGAATTTACTGTGAATCATTGCACCGAGAAAAAAAAGTTGTAAGATTGACTTATTCTCGAGTGAATATTTGGACGACTCAAAATACATTCTAAGCTACCACAATTTCAGTTAATCCTACGACAGGGGATGTAAGATGTACTTCCGTTGTAGTGTATCTTACATTCGCTGTTGTAGAATGAACTGAATTGGTGGTAGCTCGAACCATATTCAAAGTCGTCCAAACATTAACTTGAGAAGAAGTGAATTTTACAAGTTTTTTTTCCTCGGTGTGTGAATTTGACCAGGCTTCTATTGTCATGTCATGGTAAATTTCAATGTATTATATGAACCTTCTCTCTGAATTTCTTCCAGTGTATGGCAATGAGATAGAAACCCTCATTGTATATAAGAATAGATTGTTTCAATGTAACCGGTGGAGAATGAATAGAAATGACCCGATTTTTGAATGTTTCAACATAGAAATAGATATTTATTTCTCTTCATGAATCGAAGTTTTCATCGCTGAGTTTTCGAACTTCACAAATGAAAATCCGGTCAAATTATGTTTCTGCACTCAAGAAGCGAGGTGTGTGAATAAGAAAATGAGTTTGGAAAATTTATAGAAATTCCCTGATGTCAAATCAAAAACTTCAAAAAAGTAAAAAAACAACGTCAAGTACAGGTTGGTTGAAAAGTTTCTGCGCTCGAAATGAAAGAATACTGTTTTTGTTACGAAATATATTTTTTCATTCAATATAATCTCCTAGAAGCTCAATACACTTGTCCCAATGATCTTCCAATAATTTTATCCCATCCTTATAATGGTTTTCCAGAAGCTCTGCAAAATAACCGTCTACGGCTGCTATGGCCTCTTCATTCGACGAAAAATGCTTTCCACGAAGGAATTGTTTGAGATTTCTGAAGAGATAGTAGTCGCTAGGAGCCAAATCTGGCGAGTACGGTGGATGTTCAAGCAATTCGTACTTGAGTTCTTTGAATTTAGCCATCGTCAAAACACTTTTGTGAGCAGGTGCATTATCTTGATGAAAAATAATTTGTTTCTTCTTTAAACCAGGTCTTTTCTCACGAATTTTTTCATCCAGCTGATCCAAAAGGCTGCAGTAATATTCGGAGTTGATTGTTTTACCTTTCTGAAGATAATCAATGAACAAAATTCCTTTTGCATCCCAAAAAACTGATGCCATAACCTTCTTTGCTGATCGTTGTGACTTCACCTGCTTTGGAGCTGAACAACCAGCTTCAGTCCACTGTAAACGTTCTTGTTTCAATTTAGGATCATGGTGGTAGATCCAAGTCTCATCCATAGTTATGAAACGACGCAAGAAGTCGGTTTCATTCTGCTTAAAACGCTCCAAATTACGCTGAGAAATTTGTTTTCGATCCAGTTTTTGTTGAATTGTTAACGTGTGCGGCACTAACTTTCCAAACAGTTTTTTCATACGTATTTCTTCATGTGAAATATGGAGTACTCGTTCGTCTGAGATGCCTATGGCATTAACAATTTCACGCTTATTCAAACTTGAGTCTTCACTAACCATATTATGTACATGCTCAATGATTTCTGCTGTGATTGCAGTTTTTGGTCGTTCTCCGCGTGGATCGTCTCCAAGGCTAGTACGACCACGTTCGAATTCACCAGCCCAAAATTCAACGGTGCGTTTTGAAGGTGAGGACTCCTTATACACTTCTAACAATTGTTCATAAATTTCCTTTGCTTTTAAACCCTTCAAAACAAAGAATCTCATGACTACACGATATTCATTTTTTTCCATATTAAGAGAAATCAATGACACGTCAACTTCAGATGGCTTGTAAACGAAGGATGAATTGACAGAATGACTTGTAACTTTGCATGTGTTCTCAGGACAGATATACCAACTTGAGAAAAGAGAAGTTTTGAGCTAGCAGTGCTACCTCTTGGTGAGCGCAGGAACTTTTCAACCAACCGGTACATGAAAAAGTATTACAAAAGTATTTCAGTTCATCAATTTTGTTGATAAACTTTATTTTCCTTTTTCATATTATGTGAGCAGCCAAAAAAAAACATCAGAGGAAAAAAAAGATCTGAAATCACTATCAAGTACTAAGTACACTTGACTGTATAAATGCTGCTTGAGTATATCAATTAATATGTTGAATAAATACCATGAGTCAACAATACATAGATACCACCGATTCGCCATTCCCAAATCAATCTAAAGAAAACAGTAAATACAAATTCTTTTTCAATCATGACAATTTATCATCATCAGACACTTGGCGTGGCCGATAGATGCTTTGGTTTGATACAGATGTTTTCTCAATTGCTAGGTTCAAGCAAACCTTGGATAATAAAAAACCTAAAGAATCGGCCACGCCAAGTGTCCCATGATGGTAAATTGTCATGATTGAAAAAGAATTTGTATTGACTGTTTCCTTTAGATTGATTTGGGAATGGCAATCCGGTGGTATTTATGTATTGTTGACTCATGGTATTTATCCAACATATTAATTGATATATTCAAGCAGCATTTATGCAATCAAGTGTACTTGGTACTTGATATTGATTTCAGATCTTTTTTCTTCCTCTGATGTTTTTTTTTTGGCTGATCACATAATATGAGAAAGGAAAATAAAGTTTACCAACAAAATCAATAAACTGAAATACTTTTGTCATACTTTTTCATGTACTCGGCGTTGTTTTTTTACTTTTTTGAAGTTTTTTTGGGGGATTTCACCCATTTTTTCAAATGCTCCTCAAGGAGTAATTCAATCTCCACATACTGTTTCAGTCCACGGAAAAAAGAAAACAGATGAATTCATCATGTAGGATCACAATGAGTTGCTTCAAGTCTTCAAATCGAAATTTGTACAAAATATATTCTGCAATAATATTGGGCTATTACAAGATCTATGATAACACTCAGTATGCATTGTTCTCCATTGAAGGGCCAATAACGGCATCACGTGCATTTCTTAAGTCAATGAGTTTTTGAAGAATTGTGATGATCCAATAAATTGTCAATAATGGAAAATCATTGGACTGTCATCTGTTGCGATTCTCATGAACTTTCTTGTGATTGTTTTATGCAATCAAACAGCTCTTATAAATATCCCAGGTATCTGAAACACTTCCCATATAGCAAGAAGACCCCAAAAGCATTCGAGCTCTTGAGAAACCTTTTCGAATTCTTTGGGAGCGAGAGTGTTATATGGATTGGAAGTTGCAAATATCGTGAATTGCACTGTGATTTTCGGATCTATTATTGATATCAATGAGGAATTAAATTAACACTCTTCTAAAAAATAAATATATGCTTCTTCAGCATTACGTGGTCAACTTCGTGTTCCAACTCCTAAATCATCAACAGAGACCTATGTCGGACTTTCACCCCGCAACATACATGTATAATAACCTTCAGCAATGTTCTTACCATGGTGGAAACTCATGGCTACTGCCCTGTAAAAGTGATCTCCAATCCGTATTTTTGTGGTGGGCACTGCTTTGATATGGATATTTTCCTTTGTTACCTCTCCAGTGTCAGCTTTATTGAACAGTATAATCACACGCTGTTTCAATGTTGTTACAACTGTTTTTTTAGTTTGATGTGAACTTTCACAGTTGGTGCGAAATTCTTCCGACTTCTTCCAATTCGAAAAATTATAATTCATTATATCTTGTAATGTCAATACTTTTTTTGGAATATGAGGAATTGTGAGATGCATAACACAACTTGTGCTGATAGTCTCACTTATGTATGTACAGTTGGTACATCTACGTACTTTTGTTAATTGGTGTTCTACTGCACTTCTAAGGATGACTGAATTATTATATAGGGAAGCAATGACATCTGCTGCATCTTGTGACTGATGCTGCACATATTTCATACCAGCAAATTGTCTCAAAGCCATGATATCAAGACTCTGCTGAGATTTATAGCTATTAATTGGAATATTCATAATATCAGTCCGTTCAGAAGATACTAATTCATTCCTTATTGCAACACAATATAATGTACATTGTATTGAAGCATTTGCGTAAGAAGAAACACCATCAGTATTAGGGAGACCTATTATATTCCATCTGGAGATATTCATTTTCTCATCATCATTATTTTGACTCTCGAATACTTCAGCAGGATTGGCCCAAATGGTATCCCGTATCTTCGCCGCCCGTTCTTTTGAAAATTGTATAGTCATGAAATCTGGTCTATATATTTCACGTGATCTATTTCATTCTGTTATGGCACATTCTTGTGCTTTGATAGAAGACGGATCAAAATTGATAAGATGTAATCCTTCTAGCGTGGTCACTCGTGGAAGAGCAACATAAACTTGACCGCAGGCAAATACTGAATTCCCAACCTCAATAACCGCATGCTGCAGACTCAGTCCTTGACTTTTATGAATAGTCATACAATAGCTGAGACAGATTGGAAATTGTTTTCTCACGACTAATGCTCTATCCATTACTTCAAATTTGACACTGACGCGTTCTATGACATGTCCTACTCCAGTAGTCAATACAATTTTCAACTTTTCAATATCATTGTCAGGACCTCGTACGACTGAAATAACTTTTGCAATTGTCCCATTAACAAGACCTAACGTGACATCAATATTCCTCCTTATCATGATTTTTGCTCCCACTTCAATGATTATAGTTCTTGCTAGTCCAGCTGTTCGAAAACTATCTTCGTCGCTTGAGCATAGTGTTTTCAATACCTTTTCCTTCAAATATGGTGCACAGTTTGTGATATCCTGAGCAATGAAATGTATTTCTTCTGAAGTGAGTCGATTGAGCATTGCTGCATTCAAAACATCACACTATGCGCAAGTTGGGAGTAAACAAACCGCATCAGGAACATTAGGAACGATATAATCGCATAATTCATTTAGTCGACCATTACAATTCTTTGTTTTGAATTGCAATTTCCTCGACTGTAAGACTTTGATATCTGAGTTAGTGACAATTCCTATACGAATTCTCGACAGCATATCTCTATAGGAAGTATCACTTTGCTGTCGCATGTTAATCGTCAATTCATCATAAGTAAATAAACCTGACCACAAATCATAGGAGCCTAAAGCTCCAGTATGTTTTCCGATACTCTTATTCGATAATTGTATAAAAGCAGGATCTTCGTGCACAGGTGGGAGCTGTAATAAGTCCCCGAGGAGTACTAAATGTTTTTTTCCAAACCAACCATCATCACAATCTCCGGTATCGAATATTTCTGTGAGTCGTAGATGTATGTATAGAACAGTTACATTGGAAACCATTGAAACTTCAACAATAATTACCAAAGTAACATTTCTAAGGTAATCTCGAATAGTTTTGAGAGCTACATCAGAAAGCTGTCTGTATTGGGATGTATGTCCATGCTCTACTGGTAACTGAAACAGCCTATGTAATGTAAGACCTTCAATGTTCGAGGCTGCGATACCGGTAGGCGCGGTTACTGCAGTTTCTTTTCCAATCATCTGTTTGATCCAACATCTGATAGTTTTTATTAAAAAACTCTTACCAGTGCCACCTTCTCCACTTACGTGAAGCTGGAGAGTTTTTCCTTCTGACGTCAGGGTGCTGGTAACCTTATCGAACATACGTTTTTGATCAAGATTTAATTCCGAAATCATTTGTGTCAGATCTCTGATTTCAAGATTATTTTCTACATCTTCGAAATCTCCCATAGCACCTGCTGTTTCAATGGAAACACACTCTAGTGAATGATCACAGGATGTATCTTTCCCCTGATCTGAATTATTCAAAATATTCTGATCAACTTGTTCGCTAACGTGCTCACGCGCTCTTTGAATATCTGCGATACGTTCGTGGTATTGCAGTGCTTCGATCAATTGAAATTGTAATGATAAAAATGCACCTCCATACGTTTCACATCCATTCTTCAATTCAATAATATCCCTCCAAGGCTTGAATAATAACAATAAAGAAAGGTAATAATTTTCTGGTTGGATTCGAGGTTTGTACTTATAATGATTAATCAGATCACCTCGCGCTCGCTTTTTCAAAAATGAACCTTCATCAATGACATAATACTCACTATTCTTCTTTGGTCTCACTTTTGTAATATCATACCACTTAGCAAAGTCATCAAGATGCACATCTTCTGATTCTTCAGGCCTATTGAGGTAATAACTGTCTACCAGAGATGGACAAAATATATCCGTGGATTCAGCTTGCAACGCTTCGATGTCTTTTCGAGTTTTCAATTTCCTACTTCTGTTCATGTTAACATCTAACCATCTAATAGTTGTATTTGGATCAGTACCATATAATGGAATTCTCAAAAGGGTATCAGCAGCTTCCAGCGCTCCACACTCTCTATGATTCAACATACGCATCCCAATATTCCAAAGACGACTTTGCAATGGCTTACAAGAATTTATTGCATCAAATGTTCCTCCAACGTAACTTTTTTCAGCTTTAGATACATATTTGGTGCGATAAAAAGTGAGGAGTGTTGATTTTTCACCAACAAACTGAATATCCATATTACCTCCCCAAGCTGTTAAAATAGCGGGATTGTAATAATTAATATTGATCTCTTCTTTCCCACGTGGAAGATCATAAAGTCTGTTTTTAGTTTTCAATTGTTTTTTTCCAGCTGTTGGAATACTCACATCTCTCATCATGAAATTATCTGTAACCAGACGTGGGAAACCAAATCTGCATACCTTACTGAATGAGTTCTTAGTTTTTTCAGTACGCAAACAGTAGCTGTTATGTGGATGTCTTTGGTGTGTATTGACACGTTGATACAATTGCGGTGATACATGTCGCGAAGGCATTCTACAAGTGACGCATTTCAAAATGAATGATGATACTTCTTCATTTGAAGACTCATTGATGATGGGAGTGTTTTCTGTCCAAATTAAGAGGTGGAAATGTTGTGTCCCTCTACCTTGGTATTCTCGGCGCCAGAAATAATGCGTAACTTTCCCAATCGGATTATCAGCTGAACATATGAAATCAAGCATAGCTCGAAATTTATTCTCAACGAACCTAGAAGTTGGAACAGGATCAGGAGCAATAAGTTCGTTCGGAGACATTTTACTTGCAAAAGATCCATTTACTTCACGAAGGTATTCAATCAAATCTGTCCATAACCATTCACTTGGACTAAATGTCAAAAACCATGTAGCTGGTCCATAATGATGTATCATACAGTTTAAATCATTTCCAGGCTTTCTCCAATATTGTTCTGTATTACGCAGTCTGGAAAATATGGTACTCAAATTTGTTTTCAATTGTTCTTTAGATAACTGATCTAAATAATCAGCAGCTGTATACTTCTGACGAGGATTTGTTACATTCATTTTATGGAAAATTCCTGCATTCAATTGTCGCATATTGGTATCATGCAATAAATAGAAAATGTATTGTATATTCAATCGAAATTCAGGATGTTTCGACATTAATCTTGATTTTATAAATTCGAAATCGGTCAAACGAATCAATCTATCTTTATGTTGTCAATCAATGCCGTAAGGATAAAAATCTGGAAAACATTTCACATTCAAATTCTTTGTACGATTGTCTAAAGGGACGTCGTTAATTTTCAGCATTTGATAAAGCGCAGTTGCAGATTCATTAACCCATTAATGCCCATGGCGAAACTGCTGGGCCTACGGGAAAGGTAACTGTTGGGAATAGGATATCTGGGTGGAGGATGAACATCCACGGAGGAAAAAATGTTTACAATTTGTTCAAACAATAATTGTTTAAACCAATTGTAGAAATTTTTTTTCTCCGTGGATGTTCATTCTCCACCCAGATATCCTATTCTCAATAGTTGCTTCCCCCGTAGGCACAGCAGTTTCACCTTGAGCACGACCGGGTATGGAGTATTCGAAATTGTTCACAATTTTTATTTGTAAACAAATGCGATGGTTGAAAACTTCCCAAACCACCTATTCTTATACGAAATTCCCCGTAGAACACGATCCCGGGGTTTTCATCTACGTGAATTGATATTTTCAACAAATTATTCAAACAAATTGTGAGAATTTTTTTTCTCCGTGGATGTTCATCCTCCATCCAGATATCCTATTCCAAATGGTTACTTTCCCCGTAGGCCCAGCAGTTTGACCATGGGCATTGATGGGTTGAGTCTCTTATCGTACATAGGATAGATTGTGAACTGATCGTAGTATGCGTCAGATTCGAACTTTTGAGTTAACAGGGCAGGTTTATTGTCACTATGAATATCGTTTGTTTTACTGTTCTCATTTTCAACTTCCTGTATGAATCTACGGTCACTTATAGAAGACTCTTCTTCTTCTTCGAAATGTGTATCCGATAATTTTCTATTATTCAACAATAAATCATGTGATTGTGATGTAAGGATTTCTGAATACAAGGGAACATTTGCTTTCAACCATAATAATGCATTCCAAACCTTTTGCATGTCAACTAATTTTTTCCAAATTATTTTGGATTTAGTTGGGATACCACGCATTAGTATATCGAATTCATGGTGCAAATTGAGTGGTTCAGTTGGAGGACAAATCTTTTTCGAAGTTTCATGTATAGGTAAGGGGAGATGGAATGTTCTACCTTCCACTTTTGGATTCATGTGCTTTTTTGGAATATTGTTGTTCATAACCGTACCCATTCTTTGAATTGTTTGGAACGCTTGTGCTCTTTGAATACGGATTTTCTCATAATCATTCAAATTAGCTACCTGTTCAACAGACCTCACATCAAGTTTACTCAAAACACACGTTGGTGGCATAGAATCAATACGAATTTTGTTGTGACAATATCGACAAATCAAAGCCAATGTTTCCTCTTCGAGTTCAATATGATTTATCAATCTATTCCAAACCGTTTCCTTATATGTACTTTTAGAAACATTGACTTCCATAAGATCTCTCTGAAAACACAACTTTTCACAAGAAATGCATGGAGTATGTGGAGTGTCCATGGACCGTTTTGTCAAAATTTTGAATGCTATACAGAGTGATTCGAAATTCCCGCACTCTTTTTCGGGAGTAGATTCCCGATGAAATTCTGAAACGATTTGTCCTTTTGCACAATGCTCTCCGACGCATAATTTCCGAGATATAATTAATTGAAGTTGATTATGAGGTGGATCCATCGGTCATTCAGGAGTGTCATAACAGAACAAGAGAGGAAGGTGCTTGCAGAGGGCGCTTATACGATCAGCTGATCGGTATAATCGATACGATTCACCAACATACAAATTGGTAAATTTCCTATGTAGAACGATTGAATTCGTCGACACTGTGGAAAAATTGATTATTGTCATGAATTCTCATTACGATATGCTGTAGGTGAAAGTTGTGATTTCAGTAATGATTTTTATTAGGCAGACAAATGTAAAATAATGTTATTTCGTAGGGATAGGGATTCAAGTGGGAGAAAAAATTATAATTAATCGTTTTCTATCAGAATTTTCATGTAAAGAAGAAAACATGAGAATTTTCATTCATCCGATACCCAATTTGAACGGTTTGATTAGTAAGTTCAACACAAGAGATTGGATTCCGAATCCTGTATTCTGATTGGTCGAGAATCAATGTATGTTAGATCAATCCTCGGCCGTTTCAAATGATTCTTCTGAAGAATGTGTTTTCGACTTATCCCAAACACAACATTCAACAATGATGAATTTATCCGAATTCACCCTTTTTACATCATTCGATAATTATAAAGGGTTTATCGAACGTTAATAACTCACTTCAACTTGCAGAATTCATCAATTTTGACGAAAATACAAGGTGTAACATCGTATACGACCCAATCATTGCACTTGATTGACATTGTAATCACATACGGTTTGTTTAGCTTGAATCAACTATTCGTGATACGAATCAATCAATCAGGTGACAGCTCGAAACAGTTTCATTTGAAGCACATATGACTTCAAAGGGCATATTGTTATTTCGAATGGAGAAAGAATTGTCTTCGAAGATTAACCAAATCCGTCCTTTTTAGGACAAATACATTCTCTACACGTAGAAACGCGCTCGAACTTGCACACAATTTGAATTAGATTTTGATTTAAACATGAATGATCTTCAGTGATCTCAAGTAAGTTATTAACGTTCGATAAACCCTTCATAATCATCGAATGATGTAAAAAGGGTGAATTCGAATAAATTCATCATTGTTCAATGTTGTGGTTGGGATAAGTCGAAAACACATTCTTCAGAAGAATCATTTGGAACGGCCGAGGATTGATCTAACATACATTGATTCTCGACCAATCATAATACAGGATTCGAAATTCAATCCCTTGTGTTAAACTTACTAATCAAACCGTTCAAATTGGGTATCGGATTAATGAAAATTCTCATGTTTTCTTCTTTACATGAAAATTCTGATTGAAAACGAGTAGTTATACTTTTTTCTCCCACTTGAATCCCTATCCCTACGAAATAACACTATTTCACATTTGTCTGCGTAATAAAAATCATCACTGAAATTACAACTTTCACCTACAGCATATCGTGATAAGAATTCATGACAATAATCAATTTTTCCACAGTGTCGATGAATTCAATCGTTCTACATAGAAAATTTACCAATTTGTATGTTGGTAAATCGTATCGATTATAACGATCAGCTGATCGTATGAGCGCCCTCTGCAAGCACCTTCCTCTCTTGTTCTGTTATGACGCTCCTGAATGACCGATGGATCCACCTCATAATTAGTCAACTTCAATTAATTATATCTCGGGAATTATGCGTCGGAGAGCATTGTGCAAAAGGACAAATCGTTTTAGAATTTCATCAGGAATCTACTCCCAAAAAAGAGTGCGGGAATTTCGAATCACCCTGTATAATTCTTCCGATATGATTTCATCTTCGTTCAAATTCACTTCAAAATTTTTTTCTTTGACTGCCTCTGCTTCTTTTTGAGCTTTTTCATATATTTGCTGAAGTGTAGGAACATTGTTATCATTCAAGGCTTCATCCAAATCATTCAACTGTGTATTAACATGGGTCATCTTATATACGATTCTTTTTATGTTCCTCGAATCTGGAAAATGTGATGACAGTATATGAATTGCTGGAAATTTAGACTTGCATAATCCGGGATGTACATAACAACTTCGGGAGTGACCACATTTGTCAGTAAATACATCATCAGAACAAGTGTGAACATCACGACAGAACTCATTCACTTCCCTCAAAGAACAATTGACTAATCGATGGGAACAATTTTGCACATCATCAATTACGTCAGGATCTTTGATTTTACATGAATCAATACGAGACCATATTATTTGCTTGTTCTTTTTCGATCGTAATCAAGGTAAAATGTTCATAGCTTTTCCTTCGGAATCAACTACTATTGGATCTGGAGATTTGAAAGGATAATATGCAGTTTCTAAGGAATATGGTCCAGAAGGAGGGGTATGTCTGGATTGTCCACATAGAGAGTTGACTTTATCAATATATTCCATACAATTAGCTCCTCGCGTTGGAGAAACTTCTGCTTTTTGCTTACATTCTTTTAATAATTTTTTCAATTTTGGAATATACATTTGCCGCATGTGCGAACACCACTTTATGATTCGCTCAGCTTCCAACCGACTTGATTCTGGAGATGATATTCAAAGAATTTTCGATACATTTCTGATGTATGTTTCCTTGGTATATTTGAATCTTATATTATTATCCAATATGGGGATATGGTGATATTTTTCGATTATTTCTTTGGAAATATTATTTTTTGATTTTCTCAAATCATTCTTGTGTGCATTGTAATAATTCTTTGCTTTTGCTATATGATTGCCTTATTAACTCCATAATAATTTTTCATTTTTTCAATGATAACGGCGCTATTTCCCAAATGGTCAAGATGTCTTTTCCTTTCGATTATAGTTCTCCTTGCATTTCCATATCGCTTTCTGTTTCCAAGGACAATTTCTCTGTTTTTTTTATAATTAATTATTGCTCGTTGAATCAATTTAGCCTTATGAGTTTCATAATATTTTTTGTTTCTCATTTGGATACAATCACTCATTTCCTTGCCTTTTTGCTTTCAGTTTTTGTCGGAATTATTTTTTTTCAGTTTTTGACTCGGGAGAAATTTTGTAGATTTTATTTCTACTTCTCTTCCGGGAACGATATTCTGGAGTTATTGAAAACAATGGAAGTGTATTTTTCATATTCACATGTTCAGAATATTCATCGCTTTGTACGAAGTTATCAGATGCAGCGTCCTCATTTTCTGTTCCTTCATCATTGTCTTTTCGTTTTTCCTTAGGATAATCTGGATTCTGTACATGCGAATCTTTTCTTCTTGAACTGATTCTCTTTTCATCGTTTCTATCAATTTTTTTCAAGTTGATTTTGTTTTTAGATATTTCATGATATTCAATGCTCAATTCTTCAACATTACATCGAGTATAATCGATTCTCTTTACTTTGTCAACTTTTTGATTCAACACAGCGCAAGATGATATCCCTAAGTTTTGATTATTAACATTTTCATCAGTCCTATCACTTGCTGTAAGAAAATTATCCGACTGCGTAATATTTTCTTGTTGATGATGATTTTTTTTCCGTCTCTCATGATTTCCATCTTGATACGCTTCACCGAATACTTCATGTTTTCGGTTGATTTTCTTCTTACGGGCTTCATAATAAGCCTTTTTTTCAAACTTATCTTTGCTTTATTAATTTCAAAATGGGTCTTCTTTTGTAAAGATATTTTTCGTTGGTTTTTTTCCATGAAAACGTTTCCTTCGTGAGTCTCTTTTTTTTTCTCTCCCATCACTGTCATAATCAGTTTCTTTTTTCAAATCTATTGATCCCACACACTTTTTCATATCTGTATCAAAACTGTGTTTCATTTTCTCCTGACTTGTATTGGAATCAGTACTCATAAAAGTGTTTTGTGTGTCACTCTTGATGAGGTGATGAGGATTTTCTTTGCCTTTCCCAAGTGAGGATTGACCAACTGCAGATTGATTATTATTGGAGGAGTTTTGTAAAACATTATTTTTGCATGTAATTCCATCTTCCGCAAAAAAATCAAGAGGTACTTTCTGAAATTGACCGAAGTCTGCCACAAATCCTACCTTTATTTTCGTATCGTTAGAATGTTCCATATGATGTTTGTCTATTACCTTCAATGAACTAGAATCTATCTGTTTCGAAGATGCTTCTTCAAGTGGTTTAGGCTTTGAGTATTGGAAACGTTTATTATCATTTTCTCCAACTTTCTGTTTCTGATTTTTACTCGAGCATTGTTGATTCAATGCTATCAGAGGAGGAATTATTTGTGGTCCAGTTGGAAAATGTTCTATACAATTCGGTTGGAAAATTTCTAATAAGTGTTGACGCATCAGCGAATGATTATACCTCACTGTTTCTGGAGCTGAATTGGAAAATAGTGATGTAGCAAAAGCAATTGCGAATACACCACAATCTTGACCATTAGGTTGACTTTGTACTTCTGGAAAATCAATCGATTCTGTATGAAAAGGATATAATTTCCTGAGATATATTTCATGATGTTGATGTAATTTCTTCGAATTGAGAGAATCGTAAATGTAGTTTCTTCGTATCATAATAGGTACAGATCTAATGTCCGGCCCGATTGTTCACAAAATCTTCGCAACTGTGTAAAATTTGAATATGCTTTTGATTTTGAGAAACGGGCTGGATTGTGTGAGGAAGCTGTATCCTTCACGTTTCCCGAGGTTCATAATCAGAGGAGGTTTTTGATAACGAATGGAAATATTCAATAAGATCGTCATTTAACCAACCGTTAGAAACCAAAACGTCCACGAATTCAAAGCCTAGTAGTGCCACATTATCAACTCTGTTTTCTTTTTCGTTTTTCCGATCCGGTAATATGGAATTCGTTTTCATACTTATCAGAGAGATAATATCTTCTGAAGAAACTAATACACAATGATGAACAAGGTGTGTTTTTTTTCATTATTAAGCGCGTAAGCAGCCGGTTCAGCGCGTAAGCAGCCAATGAGAGTTATGAACAAGTTAATGTTTCTGAATATTCTTCTAATTATTCCAGCGCGTAAGCAGCCAGGAATGTTTTTATTGACAAAAATAAGGTGAGTAGATAGCAAGATGAAAAGAACAAAGGAAAAGACAGGAAGAGAGGGGGAGAAAGGGAGAGAAAGAGAGATATACAGGCAGGCAGGCAGGCTGGGTGGGGTCCTCTACTCCAGGGAGTGGAATCTGAAAATATTATCAGGAAATTATGTCATCAGTTCAGATCTTCTTAAATCCCTGAGTAGCTTATCACATATTCAATTTGATATAGGAGTTGCACTTGAATCTTCTCTACATTCAAATGTCTAACAATATGAACATTAAACAATCAACGTGATAATTCACTCAGACAAAATGAATTTTTCATTGTCTGAAAGATTTCCACTGGATGTCTTGAAGACCTCTCATGCGCCAGTTTTCACTCTCTTGAAGATATCTTCGTTCAAAAAAGATAAAAGATATCTTGGAGACGGTGGGAACTTTCGCATACGAAATCTTCAAGATACACACTGAGAACCCTCCAGACAATGAAGGAGTTTTGCTTGTCTGGATATTGTAAAAAATGCGTGCTGACTATAAAGTTCCATCATATTGACATAACTCCCTGGTAAAGAAACATTGCACTCACAGCATGCTCTTCGAATTTACTGATGAAGAATCCTTTTTGAATTCATTAGAGAATTCATGAGACACCTCCATAATGAAATGTCAGAATTACTTCTTTATAAACGTCTATATAGACACAGCTGTTAAAAACTTCTCAAGAACTCATTATAAATTCTTTCAAAACATGACGTATCGGGAGTACATTGGACAAACGCCTGTGCTGTATGAGATATATGTAAGTTATACCCAGAGTTTCAGAATTCTCCATTCAGATGTTTGAAACGTATTCTCTAGTCAAAGTGCAATAATTGTTCCATTCGACAAAATTCAATTTGAGATATGAGTACTTTCCGGTTTTTTTCCCAAAACCAAATCACTCAAAAGTTCTGTTTGCTCAGAATGGGTACAAGAAGAATGGTGCTAAACATGCGAAGTCACCCCAACAGCACATCCACCGACTTTGCATCACTATCAAAACTTGGTGAATGAAGTCAAGCTGAAAAATGTCGTACAAAGTGTTTGTGTGTGGTTCATCTTTGAAAAAAATCTAACAATGCTCTTATCTCAAAAATTAGGTTCCAGATTACATTTTTTCTGAAGAAAAGTTATTGCATTTTGGCTGCAAATGTGCCTCATATTCCTCGAATAATGGTCTGAAACACCCTACATATTCTGAATGAAAATCATATATGCACCCAGGAACGGGATGCTTGAAATGGACAAGCAATTCTCACTACTAGCTCCAAACATCTTTACAATTATTTCAAGCATGATTCCATGCAAAAATGAGACACCTTTTTCTTTAGGAAACAGCTCTGAAATGCTGTGTCTAACAGCATAGTAGCTGATGCACTTGCTACCTAAATTTCACATATTTCAGTGAAGAGAGAAGTTTCTTATTCTTGCCACAGAATCACGTCATACTCAAATGATACACAGGGGATATGCCATCCAGAAAATGGAATGTTTTCATTGATCATGGATACTATCGATGTATTCATGTATCATCCAAATCCGAAACAGCGAAAATAATGACACGTATACATCTCTGTCTCCAATAATCACAACTACTTGAAGTATGGATTAGATGGAAGGAAATAAACTTTTCAACGAACACACATCGATTGTACTCATCCATTGGTCGATGGAAACATGCTGCTTCTAAATGAAATTCCTCATGTAAAATTTTGAATGACATTAAAAAGCTCACCATATACTGATATTCAAATTCAGAACGTGAACGGTGTACTATTAGACAGTTATTTTTCCAATAATTTCTTCTATTCTATTGATTTATGGATTAAATTCACAATATAACCCTTCTTTTATGACTTCCGATAGAATGACATGAAGTGAGATGAAAACAAAACTTTGAAAACAAGGCTTTTTTTTGTTTTCAACAAACATATCGATACCCACGTTCTAATATGTCGTATCCGGTAGGGGCTGAATTTGCCGAAAAAACATTTTGCCGAATAGATATGATTTCACAATCGCTAATCACTTTTCAATGATCACTAGAAATGACTAGCGATTGTCCAATTATGTCGATTCGGCGAAAATTTCGTTCGGAGAATTCAGCCCCTACCGTCGTATCCCACCAAATTTGAAAATTTGATTTTTTCGCATGAACGATATCATAGCCATCATACGCACCTGTTGGTCAAGTATTAGAGCTCAAATAATTTATTTACTACTTTTAAATAAATATTCCAATATATCGTATCCCACACGCTGAGTTTTATTCATTCTAATATCTCTTATACTAATTGAAGTTTAACTTCCTTATGTACTAAACTCATATACAATACTACTTTCAGCCTCAATTATTATCATGTGAGTCTACGAGTGAAGTTAAAAAATTGAAATGGGGTAATTTTGTGTTTTGAGATGATAAACTGTTTTTATCGTCTCCTGAAAAATTTTCTTGAAATGGGATACGACGTTCCAGAACGCGGGCATCGATATAAACTGCTTCTATTCTCAATCAAGGTGTAGGAACGTTCCCCAAAACTTTGGTTCCGTGTCTGTCTCTCTGTCTGTCGAGATCTCTGTCGGACTATCAAGAAATTGCGAATCCATATTTTTCCCGTTTTAATCGTCCATTTGTGAAATTTTGATCATAGTTTTGGACCAAGGTGTCCCTAAAAATTTCAGTCTGATTTATTAAGAATCATTGGAATTCATTCTGAAATTCTTCAAGAGCCTCCGTTCCCACACAGCACATGAGGTTAGAAGGAACTCTCGAGAACTCATGTTGAATTCCTCCTTTTCCAATTGAATTATTCACGAACTTTTTCTGAACTGATGTGTCGTATGGATTGTTAGGGTATGAACGTGTTCTTTTCTAACTATCGTGTCAAGAAGGTGAGTGGAAGGCATGGTGTTTAAGGGAGTCTTGTATCCCCTTTAAGAAGGTAAAATCGTTGCCTATAAAAACATTCCATCAAAAGACGAAGAAAAATCTTATCCGGTTACTAGACGTTTCTTTCATTTCAATTTATAATGAATTTTGTAATCATTGAGAAAATAATAAGAAAGACTTTGCAACGGGATCCTGTTCATCCAAATTTCCTCTCATTCCATTCTAACACATTAGAAAAGAACAAAGGCCAATTCAATGTATTGATCGATCAGTTTGGAACGCATCCTTGAAAATTAGCAGCAAAGTTGGCTTATTTGATATTTATGAATAGGAAATAAATGTATTTCTTCAAAGTCAGGGCACACTTGATTTTGCTCTGATTGAACGTTCCCCCACTGGAGCTTGGCATTCGTTTCTTTTGTTAGTTCCTTCTCCATCGCGATCAATTCGTTCATCTGATTCTTGGCAGTTTTGCGGTTCTGGTCTATCTATACATCATGTTCCCTCCCCATATCAGCGATGTAATGGACGTAGATTCTACAAAAAACGTAAGTAAATTGATTTTATTTATAATCGTCAAATCCCTGCTGCAAATACCAAACAGAACCGAATTGAAATGAACGAAAACCGAAGAGAACCGAATAGAAACCGATTGATTTCAAATCTATTTCTATTCGGTTTTATTCGGTTTTTGTCCATTTCAATTCGGTTCTATTTGGCATTTGCAGCAGGGATAAGATGAATTGACAATAATTGGAAAACTTTCCGAAAACGGTGAATGAATCGCCGCAACAAAATACTCAATTGATTTGAATCAAGTTTGATTGATTGATTGATTGATTGGAACCTTATTCAATTTAACTAATTATTCTATTGCGACTATCCAATTGAATATTTCATTGCTCTCGGAAATTTTCCTTTCCCGTGTACATTCGAATTTCAAGTCATCAATGAATATATGAAATAATGATTTTTGAATCAATAGATGTAAACTGGAGATGTACAAATTGATACATCTCTGAGTTTGCATGAATGAGTCGATACATTATTTTTTGACAATTGATTTCTAAAATCCAAACATTATTTGAAATTTTTTGAATCTTCTCATTTGTTCAGCAGAGCGAAGATGGCTTTGATGATGATTTTTTTTGGAGGATGAGTCTCAAGCCGAAGATACAGAGACACAGCGGCAGACGCAGCCATCTTCGGAATCAAACCGATCAACTCTGCCTCTACCTCCACAACTGACCCAGCAACAAAACCGACTAACTCTGCCTCTGCAACCAACCGAACAACAAAACCAACCAACTCTGCCTCTGCAACCAACTCAGCAACAAAACCAGCCAATTCTGCCTCAACAACAGCACCCAGTTTTCCCTCCGCAACCATCACCACAATACCAACAGCAACAACCACAGCAACACCAGCAGCCACCACTCGCACCGCAACAACAACAGCCACCACTCGCACCGCAACACCAGCGGCCACCACTTCCACCGCAACAGCAGCAACCACCTCTGCCTCCGCAACAACCAGGACAACCCCCACAACCCCGACGCCATCCTCAGTGTGAGTCAATTGTATGAGTTACTTCAGTTTGTTAGGAAAATTTTAGATTCATATCACAATACTTGAGAAAATACCTGAATATTGATGTAATTGTTTCATTTTTACAGATAGAGGCAATCGTGCAGGGAGAAGAAGGAGAAACGATGGCTTCATGGCATTCCTGTGAAGGCTGCATCGTTCAGAAAGTTACTGGGGCAGAAGATGATTTAAAATTTACTGAATTTCAGTTTTAGTTACTTTTTTTATTTAGTTCACTGTTAACTTTACGAATTTGTCATTTATAATTGGAAGTGAACTTGATTCATGGAGTATCACTCACACAGTCTTTAATCATGAAAATATTGGAAGATATTTATTTTATAATAATTGAGGGAAAAATTCACATTTTCTTACAGACATCTATTTGTTGAGATTATCCTAAATAATTATCTCTTGAGATCTATGAATTGCAAGTGCAATTGACTCAAATACCCCATTTCAATTTTCTTGTTCAATCTTATTCAACTCATTATATTTACATAATAATATTTATGATTCCTTGAATTATGAATTGGAAGGGCATTAATCATTTTCTCTTTTTAGTAATTGAATATCCTCTCAAACACATCATTTTCATCTTCACCACTTCAACTTTTCTGAGCATCAATTTTCTCAATTATTACAATGTGCACTTCATCTAAGATCTGTTGTGGAAGTAAAACTAAGAACGATTCTGCAAATACAGTTTCATAAAGTATTTGGATTTCATATCCAGCATTGTAGACATTAAATATATCGATTCATCTTAATGTGGAGAAATGATGACTTTCATTCTTGTTTGACTCACTTCATCATTGAACACATATTCATAAAGTCACCCTTGACGTTGAAAAAAAGGTGAATTCTCTCCATCCAATGATGAATCTTAACTCTCTGAATCTCATTTTTTTATGGAACGCACATTCATGTAGCCACTCTTGACGTTGAGAAAGAAAGTGAATTTTTTCCTTAAGATTAGGATTCTTATTAAGAATTGAGACTCATTACCCGATGAAGAAAATTCACCTTTTTCTTCAACGTCAAGAGTGACTATATGAATATGTGTTCCATGATAAAGTGAGTCGAACAAGAATGAAACTCATAATTTCTTTACATCAGGATGAATCAACATATTCAATGTCTACGATGCTGGATATGGAATCCAAATACTTCATGAAACTGTATTTGGAGAATTGTTTTTAGTTTGACTTCCAGTTTGAGATAAGGTACACATTATAATATTCGAGAGAATTGATTTTCAGAAAAGTTGAAATGGTAGAGATGAAAATGATGTCTTTGAGATGACATTGATTCACTAAGAAGAGAAAATAATTATAGCCCTTTCGCATGATTCAAGAAATCATAAATATCATCATGTAATATAATGAGTTGAATAAGATTTACCAGGAGTGAAATGGCATTATGATATCAACAGTATACTAGGATACTTCACATTTCAAAAGAACCCAGAGAATCTATTATAACTTACTTCTTCTGAAAGGAAACATCTCATGGGATATTTGGTCCAATTGCTGCTATTGATAAATTCCAAGAGGTAATTGTTCAAGACAATCTCAATGTGGATAAATAAATGTCTGTAAGGAAATGTGATTTTATTTCTCGATTACTATAAAATGAATGATTTTCCCTATTTCCATGATTAAAGACTGTATCATGAATTATGATTTATAAATTGAGTTGACGTTCAATTATAAATTCGGCAACAGTGAACTAAATTCTTACGTCAGGTGCATTTCACTAATATGTAGGTTACTTTGCTTAGCGGAGAGTGGTCTTACTCTGATCATCTTCCAAGTCAGACCCCCTTATGGTCTTTGGAGACTTTTCATTCAATCAGCTTGTTCGATGTATCACCGGAGGCATCATTAGGTACTGATTATTTGTCAGTAGGTGTGACAAATATCTATAATGATACATCAAGCAAGCTGAATCGTTGACAAACATAATGGGTCCGGCTTAGACACAGTCCAAATTAGACCACTCTCCTCTATCTTTCAAATATGGGTTGGTATTTGATTCAATCCATTAGCTCATCTTCATCCTCAGGAACTTTCTGGATGGTGTCATGGTCAGGGTATTGCCATGAACCCATCATTTCTTCTGCATCCGTTCGACTGTCTCCATCTGCAAAGACAGTTCAGAAAAAATTTCTTCTGCATTCACTTGACGGTCTTTATCTGTAGAGAAAATGTAAAGGAAAAAGAATTACATCAATTGTCATATATTTTCTCAAGTATCATGCTATGAATCTCAGATTATTTCCAACACACTGAAATAACTCGAATAATTCACTTACAACAAGGGTCGCATGTGGGTTGCCCACTGTACTCGCTACTGCTCTGGGTGTGATTATAAAGTATTATCCTATAATATCATGATTGCAGATTGCAGAAGCCAGAACTGTTGCTAATATTACCATAGTTGCAGAGGTTCTGATCTGGAACATAAAAAATTAACCACAAAGTGAATTTCTTACACCAAAACATGTTATATTTTGTAAAAGACACGAAAATAGTGAATAAACTTATCTGATTATGTGATCCTGTCCAGTTTTTCACCTTCATCCTTGGTATCTTCAAAATCTTCATGTGAAATCACGTGCAATTTTTTTTTCACGTACGTGCACGCATAAAAGCACTCTTCCACTTCACCCAATAAATTTCAAAACTGTTTCAATTTTATGAAAATAAATAAACTCCATACTTTAATGGGAAGAATTTATTAAATCCGAAATTTTGTAACGGCGTGTGATAATGATTCTTAACCTTCAATCAAAAGAAAAATAATCTCTCACTCTCTCACAAATTTGTTTGGGTTGTATTAACATTTCAATGAAACATATGTCTTTGGATCACAGCTGATCGCGTTCAGGTTGTGTTCCGAAATTGTGTTATCTATTGATACAACTGAGAGTCGAGTTTCGGAACGAAGTCGCGAAGAAAATATTTCGAGGCACTGAAAAACGCAAATGAGAATCGAATCTGAAATATTATGATACAAAATAGAATCGAGGTCAAGATATCTCAGTGAATACTTCACCGATTGGATTGGAAGATATCTGAACCGAAAGCAAAAAATCGTATCTACTGAATGAAATTGGTTTATATTTGGAATACGTTATCACATCGAAACAATTCAAGAAATAAAAACTGAACCTCCAAACACACTGTAAAAGAGAAGCGGCAGCGACATTTGCATTTGCACTCGATATACAATTTATAATATTATATATTTATAAACTCTGGAACACGATCCCAGATAACATCAAGTGTAGCTCTTCCCCTAACGTCTTCAAAAAGAGGTATTATGACTTCTTGCTCACCTCCACCCTTTCTCACTCATAGACATATACTCCTTTTCAAGTAGGTTCATCGTGGTTCATCTTACGCTTTTCTTGCCTTCATCTTCATTCTGCGCATTTATAACTATTGTATCTCTATTTTATATCTGTTTTTTTCATTTGCCTTCATCTTCATTCTGCGCATTTATAACTATTGTATCTCTATCTTATATCTGTATTTTCATTTCTCACACCTTTGTAATCTCATCCTCACTCTCATTCTCATTTCATCTTTATTTTTAAGTTCATTCATTCTGCCTTCTTTTTGCTTTTCGGGCTGGGGTTCAATGCTGTATATATATAAGTATTTTTGTATATAATATCTTTGTTATTGTTTATACTTCTTTCTCAATTGTTCCACAGGATGTTCATCCTAGAACATAAATAAACATATCTATCTATCTATCTATCTATATGAAAAATTGTTTTTTTCACGTACTTGGCGTCGAGGAGCTCCCGCGTCTCTTGATTCCCTGACTTGTCCCTGATTTTTCCCGGTCTTGAAAATTCCCTGACTTCTCACGGTTTTCCCTGTTTTCCAGAAAGTGGCTACCTTGCCGGTGTAGCTCTTCAGCTTAGACCTTGGAAGTGTGATGTTCAACGATGTGTATTTTGAATGGAGAAAGTATTGTCGTTATCCGTTATCTTGTTTAAGCCAAGAATCACGACAAACTCAGTGATTGTGATCTTCTCTTTGTCATGGACAGATGCTAGAGAGTGAACGCTTAAATCCTCCACGGGAAGTCTCCACTCTGACAACACGTACAATCCCGTCAGAACCAGGGTGAATCTGTATAATGCGGCCAATACGCCAATTTAGTGGAAGTAGATTATCCTCTTTGAGGATAACCATGTCACCAACTTGTACTTTATTTTCGCCATCTCTTTTCCATTTAGATCGCTGTTGGAGTTTCGATGAATATTCGCGTTGCCATCTTGACCAGGAGTGTTGAACAAGCTGCTGCAACTGCTGATAATTATTCAGCCTATTGTTGGGATGTGTTGTACATCGTGTTGAGGGAGGCTCGTCACAGTTTCTCCAATTAGGAAATGGCCTGGGGTTAATGGGTCCAGGTCATTGGGATCCGATGACAATGGAAGTAGGGGTCGGGAGTTGAGTATGGCTCCTACTTGAGCAATACTTAAAGTACTTAAGCTTTCAGAAGTAAGATGAGCATTTTCCAAAACCCTTTTCAAGTGCAATTTTGCTGATTTGACTGTTGCCTCCCAAAGTCCACCAAAATTCGGACTCCTGGGAGGTTTAAAATGCCAATTTATTAGGTTGTAGCTCAAAAAATTCGAGACCCGTTCATTTCCATGAATATTATGAAGGTTAGAGCATACCTCCTCCAAATGGGTGGCAGCACCAGTAAAATTAGTACCGTTATCGCTTTATATGTCACGGCAGATACCTCGGCGAGAAACGAAACGTTTCAAAACATTCAGAAAGCAATCGGTACTGAAATCGCCTGCTATCTGTAAATGTACAGCCTCTAAGGAAAGGCATGAGAATACGCATAGATACGTTCCAAGAATTTTGCGGTTGTGGGTTTTTCCATCCTTCATTAATAGTGGCCTTGCAAAATCGACGCCAACCGACAGAAAAGGCCTAGTGATCTGAACTCTTGGACTGGGTAAATCTCCCATTCTATAATAAGCTTCTTGAGGATTTGTTTTGAAACAAATCAGACAATTATGCAATATTTTACGGACAGTGTTTCTACCGTTGAGAGGCCAAAATCGCAGTCACAAGGCTGCGAGAGTACCTCAAGCACCTGCATGCATATGCCGTATATATCCATGGATAACCAACAACTTTGTGAAGGGATGATTTGACGGTATAACGATGGGGTATTTGTGTTCGTACGATATATTAGCATTCCTTAATCTACCCCCAACTCTCATCAATTACATATCGTCTAAGAAAGGATTGAGACTGATAAGTTTACTTGAAGAGTGTACTCTATTGTTCGTCTTTAATGACTGAATGTCCTTGTGAAATTCCTGAGCTGGCACTAACTTGGCTGGTTCAATTGTGGCATTGGGCAATTCTTGATTTGATAATAAATTCCCGCAAACAGCCTACTGTTTATTCAATTTGCATGACCTTTCCACGAAACGCAAACAGCACGTAAAAACTCGTTAGAGCCTTGTAAAAGTGGAAAACCGATCAAAAAGTTCTGGGTTCAGAATGGTAATCGCGGAAATCGGTTTAACTTTCTCCAATTCAATGGGATTTGATAATGTTGAATTATCACCCTTCGACCAATAAGAACTATCGAGTTTGAGCCAATGGGGACCCGTCCACCAAATTTGTGCATTTGCGAGCTTTTCAGGACTGGTACCTCTGGACACTAAATCGGCAGGATTCTCTTCACTCCCGATATGATGCCACTGGTCATTGTTCGTTATTTCTTTGATTTCAACGACTCCATTTACAACGAAGGTCTTTAATTGACTGGGCTCGCAATTCAGCCATGATAACACAATTGTTGAGTCGCACCAAAAATATGTCTGATCAACACTAATAGCCTTCATTATTTTTTCATTTAATTCAACCAATAAAAGCGCGCCACATAACTTAAGTCGAGGGAGGGTAACGGTTTTCAGTGGAGCAACTCGAGACTCGGAACAAAGTAATTTTACGGCCGCCTCTCTTGTTGTATCAATCGCTTCAAAATATATGCAAGCACCATAGGCTGTTTCAGACGCGTCACTGAATCCATGGCACTCAATTTCAACACTTTCCGGTGTAATTACGTGACAGGAGATCTGAATAATATCTATGTTCTTTATATGCATTAAAAAACGAGACTAATCGGTAAATAAATCCAAAGGAATAGATTCGTCCCACAGTGGGGCCAAGAGCCGAAAAGCTGGACAAAATTATAAGGGGCTCTCAAATTCGCTCGCGACTTCGTTCTCTGGAAGTTTATGGGGTCACTGATTGATAATCCGTTGTCAGAATTTCAAAATTCAAAATGGCGGATCCAATATGGCGGACGAAAATTGAAAGAAACCATCGGATTTTCTTCAAACTTGGTGATCAGGGGTTTTCGGGGTCGCTGATCACGAATCTGCTGTTTGAGTTCCAAAATTCAAAATGGCGAATCCAATATGGCGGACGAAAATTCTAAAAATCATCGAATTCTCCTCAAAATGGGTACCCAACGGTTTTTGGCGTCGCTGATTACGAATCTGCTGTTTGAGTTCCAAAATTCAAAATGGCGAATCCAATATGGCGGACGAAAATTTTAAAAATCATCGGATTCTCCTCAAATTGGGTACCCAACGGTTTTTGGGGTCGCTGATTACGGATCCGTTGTTCTCATTTCGAAATTCGGAATGGCGGATCCAATATGGTGGACGAAAATTGGAAGGAATCATCGGATTTTTTTCAAATTTGGTGATCAGGGGTTTTTGGGGTCGCTGATTACAAATCCGTTGTCTGCATTTCGAAATTCGGAATGGCGGATCCAATATGGTGGAATAAAATCGAGAAGATCATCGGATTTTCTTGAAACTCGGCATCCAGGAGTTTTTGGGGTCACCAATTACGAATCCGTTGTCAAAATTTTGAAATTCAGAATGGCGGATCCAATATGGTGGACAAAAATTAAGAAAATCATCGCATTTTCTTCAAACTCGGTACTCAGGGGTTTCTGTGGTCGCTGATTACGACTCACGGTCTGAAATTCAAAATTCAAAATAACGGACCCAATATAGCGGACGAAAATTGTAAAAATCATCGGATTCCCTTCAAACTCGGTACCCAGGGGTTTTCGGGAGCGCTGATCACGAATCCGTTGTCAGAACTCCGAAATTCAGGATGGCGGATGCCAAAAATCAGAACTCCATTCATAACTTAATATTAAACAAGAACTGAACGGCCCATTTTGTTGTTCCTATTATGATCATTATTATTATTATTTCCAACATTGAATCATTATTAATATAATCATCGAATGATATTAACACACCAAATGTGTTAAATCGAAAGATATATACATTCACAATATATACAATAATATAAAAAACTGAAATCGTAATGGTTTTTACTTTTGCCACACTTTTTTACTCAGATCAGTCTTCTTCTTCACTCTCAGAGGAAGATAATGGGAAAGTTACGTTGTCTTTATCAAGTATATCCGGAGTTTTGATCAGGCTCAACACGTCTCTAGGGAGGAACTTTAGTCTTTTCTTGGGCAACTGTCTTTTACTCGATGACATTGGATCAGAACTCAAAAGGAACCATTTAAAAATGTCTTCATTCGTTTTTTCTCTACTGCATTTCCTGGAGTGATGCTCTCGGTACCTTTGTAAATGAATGTTGTTAAGATATTTGAATATAATTATGTATTCATCGACACCGTTAAAGCTTTTGATCTCAACATGACAAGCAAAATCGAGGAAAAACAAAAAGCAGCTGCACTTTGGGGTCATCAGTATGAAGTTTTGAATAAATCCTCTAATTCATAAGTTTACTTGATTCTCAAAATTGTTTTCTAGTCTATGAATTTATGTTTCCAGAGGATGAACAATGTGGCTTATTAATAAGAAAAAGTATATGAATATTCATAATTCCCCGAATTCCTTACCAGAACGAAACAATCTCCGCGAACATATATTCTCGTGGTTACCATAAATATATAGTTCACCTAGTAGTCAAAAACGTATTGTGCAATGTATCAAACTGATTGCGGTACTTGAGAAGTCAAATTTTTCCCTTCAAAGTGTCGAGTCCACTGTGACAAATATAGACTATTATTAAGTGATATACATCATTTTCACCTTTTAAAATCTTTGTTACGAGCCTCTTGTGCTTCCTCAGTCAATTGGCCTATAGGTAGAAGAGCAGATGCAATGATTTCAGGTCCGTGGATCAAAAACTTGTGCATCGTAGGTGACATTGGGTACCACGGATATTTTGTCGCGTAGTAGCGTGCCGTGTCTAAAGCGTAACTCCGAAACTTTTCAACGTCTATTTCATGGCCACTTGAAACGGTAGCTAATACTACATGAAGTCGTTGTATTAGGTTGACATCCACCCCTGTGATTTCGGCAGAAACTTCGGGTTGTGCGAAAAATCGCCTAGCGGTATTCCCATCATTTGAGTTCCCAAACCCTGGCTTAGGAACATCCACAATGAGGCCACATTTTTCTTTACAACTTTTCTGTACAACCTTTTTTCGTTCTTCCACCAAAGCTTTATCTTGTTTTTGTGCTTGCCACTTCTGAATAGGTAGCTTATAAGACAAATGCAGGAGGCCCTAAAAAAATCGTATCCAGCCGTGTAGACAAGACAAACCAAACTGGAGGTTTTCGGTTTTGACCGGCCTGGATACTATATCATCAATTTTGTTGAATTCCTTAGATGTGGCACCACATATATAGCACTTCTGGGTATAGGTTGTCTCAGTTATGGCATTGCATACCTTCCCGTCCACCATAGAAAAAATCATCTCATGTTTCACTGAAACATGTTTTTCATCAGTTCTGAAAGAAGTAGCCCTCAGATTTTCTATTTCATTATCAACCCGTAGCTTCTCTGCAACCGAAACTTCAGTTGATTCTTTCACAAACTCTATTTTGATTGGCCTACAAAATCTGGTTGATGATGGCCTTGGATTCTGCCAAATTATTTTTGAATTGCAGTGTAGGCGGAGAGGCACAAGTGAAGTAATGAACACAGCGGAATCACTAGCTTCCGAACTTCGATATGCTTGTTTGTATGAGGAGTGGCCAGAGCTCCCATCAAACCCCCATTTGGGAATAAGTACCAGGTTTTGTAACTCTTCATCAGATAGAGTTGACAAAACCGAATTCTGTAGCTTTAAAATACGTGTAGCTGTGTGATCAAGAAGTGTTTGTAGTTGCACAACAGCGCAGGTTTCTGTTATTTGAATAAATTCCTTGTCAGGGAAACACATGCGTTTGACCAGTTGAATTTTTTTATAAGGTGGAAATTTCTGCGGATCAGCTTCACGCAATAAGCAGTACTGATGTTTTGAGAGCTCGGCATCTACTAGGAGAGCTAGAGCATCTTCATCATTCAACATCTTTGGCTCATTTCGCTTGAAAGTTTGATAACCTTTCATATACATTTTGGCAAGCTCAGGATCAGAAGATGTAACATCCTTTACAATTTTTGCGGCTTCGATCTGTCCAGACGCTCTCAAACACATTTGTGTGGCGTAAGACAGCTCTGAGATAGGAGTATTTACTCTGATATTCTCCGTTTTCCTACGTTTCGTTCTTTCTGAACATTCGTTGAATTCAACAAGAGGTCTCCTCACTTGCGTGTGAACAGTTACAGAATGGGGATTCCTGAAAGTACAAAACACTACCTCTTGTTTTAACCATTCTTCATTATTTTTAAGAAATCGTTCTCCAGTCCTTTGAGACGATTCCCATCTCTTTTTAAATACACATTTGAAAGTAGATAAAAGGTTAGAGATCTCTGTAGTTTTGTTATCCGGACAACACGTTATCTCGATGATTTTTCCTTGAAGGAAAGTGAACTTTTCATCCAACGTAGGTAGAGGACTGCTCCTTAAAATATTGTACATCTCTCTCCGAGTCATAGATATTGAATCATCTTTGAAATCTACAAACGTTGTAGAATTCGATAAAATTCGCTACAGAAACCCCATGTGTTTCTAAAAATTTTCCTAATTTTCTTGGGTTGGATTCAACCCTCTTAAGCTAATTTTTTCTGCAGTCAACTGTTCAAATTAAACTACTAAGAAAATATAGGTTGTTGAAACACTCACCTATGGCAGCGGAATCCATCTCATTTGGAATTGTATGTTAACATTGAATTATTTTAAAAAACGAAAAATATTCACCAAGCTCCAAACTCGCACGCGGAAAAAAGTTCACGGTAACGATTACTAGCAAGAGTAAGAATTCGGTGACAGCTATTGCACAATTGTGATAAGCACCATTTGAAATCAGACAGATTACAACCAACTATTTACGTTGCCATGGAAACGATGGGTTAACATAAGAACGATCACCAAATCGCGAGTCATGATTCAGTTCACGGAAAGAAAAGAGATATCAATACTTGAATAACATTTATAAACATGTAGGAAAATGACGGTCACTTTAGGGAAAAAGAGCATCGCTGAAGAATGTTAGCAGTGAAGTTACCAAAAATTCGTAGTCATAATACTGAATGTTGGTAGTTTTATTGTCATTTCCCATAGTGAATGCATCAACTCATAGTGAATACACTACGAATATTCTCCAGCAATACTGTTCTTCTCTCAATGGTCCATCATCTTCCTAAATATCAATGATTTCTGGCTTTTGTGTACCCTAAGCCCGCGATGAGAAGAAAAACGAATGGTAATCAATCTCATACAGTATTCCTCGTGCAGCGAATGTACACTGGAAATAAAACACATACTAACGTTGAGATAAAATTCAAAGCGAATCTACTGAATTCTGAGTTTTGTGTCCACCATATTAGATACGCTATCTTTGATTCTTGGAATTTGACAACTGATTCGTAATCAATGACCCCACAAAACCCTGGATACCGAGTTTGAAGGAAATCTGATGATTTTTTCAATTTTTTTCTGCCAAACTGGATCCGCCATTCTGAATTCCGGAATTCAGACACCGGATTCGGAATCAGCGACCTTAAAAACCTCAGGGTACCGAGTTTGAAGGCAATCCGATGATTTTTTCAATTTTCATCCGCCATATTGGATCCGCCATTCTGAATTCTGAAATTCAAACAACGGATTCGTAATCAGCGACCTCAGAAACCCCTGGGTAACGGATTTGGAGAAAATCCGATGATTTCTTTCAATTTTCGTCCGCCATATTGGATCCGCCATTTTGAATTTCGGAATAAAGACAACGGATTCATAATCAGCGACCCCACAAACTTCTGCATATCAAGTTTCAGACGGATCTAAGGACTCCTCATCACTCCGTCTAATTTTTTGTGATTTCCTGCACAAAAACATGGCGGAATTGCTTAGGGGCAGACATGGGCAGCCGTTTTTTTCTGATGTTTAGGTAAGAGTCCCATCTACCACCTCCAATGAGTTAAATGACGTAATTTTGCGTAATTCTCTACTATTCCTTCAAAAACCAAACACATTTTTTCATTTATAGATATAGAAATTACATCCAATCATTGCTCTGTCAGTATTTTCCACTCATCAAATTGATATTCTCTTAATTTTTAGTGTATTCTACATAGTTTCAGTAATAGACTCCAATTTGAAAAAGTTAAATCGGTTCATTTTTCGAGATACAGCGTCTTTTTGAACATGCTCGTTATTTTACTGTCTTTCAATCACGCGGATTATACTTCAAGGAGGGTATTTTGCAACTGGTACACAAGGGCAGGGGAAGGGGATCAGATCTTCTTATATCAGAATTCCAATACTTGGGACATCACCTTACTTATCCCAAGGGTCAAATATCCCCAACTACACACTTCATTTTTGGGGTTTTGGCCAGCTTTTTGGCATTTGGCCCCACTGTGCGTCCCATCCTATACCCGACTGCCATACTTTCTTCATTATCCGCTTCGCAATTACCACAATTGGACTTACAATTCCCAGTGAGTCAAAAATCTGAGACAATGCGGACAATATAGATCGTTTAGTGATTCTTGAATGATTATATTATCGCAACGTATACGAAATTCAAATTGAAAGGTATCCCTTGAAGCGTCCCAAAGCAGACCTAAGGTTTTAGTATTATCATCAGCGAAACGAAGGTTACTATCGGAAATGGGTTCTTTGATGGAAGCTCATGTTTGTGGCTCGTTACTTACCCACTCACGCAAACGAAATCCGCCCGATCGCAAAACTGAATCCAAATCCGCAACCATTTTCTGACCTTCGGCTATCGAATTTACGCCCGTCAACAAGTCGTCTGCATAAGAGTCTGATATAACGGTCTTACAAACGTTTGGATATTGATCGGGACACTTTTTGGCGGTTTGTTGAAGCGCCTTAATGGTGAGGTAAGATGCTGACGACGTACCATAAGTCACAGTATTTGATTCGTGATGTTGAATTGGAATATTCTCATTTTCTCGCCACAAAATTCATTCAAACCTCCTATGTGAAGTATTTATGTTAACCTGACGGTAAATTTTTTCAACGTCGGCGCTAATCGCGTAAGTATTCATACGAAACCTAATCAAGATTGACAAAAGATCGCCCTGCAAAATTGGACCAACCTTCAACGTGTCGTTTAGCGATATGTTCGTGGAAGTTTTCGCGGAGCCGTCAGACACGACTCTCAATTTTGTCGTAGAACTCGACTCCTTGACAACTCCGTGATGAGGTAGATAATATAACTTACCATTATCATTATCCGAAATAGGTTCTACCCTTGACATATGATCAGGCATTTCATATTGCCGCATAAAATCCATATATTGGGCATCAAATTGCGGTTGCTTTCTGACTTTTATTTCCAATGATTTGGAAGGTTTCATTGCACCATCAAGCGAATTATCGAGCTGGTAAATATTTTCGTGGAATGGTAAGTTGCCCACAAATCTACGCGTATTATCTCTGGTCGTAGAACGTTCGAAATGTTCTTCACAGTCGAGCTCCTCTTCAGATCGAATAGGAGCATCGAGACACTCTCCTATACGCAAGAATCTTTCTATTTGATCGAGCACCTCGTTTTGAAGAGTGAAGTGACATTTCTGATTTGGTTGGGCAGCATTCATTATTCGGCCCGATACAATCCAACCCAATACTGTTTTTTGTAGCACGAGTTGTGTATTCAGTTTGATTTGGCCCAAGCACAAAAGATCCCAAAAAATGCTAGCACCAATCAAAAGATCGATTCCACTCGATATATGAAACGATGGATCAGCCAGCGAAATGTTACCTGGTATTTCTAAATGGGAAACGTTAAGATTCATTTTCGGCAAATTACTTGTAATTTGTGACACTACGTGAAAGGGTAATGAACACGTATAATTATTGTGAATTGATTTTATAGTAGCAAACGATCTGGCGCTTGTATTGGTAACAATATGATTTATACCACTGATTGACATATTGAGCTTATCACTTGACAAATTAAGTCTCTTATGAAGCTTATTTATCATGAGATTTGGTTGAGAGCCATTGTCAAGCAACGCTCTACATTTATGTGGCGAACCATTCGAGTAAAAAATTATAATGTTGGCAGTTGCTAATACAGGTTGGTTGAAAAGTTTCTGCGCTCGAAATGAAAGAAAACTGTTTTTGTTACGAAATATATTCTTTTATTCAATATAATCTCCTAGAAGCTCAATACACTTGTTTCAATGATCTCCCAATAATTTTATACCATCCTTATAATGGTTTTCCAGAAGCTCTGCAAAATAACCGTCTACAGCTGCTATGGCCTCTTCATTCGACGAAAAATGCTTTCCACGAAGGAATTGTTTGAGATTTCTGAAGAGATAGTAGTCGCTAGGAGCCAAATTTGGCGAATACGGTGGATGTTCAAGCAATTCGTACTTGAGTTCTTTGAATTTAGCCATCGTCAAAACACTTTTGTGAGCAGGTGCATTATCTTGATGAAAAATGATTTTTTTCTTCTTTAAACCAGGTCTTTTCTCGTGGAATTTTTTCATCCAGCTGATCCAAAAGGCTGCAGTAATATTCGGAGTAGGTTGTTTTACCTTTCTGAAGATAATCAATGAACAAAATTCCTTTTGCATCCCAAAAAACTGATGCCATAACCTTCTTTGCTGATCGTTGTGACTTCACCTGCTTTGGAGCTGAACAACCAGCTTCGGTCCACTGTAAACGTTCTTGTTTCAATTTAGGATCATGGTGGTAGATCCAAGTCTCATCTATAGTTATGAAACGACGCAAGAAGTCGGTTTTATTCTGCTTAAAACGCTCCAAATTACGCTGAGAAATTTGTTTCCGATCCAGTTTTTGTTGAATTGTTAACGTGTGCGGCACTAACTTTCCAAACAGTTTTTTCATACGTAATTCTTCATGTAAAATATGGAGTACTCGTTCGTCTGAGATGCCTATGGCATTAGCAATTTCACGCTTAGTCAAACTTGGATCTTCACTAACCATATTATGTACATGCTCAATGATTTCTGCTGTGGTTGCAGTTTTTGGTCGTCCTTCGCGTGGATCGTCTTCAAGGCTAGTACGACCACGTTTAAATCCACCAGCCCAAAATTCAACGGTGCGTTTTGAAGGTGAGGACTCCTTATACACTTCTAACAATTGTTCATAAATTTCCTTTGCTTTTAAACCCTTCAAAACAAAGAATCTCATGACTACACGATATTCAATTTTTTCCATATTAAGAGAAATCAATGACACGTCAACTTCAGATGGCTTGTAAACGAAGGATGAATTGACAGAATGACTTGTAACTTTGCATGTGTTCTCAGGACAGATATACCAACTTGAGAAAAGAGAAGTTTTGAGCTAGCAGTGCTATCTCTTGGTGAGCGCAGGAACTTTTCAACCAACCTGTAGTACGCACGAGTCTGATGTCTTATGACCAATATGCTCAGATACAACATGCGTTTGGAGCTGAACAGGAGTCTGTGTTTGTGATGAACTAGTTGAAGCTACATTTTGAACTTCTTCAATATCATCAACCGTATCTGACTGAATTGATCCAAAATGAAGAAGAGAATTATGCCTTTTGTTACAGATTCTACAACCTTTGGATTTGCAGTCCTCAACTGTATGGTTATCGCGTGAACAATTCACGCATAACTTAGCACGTTTAACTTCTGCAAATCTTTGTTTAACTGGTAATTGTAAGAATTTCGCACACGTATATAACTGATGAGTTCTCTCACAGTATTCACATTTAACTGATCCCATAACAGTATGTGAATGAGTACGATTGGAACCTGAGCTAGATTCAGAATTGTGCGACGACTTCATTTTAGCATTGGGATTTGAATCGATTGCTGAATTTTCAAGTAACTGACACCTCTCATCCATGAATTTAGTGAAATCTTCAAGTTTAGGCGATGCATTAGAATTCAAATATAATTTCTCCCATTCGCAACGAGATGCCTGATCCAATTTAGCTGACATAAGGTACATTAATAATGGGTTCCAATGCTCCATGGGTTCACTCAACGTTTGTAAGGCCTGAATCTGTTGAGTGACTGTGTCGTGAAGTTTCCTCAAACCCACACTTGAATCTTCGGAAACAAAATTCCAAGTTGAAGAGCGTCTTCAAATGATTATTCCTAATTACGTGTGGTTTTTCAAATCTTGTTGTGAGAGCATTCCAAGCAATAACATGATTCCCATCAGTAGTCTCCAATGAACTCACGACTTGTAGTGCATTACTACTAAAACAGGACTTCAAATAATGGAATCTTTTAATATTATTCAAAGACAAATTTTGATAAACTAGTGCAACAAAAGTATCACGGAAGAATGACCATTCATCTCATTCACCGTTGGAAACGGGTAGTTGAAGTGTAGGCAATTTCACACTAGCTAGTGGTATATTATCACCAACCGGTAATGGAGGATTGGAATTATTAGGGTTTGCGTTGCTCGGGCCAGGAACTGCCGCACATGCTTGATTTCGCGATCTTTCAGAATACATCTGTTTGTCACGCCCTATGACTTCATAATACACTTCCTCGAAACTATCGCGTTGTTCTGACTGAGCCTCGACATCCTCTGAAATAGATTTAATTTGAGCCTGAATGTTATCAAATTCCGTATATGTACTCTCAGCCCTTTTAATACGAGTTCATAATTCAAATATATTAGTTTTTACCGTGACAGATTCGAGAAACTTAGAGAATTTAATCAGTTTAGTTCTTATTGTAGCACGTTTTCTGATCAAACCAGCAAGTTGCTCTTCTCATGACATCTTTATGGTCATTTATTGAATACGAAAGAAAATATTACACAATGATATGAACCGCGTATAAAATTGCTATTTACATACCCTCTGTACGATCATTGGTCAAATAAAACCAAGATGAATGAGGAAGAGGAAATAATGGGAATAAGAGAAACTCACCAACATCTTTGTAAATCCAAATAATATCGATTCTGACGTTCATATTCTTACTGTTGTAACGTAGCCGATGTTAATTTGAATCCGAGTTGGTGATTGTAATACACTGTAGAAACAACGTTGAATAATGTCAAGTATGTTCTCCAATTTATATATCTCGAAACAGTCAAAAAATGTTTTGATAACCACTGTGGTATATAATGCGTAAAGCGCTTAAAAGCACTATTGAACACACGTTCGAAACGACGCGTTGTGCATGGATATATGTCACACTAAAATGGCGTCAAACGAACTATAATGAACACACATTCGGAACGACGCGTTGTACGTGTATACATGTTCCACTAAGATGACGTCCAACGAACAATATATGCATACGTATAATAATGCCACATCAGCATCGAATCAGCACGAATGTTTCTGTCGTAATTGTAGTATATATAATCGCTTTGAACGATTGGCCACACCGAATGGTTCACTTATGCGAAATGAACCTTGGGTTATACGAGAAAATGACTTCGACTTGATGATCTTGGCGATGAGTCTCTAACCAAGATATAACGAATAAATTTTCACTGTATATGTTCAATGCTGTTAATGAATACACGACTCACTCACTGAAATGATTCACTTAGTGAGAATGTTTTATATGAGTTATTGTACGTTTTCCCGATTCACGAACTTTCGATTACGACTGTCGACGCGATCGCTGAACGTATCCGATTACGGAGGACCAACAATGTACGGTGGACGATTGAAAATAATTGCAATCCATACACCGTCTGTGAGGAAAATTATTTCCTATTAAGTTTTCTCTTTTTGGTGTTAAATTTGAACTTAGTGCTCTATGCGTAATATTCAGATGGAACTTTATTCGTACAAATTACATTTGAGAACGGCGGAGTATTGAGCGTCTCGTCGTGATGGCGATATGAGACGAAGTGACAACGCGATGTCATCGAGCGAATGACGCAATATCGTGGCGTGACGGATGAATTCGAAGAATAGACAATGGCACTGAACATCCATCAATTGTCTACGATCCTGATTGGAGAAATTGACAGTAGCTGGCTGTCCGTCAGGAGTTATGATATATCCGCTATGTTTTGGCCTACAGAAAGATTGCGAATCAATTCGAACCATTCCCCTTGAGCATCCTCCGTATGATCCATTTGATCATCTGGATCGACGACTCTAGTAGGAGGATAGGACAGTAGTGGGCTGTCCGTGAAGGTTATGATATATCCGATATGCTTTCGCCTCAGAATTTATAAATTTGAATTATTTTCCTTGACTAAACCTTGTATGATTTTCTATTATTTGTCTCTGGTTCCAGTTGGAGGAACCAACAGTAGCAAACTGTCCAGGGATTATGGTATATCTGCTATGCTTGTGCCTGTAAAGGAATCATGCATTTTATGAATGATCCATCACACAGGGCTCACCTGTATATGTTGCAATTTTCTGAATGTAGCAAGTAGATTCATTTATACCTTCCTTAAACTTTTTCTGTTTTTTTCACAAATAACCTCTTCATCATTCATTAATTCATTCATTCATGGATTTTTTTTAAAGTTATATGTACAAGTATATATAATCCCAAGTTATTTGTTTGTATGTGATTGTTGTTCTGGGTGACCTGTAGTACCCTGTAATGTGGTAACCTGTAATGCATTCATTTTTCAATTATTCTTTCAATATTATAATAACCTATCAATACATCGCCTCATTGATAGGTCATTCTTGTTTACGTATTCGCAATGTATATACTCTATAAGAAAGAAAATGCATCTACCAATCATTGCATAGGTTACAAAAGACTGACAAATCATTTGGACAAATACATACTAATGAACAAATGATCCACTATTGGACATTCGAAGAAAGAAAGACAGAACAAATGATCTACTATTGAGCGTTCGGAGAGAGAAAAAGACAGACGGAATGAATCTTTGGAGTATTGGAAATCACCTCGTGGATGACAGGTCTTCGTGTTAAGAAGAAACCAATGGCAAAGAAATTCCGAAAAAATTCTTTGATCGAATGAAAAATAGGAACGTTTATATTTCGGTATCGGATGAACTGATCAAGTTCGTAGAGTGCTTAATCGAAAGTGTGTAATCGTATTATATCGTGAGAGTGCAGTTATTTCTTCGTGACACACAATATGTGTCGAGTTATTGTACATTGAAAATTTTTTCAGGAGGTTCGATCTCGGTTGAGGAGTATAGATACACGGTAGCGTACGACTTCTGCTTTCTTCACTTATATATAAGAAATACTTATACATTATCATTGAACATAGTTTTTTTAGGGTTTTCCTATATAATTAGTGTCGAGACGCTATCGCGTCCCTTGATGTCATTACCCAACTATATAACCCTGGTGGAAATTTTTGCTCGCGGAAGCGAATGTGGAAACACGTGAAACGTGGAAATGCTTCAATTTCTGCTCTTTTCGCGCTCAGATACGGTTTCGTTTACTCTTCCGCGTCGCTTCCCGAATAGCACACGAACTTTATATACATACTATGAACGTTCATAGTATATCTAGATGTATACAACATTCTGTTGCTACTAGGGTTCATACGCTCCATTTTCATGAGGGAACTAATCCTCATACACTGAGAAAAGAGTTTTGTTATATGAAATGAATACATTTATTTGTCACTCAGTGAGAAATATTCATTTGATGTCAACAATTATAGGAACTATTAACAAATATCACAGTTGGAACACGCAGGACCTTTTCCATATATCATTCATAATGAACAAATCATTCATTTGGTCCGTTTATTTCAAACTAACGATTTCACAATTCTTCTAACAACTTGTAAGTGACAAATGATTCTCATTTCATAAATAATGTGATTTGATATCTCTAACTTTCTCATATGATGGATGATGGCCAAGAATGAATTCATACAAAATATAAATCATTACAGTCGAATTCAAAATCTAGCTGGATGTAAGTCACTACACGTTTCATCAACATGAGATTCATTTTGCTGAAATGCAGATTTGTCAATAGTTGATGCGTCTAATTTATGACCCAGCAAAACATTTCTCCCCTCAACATTTCAAACATTCATTATGTTCCTCAGATGTAAACAGAAAGTTCTCTAATGCGTCGATTTCGGAAATCTTTTTGATGCCTTCCTTATGACCCTAGTAGAAATCATGGTTGGGAATTAGATGAGCCCCAGCTAGTTTTCCCAGATGTTAGGTTGGTTTCTAGCTAGTTTTGTAACGCATTTCCTAGCCGGCGCCCATCCAGATGTCCCAGGGAATTGCTAGAATGTTGTTCGAATTGGTAATAAGAAATGTGAAATCATGCGTTTTCTGTAAAATCACACCTATGAATAAGGTAACAATGTATTTCGACATGTAATCTCCAGTCGAGAACGTTGCTTCTGAGTTTATTTCCATGAAATAGTCCCGAGTGACAAATTGGAACGTTGGGGCTTCCTTTTATTCCTCTGACCGTGTTGATGGACTATCAATGTTACTGTAGGATCAGTTGACGCATGAAAAATCTACATAAACCAACTAAATGTTTGGGCACTAAAGTCAAATTGGCTGAAGTGTGTTATCCAGTTGCCTCCGCGTGGTCCCGTCTAGTCCGTGGATGGTAAATGGGACGCCCAGATAAATTTCTACCAGGGGAGGTCTGGGAGTTGACAGAAAGTTGACTTGGATCACATTCTGACAACTTCCAGACCTCATAAGAAAGGCATCAAAAAGATTTCCGACATCGACGCATTAGAGAACTTTCTTTCAGCATTTAGAGAACCTAATGTATGTTTGGAATGTTGAGAGGAAAAATGTTTACTCAGGACAAACATCATAAGTTTGGGACGACTGTTCACGTATTTGGGTTTGGGGGTCTGAATGTTGACGTATGCGCGGCAACCGTTATGTTAGTCGCGTATCATAGAATGAGCTGCATGTACGTCGTCTAACAGAAAACCGAAATAGACACAAAGATATCTTTCAGAATCCTGAAAGACATCTTCCAAAAGTACGAGGAGTCATGAAGAATTTGCTGAAAGATATCTTTTCGTATTCGAAAAGATGTCTTATGCAACATGAATAGACATTTGAGAGATCTCTCGGGGACTTCTTGAAGGTATCTTCAAGAATAAATTGAGAGGTCTAAAAGGGTTCTTCAAGATTCCTTGAAGATGTCTTGGAGAATTCACAAAAATGTTTTAGGAAAGCTTGAATTTATTCATAAAAATTCTAACTTGTTTTTTTTCCTCCTCCCTTTTCTTTCTATCGCTTTCGCACTACCATGAATTTTATTCTATCTCGATCCTTGAGCCCGTCCCAAAAAACGCCCGAACATTTCTCCGTCGCCTCTCAACTCTGAAAAGATCTAATAAGATCTGATTTGATCTTTTGAAATCCAAAAAAAGAAACGCAGTGGATCTCTTCGGATCTGGATCTGAATGAGATAGATCTACGCAGATCTCAGTACGAATCAAAGCTCACTTTGTAATCAAATCTCTGTCGATCTAAATAGATCTGTTAGGATCTAAATTGAGCGGCTGAATCGAAAAACTCGCCGAGCGCTCAAACGTGGGGAAAAGTATTGTCCAAGCCGTGACGTCACACGCCGAAATCAAAAGTTGGAATTTCGGAAATCGAAAAATACTGGGCGATAGGTCTTGAGAAATCAATGTGAGTATCCCCTTACGATTTTTTCCCTTGATCAATAGTTTTCGAGATAAAAAATAAAAACTACTCATTTTTTTGTATCAAAAATCAATGTTTTTCAATTTTGAACTCGTTCTAATTCAGTCATTTTTCAAGATATCAAGAAAAATCTGATCAATTCTTGTTCGTAAGATCTGTCCAAAGACGATGATGTCCATAGAATTTGTAAAAGTGATTGATGAATTGATAAATTTATAATCCAAAGTTAAAACCGTGTTTTTGATGCTTTGGATAAAAAAAGAGGCGGAGAAAGTATGAGCAACGAAAAACTTCCAGCGACAAAGTTGTTCGTTAATGTATGAACTATCTTTGGAAAACTTCAGATCGATTGGACTATTAGTTGTTGAGATAAAGCAATTTATTTATTATCGCGTAACGGAAATTTGTCATTTATTCCTCAGAAATGAGAAACTTTCTTCGTCCGAATCATTTTTTCCCAATATCAATAGTTGGTTTGTAAAGACGTTTTGAACAATTGAATTGTTCATGATGAAGAATCGATTATGAATTTTGCAAAAGTCCTTTGATATACGGATTCTCCGACTCAAAAAAAATAACCGTATGTCCAGGAATCGAGCGAATACATGGTTTGATGCGGACGCTGACATTCATTAGATAAACGACGCGAACTCATAACAAATTTCCGTTACGCGCTAATAAATCAATTGCTATATCTCAACAACTAATAGTCCAATCAATCTGAAATTTTCCACAAAGTTGGTTCATACATTAACGAACAACTTTGTTGCTGGAAGTTTTTCGTTCCTCATACTTTCTCCGCCTCTTTTTTGATCCAAAGCATCAAGAACACGGTTTTCACTTTGGATTCAAAATTCATCAGTTTATTAATCACTTTTACAAATTTTATGGACATCATCGTCTTCGGACAGATCCTACGAACAAGAGTTGATAGAGTTTTTCTTGATATCTTGAAAAATGACTGAATTAGAACGAGTTTAATATTGAAAAACATTGATTTTTGATACAAAAAATGTGTGGTTTTTATCTTTTATCTCGAAAACTATTGATCAAGGAAAAAAATCGTAAAAGGATACTCACATTGATTTTTCAAGACCTATCGCCCAGTATTCTTTCAAAATTCCAACTTTTGATTTCGGCGTGTGACGTCACGGCTTGGACAATACTTTTCCCCACGTTCGAGCGCTCGGCGAGTTTTTCGATCCAGCCACTCAATTGACCTATTCGGATCCAAATTGATCTACGTCAGTTCACACCTTTTCTCATTCAGATCCACGTAGATCTACTCAGGTCTAAGTAAATCTATTGTTATCCAAGTAGATATATAATTTAGTTCTCAGCAGATTTACCGCATTCCATTTTTTTGATCTGAATAGATCTAATTAGATCTAAGTAGATCTAATTTGATCTCTTCAGATCTAATTCATCTCCCAAATGTATGCTGGAGGGTGATAGAAACGTTGATAAAAAGTATACAGAGCTTGAACGAAAGGAATACAAAGAGTACGTGGAGAGGGAGTAGACACAAAAGGATCATATAAAATTCAAGAACCTCAATAAAAAAAAATTGAACCCCATAGCCAGAACGGAGCCGATGACTTTCACCATGGCAGGCGAAGGTTTTATCAACTGAACCATGAATCGTACTTGGGATCGAATTTTTGAAGATATTATTTGATGTCAGAATATGCATAATGTAAGTTACTGTTACTTCACACGGATAGTGAGTAAAATGGGATTGACAGCTTATGAAGCGGATATGGAACGTATGATTTTATTACTTCACAGCAAGCGAGCATCGCACGCTTTATGAAGGGAGAATTGAAAAATTTTTCGTCCTATACACTTCCTTCACGCTCGGTGTATACGCTCCATTTTCACCAGGATCCCTTGCTTTTCTTTTGATTCTACGGATATACGACGTAATTCATCGGTGACTGTGCTGTATAGGTTGTCAGATGCTGATACAAAACTGGGTAATGACTGAAGGAAATGACTGGGGATTCCTACTTGGGTTTGAACGCGTGTTTCTCAAAATTTTGTTTCCAATGTCGGTGACCAGGATTTCTCGGAAACAGGTGAATCGAGCAGTCTCAAATTTTTATACAAACTTTATAAATATATTTTCCACCAATTTTATCGAGGCCTTCTTCACACCGATGAATATTTTTCATTTTGTGAACAACTTCAAGCCGAAATTTTCATGGGGAATCGAAGTGGTTTTTTTTAAAAAATCACCATTTGGTTGAAAATTCGTATTTTACACCGGAAAAAAAATAATGAGTTACCCTTACTCCAAATAAGTTGCAGCAAGTAGATACAGTTGTTGATATCTGGATAACTAAAACAGGCGTTGGTTCTACAAAATTCAAATTTAATTTCTCTGACCTGAGGTGCTGTTACTGATTTGAAGTTGTCCTCACTATAGTTTTTTCACCGTTTTCTATTTTTTTATTACTGGGCCCTAATTCCCTCAACTAACCCCAGTTCATTCGGTAAAATAAATTATCTTCTTCAGTGTACTTTTCGTTCAATGAAATATTAGATTATAAGTCTATAGATATAAAGTCTATCGAATAATTAAGTCTAGAGATATCGTGTTCACCACAAGACGGATTTTTTGAAAGGATCTTCCGAAAATCGGTTTCAGCGGCTTGAGAAATCATAACTTTTGAACACGAATATAGAGTTCAAACTCTCGCCATATGTAACATACATTTTCCAATTGGTAAATTCAAAATTTCTATTCAGACGAAATTCATGAGAAACTGTTTTTCTCACCCTTTTGACTACATACAACCTCTTGAGTAACATCCTAAATAAATACAATGATATGTTTTGAAATCTCAAAATCAGGCCAGGATTCACATAGGGGCAATCTGGGCTACTGCCCAGGGCGGCAAATTTTCACTGGAGCAACAAATTCAGGAAGGAGAATTGAGATTTTGAGATTTTACTTTGATGAGAATCATGGGTCATATAAATTCATTCAGAATCGTATATTATATACAGATGATAGGGATGTGGAGTGACTCGAATAATTCAATTTTCCAATCCGAGAATGAATCCAATTGTCAGTTTTCCGAATTTTCAAGAATTTAATTTGATTCGGGTTCCCGACATCTTGTGAATACCCGATTTGATTCGAGATTCTTAATAGTTTTCGGATACACAATATGATTTGAATAATTTCAAAGGACATCAAGGACATCCCGTAAAAACGAGAGTATTACTAGATCTCTCTACACGAAGAAGATGCATTGCGAAAGATTACTCAAAGTTGAGTAAAACGGGCACGTAGTTGCATTTCGGCGAGATTTGAGATCCGATTTACTTCATTTTACTCGACTGCAGATGAAAACTCATTCAAACGTTATTATTTTCACAATTTGAGTATTATGAAGGAACATTTGTAGTAATTTTCATCTTCAGTTGAGTAAAACAATGTTAACTTTCAGAACTTGCCGAAATGCCACTATGTCCCCTTTTCACTTGACTTCGAGTGATCTTTCGTCTATACATTTCCTCCATGGACCTGAAATACTTGAAGATGAATTGATAAAGTGAAAATAAATCAACTACCTAGACCCACTGGTATACCTACCTCAATTTTCTATAGGAAACTGTGGTTCGCTGCAGAAAAAATTACGATTTATTACGGAAGATCAATAATTTCCGATGAGCGTTTTGAATCGATAATTCACTATTGAACTTATAGTTTTCAATAGTTTGTGTGGTTTTGGATGATTGTATAACTTTCTCACAGCTATAGTTTATAATATTTTTCAATAATACGGTTTATTTTCAATAGTTCCCCATATAGTAAGTTTTCTCAATATCATAAACGATTATTACGCTATAGTTCGTTCCACATTGAAAACTGTTCATACTATTGAAAACTATAAATGAATAGCGAATCACCAATTCAAAACTGTAGAGATAAACCATAATCAACTCGAAGTGTAATAGATCCGAAGTGCAGTAGACCCGAGGTCCGTCATCCCGGAACAACATATAGTCCTAAAGAACAATAGTTTGTTCCGAGCCGCATGTGAATGCCCACATAGCACAAATGTCTCAGTGATATCTCCAGAATGTTCTGGCGATATTACAATGTCTCCAGAACATTGCAGAAGATTCTGGAGATATTACTGAGACATTTGTGCTATGTGGGTGAAATAAAATGTGACTGAACCTTTTTCGGGATTGTTCCCGTTCGAGTTTACTGACTTCGGTGCACTGATCTCTACTATACACTGGATAGCTGATTTCAGGCCAATTCCTGTATGTCAGTTTTGTGAGGATTAGGAAACCGAGATGGCCATATGCTTGTGGGATAAATGGTCAGTTTTAGCGGCAAATTCAAATTGTTCAAATTTATTATGCACAGTGTATATACCACATTATTATATCGTTTTTTAAATTATGAAATAAAAAAAAAACATCTTCACAAGGTATGAAAATAGTGAAATGATACTTATTAAAAAGAGAAAGTAATTTGAAGGTGATGAATAATTATAGTAATATGATTTTATAAACAAGAATGAAGTTTGTAAATATAACCTCAAATAATTACAAATAATTATGAGTAGTTGTTACGTTTTCCAGCGTGAAAAAAATAAAAAGAATAAATAATTGTTGAAAATATAAGAACTATATTTTCGAATATAAAATTGTTATCATCATGAAGTAATCAGTCTTACGACTGGTTTGATGAAACCCTCCACCCCTGTCTATTATCCGCCAAACGTTTAATTTCTACATATCTACTACATCCCTTGTCTTGTACGATTTGCTTCATATGACTTGCTCTAGGTCTACCTTTACCAGTTTTACCATTCATTTTCCCTTCCAATATTGTTTTCAATAAACTCTCATGCCGTAATGTATGTCCTATAAGATTGCTTCTCCTTTTCACGATGTGTTTCAAAAGATTTCTTTCTTCATTTATCTGCTCGAGTACTTCTTCATTTTTGACTTTGTCTATCCATTTTATTCTGAGCATCCTCCTATAACACCACATTTCAAAAGCTTCAAGTCTTCGTTGATCAGTTTTCCCCATTGTCCAAGTTTCGCGACCATATAATGCTGTGCTCCAAACGTAACTTTTCAAGAATTTCTTCCTTACTTCCAAGCTTATATTTTTTGAGCATAATAACTGTCTCTTTTGATAAAAAGCCTGTTTCCCTTGTGCTATTCTTGCTCTTATATCTCTTTCGCTTTTGCCGTTCTCTGTAATTATGCTTCCTAGATATTTGAATTCTTTCACCTGTTCAATTGTCTCGGTATCTATTTTGATTCTCGTTCTTCTAGCTGTTTTCGCTGCTGTACACATCATGAATTTTGTTTTGTCTTTATTTATATTCATACAATAGTTTTCCAATAATATTGTTCACTTACTGACAGTGGTTCACTTACTTTTGATTACTTCGAAGCGTAGAATAGAAATACCCACCCAAGAATTGCTATGATAGGAAGCTCCTAAAATAATACGGTGGAATATCGAAGTAACGTGGTATATTGAGAAATATTGATATACGGTAAATATTTCTATGTGATAAATGTTTGATTCGATTGCATCTCAATTCGAACAGAATTTGAAATGAATAAATGAAATCACAGATTCATTGAGAGAATATATTTTGAGATTTATTACATACTAATAATCACACAATGAAAATGTTGAATTTGTAATTGGTGATCTCAGAAACCATTCAGCGATTTTTTTCTCAATAATTATGGACTTGCGGGAAAATTTTGTAGAAACAAAAAAGTCTGAAAATGAGTCAAACAATATCCTCAAATTTTTTCAGATTTTTGAAACAATTTTTCAAAAATGCCAATTTTTCCATTTTCCGGAAAATCAAAAATGTTATTTTACGGGTCTGAGAAAATTCGAGGGTATTCTTCGACCAATTTTGAGCCAATTTTGTTCCGAGGAAATTTTTTCTAAAGTCCTTAGAAATCGAGAAAAAAATGCTGAAGATTAAGAGTAAAATTTATTGTTTCCAAATAAAATTGTAAACATTTGTGTGGTAAATTTACAACAAAGAATTTCAGAATTACTTTTTTGTTGTGCGTAAAAACTTCCAACGTTTTTTCTGTAAAATTACTATAGAAATTTTTAACAGTGTAGTTGGCGCTCAGATTTTCCTTGGGTAAAGCGAGGACCACTCAAAGGCTATGCAATTTGCACACTGTGCAATAAACAAAATATTTGCTATGGATCAATGGGAAGATCTGCTCTTTCTAGTCATGCCAAGAGCAAGGAACCTTATATAAGAACCAAATTGGTATCAGAAATTCAAAAATGCAATTTTTTTGTGGTGGGATTTGATGAAAGTTCAAACAAGTATGCTCAAAAACAACAAATGGATATTGTTGTACGATATTGGGATAATTCTGTAGATCAAGTCTCGTCTAGATATTTATCGTCCGTATTTTTGAATAAAACAACAGCTGTTGATTTGTTAAATGCTTTGAAAGAGGAACTCGGAAGCCTTGATGTGAAAAAAAATTATTCAATTATCTATGAATGGCCCAAATGTTAACCTAAAACTCCTTAAAATGTTGTAACAAGGGCTTTTAAAAGAAGCTAACGAGAGACAAATTTTATAAATAGGTAGTTGTGGCCTCCATGTAATGAATGTCGCGTTCAAAACTGGAATAAAAAAGACAAATCGGGACATAATGACTTTCCTTAGGAGTTGTTATTATCTATTCAAAGATGACCCCGGCCGTAGAGGAGTATATATTACTCTTACCGGGTCTTCAACGTTTCCTAAAAAGTTTTGCGGTGTGAGATGGCTGGAGAACTCTGATGTCGCCAAATTTGTTTCGGATTTACTTGCAAATCTAGAAAAGTTGGTTGATCATGTCTCCAAAAATAAAACCATGGCATCAACAAAATCATGAAAAAACTTCAAGGAAGTCGCAACTGCTCTTGAAGACAAGCTTCTTCGTGCCAAATTAGCGTTTTTCATATCTCTGGCTGAAGATCTAGAGCCATTTTTAAAGGAGTTTCAATCAGATTCTCCAATGATTCCATTCCTTCATGGCACCCTTTTGAATCTGTTGAAATCGCTCATGGGAAGAATTGTGGGAGAAAATGTTCTTTCGACTACAGCTATTCAACAAATTGAGTTGGAGAACGAAAATTTGGAGAAAACCAAGGACATAGATATTGGCTATGCGACCCGGGCTGCGCTGAAGAAATACAAAGGATTTAAAGACATTGGCATTCTCCGTTTCAGACAGGATTGCAAAAAATGTCTTATCAGCGTTGTGGATAAGCTTTAGGAGAAGTGTCCATTGAAGCATAGTTTAACAGAAGCTGTCACTTTTCTGAGTCCGAAAAAAATATGCTTTAATCAAAACGAGGCCATCAAACAGATGACTGTGGCGGTAGATATTTTGGTGGCAGCAAACGTAATTCCGTCATCAGTGGGGCAAAATGCTGACAGAGAGTATAAGGACCTGTTTCACCAAGATAAGGTGAAGTTATATATGAAAAATTATGAAAAGAAAACTAGACTTGACAATTGCTTGATGTCTCTTCTGAAAAACCCCAACCACTCAGCTGAAAACTTGAAAACAGTTGTCAGTTTACTCCTTTCTCTTTCCCACGGAAATGCTATGCTTGAAAGAGGGTTCTCGATTAATGGAGATATCATTATAGAAAATTTGAAAGAAGAATCTCTTGTTGCTCAGCGCATCATATACGATGGAGTGATGGCTGTTGGTGGCTTGAATGAATTTGTGATCACCAAAGAACTGCTCCTATCAATGCGCAACGCTAATCAACGTTGGAAGGCTAATCAAGCCTTAGAAGATAGAAAAAAATTGACTCCTGAAGAAAAGGCTAAAGCAGAGGAGAGAAAAGCATTTCTAATGGTGAAAGAGCTTGAAGAGAAGAAGAAAAGACTTCTTTTAGAATCACAAGAAGAACTTGCTACATTAGAAGAAACAATAAAAGTACTTGAAAAGCACAAATAATTATGAGACTAACGTGTTTTTTTAATTCGCTGTGAATTTGTAAAAAATTCGTTTCTCTATTAATATGTTTTTTTTGACAAAGGAGGACTTCTTCTGTTTTTTAGTTTTCTCATACGATTGATGTATTTAGAAAGATCATACTATAGATCTGTTGTCGGTAGTAGTCTCCACCATTTTCTTGATATTATTTGAAACAATGAATGTTGAAATTTTTATTTATTTTATTGTAACATGTGACATGTTTTGCATTATAAAATGTGTTATTAGTTATTGCTTCAGGATTTTATTTGGCTTGTTAATTTTTCCTCGCATACTTCTGGACGTATTTATATAATCGAGCGATATTCTTCACTGTCATATTACTTCTATGTGCGTTTATTAAATATTTTATGAAAATCCCTACAAGCTGTGTCATTTTTATAAATATACCTGCTATAATTTCCGATAATTTTGATTTCAGTCCTGATTTTGTGCATCCATTTGTTCAAGTTTCGATAACAATTCCTCTTTTCACTATCTACGAAATTTGTCAACTGATTCGAGAATATTTAGGTGATGCATGGTTCCGTTTTTTTTTGACTTCATTCTTTCAAAAAAGATTACATTCAACGTTAGGCAAAGATAGAAGATGCATCAGTTGAATGCTCTTAGAAGATTATTTCTTTAATCAGTGGCTATTCGGAAGAACAAATTTTCCATTTCGAACAATAAGTTATACCCCAATCAACACTACAATGCATACCCGAAGAAGAATAAGGAGTGATCGCTATTCCAATCGCGTAGGAGCTACCAAAAAAATTTCACTAATTGTATGAAGTGAAATATACTTCTTCATTTTTTTCCGTATAAAGTATTCATCAAAAACTTTCCGCGATCTCTTACAGTTCAGAAAGTATTCATTATAAAATAACCCTGAGCTGTTATGCTACAGGGCTTTATTATTAATACTTCTATCTAGAGCTGTCAAGGATGATACGCCCTCAAATATTGAAAGAGGCGGGTAATTATGTGCTGACTTTTTTCTTAAATCATTTGATCAGTAAAAATTCAAAATGCATACCACCCACATAGCACACAGATACCTGAGAGGTATGTCAAGATATCTTGTAAATAAGAATGCTTGAAGATATCCTACCGGGTTCAGAAGATGTCTCATGCGACACAATCAGATCAATTGAAAAACTCCATTGTTTTCCAAGAATAACGGAATTCTCAAATTGTTCTGATTGCGTTGTATAAGATATCGTTTTACAAATTTTACAAGTTTTACCCTTCAAATTACAAGGTACCTTCAAGATTTCTTTGTCTGTAAGAGTATTCGTCCTGTATCGGGTAATGATTAGTGCGTACCTGAGATTCAACTTTGGATATGAATTTGAGTTTCTTCAAGATCTGTTGATATGATAAATCGAAATTATGAAAAAAATTTGTAACATTTGGGGATTATCATTTTGAAAATTCACTCATAACCAACAGAGATCACTGAGAGAAAACTGAAACTTATATTCAGAGTCTAATTCTGGTCGTAGAATTGATTATTATGCATGTGAAATTTTCGGTGAATGCTCGATTTATGAAAAAAGACTGTATAAGATGTGACTAATTTTTCCTGATGATTGAAAACCTTCAAGTATTTGCGTTGCTGATCTTTTACAGATCTAGTGAATAATCCACTGTAAACAACTTTTTTGATAAATGTTTATTTTGGCTCGTAAACCAAGGACAATGAAAAATTCTAACTACGAATACTTTCGATCCTCAGTAATTTTCACCATCAGTAATGTTAAACTTGCTTGATGGTGAGAATTATTGAGAATCGGAAGTACTTGAACTTGAAATATTTTGAATGACCCTGACTTACGCACAAAAATTGTAATTCATCCAAAAACAATTCTCTCAGTGTTGTTTGCATGTTTTTTTTCACAAAATAATCAATTGCTGATATGTCGGGAAAAACCTTGGAGAAGTCTTGAAAAAGTCGGGAATACGTCGGGAATTTTATTTTCGAAATTTAGTAGACACCCTGCTCATGTATCAAGAAAACAGAATTATTAGCAATATCTGAGAAACGTTCCTCAGACATCCGATTGTTCGATGTTTGTTTATGAAACGTTTTTGAACATTTCCTTATATTGGGCATAGGAATGAAAAATGATGTGTACAGTAGTTTGAGCCAAACAATGGAAGAATAGCGAGCAATAGCTCAGAAAACTGGATTATATGTGAAATTTGATACACAAAATCAAGAGAATGCAAATTTTTTCATCTACACATAAATTGATTATACATGCGCAATTGATTATAAACAACATCATACTCCGTCCATACACTTCAGCTTCAGCACTCCAGATGTGCGTAACCTTTCGAATATCGTTATAGTTGATTATTATCCTGACTAATCTCCAACGTCAGATCAGTAGATAACCCATATGAGTTCAACTGCAAAGAAATATGAAGAGAATAAGTTATATTAGGAAACGAAACAATATTAATTCAAAAATCATTGATCGAAAATCATGTTTTCGGACGACGTCTCAAAAAGTGAATTGCTTATGAACAAGAAAAGTAAAATATTCATATTTTTGCAAATATATATTTTATAAGTTTCCATGACAGAATTTATTGCTCAAGGAGAAGTTATATGACAACGAATGTTCGATGATAGCCAATTCTAAACCAAACAACGAGAAGTAAGTCATTTTCATCTTATTATTGTTGCAAATTCAGCCAAAGGAATCCGAACGTTTAGAATATCCTATGAAAGTTCATGGAACGTACTCGTATGTTTATATACAGGGTGGTCCATTTGAAGTGATATAGTCAAATATTTCGGAAACTATTGGAGATGGAAAAAATGTTCCAGATAAAAAGTTCAGGGTTCCAAGGGAAAAGTATGATGCTGACCTTGAAGAACCCCTCAGAGGTCATTTTGAAGGTCATTTAGGGGTCAAGATGGTTTTCTTGAATGAGACCCCCATTTTTTGTATCATGGCATGGGAAAGCTGGTTTCAAACCCTTTAGAAAACACTGGTCATGGACCCCTTTCCACCCATTGGGATGCAGGGTTTGGACCGTCGAAGTTATTGGTGAACTACTCTCAGCGCTACCCAGGAACAACGACGTGGACGTTGTAGTTCTCTGTTCCGTCCGTAGTGCTTGATTATTGTGAGTCCCCTTGCCTCTCACATGAGGGGTGCTTGAGGCTGTTACAATAATTGCTCAAAGTTACCCCCCTCTGCCTGGATACATAATCCCAGCCCTCACCGAAAATTTGTAACCGTCTTCAGAAACACTGATCACGGTATGTTGGCACAAACAGTGCGGATGCGATCGATCATGTCCTCCCCCGTTGTTGGTCGGGCCTTGAATACTTCGTCTTTCAAAAATCCCCACAAGAAAAAGTCGGAAGATGTCAAGTCGGGTGAGCGTGGAGGCCACGCAACTGGCTCACCTCGTCCAATTCACCTTCCCGGGAAATGATGATCAAGGTATTCTCTCACGATCAATGCGTAATGGGTGGCGCTCCATCTAGTTGAACCCACATCCTCTGCCTTGTTTGTAAATCCAGATCCTCAAGCAAGCCTGGTAAATGATCCAGAAATTCCAGAAACATGGGGTCGTCCAAAGTGCCGTTGAAAAAACGTGGACCGACTAAATAGCCATTGACGATCCCGCACCACACATTCACGCTCCAACGATGTTGGTTGTCGATTGCTCGATAACAATGCGGATTAACATCCGACCAGTAATGAGAGTTGTGTCTATTCAAATGCCCAGTGCTTTGAACAGATGCTTCGTCGGAGAACATTACATAGTCGAAGAATTGAGGATCGTCAACCAGCCTTGCTCGTGCCCAGTTGCAATATCTAATTCGAAGTCTCATGTCGTTTGGAGTGAAAGCTTGAGTTCACGTGATGAGGTATAGTCGATATTTGACATGCTTCAAGATTCTCGAAACAGTGGTCCGGGGTATACCAAATATTCGTGCCAACGATCTGCTACTAACATGAGGGTTCAAGTGAATGAGTCCCAATATGGTGAGTGCACGGATATCATTCTCATCGTACCGGTGATGTCTTAGATCTCGCTGCAATACTCCTCGTCGAGCCCTCAATTCGAGTCGACGGATGGTCGTGGGGTGTGCGATGCGGCGATCGGGATACCGATCCCGGTAAACTCTTGCGGCTTCGTTGTAATTATTGTGACATGAGCCAAGCACAAGTATCATATCAATAATTTCAGAGGGTGGATAGTGATTCATTCCTTCGATTCAATCGAATGGAATAAATTGATAAATGTAGATGATTGAATATGCAAAGGAGAAGAACGATTGTGATGGTCTCAGTTTAGAACCAGTGTTTAGATGATCACGGATTTCCGTAATCATCCACATAACCAATCATAATAAACAGAAATTCGATGTTTCTGTTTGTTTATGTATCCTTGTTCATCGCTTTTCTCCGAAGATCGGGACTGATTTCAATGCAGATCAGAGTTAATTTCGTTGGGAAAAAAAACGTCAGCATAAACAAACTGGGACACTGAGTCACATTGAAAGTATTGACCATACCACATAACGTCGATTAGGATGCACATTCGAACGAATGGAAAAATCCTCTGAGCTTCCAGACAATCCACCAAAGAGAGTTACACTGTAAAAAATTTCTTTGTAGATTGGCCAAAAAAATTCGGAAGTTTTTTTGTGAATGAGGGAGGACATGATCGATCGCATCCGCACCGTTTGTGCCAAGAGGCCGAGAGGGGTAACTTCGAGCAATCATTGTAACAGCATCAAGCACCCCTCATGTGAGAGGCAAGGGGACTCAAGATAATCAAGCACTCCGGAGGGAACAGAGAACTACCGGGTCCACGTCGTTGTTCCTGGGTAGCGCTAAGAGTAGTTCATCAATAACTTCGACGGTCCATACCTCGCACCCCAATGGGCGGAAAGGGGTCCATGACCAGTGTTTCCTAAAGGGTTTGAAACCAGCTTTCCCATGCCATGATAAAAAAATGGATGTCCGATTCAAAAAACCATCTCGACCCCTGAGTGACCTTCAAAATGACCTCTGAGGGACTTTTCAAGGTCAGCATCATACTTTTCCCTTGGAACCCTGAACTTTTTATCTGGAACATTTTTTTTCATCTCCACTAGTTTCCGAGATATTTGACTATATGACTTCAAATGGACCACCCTGTATATCATGCACGTTCATAGAACATTTCAAACCTTCTGGTGCTACTTGGGTATAAATATGTTTCACAGTCAATTTTTCAAATCATCACTTCAAGAATGTTTCAACATTAATAATATAAAAAAGGAAAACATCATTCAATTAATCCCATTTCATCTATTGAAAAACAGAGGTTGATCACAGAAAAGTGATTATTATAATATGCAATTTTGACATCACTTCCATCAGTGGCATTCAGCCAGTCATAAAATCAATATCATATCAATTTCGCCATAATAGGTGGGTGAAAGAAATTCGAAAACTGACTTCACAAGAAAGGGACTCAGATAACGCTCAAGAATCACTAATAAATTCTGAAGAAAAGAACTCTTTAGGACTGTCTAATGGAACTTTCATGTTTAATAGATATCTTTTAGACTCATGTCGAGTCCAAAAAATATCTTCTGAATACAAAAGTTTTATTGGCTCTGTTATGACCCTACAATCCTTAAGGAGTTTCAGAAGATTCTTTTTTTCATAATTCATTGATAACACACACACAAATTTTGTTTCTGACCTTGGGATCAGACTATGTGTATTATATGTTTTTGGGGTCGTTGAAACTGAATCCAATGTCTATTTTGCCCCATCACGTCAGGTTTTTGACATAACCTCAAAAAACTGATCCATCCCGTGAAAAATAAATAAATTGTCTGACCCTGAAATCAGACTACGTATTTTATATGTTTTATATGTATATTTCCATATTTTTCTTGCATAACTGTAGAATGAGCTGGAGAAATTGGCGCATACACATTTGTGTTATGAAGCAATACGGCCTTAATACTTCGCTTGAAACAATCGATAAAAAGTCTCCAGTCTTTTGCATCATAACAATTCCTCTTCAACTTATTCATTAGACCTTCTACATCAGTACAATACACAAGTGATGAATCCCTATCGTTCCAAAAGTATTTACGGAATTCGGATTCCCTGTTCCTATAAAGGGTGACTTCAGCTTTTGGTTACAAAATATTGTTGTCCTTGAAAAATGAGGCTAAGAACCCAGAACCATCTTTTCTTGGTGATCCCGAATCTCGCCCAAGATCGTTCAACTCAGACTGGGATATCAATATTGGACTTGACGATTTTTTTTGTGTTTAAAGAAAAATCTGTGTCACCGCTTCCGTTATCAGCCTAAGATATAAATTCTTCGTCCAGACCCATCGCTCCATCAGGAGCTGCTGTGACATTATCTATGCCACTTTTATCATCGTTTCATACAGCTATTACTGGGGCAGTTACTGATGAAACCGTGATGTATTTGATTTTGTTTTCATTTTTACTGTTCAAACCATCAATCTTATTACAGCAGAAAAAACAATCTTCTTCATTTTTAGGCTGTGTCCATATAGCTGAAGCCGAGTAATTCATATTCTCTTCATATCTATCCCGCTTCCAACGTTTCAACATCTGCGTGCAAGAATTGCAGATGATGTTTGGGGACCAGTTTTGTACTCCCACATTATGAATTCCTAAACCGAATATTTCCTCATAGGTCTTCCGAACATTAGCACTAATGATGTTCCGCAATGAACTTATTTCAAACTTAGTAAAAATGTGACAAAATATATTGCAATTACAATCACAGTTATGAGATAGCAGGACGGCTTTTTTTTTTTTCTTTTAACGTTACACTCTACATTGGGCAAGTCATCAACCAATGCAGAGCTACGGTCGCATGATAACGACGCCTGCGGGCTCGCTTTCCCACCCCGACCAGCCACAGATACTGGGTTTCCGAATCCCTGCATCGTAACAGGCTCCTTACCTGTGCTTGCCATGACGGCATGTACGCCGTCCACCAGGGACTTCGCCGGGTAACGGAATTACTCCATTGCCCACTGTCACCACGTGGAGGTGCCCTGGTAGCAGACACAGGTATAGGTCGAGCTACACAAGCACGGAAACGTTGATGGAAGAAACGGGAGACTGCAGATCTCGTATACGATTTCTGCGCAGTCTCCCGTTTCTTCCGTCAACGTTTCCGTGTTTGTGTAGCTAGATCTCAAGGTATTGCTCTGAATATGTCATCAGGGTGGTGACAGAACCGGGAAATCAGGGAAATCTCAGGGATTTTTAATATTCTGGAAATCTCAGGGAATTGCGAAAATGAAATTGGAAACTCAGGGAAATGTGTGGGAAGTCGAGTTTCAGATTGAGATTCGGTATTGCCATTGTTTTCTTTTCACTTCTACCTAACTTTCAACTGATTCTTATGAGAATCTCACATTGGGAATAATATGTATAAATATAATTTTTTGATTTTTTTTCTTATCAAAATGAAATTGAATGAAGGAAACATTTGACAATTTTTCAATACAGGGAATAGCTGATATCTGAAGGAATATTTATGAATTCTAATAATCAGTCAGATTTTTTTTAATTTTTCTAGCATATTTCGGGGATATCTCATTCTTACTGTTCATCTGTATTCCTCTAGTGAATAAATTTGAACTATTTTCTGTATTGAAAAATTGTTGATTGGTCATTGTTCTTTTCATTGAATTCTATTCTGATGAGGAAACAACATTCAGTGCTTTCTTCAAAAAATCATAATTGACCAAAATTTATCCAGTGGAACATAGAAAGTGAGTTTGTAACTTCCACTACACAAAAATTTGAAAGATCAGTCAATAACCTGATAGCATATGGAGAATTCTTTCTCAAGGACAAGAAATAGAATTGTTCAGGAACTCTTTTTGAATTTGATGAATCCAACAGGAGTTTGGAGGAGTTCAATGTTCGAGACATTAGCGGGTCCTGTGAGAGTACTGAAACAATTCTGAAAGTCCTCTCACAGTACCCTCATAGTATTCGTGAATGTCTCAAACATTGAACAACTCCAGAGTTCATCAAAAATTCATTAGTTCGAAAAGAGTTCTTGAAGAATTCTATTTCTTGTCCTTGAAAAAGAATCCATCGTGTTTCATCAGGGTGCAGATCTCATACGGCACGTCTACTCTGTAAATCCGAATCAGTGAATTTCACTGGCGCATCAGTCCACAGTGGACGACTCAGCACTGGTTGGTCAGTGGAATTCACTGATTCTCAGTACTTTTCACTGATTCGGATTTAGAGAGTAAATATGGCATCTATCAAGTATTCAATGGATGTTCCAATAGTCGTCTAATATTCATTTGACGTCCATTGGATCTGCATTGGATGTCGAAAATATCTTAGATATCCGATTCATATCCTTGTGCCGTATGAGATTTGGCTTGGTTTGGAAGAAGAATACAAAAAATGATGAAACACACCTCCAGAATACCTTTTTCATTTATATACAGTCACGAATCGCATTGTGGTTGTTCTCGAAAATTTTCACAGATACTTTCCCAGTAAACATTTTTGAATCCCTCTTTTGGATCACTCTAAAAGATACATTGAAGCGATCCAAAAGATGCCTCACAATGTTGCATAATACGTCTTCTATATACGTTCAAGATATCTATGTCCCGTAAGATTTCCACAAAAATGTTCATTGGGTTCCCTTTCATCATATGTATTGGGAAACAACCCTGCTCGAGAAGACCTATTAGAACCGATTAGAAGATTTTTGCCTGAATTTGATCGGTTTACGTCAAGGAAGAGGTGATCAACATCTCGCTAATCTTTCACCTGTATTCAAGTGGTCCTTACTCTCTTTTTAAAACCAATTGAAATCTATCAACCTCTAGCGGGAGGAACTAGTCCCAAAAGGGAGCACCTTGGGAACCGACATTTTTCTTGTTTCTCAGGGGGAATTTGGTGTGTTGAACACAGGAGGAATGGGAAAAAATTTTTTGAGTCACCCAGTCCTCTAAAGGTTAAGGAGGTAGCCTGGTGTAAAACATCAGAAACAAGCACTCTTTTGTGGATGTATTTCAGAAACAACTGTTGAGCATATAGTTTTGCAATTCGCAGCATTTATTGTTCGCATATTGAAGGCCTGGATTTAATAACTCGCTGAGCGCTCGAAAACATGAAAAAGTATTGTCCAAGCTATAATTTTTAGCGTGAAAAAAAAAGTTGGAATTTCGAAAAACAAAAAATACTGGGTGATAGGTTTTGAAAAATCAACCCGAATCTCTATCTGTCATTCTTTTCTAGGATCGATAGTTTTGATGAAAAAAAAATAAAATTGCACATTTCTTTCTACCTTAAATCATTATTTTCCAACATTAAATTCGTTCGGTCTCATTCATTTTTCGAAGAATCAAAATAAAACTTACAGATTCTGATTCGTGAAATTCCAAGGAAGACGACAGTGTTTGAAAAAATTGTAAAAGTTGATAACAAATGATTGATTTTTTAATCCGAAGTGAAACTCATGTTTTCCACGCTTTGCATTGAAAAATTGGTGGGGGAAGTATGAGCTACAAAAAACTTCCAGCGACAAAGTTGTTCGCTAGTGTATGGACCAACTTTGTGGAAAATTTCAAGTCGATTGGGTTATTACTTTGGAAAATACAGCGATTTATATTAACCCTCATAGTAACCCTTATTAGTGATGATTCTCACGTAGTTGCAGGTTGAATATGAGAGGCTACACGAAACATCATGTCCACCCGACTTTTCACCGTAAGTTTATATTTCTTGAGTTGGAGAATCCAAATATCGAACTACTTCTGCAAAATTCATGTCCCATTCTCAGTTATAAACAATTTGATTGTTCAAGACGTGTCCATACCAAAAAGTTCGGTATTTGAGGAGGATAATCGTTCGGGTACAAGAAGTTCTGCATTTCTCGGGGAGAGATTATCTATTCAACTCTTTTCTCAATATTTATTTGGATCATTCATTTGAATAATTCATCAAGAATCGAGTGTGTAATTTTTCAATTTTTATTACAAAATCTTCACTTTGTCGCTATTTCTGTGCTAAAAAAACATTACAAAACTACGAGGATGAAAATCGTTTCAATTTTTCGACCCGGGTGAGGGAGTAGGAGAAGGCTGATCGGATTCATTTGTTTCAAAACACACGTGTCCGATGTTCCGGTGCTTTGTTTATGATTCTGAAGATTCAACTGCTTAGTGACGTTATAGATGTGTTTTATTGTGCAGTTTGTTATGTACAACGTGCATCATTGAAGAAATATAATCCGTTATCGATACAATATTTGAATCTGTCGTAATACTTTATTGTTATCCATTATATTATCGTTGGTGAAGAATGTCAGGAGAAAATCATGCGCGAACTGGCAGAAAAAGGACGAGAGATGAAAGTAGTTGGAAGAATAATAAAAGAAAAGTTTTAAGAAATGAAGTATGCTATTTCTGAAAATTATTGATTTATGGTATAATGCTGTATGCATGAGCTCTAATAGAAACTAATAGGTGTCATTTTATGGATTCCAATAGTTTACTGCAGATTTGTCGTATCGTTTCGTCACAACCACTATTGGATTTTCATTAAGTTTTGTGTGAGAGACAACATTCTATTGATATTCATTTGTGCAATCAGAGGAATGGGATAAGTGCCGGTGGAAAACAAAATTTCTTTTAGAAACCCGTGTCGTGTTGTCACAGAGTCTATAAGTTTCTATTGGAACATATTGGACTTTTCAAATAGAGTAATCGGTCGTATCATGAATTTCATTTTTATCAAGTATATGTATCGATCATTCAACAGGGAAAAGAATATATATCAAGCTCAAAAAACGTGGTCCCAGCAAAGGTATTTCAGCCCGTGATGTTCTGCTGTAAGAAAGAATGTTTTCGCAACATCAGCGGATCACATCAACACGAATTCTACACCTCGTTTTGGTGTTCTGGAGATTACAATTCACAAAATATTTTACTGCAACAAACAATGAAAAAAACATCTTCAAGTCCGAACGAAAACGCTGAAAAAACAGTTAATTCATGGTCTCATTATTTCGTTTCTATGTACGGAAACGTACCTGTTTGTCAAAATTTTCTATGTCTTTTATTGAGTATTCAGAGAGGTAGATTTTCAAGTGTGCAAAAGAAAATTCTTGAGGGTAAGACTTTGCAAGATAATCGCGGCAAAATTAATCACCGTATTCTTTTATCCAATGATTTGGAAAACATGATCTATGAACATTGTTTATGTATTCCACATTCTGATTCACACTATGGTCGTGAAAGTTCTTCTTTGAAGTATTTTGATCATTCGGACTTGAATATATCTACCTTATACAAATTATTCATTGAATATTATAAGAACAAAACAGGTGATTCAAGTCTTCCAATTAAAGAATCAACTTATTATAAATATTTCAATCATCAAGTTGATTTTACTTTCTCCAAACCTCGCACTGACGTCTGTAATTTTTGTTTTGAGCACAGGAATAGCGATAAAGTTAATATTGAATTAGAAAACCATAAGAAAAGTGTAGAGGAACATAAAATTCTGAAGAAAGCTATGTTAGCTGAACCAAATGTTCTATGTCTAGAATTTGATTTCGGCCAAAACTTGCCTTTGCCAAAAATTCCTGTCTCTGAACAATTTTACCGTCGACTTATTTGGCTGAATATTTTTAATGTACATGTTCTTAGTAATCATAAGAGAAGCTATATGTATTTTTTCATGGAAGGCAACTTGAAAAAAGGAGCAAACACTGTGTGTAATTTTCTTTGGGATACCATACAAAAAGAACTGAAGATTGATTATTATGACAAAATATACTTGTTTTCGGATGGATGCGGGGGGCAAAATAAAAATTATTTAATATTCACTTTTCTGTCGATGTTATCGAAAAAATTACAAGTTGAAATCCATCATGTATATGCGGTTCGTGGTCATTCTTATTGCTCTTGTGATCGCAACTTTGGTTCGTATGGTCAGAAGAAGAAAAAAATGGAAACAATAGAAACGCAAGATGACTACATTCGGTTGATAGAGAGTGCGAGGAATCCGCCATTCACAGTGATTAGAGAAACCGACTGCATCGTGAAAAATTTTGAAACTCTCCTTCCGAAGAAAGTGGATGTGCCGAAAAAATTACAAATAAGTAAACCTGTGAAAATCATTTACTATCCAAATAATCACGTACAAATTTTTAATACTTACAATGGGGCACCGACGGAACATAAGTTAGTATCGCACATTGAATTCGATGAATTACTCACTACTGAATCAGCCGACAGGATTGGATTAACAAAAGAGAAAATAAACGACGTTAAAGCATTGATGCCTTACTTGAGTTCGGAAGGGAATAATTTTTCCAATAATTTTTTCGATAAAGCTTTGATAAAATGATGATAAAACCGATAGGCAGAAAAACATCTAAAAGAACTTTATAAAAGAGTGGACTGCGAAAAAAAAATTCCAGGAAAAACAAAATACAAAAACATTTTTCCGAAAAAGAATAAGAAATTGCATGTAAAAGAAATCTATGTTACACTTCAATTTATGTAATTATGTAAGATAATAAAAATTCCAAACTTTGTAGAATGTTTTGTAATAAAAATGCGAAAATTACTCACTCAATTCTTGATGAATTATTCAAATGAATGATCCAAATAAATATTGAGAAAAGAGTTGAATAGATAATCTCTCCCCGAGAAATGCAGAACTTTTTGTACCCGAACGATTATCCTCCTCAAATACCGAACTTTTTGGTGTAAACACGTCTTGAACAATCAAATTGTTTATAACTGAGAATGGGACATGAATTTTGCAGAAGTAGTTCGATATTTGGATTCTCCAACTCAAGAAATATAAACTTACGGTGAAAAGTCGGGTGGACATGATGTTTCGTGTAGCCTCTCATATTCAACCTGCAACTACGTGAGAATCATCACTAATAAGGGTTACTATGAGGGTTAATATAAATCGCTGTATTTTCCAAAGTAATAACCCAATCGACTTGAAATTTTCCACAAAGTTGGTCCATACACTAGCGAACAACTTTGTCGCTGGAAGTTTTTTGTAGCTCATACTTCCCCCACCAATTTTTCAATGCAAAGCGTGGAAAACATGAGTTTCACTTCGGATTAAAAAATCAATCATTTGTTATCAACTTTTAAAATTTTTCCAAACACTGTCGTCTTCCTTGGAATTTCACGAATCAGAATCTGTAAGTTTTATTCTGATCCTTCGAAAAATGAATGAGATCGAACGAATTTAATGTTGGAAAATAATGATTTAAGGTAGAAAGTAATGTGCAATTTTATTTTTTTTTCATCAAAACTATCGATCCTAGAAAAGAATGACGAATAGAGACTTGGGTTGATTTTTCAAGACCTATCACCCAGTATTTTTTGTTTTTCGAAATTCCAACTTTTTTTTCCACGCTAAAAATTATAGCTTGGACAATACTTTTTCATGTTTCTGAGCGCTCAGCGAGTTATTGAATCCAGGCCTTCTATTGAAGAATTCAAATTAATTTTTTGGTGCAATTATGCGCAAGTTTGAGCAAGGTACAGCAGCAAATATGGAAAAGAGTGAGAATCCACTCTTTAGGAGTGAAATCTCACTCTTGTTGGACTTGCAGTATTGTCACTCTTTAGGAGTGGATTTTCACTCCGAAAAATTTGGAGAGTAATTTTTCTGAAATGAAAAACAAGAAAAGGTGTTTGTCTTTTCTTGTTCTACGCCAGGCTTTCCCCTTGGAAGATATTTTCCCTCAGTATTTGGTTGGATTGTCCAAGTCACCAACAACCCCAATTCGTGAAATCGGTGAGTCGGATGATTGGAGTTCTGCTGTATTACTTTTATTTTGTCATGTATTTTACCAGAGCTGAGTTTGTTACGTAATTTTGTAATTTCTCACGTAATACACCTGGTTTCTGGAGTATAATGTATGTGAGGTCCTTTAACCCTCCTCAAGAGCAAGAAGTTGATTTTGCACGTAGGATACTCAGTTTTTTTACATCCCTTTAAAAAAAAACCAGGTGAGTCCCATGGAAATCCACAAGGGAATTTCTGGGAATTTCATGGGTACCCATTGATTTCCATGTGGGTTCCCAGGCAATCTTAGGTGTGACTCGCGGTGACTTTTGACGGGGGTGTCATGAACCATCTAAAATACTCGGGAGTATATTATTATATCAACTCTGCACGGAGATATATGTAGAATTGAATTTACTATGGTGCTTTGTAATCGGAGAACAGGCTGAACTTACAATAAAATTTACTATGACGAAACAATACGCATTGAAGAATTTTGTATCATAAACTGTCCACTCAATATTCGTATTGGAAGTCAACGCAAAAAATTATCAAATTGATAGAGTTTCAATGTGGAAACCCATCAGGGCCCATGGCTGAACCAGCATAGATATCAAAAGTGTAGATATCGGATATAGCACATTAGGATAGCAGAAGACTTGAGGCGGAAAAGAAGTTTGAAAAATAATTGTTTATAAAAAAATTGTGTAGACAATTTATTGAAAAATTGATCTTTAACGAGAACTGATAGGGCCATTCTATCGTACGGGAAAAATCACTGAAAGGACATAAATCGCATCATTATAAATGTCATGTATTTTGTTATAGAAGAATTATAAACAATTCCCTACAAATTGCATAGCGCATAACCCATGACCGAACCAGCATAGATATCAAGGGGTAAATATCAGATATAGCACATCAGGGTAGCAGAGGATTTGAGGTGGAAAAAAGTTTGAAAAATACTTGTTTGTAAATAAATTTTTTGAACAATTTATTGAAAAATTGATTTTCAACGAGAACTGATAGCCCCATTCGATTGTACAGGAGAAATCACCACAAGAACATACATCACATTCTTATAAATGTCATGTATTTTGTTAAAAAATTATGAAAATCATCATGAAGTAATCGGTCTTATGACTGGTTTGATGGAATCCTCCAACCCTGTCTATTGTCCACTGACCGCTCAACTTCTGCATATCTACGACAACCCTTATCTTGTATAATACGCTTCATATAACTTAATCTAGGTCTACCTCTTCGAGTTTTACCATTCATTTCTCCTTCCGATATTGTTTTCAATAAGCTATCATGCCCTAATGTGTGTCCTATCAGATTGCTTCTTCTTTTCACAACCTGTCTCGAAAGACTCCTTTTTTCATTTACCCTCTCCAGTACTTCTTCATTTTTTACTTTCTCTATCCACTTTATTCTAAGCATCCTTCTATAACACCACATTTCAAAAGATTCGAGTCTGCGTTGGTCCGTTTTTCCAATTGTCCAAGTTTCGCAACCATATAATGCTGTGCTCCAAACGTAACTCCTCAAGAATTTCTTCCTTACTGCTAAGCTGATATTCTTGGAACATAGTAACTGTTCCTTTTGGTGGAAAGCCTGTTTCCCTTGTGCTATTCTCGCTCTTATATCTCTTTCGCTTTCACCGTTTTCTGTAATTATGCTTCCTAGATATTGAAATTCTTTGACTTGCTGAACCGACTCTGCATCTATTTTGATTTTCGTTCTTCTTGATCTTTTGGCTGTTGTGCAAATCATGAATTTTGTTTTGCCCTTATTTATATTCATACAATATTTGTCTTGTAATATTTTTTTCATAGTTTTGATAGTATTTTCTAGCTCAGCACCACTCGTAGCTAATATAGCTATGTCATCCGCAAATCTCAACATGCTTACATTTTCACCTTGAATCTGTAAATTCAATGGCACTCGCTCCATTACTTCGTTCATAGCTTCTTGTATATACAAATCGAAAATCAGTGGCGATAGTGCGCATCCTTGTCTCACCCCTCTTCTAATTTGTGCTTCTCCTTTTTGACCTTCTATTTCTAATATTGCGGTTCGATTCTTATATAATTCATATATTATTCTCCTATCCCTGAAATTAATTCCTACCTTTTCCAAAATCGTGAACATCTTTTCCCAATCAACATTATCGGATGCTTTCTGTATATCTACAAAACCTATATACACAGACTTTTTTAACTCTAGACTTTCCTCTACTACTGTTCTGAGTGCTGAGATTGCTTCCCGCGTTCCCCTATTTCTCCTGAAACCGAACTGATCTTCTGCTAATCTACTCTCTATTTTATTCTCTATTCTCCTGTATATGATTCTTGACAGTATTTCCGAGGCATGTGAAGTTAAACTAATCGTTCTGTAGTTCTCGCATTTGACTGCTCCTCGTCTTTTAGGGATGGGACAATTTTATTCCCCTGGAAATCTTTCGGTACTTCGCTTATTTCGTACATATCTCTGACCAATTCAAACAGTGCGTCACGACTCTTCTGACTGGAGGCTTTGATAAGGTCCGCACTTATGCCATCTATTCCTGGCGCTTCATTATTTTTCAATTCTTTCAAAGCCCTGTCGAATTCTGATCTCAAATTTGGATCTCCCAATCCTCCTTCATCGATATCTTCCTCCCTCTCTAAAAGTCCTATATGATCGCTCCCTTTATACAGATCCTCCAGATGATTAATCAATTGTTCCATTTCTTCCTCCGGTCTTATCAATTGTCTCCCCAGAGAGTTTTCAATCTTACTGCTTCTAGATTTCATTTGTCCAAAAAATCTCTTAACAATCCTATATCCCTGATCTATTCTCCCTAAATGTAATCTCACTTCTATATCTTGACATTTTCCCTCCAACCATTGTTCTTTTGCTTTCCTTGATTCTCTGATCATTTTATTCCTCAGTGCCTTGTATGTCTGCTGGTCTTGTTCATTGTTCTTATTCTTGTATTTCCTCCTTTCATTGATTAAATCGAGAATTTCTCCTGTTATCCATGATTTCTCAGGCTGTATCCCATCGTTCTTCAAAATTTCATCTGCACATTGCTCTATGTTCCCCTTCATATTTGTCCATCTACTCTCTATTCCCAATCCTCTCTCTTGTCGATCCTCCAATTTTTCGTCCAACATCACTTTGAATGCCTCCTGTGTTTTTCTTTGTTGGAGATTCTTCAAATTCCATCTTTTTTGCATTTTCCTTTTCTTCTCCACAGCTTTGAATTTCAGAGAACATTTCATCAGCAACATATTGTGATAAGAACGGAAGAGAAAATAGAACAGGGGATCAATCATTTGGAAGACTTGTATAGAGGAAACGATGATACAGCACTTTTAGAGAAGGAGGCTGATGTAGATGAGGAAGAATTGGGAGATTCGATATTGAGATCAGAATTTGACAAGGCTTTGAAAGAATTGAAAAATGATAAAGCGCCAGGCATAGATGGCATAAGTGCGGACCTTATGAAAGCCTCCAGTAAAGGAACTCGTGACGCACTGTTTGAATTGATCAGAGATATGTACGAAAAAGGAGAAGTACCGGAAGATTTCCAAAAGAATAAAATTGTCGCTATCCCGAAAAAACAAGGGGCAGGCAAATGCGAGAACTACAGAACGATCAGTTCAACTTCACATGCTTTGAAAATACTGACCAAAATTATATACAGGAGGATGGAAAATAAAATAGAGAGTAGACTGGCAGAAGCTCAGTTTGGTTTTAGAAAAGATAGGGGAACGCGAGGAGCAATTTCAGCACTGAGGGCAGTAATAAAGAAAAGGATAGCGCTGAAGAAATCTGTGTACATAGGTTTTGTAGATATACAAAGGGCTTTCGATGATGTGGACTGGGAGAAGATGTTTGTGATCCTGCAGAAGGTGGGAATAAGTTATAAAGATAGGAGAATGATATTTGAATTATATAAGAATCAAAGTGTCATAATAGACATAGAGGGTCAGGGAGGGGAAGCACAAATAAGAAGAGGGGTGAGACAAGGATGCTCATTATCGCCACTGATTCTCAATTTATATATAGAAGAAACAATGAACGAAGTGAAGGAGGGAATTCAATCGCAATTACAGATTCAGGGAGAAAATATAAGTATGTTGAGATTCGCGGATGACATAGCTATACTTGCCACGAGTAGTACTGAGTTAGAAAATATTCTCAACACTATGAGAACAATACTGTTGGCAAACTATTGTATGAATATAAATAAAGACAAAACAAAATTCATGATGTGTACAGCAGCGAAAACACCTAGAAGAACGAAAATCAAAATAGATACCGAGACAATTGAACAGGTGAAAGAATTCAAATATCTAGGAAGCATAATTACAGAAAACGGCAAAAGCGAAAGAGATATAAGAGCAAGGATAGCACAAGTGAAACAGGCTTCCTACCAAAAGAAACAGTTATTATGCTCAAAAAATGTAAGCTTGGAAGTAAGGAAGAAATTCTTGAAAAGTTACGTTTGGAGCACAGCATTATATGGTTGCGAAACTTGGACAATGGGGAAAACTGATCAACGAAGACTTGAAGCTTTCGAAATGTGGTGTTATAGGAGGATGCTCAGAATAAAATGGATAGACGAAGTCAAAAATGGAGAAGTACTCGAGCAGATGAATGAAGAAAGAAATCTTTTGAAACACATCGTGAAAAGGAGAAGCAATCTCATAGGACACCCATTACGGCATGAGAGTTTATTAAGAACAATATTGGAAGGGAAAATGAATAGTAAAACTGGTAAAGGTAGACCTAGAGCAAGTTATATGAAGCAAATCGTACAAGACAAGGGATGTAGTAGATATGTAGAAATTAATCGTTTGGCGGATAATAGACAGGGGTGGAGGGTTCCATCAGACCAGTCGTAAGACTGATTACTTCATGATGATGATGATGATGATGATAATATAAAAGTTCACAAACCTCAGGGAAATTCACAAAAAGTACTCCTGGAAAACCGGGAATTCTCAAGGAATTTGAAAATCAGATTTTTGTCGCCACCGTGTACGTGAATCGATCTATGTGATGAAATGACGAAATGCGAAAGGATGCTTGTTGTGTAGAAGATTGTTATGTTGAAAACCTAACGTGATAGAGTTCCGGGAATATCAGATTTCGTTTCAGCGATCCCGACAATATAAGGAATTTGTGGTCTGATCTCCAGGCAGGAGCACTTGTTTGTTTGTTTGTTTGTAATAGTTGGAGTCATTAAGGTCATGTCGGAAATCTGTCATGATGGGATTACATTGACATCGAAGTCAGTTCCAGCAACCCCGGAAAGATATAAAATACATAGTCTGATCCCTGGCTCAAACAGTTAATTTTATTCTTTTCGTGAGTTTGCGGTTTCTTTGAGGTTATGTCAGAACCTTGATATGATGGAATTGACTACTCATCGGATTCAGTTTCAGTGACCCCGAAAACATATAAAATACATAGTCTGATCCCCGGCTCAAACAGTTAATTTTATTCTTTTCGTGAGTTTGCGGTTTTTTTGAGGTTATGTCAAAACCTTGATATGATGGAATTGACTACTCATCGGATTCAGTTCCAGCGACCCCGAAAACATATGAAATACATAGTCTGATCCCCGGCTCAGACAGTTAATTCCATTTTTTTCGTGATTTTGCGGGTTTTTTGAGGTCATGTCAAAATCCTGGTATGATGGAATCTACTCCTCATTGAATTCAGTTTCAGCGACCTCAAAAATGTATAAAATACATAGTCTGATCCCAGGGTCAGACAATTTATTTATTTTTTTCGTGATAATTCAGTTTTCTGAGGTCATGTCGAAAACCTGACGTGATGGGGCAAAAAGACATCGGATTCAGTTTCAGCGAACCCGGAAACACTCAATACACATAGTGTGACCCCAAAGTCAGAGACAAATTTTTTTTTTGTGTGTCTGTGTAATTTTCGAATATTATCGGAGCAGTGTCTCATTCCTGTCTTTGATTCAGATTTTGAACTTTTTTCAATCACTCTTCAACAAAATCATTTTTCAATTCTTCATAATGTTCAAATAAAGAAAATTCTAGTAAATTACATGAGAACATTCCCAACTTCAATTTAGAATGATAAAACAAGTGATGAACAAAAATTCACGAGCCATCCAGCTATGTGAACAATTGAGTTCTTTGAAAAATTAGATAAATCTTTAGACAGCGTGTTTTTGCAAGTAAGAACTTCTTGTAAAATATCATCTTCGTTTTTTGGGTCATCTTCATCGGTCAGTCCATACTTTTTTGAGATTCTTATATTCGCTATATTATCATATACAGGTGGATTATAGAGATCTGAAGTTTTCTTTCCACATTGGCCCGGAGCAACATTCAAAATGCTTGTTGCATCCATGGACTCGACATCACCATTGGTAGTTTGTATTTCATGTCTGATGAGTAATTTTTCATCAGCAGATTCAAACTGGCTACAAGTGGGGTTGGGACACCAACCTCCACAACTTCTAATCACGCAAAAAAAGCTCAAGATGGTCTGGACTCAATTTATACGTGCATAAATATTTCATTGTTGAAGTTTCGAGTTTAATATAATTGTCATGAACAGATATCACAGATATTATCCTTGTAAGAAGTCCAATAAATGGAACATATCTCCGGGTTTCCCACATTGGTTCTCCAGATACATTGGTAATCCCTCTCAAGTATTCATACTCAACTAGAATCTGAGGACGCCAAAAAGCTCCATTGCTCCTACGTGAAGGAGCTTTGAATCCTTGGGCAAAGGGATTACGAGAATTGAGGGAATAAAAAAAACGATCGATGCACCTGATAAACCTGACTGTGGCCTCACTTTCTTTGGATTCCTCTAATCCTAAGCTATAAGTGCAGAATTCAATTGAATCTGCAACGCTACTGCTCAGCGTTTGTGTGGCTGAAGCGACTTCCATTTTCATTGTCCAGTAGTGAACATGGGCCATCCTTAATTTGTTCCCTGCCCGTAATCCTTCTTCTTCTTGCAATTTTGCTAAACATACAATGTATTCCCATTCAATTAATCCACCCTCAGAGTCTTTCAAAATCTTATAATCTCCTAGACAATTCCGCATTAATTTAGGCATATGGCATGCGTCTAAAATTACATGCACTCTGTCTTGGGTAATTGGGTGTGAAAAAAAAGGTTTTAGATCAAGCATATCAAAATTAACTCCAAGCAATTGGAGAGTGGCAAAATGTTCGGACGGCCCATCTCAAGTCAGCGAAATAACTTCGACTCCAATATCATGGAGACGAATCAAACTTCCCCTGATAATCCCCGAATTAGTATTTGAATCTATTCCATTGATTAAAAAATAACCAATAGGAATTTTCCAACTACCATTCATTCATACTACCATTGATACTAGGGCATCTTTGGCTAATGGAATAGTATCTGATGTTTCCATTTCAGATCCAAAATCTACGTATCCTTTTATCTTTCCATTTGGAAGAACATGCAGCCCTTTTTATACTGATTTCCTCTATCATGAAACTGACTAATACTTCTTCATTTTGCTTCTTAACTTCAGAAACTTTAAATTTCAGAGCGTTGAAGCTTCCACTTATGAAACCAGGTTCCCCGTTGATTGAGGAATACCAGGATCGCAATGTACTTGGATGAGGTAGAGCATTGCAGAACTTGTTTCTTTCAAAAGCGTAGGCTTTTGGTGTGTAAAAGTGCAAAGTAATTGCGAAAGATCTTATGCTGGGGGGATATTTTCCTCCGCATATGCCTTCTCCTACATTTTTTGCTCTACTTCTCCGTTGGCTTTTCTTTTTGGAAGGAATTCGTCCTTCACAATTTTGCGAATCTTTTGAAAAAATCAGAAATATCGGCATCTGCAATTGCATCCAAACATTCCAAACCTGAATTTGGAAGTAATCGAGATTCACGTAACTCACGTACAATATCCTTCAACGAAAATATGATTTCCTTCATCCGTTTGATGCGTTGTTTGTCAATCATGGATCCTTCTTGTGATACGGATATTTCCTTCCGTGCCAAGACTAATTTTTTTTTCAATGTCCGTGGCGAAGTTTCATAAGAATTATGAAAGTAGCATATTTTGCAGGTGGAGATTGTTGGTGCTCATGGACAGTTGGAAAAGTATTTTCAGATGTATTACTCATTGAAATGTCACGTTTTCTCGTCATCGGGAACGTTTCTGAATAAATCAAAGAATTCAATTATTAATATGTTGAATTTCATTAGCATATGTTGATTATAATTATCAATGAAATATACTGCTTAGTCCTCCCATAATATTAGCTACCATAACATATCACTTTCTCTCATTTAAAGATATGGACATTCAAATGATCATCAAATCTTCATTGAACATCCATTCACCTCAAAACAGGATTTTCCTGCATATTCAACATTCTATTTGAAGATTGTAGTAATTGAATGAAACGAATGTCTCATCTTATTATCATTAAACAAATGCTACCACATTAGTAAGTAATAGGTTCAGTAAATATCAAGGTTCTATACTACTAATTTGAATATATTGAAGTGATGTTTGATTTTTTATGGTTTTAAACAGTAATTTATATAACATTTCCGTAACAATTAGTGGTTTCTCTAACAACACTCGGGGTTTTTGTAACGCCCTGAGAATATCCAAATATGTTCAAAACATTTTCAGAAAGTTTTGAAAACGTTCAAGGAACTTTATCCCGTTTTGGTTTCATATTATGGGAGACATAATATTTGGAATTGATTATCATCTTACCGATACATCGATAAGCCACATTTGTGTCTAAATCCTCACTGTAAGTGGGAGTAGGTTTTTTGATTGGAGTATCGTCGGCCGTTTGAATAGTTTGCAACGAACTCCGTTTTGATACGTTATCCGTTATTCTTGTCGAAGGCAAATCAGAGGAATCTGTTGGTTTGATTTTGAGAACATAATACTGGGTGAGGCATATTATAAAAAAACATCTTCTTTTCAACCTTTAAACGGTAATATCCGTTTCACAGAACACTACCAAAACTTGATTGAATCATCTTCCAGTATCATGAAATCTAGTAATTCTCGTTTCTGCACAGAGAAAACTGGTGTAGTAAAATATGGCAAACATTTGGTCACTACAATCAATCGCATCGTTTTTCGAATCAGACGTATCGTTGGTTCAAGTAAGCGTATCGCAATTTCGATTGAGCCGGTGAGTTCTGATGATTATGCAGTTTGGTCTGTCCATATTTCACTATTCCTTTTTCTCCGTGTATGGGATGCTCTCGGAACCCCCAAATGTTTCGGAAACACAAAACTATCCTGATCTCCGAATCCCCAGGTAACAAATGTTGTACAATGAGAATACTTTGCCAAATTTGTCATGAATAATTGGTTTTTACTGAAGCTTTCTGTTGCACGGAGAAAAAAGAATAGTGATAATCACTAAGCGAATAGTAAAATATGGACAGACCAAACTGCGCAATCAAAATAACTGAACCACTCAATCGAAATTACGATAAGCTTAGTTGAACCAACGATGCGTTCAGTCAGAATAACGATGCGATTGATTGGAGGGACCAAATGTTTGGTCCGTCCATATTTCACTATACCAGTTTCCTCCGTGTGCTAAAAATTTTAATTGAATTTTCCGAATAAATTCATCATTGCCGATTGGATATAATGAATTGATGAATAGCTGCAATAAATGCATGAATGATCAAATGGATCAAGTTTGAGACTAAGATTTTCGATTACCAATTTGATAACTTCATTTTTAGTGAAATTGAAATTGATGAGTTATACTTTTTCAATATGAAACATTTCGAAACAGTACTACTGACTTGAATTCACAGTGTGTCAAAGTCAGTAGTAGTGAAGAGACATAAACAGGATGTCTGCTCCTGGAATTTCCCGTTTGTTTCATTGGCTGCTGTATTTAACACAATGTTGTGATTGATCAGTTCCACTAGAATTACAGGTTGGTGAACACCTTGTTGGCCCTGTTGAAAAAACCGAGTTGAGTTCCAGCTAGGTTCGACCAGGCTGGGTAGCACCAGTAGGAATTTGATGATGTGGTCGAACCATGTGAGGTAGGCTCATGCTGCGTAGGATCAACCTACATGGAAACAGGTTGGTCCTTCCTAGGCTGGTACTACCTAATACACTGAAAGAATTTTATTTGAAAAATTACCGTGAAATTTCAGTGATCGGGGGACGAGGAGGAATTTTTTTGAATATCATTGTGCATTTTGTGAAACTTTTAGAGGATATCACTTTCGACGGTTTGAAAACTCACTCATTTTTACAGGCTGCACGGTGATTTTTTGAAGAATTGTTACTTGTCCTCCGAGTGCTGGAATTTCACGGTAATTTTTACTATAAAATTCTTCAAGTGTATAATAGAGTGGAGTGAAATGAGAAAGAATTCTCCGATTCAAATGCCTGACCTAGCAAAAGGTGCTTCAGATTCCAACAAAAAACATGCTAGAAAAAATTCTCTCATTCATCGATATTTGACCCTCGCGCAACACATTCAAAATTTACAAGAAAACCCATTTTTCTACCGTTTTATGAGTAGCGTCCAACTTCGAAATAGCTACTTTTTCCATGTTATGCTTCTGATGCTAATTGTTTTTGCTTATCATAGTATCTGAATTGACCAATAATTGATTCATATTGTGCCAAGATTTGGTACGTAGTAATATTCATTGTATTGAATTCGCCTCCTTTACCTCGTCATATCATATGAATGGATTGAGGTTGATATTTCACGTGTAAGAGAGTTCAAAAGCGAGTGGATTTTAGAAAACTTCATTCCAATGAATAGCGATAATTGTCGAGGATTTATTTTCGTTGCTGGATTTGGTTGTAGGTTTCGAAAATACTTTGTAATATTCTAGTTTGAATCGATTTCCAAATAGTAATATTGTTGGTTCTTCTTTCCGGTCCAACTTTTGATTTGATTTGATTCGATTTATTTTACGGGCTAAGACGTCCTTGAGGTACAAAAGTATGTAAACAATATCATGGCGGTTAACAAAAGAAAATTTTCAAATAAAGTACTAAAAAGTAAATTACAATAAGACACGGTGTAAATTATTACGAACCTCAAAGTATAGATATGGAATAATACATAAATTATAATCCCACACTCTTCTTAGAGAAAGCCTTCTGGGCCGATTTTTTGAAGATTGATACTGACCCCGAAAAGAAATCAAGATCATCTTTATATGAGTTTGCCAAGCAACAGATGCGGTTGACTGGATCAGAATAAAAATAATGTGAAGTGAACATCGGAATATTGGAAAGCGAAGGCTTTCGTAGAGTTCTAGATGGTACATTGAAGTTTAAAAGAGAGAGTAGTTCAGGACAGCTGATTTGACCATTAATGATTTTGAAAATGAAAACGAGATCGTCAACCAACCTACGAGCTTCAAGCGTGGTCATGTCAAACGATCTCATTAACGGTCCATAATCATGACAGGACACGGCCATGGGAGTGAAATTTTTAAAAGCTAAGAAACGCAAAAACTTGTGCTGAACTCTCTCAATCAGTTTACAATATTTATCTTGGTGAGGCGACCAGATCTGGGACGCATATTCTAAATTAGGCCTGACAAGAGCATTGTATAGTGTCAAGGGTGTTGAGGGTTCTGTGAAGTCTTTAGACATACGCTTCAGAAATCCGAGTTGCTTCATAGCCGTATTAACCATATTTTGATAATGCATAGTGAAATTGAACTTAGAATCAATTATAGTTCCTAAATCATGCATACTCTGAACAACCTCTAAGCTAGACCCGTTCAATTCATATGAGAACATGACTGGTTGCATCTTACGCGAAAGTCTCATTACTTTACACTTCGATATATTCAGTTGCAGTTTATCCAAGGCACACCATGATTCCAACCTATGCAAATCGGATTGTAATGCGATGATAAGCGTATGATAAGATTCTCAAGAATAATTTCAAATCATCCGCGAAAAGTGAAAATTTAACATGCTTAAAATTGTTACCAATATCATTAATAAACAAAATAAATAGCAATGGGCCTGAATGCGACCCTTGCGGAACACCTGATTGTACATTGATAGACCTTGAGATGAAATTCTTAACCTTAACAGTTTGAGTTCTATTCGTAAGATAGCTTCTCATCCAATTAAGAATATCTCCACGGAAACCAAGGCGGTATAATTTAGATAAGAGAATATTATGATCTACAGTATCAAAGACTTTTGTGAAATCAGTATAAACTGTATCTACCTGACCGTTATTATCCAAAACTCTTGATACATAGTTACAATAAATAGCCAAGTTGGTGATAGTTGAACGACCAGGCATAAAACCATGGTGCATATTCGAAATGACGCCAGAAAACAGTGGAGATATTATATCAGTTACCAAGCTTTCAAATAGTTTGGGAATTGCACTTATGATAGATATTGGCCTGTAATTTTTCACATCTGCTCTGCAACCAGCCTTAAAAATCGGCGAGACCAAACTATTTTTCCAGCGGGTAGGAAAATGACCAGAAGATAAGAAGGCGTTGAGAATCAACCACAGTGGTCGTGATAATATGTAGCTGCAGGATTTCAAAAACAAAGGGGAAATCCCATCATCGCCAGGACCCTTATTGATATCCAAAGAGTTGATTCCCATAAGCACCGTTCCAATGTTAATATAGAGATCAGAGATATCCAAATCAGAGTTGGATTCTAAATTAGGAGTCAGATCATTGTGAGAAACATAAACAGACTCAAAGTGAGCAGCAAACAAGTCAGCAATTTCACGCCCAGAGGTAACTGAGATTCCATCCATAACCATTTTACCCGGAATACCATTGTCGGATCGACGAGAATTGACATAGTTCCAAAAGCCTTTGATACTATGAGGAATTTGCAATTCCGTTGAGCGAACATAATCATTATAACACTTATCCACTAATTTTTTACATTGAGCACGCAAATCAGAGAAAACATGATAATCTTGTATCCGATTATATTTCTTATACATACAATGTGCTTCTTCCTTGGCACGTATCAGATCGATCAACTGTTTAGAAAACCATCTAGGGTATTTGGAATCACGAGAATAACATTTAGGAACGTACAAATCAATTGCGTAATTCATAATCTCATACAAACACTCAACCGCATCATCAATAGTCAGAACACTAAGTAATGAATCCCAAGGGATTTGATTGAAAAAATTTCGAATCGCAGTATAATCACCCAAATTGAAATTATAACGAAAAATATTATCTCGCGGAAGATAATTGATTGAAACCACATCCAGTATAGGAAGAAGAGGTGGATGATATTTATCACAGGTGAGAAGAGACTCAGCAGGTAATGTTGTCACTACAGAACTGTCATTTGTAAATAACAGATCAAGCATAATACCAAAATCATTACATATATCATTCTTCAAGGATAAATTTGAGAAGTTAAAATATTCACAGACAAATTGTATCGACTGCACTTCATTACATGTTGCACCGGGAATTATGTCACATGATAAATTTGCACTAGTTGAACGCCAAGAAGCATGTGGTAGATTATAATCACCATATAGATAAAAAGAGAGATCCTGATTGGCACTCAGAATAGCTTCCACACTCTTACAATGATCTTCATAAAGATGCGCAGATGATGATGGCGGAATATAGACGGCTCCAAAAATCGATTCCGAAGAACCCATCCTAACTTTTAAAAACAAATGTTCAACATTCGAGTGCTCATCGATTAATTCAGAACTCGGAATGCCATTTTTCACTGCTATCAAGACTCCTCCTCCCCTCTCACAATGACTAGTCAGTAGAGATCTATCCTTTCTGTATACAGTGTAACCGTGCAAGCCGATTTCCGTTGATAAAATTTTATCAGAAAGCCAAGTTTCCGATAAAATAATGATGTCATAGCGATCGACAGAGGCTGCGACTGCACAATGAAGCGCATTTAGTTTAGTACGAAGGCCGCGGACATTTTGATAGTACACTAAAGGGCGGGTTACAGGTCTTTTGTGATGATAAGTGACAAGTCTTATTTAATGGAACAATTTTCGGTACACCATTTACATATCTAATCGTCTGAGATGGATCGTTTAGGTCTTTCAGACGATCCCGGAGACTGTTTAAGTGAGCCCGTTGACCAGGAGTACGATCAAGAGAAAATTTCACCGGACCCCTGTAGGCAGACTTCCCTCTGATGATATCCAACGGTGTACTGCTGGAGGGGAAAGTCACACATAAGGGACGAGTTTTGTTTTCATCACTATTGGGTCTGCCTATACGACGAATATGTATACCGTCATAGGAGTCAGGTTTAATTTCCGATAGGACTTTTTTAACCTCAGCAGTCTCAGAAGGCCCCGATGAGCCCTTCTCAGAAATATTAAACATAATGATATTGAATGATCGACTCCGCCGATCCGCCAGTTCACTGAAAAATCCTTCTTCGTCAAGTGAAGTCTTTGAAAGATCATTGCTATTAGATCTACCAGTTTCAAGCATAGAAACTCTCGTATTCAAATTAGAAACTGTGGTCGTCAATTCATCGATTCTAGCATTGAATTTATTTAATTTGTCATTGAAAACAGAAATTTTACTTTTGATGATCGCACGAATGTTTGACAACAACACAGAGTCACATTCCTCGCTTTGTAGAGATGACAGAGCAGGTGTTCTCAACGTCTCACAATCTAATAAAATTCCAGTATGCCATGGATGATTAGTTCTGATCAAACACGAAGTTCCAGGATGAGAAACGATGCCACAGGAGCTACAAGAAACTGGATCCTTGACGGATTTGGTGCACCCCTTGCAGATTGTAGCAGGCATTATCAGAATGAAAGAAAAATAGCAGAAGGAGAGTATACGTTGAGAACACTGAGCAATGAAGTGATACACACAAAAACGTATATGTGTAGCGGCCACACGAATCCACTCACGCCGAGAGATGTGAATAAAGCCGACGTATACACAGATTCAATGTATACCAGAATATAATATCATCGATGGAGTTTAATTTTCAATTCAAATGCAAAAATTCACGCACAGACTGCACTGGAGGTTCTGTTATGCACGGTCATAGACACTTCGTTAGATAAGGAGAGCACATGCAAAAACACACCACCAATACTGAAGAACGACACTTGAGTAATTCGAAAAACTGCGGACAATAGTTTTGTGACCGAATACTTAAGACGCCATGTTAATGGAAAAAAAAAAACTTATTTACATTTTCAAGAATGGGAGATGAAAAAAGACGAATAACAAGGAGTGCATTTGTATGTCCAATATTTGGTCATCCTGAAGATTTCCCTACTTCAAAACTCCTCACTCATGAGGATATCTTGAAATGTTGTTTCGAAGAGAAGTTCAAAGCGGCCTCTGAAAGGAATTATATCACTGCACAATTTTCTGATATTGCAGATGAAGTGAATAAAAAAATCGAGGAAATATACGGTAGAGCATCAATTATTCCATTGTCAACTCAGAGGATCAAACACCTTGTAACGCAATATTATGATAGATATTATGCCATACAGGAGACATTTCGACGAGATAATAAAAAGCCTACATTTTAGAAAAAGTTAGAGGATTTCAAACAAAATACTTCGAAGTTATTTAACGTAGCAGCCTGTAAGTGTTCTATGATTCTCCAGTGCACTTGTAAGGATCAATTCCATAACTGCAAATGTCCAATTCTTATGAATTGTTCATGTGAAAAACAAAGGAAGGTTGCTGCAAGTGACAGGAAATTCATGTATGTATGGCGTGACAGATTATATTCAATAGGGCCAATTGACAAGCAGGAAACAAAAGCATCGAGGAAAAAATTGATCAGAAAAGAACAGAAAATCAACAGATGTTTATCCTCTGAATGTGGAACAACTGACGGTTCGCATGATGCTCATGGAGCCGATTCTGAAGATCAGATAGCATTTTCATCTCCACATGTTACAAAGAAAACTCCTGAATCTGAAATCCAAGGGAATACTCATGAACGAATCAGCATTTCAGTCCCAACGTCTTCGCATTCACAAGATACAATGACGCTTACACAAACTGCACGAACTTCTGACCAATTTGGAGTTTGTGACAGAGCAGCCGCTGCCATTGTCTCGAGTTTTCTCAAGGATATTGGATTGATTTCTGAGTCCAACAAGTCTTCGGTGATTGATAGATCGAAAATAAGAAGGAAGAGAAAAAAATCAAGAATCGCATTACAAGGTGACTCAGAAATCGTTATCCGTGGTCTTTATTTCGATGGTCGGAAGGATAATACTATGGTTATTGAAGAATTGTACTCGAAATGTTTCCAGAAAATGATCACCAAAGAACATATTCCTTCACTTCGAGAGGCTGGATCACGATACATAGGTCATGCTTGCCCTCGAACTGGCAGTGCAAAAGACATCACTCATACCCTAACAGCACTGGGAGGTTTTTAAAACGTTCCAAGAACGTTGGGACGTTTTTCAAACATTCTCAGAACGTTTTCAAAACGTCCAGGGACCTTGGTGCTATTAGGGTAGCATCATTTCAGAACTATCTACTCGGAACGTATCTATTCATGACTTAGGAGTGATTGGTTGTGATGGTACAGCGATTAATACCGGATATAAAAGTGGTGTTATCCACAATCTCGAATTGCACATTGCGAAATCCGTCCAATGGGGAATATGCCTTTTACATTCTAATGAACCGCCTCTTAGACATCTTTTCCAGCATCTTGATGGGAGGACCAATGGTCTCAAAGGTTCTTTCTGGCCCTATTGGCAAACTTCTTGATGGTTGTGGAATATCAACGTATCGATTGTACGCTACCAATTGCAGATGACTTGGATCTGGACAAAGATCAGGAATATTCGCTCAATATTTCAAATGTAATGAAGTCTGGATCATGTGCTCCAGATTTCGCAGTTTGTAACCCAGGACCTTTGTGTCATTCAAGATGGTTGACAGTTGCGAATAGAATTCTCAGACTGTACATATCTTTAGAAAAACCTTCAATTGAAATGGAACAATTAGCGTCGTTCATATTGAGGTGTTATACCCAAGTAGAAATTACGCCTAGTCAATGGCTAGTGCCTCATGAGTTTCTCTATACTCCTGACGAAGGCCTTTTGAGGAAAACTCACCAGATACTTATTCGTGATGTAATGCTGTGTGTTATGAGGCACTTGCTAGTGGAATTCACAAGGTACTGGTCAGTTACTATGTAGTTACTCTCTGAATACTAGTCAATTACCAACAAGTTTTTGACTAGAGAAATATAGACAAATCCAGAATTATACACAGACCCTGGTAGAAATTTTCCCTAGTACATCGAGAGTTACTCATGAGTTTACCTATCTCACTTGTGAGTCACTCATAAAGAAAACTTACGAGTAACTTAGTAGAATGTAACACGTCACTTAACTAAATTCTAGTCATCAAAACTAGCGAGGCACTGAGTAGTAACTGACCAGGAACTTGTAAAGAACTAGCGCCACACTCATGACAGCAATTATATGCCAAAAAAATTGTGAAGTTATAATAATACATCAACAATGATTATTCAGTGAAATATGCATGCTTTGGCCCAAAATGTTTTTGAAAATGAAAAATTGAATTCTGAGCAAAAATCATGTGTCAGGGGAGACACTTGCAGATTACCACTAACGTTCACTTCGTGCTCAATGCGATGGAGAGAATATTGGAAACCTCGGAGAGAATCGAACCTACCTAAACCAATTCCTACCTGATCGTGCGCGATCTACTATCCTAACGCCCTAACGACCTAAGCTAAACCGGTACCTACGCGATGCAATAGAAAAGATCAATTGAAGTGACGTTTTTATCCGATTCAATCATCCGTCGGTTGAATATAATAATCTATGAGCCTGTATGAAAATTGCAGTTCGGTTGACAGATGTGAGGTTAAATTTATGTGATCAAAAAATGGATGAATTATTTTTGTGAAATGTGTGGTAGTTATTTCTTGAATAATGTGTATCAAAAAATCTGTTAGTAAGTGCAAAATGAATTAGTAAATCAGTTATAGCTGTTGTAACATGTCAAAAAATCGTGATTTGTTGATGCAGTGAAAATGAATTTTCTTCAAATACTTACATCAGTACTTCTAGGTACAAACTCAGAGATCATATTGATTCTGTAATGAATATGAGTCATGAAGAACTCATTTGATCAAAAACATTTCAAAAGAATGTTCAAAATGAATTGCGAAAAACTTGGATTATTCACTTGCAGCTCGACGGATGGTTTTACTTCTCAAATTGAAGAGTACTCTCCATGTTGAGATTTTCGAATTTGAGGAAGAAGCCTTATTTTCTGAGTTTAATTCGTTGTTAGGGCGATGATAGGCTTGTAGGAAGAGTTTGAGAGTTGGGTGGAATCTATATTGATCAGGAAAGTCCAAATCGTGTGGCAAAAGGTAGAAAATCTGTCAACTTGGCTTACGGCACATGGGTATTCTATCAGCTCTTCTTCACTAAATGAAATCTAGGCAGGAGAAATGTATCAAAATTCAGTAAAATCAAGTTGGTACAGAGTAGGAGAGGACAGATATATTCATTGAATTTTATTGATTATTATAAAAATGTTGATAAATGAGTAAAGGCTATGTATGACTCAATTTATCGTCTCTCAATATCTTTGTTTCAATGATTTTGTATTGTGTGCATTCTTGTATCTTTTCACTAGTAGGTTGAGAGAACATGTGTATTGAACCTGTTTCATATTTATAATAACATTCATTTGTAGGAACATGATACAATATTATTGGAACAAAAATATTAAAAGCCGACACATTGGATCTTCTATAGCCTTTCCTTATTTATCAACATTTTTATAATAACCAATGGAATTCAATGAATATATCTGTCCTCTTTTACTCTGTACCAATTTGATTTTACTGAATTTTGATACATTCCTCCTGCCTAGATTCCGTTTAGTGGAGAAAAGCTGATAGAATACCCATGTGCCGTGAGCTAAGTTGACAGATTTTCTAACTTTTGCCACACGATTTGGACTTTCCCACTCTTCTTTTCCCACCCAACTTTCAAACTCTTCCTACAAGTTTATCATCACCCTAACAACAAATCCGAGTCAGAACATAAGGCTTTTTTCTCAAATTTGAAAATTTCAACTTCAAGAATCCTCTCCAATCTGGAGAGTGAAATCATCCAACGCGCTTCAAGTGAATAATTCAAGCTCTTCGAAATTCATTTCAAACATTCGCTTGAAATATTTTTGATCAAATGAGTTCTTCGTGACTCATATCATTACAAAATTGATGTAAGTTTTCTTAGAAATGTGAGTTTTGAGAGATTTAATGTGAGTTTTTTTTCCGAGAAATATTGATGTAAATCGATATTGATATTGATTGATATTGTTGTTGATATTGTCGTGTATTTGAATAGAATTCATTTTCACCACATCAGCAAATTACGATTTTCTACATATTACATCAGTGATGACTGATTCAATAATCCATTTTGCACTCAATAACAGATTTGTTATGCATATTAATCAAGAAATGACGGGAGAAGAGTACTTGGTCGAAACTTATATTTGATTATGACGGAACACATATTCATTCAGTTCATGCTCTTTGAATAATACTCAAATGATGTGTATGATGATGTGTTGTGTGGAAAAGAAAAATTATGCTGAATAGTTGATAAATCAACCTTATGAGGATTGTGATGAGTCATATGAAATCATGAACATTTATTTCGCTGGTGATGGTTGAACGTTTGTTAAGTGTGTTTCTGTATGCATAACGTGGGAAATCTTGTGAAATTCTCATAAGTTCCGCCTAATCATAACCAAAATAGTGAGTTGAGTTAAACTTATCACTTACTGACCAGTAATTCACGAGTTTTACTCAACTAGTTCTCCCTCACTAGTGCCTCACGAGTTGTGGGGAAAAACTTATGATATTCCTACCAGGGGAAGAAAGCATTTCTTTGGATCTGAGAAATTATCAAATGAATAGCTTCAAGTGAATATTTCTTCCACAAAAATGAATATTTTATTCATATGGAAAAGTTGATTATTAGCTCCTGCTTTGGGATATCGCATTTGTTTGTGTCAACGGAGTAGACAGTTTCGGTAGATAAATATTCATTTGAGGTAATCTCATTCATTTGAGATGAATAACAAGTTCTTAAATTGTACAAAATATTTTTTCATCTGTGACACGGTCCGATGTAGTCCAATGAAACCATAAAAACCGCCACTGCCATCTTCTGGCGAATAAATTTTGAGAGGGCCTCGATGATTTGTGACTAGGCTTGCAAGTGTAGTAACAGTCTAGATATACTTATAAAAAATCCTCCATAGTTTTTTGAGAGTTTCACTTGTCTAATATATATTGTAAGTAACCGGTGAGGATGAACTTGCTAGTTCATCTCAACTAGAAGTTTCCTATGAAATCCCTACAGGGGCCTCATATTGACTAGACAATGCCTTGTCAGATTTCTACTTGGGTATGCCTCTTTGGTTTGCCATTAAAAGGAACAATTCTTTCACTGAGGGACCGAAACATGTTCAGCAGTGTATAGAAACCTCAAGATATTTGCCGGATAATCTCCTCAAAATAGTTGACCCGGTTATCCAGCGGAATGCATTTTTTGCTCATCCGGAAAATTTGCTTCTCGCAATGGCCATGAATGGGAATACAGATATCCGGAAACTGGGCCTTAGCAAAATAATCGAGACGAAAGGAATGATTTCCAATGCAACAACAGTACGAGACTTTTCGATTCCTAATCTCAATTTCAAGGCTCAGAATTTATGTCCCATGAACTGTCCACCATTTGTAAGGAATGTCAGTACGAAATCTCTCATTCACCTCATGGAATCTGGAAAGATGCCTGAATGGGACATGAAAAAGTTCCCTCGCCACACACAGACGGTCGAACGAATTGTAGAGTTGGTGACTGAAACTGCGGAGAAGGTCTGTGGTAGAGAAAATAGAGATGGAATGGTGAGGACTACTTCAGATTCCAGGAACCTAATTCCGGATTTTTCCACCAAAACGCAATTTCGTTGAAATGTTTGTGGGAATTCATATATGTTCTCAGGGGGATAAGAATTCATTCTCTCATTTCAATCCTATCAGTTGACATCAATATGATGAATTATTTCTTTCCAATAAATCATAAATCGCTCTGAATTGGTTGGTTGGTTGGGTTGGGCGAGGGTGGTACTCGAAGTACAGTCACCTTCACGTGGTGAGTTCTGAATAGTTATCAAGAAGTAAACTAACCAAGAGCTGTACACTGTACATGGGAGCCTGGTCCTCGAAGGTGCCAGGCCGTTATTTCAGCGAGGCCCGGACTGCCCTGCATCCTGGGAAATTGTATGTGAGCACGGGCACTGGGGCCCCGGGCTCGGAGGTTCCGAAAAGGAGCCCCTCACGCTGGCGGACTTCGGTGCTGTCAGTGATCCATGCAAGAATACCGGATGTGGGTGTAGTCGTGTTGCAGGTAGCTTCGCTGGTGACGCGCTTGCCACCATACGCCTTTCTCCACCTCCATGGTGGTGGGGACCGGGCAACGTTATTGCGCCAGCTTTCTGGTGCGAAGCGGCTAACGGAGAAGGCTGTACGTTACCCTCGAGATACCGCGTAGGGCTGCAATGCAGAATTGCAGTTTGATCTCCTATGGGCTCAATTGGGAGCATGATGGGCTAGTCTCCAGATCCCCCTGCAAGAGGCCGAGCTTTGCTGGCATCCCACCTCCACGTGTTCCCCGCTGGGCAACCCCTGCCCGACTCACTGTGTGGGTCGGTCAGGTGGCTGATTGGGATGCTTCCTCGCGAGGGGACGGTCTCCTCCATTTGATGATGCGACTGATTTGTGAAATCAGGGGCTGAGAATGGGGGTTTGTCCAGGTCTGTCATCGAACGTGGGACCTGAGTCAGTGCCCTTGGCAATCGCGGTTTAACACTTCGCAAGCTGAACGAGGGGATTGCGGTGTCACCGGTCCCCGGCGACTGGACTGCGCATTGTACAGTTCGGGTGCCTCGCCTGCATAGCGAGGTAGGGTTTAGAAAGGACCCGCCGCCACCAGTAGGGGAACTGGACTAAGAACACTTAGGAAGGCCCGAACTGGTAGGTCGGCCAAAGGGATCGGCCGCACCGGCCGGGCGTATCCCGGTCCCGTGCTCCATGGGGAGCCGTTGCGGGTAGGCCCTTGGGCAGGTACCGCGTCGATAATATACAAATGGGGGTGAATCACCCTTGATACTCATGTTCATGGGAGCCTGTCAATATGAACCGAGATGTTTAATAGAAATATACATCAAATGAAACATTGCGTATATTCATAACGTCGCAGCGTGAGAAATAGGTCGATGAAAGAGGGAAAGAGGATTTTCGTTCACATTCTCGTACACTTCAAAGAGTTTTCCTAAGACTCACATTATCGCAAGCTGTAAGAATCATTCTCCGACTAAATTTGGACATGTATGGATATTGTTGAGGACAATGTTGAACGCTACTTATAAAACGGTAGAAAAATAGGTTTTTTTGTAAATTTTGAATGTGTTGCGCGAGGGTCAAATATCGATGGATCAGAAAATTTTTCTTTGCATGTTTTTTGTTGAAATCTGAAGCACCTTTTGCGAGGTCAGGCATTTGAATCGGAGAGTTTTTCTTTATTTCGCTCCACCCTAGTGTACAAGTCTATTCAGGGATTGCTACCACCCAGTCCTAGTATCAACTGGTGCTTCCGCGAGATTCGAGAAATTATCGATCTTGTCTTGTCTTGTCTTGGAAATCAAGACAATATCGAGACGAGATCCGTAAAATAGCATTCAAGACAAGAACAATATGTACCAATCGAGGAAAGCGTATCGTCGAGATCAGTTGATCAAGACCTTGACTACATCTTGATCTTGTATTATCAAAATCACCAATGCGCAGTAAGGACAAATTTTGAAGTAAATTATTGCAGTATTGGTTAGGAACTTTGTATATCGATATATACTGTATATTCAGACATACAAACAATGTTCAATAAGAAAGACGTAGTATAGATAGACCGAGCCCGTATATGGCGGGAGTTTAAGAGAGATAGAAACAGAAACTCTTTCAACCGTATTCTAAAATAGGCGAGAGAGTTTCTATCTCTTTCAGACTGAAAACGATAGTAAATAAACAGAGCCAATATGTTTGTTTTGCAAGACCAAACTATTGTCACGACAGCTGTCACTATATAGTACGACCACGAGTGCTTTCAAATTGAACTCGCAAACGTCACGAACACAATGAAAATTTCCTTGGGTCTCAAATAGGATTGACTAGAAACCTGCTTGGAAATGAGTGGGTACCCATGGGTTCTCAGGGATTTACACATAGGTTCTTATCGGAACCACCTGGATTTTTTTGATACGGAAAACATGAGCCAAACATGTAGTTTTTTTCTTAGGATCGGGTTATTTGGGTATTTGAAAAACGCTATTTAGGTATCCTGTTGTATTCAAAATTTACACCCGTAGTGAATGCGCTCGTGTATCCGAGCAGACCACAAACATCGTTTCACCCTTGATTATCTGTTGGCTATAATCAACAAACGTGACATCATCACCTATGACTGGTGGAAGTTATTATTTCCTCAAATTGAGGATGATAAACATGAGTTGTGAATTCCCATTTGCGAGTACTTGCTTCGAAGATACAACCACACGACAATTTTTGTATACCAAATTCTTTATCGTTTTATTTATTAATTATGTACTACTACGTAATATGTGTTCTGATAGGTATTGTTTTTCTCCGAATTTGATTTACATCGAAACTGTGTCAAAGTACTATGTTGATTCCGCTTGATTCATGAACGTTTCAGCCAACTTGGCCATATTTCCTTTTGGAGTGACTACGGGATGGTCATCAACGGCTTCACCTAAATTACTAAAATCAGATTCGTTCCTGTCGATCAGCGACAATGAGGCATCATTGATTACATCCTCACCATGGACTGGAATTCTAATTGGTGCGGCAATAGGAACAAAGACACTGGATAAATTTGAAGGAAAATAACTTTGCTTATCACTGCCGTTCCTTATACCGTTGGTCCGATATGTTGGGCCGTTGCCCCAAGTGTTGAGGTATTTGATAATCTACCGCGCATGAGGAAACTATTCATGAAAGGCAAAACGTAATAATGCGTGAGTGTTCGACCTTCGCCGTGTTGACATAGAAAATAACAATTGAAATTGAAAGGACTTCTCAATTGATGAGAATATTGAGAAAATTGAATTAGCTGACAAATGAATCGACTCGACGTAGTGACTGAAAGATATAAAATACGGATGAGAAGCGGACTGTAGATTGAAGGAAGAGGAAATAGATTCTGTCTCGTTTTTTGTTTAGAAAAGAGAAAAAAAGGACGAGTGTTTAGTTCCAACACTATAATTCACGAATAACAATATAATATAAACTCCCAGGAATAAACTCCCTGTAACGAAATTTACAAAGATAGGGTCAGTTGAAAGGTACACAAGTACCCTATCCAAAAGACCCGGAATGGAGAAATGAATCTGCCAAGATTCACGCGTCATTCACTCACTCATACATACAACCGTTGCGGTGCACCGTGAGAAAGTCGGGGAGATTTCCTGGTCCAGTGACGATCGACAATAGAATTTGGAGGTGTCCAGCAGAAGATGCCCAAGATGAGGAACCGCGTCAAGCATTAATACTCGATAACGGCGTATTCCCAGAGGAATTCGGAGATAACGTTATCACAGCGGATCGCGAGGGGATGAAAACTCATTACACCAAATACTTCACACATGGAAAGACAATCGAAAAGAACACACATCCGTTGCTCCAAGAGTGTCATGACCCACTGAACTTGGAAGGGATTGACAGCCAAAGGTATGAAATATCTTCGATCTCTTTGATTGCCGTGTCAATGTGTAATGAGAGTGTGTAATTGTGGTGTGCGCCGAATTGCTCTGCTACAGGTGCTACGCTCAAACAGTGAGCAATATTCGAAATCCGCTGTCTTTTTCGTTCGAATCTTATGAACTTGTAGTATAATAAGTGAACTATATCTAGGAGAAGTGCACTACCCTACCAGCACACCTACCGCTTTCACGTCGCATCTGCGTGAAGGCAACGTGGACAAAAGGGATCCTCTGTAATGTTGCGTTTTCTCTCTCAATTAATTCGATCAGAGAAATGTTGTTCCACTGTGAAAATAGTGAGTTTCATCGCTGAAGCAATGAACTTTCACCAGTAGTCGCACTGTAAAACATGTATTTATATTTATACATTTCCTTAACCTTCCGGCGGGCGCGCGATTTTTTTTTACGCGAGCGGGCGCGCTGGTGTATAAAGTACACAACGTAATATCGATACAAATATGGCACGAATAGAACATTCATGGTAGAATACTGATACACAGAGGATGTCTGGATACATATGAAACTTCATTAACAATATTAAATTTGCAGTAATAAAAAAAACAGAGTATAAAGTTGTAAAATAAAATACATCATGGGGAATTAATGAATGTTAAAATGAAATGTTATCAATCAGGGAACATCGGATATGTGATATACATCATTACCTAATGTTTCAACCAAGCATTTCTGACAAGTTACGGACGCTAAAAAATGTTTCTCACATATGAATCCATGGCACTGGATACATTTTTGTGTAGTCCTTGTGTTGTCACAAAGCTTGCATCTGCCGCGCTTTCGATTCTCTCTCAGCTTTTCCATTTTTGACAGGAACATCCCAGACAGCACCACTACTTCACAAAGAATTCTTGAAGAAAACATTCAGAACACCTCAGTTTTGGGGAGAATTCATTTTGAATCCCCAGAATCATCCGAATGAATTCTATGAGACATCAACATGTACACCCGTTATGCGACTAAACATGAAAACATATGGAAGGTCAAAAAGAATACCTAGTCCACCCAACAGAACTCATATTGAACGCCATTATGGATACATTATGAACACATAACGTATTCAGTTTTGAATACAAATTACGTTCATAATGATATCAGTTTAGAATACATTTTGCGTGCATAATGAAATCAGTTTTGAATCCGTTTTGCGTGCATAATGGTATCAGTTTTTGATGCTCGGTCAATAAAAAAATGCATAAAATAGTCACTTTGATATTCGAAAAAAGCAGACTCAACGGTTTGAAAAACTTTTCTTTAAAAAATGATGTACATCATTTTCAAAGGTTAGTTGAAAATATTCCAATTCAAAATATGTATACACCATACAATTGAAAAATTATTAGTGTCCCTTTGAAAGAAAATAGAAACTCAAACGAAATAAGCTTTGTTAACTGATTTGTCACTTTCACTATTGTATTATCCACAAGTTATTTATAAAATTATTGCAATTCAATGAAGTTCATGATGATATATTTTTCTTTCGTTATAAACGCAATTAAATGGAATATACTTTCATAACTGTAATTTGTTTCGTTTTGTTTCGTTTGTTTTGTTTTATTTCTTGCATCATATGAAAACTTCATATTGTTAATTCAGGTGATGATCGTTTTACAAAAGAAACTACAGTGAGAACTATTTACTGTTTTGTATTGAATTTTATTCAAATATTGATATATTGATACATAACATTGTAGAGTGCATATTCAATTTCAATTTATGATGTACGATTGAAAAAAATGAAGGCTAGAATCAAAATTTCATAGCTACTATTTCATCAGTTATTCCATTATTGTCAATAATTATAGTATCATTTTATTTATCGCATGTTATTGCAATAAAATCAACTATCACTACACTATGCATAGTGAAATACCATGGTATTTCATCATCTATCAGCTTTTATAATTGGATAAATAAAATTAATTTAAAGAATCCAAGCTTTGAATATGAATATTTTCACTCATTTCAAATTTCTGACATTTTAACAAATATCCAATGATTTCTGAAAGAATTCAAGTTTTTGCTTTCATTTTGTGTTCATTTGGGCAAACTGAGAATACATCTTGAACTTCCATGGGGATTCATGTTTTGTCGCATAATGGGTGTTCTTTTGGAATACTTCATGTAGTCTTGATGAATGTTTTGCGAGTTCTGATATGCGCTCAATGAGAACTCTTTTTGGAGTGTTTTGGTACTGCATGTATTCTTTCAAATTACATATTGAATCCTCAAAAAAGAGTTCTCAAAGCATCCTTTTTTATGAATTCTCTGCGACTTCGAAAGGGACTGTGGTGCTGTCTGGGATACTTTTTCAGGAATATTCGAATGTCATTGGGCAAAAAGATGATCAACAACGGAGGAATACATCTGACTCTCAGGCCGATTGTATTTTGTTGCAGATGAATTTTCAGTGAGGAAGTGATTTCTGTGTACTTTGTACACCAGCGCGCCCGCCGGAAGGTTGAACATATAAAATTCTGAAAATTTATCGACAAGATCAATATTCTTGAGGTATTGTCAAGACAAGATTAAGATGATTCATCACAAGAGTCATTCCCCATACAGCACAAGAGTCCCCACAAAGGAGTCCCGTTATGCTAATCAATATGTATTTATTATGAATACTTTGAATTCAAAATGAACTCGTTATGAACAACTTAATGCTCAGAAAGAATTCAAATCGGAATTCCGCAATGAATTCTTCGGGCATTCAATACGTTTCCATTTTGAATTCATTTAATTCATATTGAATTCATTATTAGTCGCATAACGGGGACTATTCAAGAGATCTTGCAGAAGTCTCCAAGAATTCAAATTGATCTTTTGTGCTGGCTGGGTCAAGAACAAGACGATATCATTATTTTCATATTTTTCAAGAACAAGACAATATTCCAGAAAATATCGTATTGTCTCGTATTGTGGAAGCACTACCCAGCCAGCACAAAAGATCAATTTGAATTCTTGAAGACTTCTGCAAGATCTCTTGAATAGTCCCCGTTATGCGACTAATAATGAATTCAATATGAATTCAATGAATTCAAAATGGAAACGTATTTAATGCCTGAAGAATTCATTGCGGAATTCCGATATGAATTCTTTCTGAGCATTAAGTTGTTCATAAAGAGCTCATTTTGAATTCAAAGTATTCATAATGAATACATATTGATTAGCATAACGGGTCTTATTTGTGGGGACTCTTGTGCTGTATGGGTAGTATCAACCTGAGGCAGACCATACTTGGCATGACCTCAAATAGTGATAAATGAATCTTAGAAATTCCAGTAGAACAGAACTTCTGTCCGATTTATCCAAGCTTTTGACATCTTTATAAAATTGCATCACAGTTTTGTCCCTTTGGCATTTCGAGATTTTTCTTCAATTCGTAAATCATTTGAAAGGTATCGCTCCTTTGAAATTCGCAATTGGGCAGATTTCATGATTCGTTCATCAATTTGTCAGGATGTGTGCATTGATAATACACTTATATTTGTTGATATTCTTTTGATAACGTTTTTCAATCAATCCTGGTGTAAGAAAAACGTGCATCATGTTGATTTTTCAAAATCACTCTGATATTGTTGCACGTGAAATGAGTCAAATTTGAGTTGGCACAATTGAAATTAGGTCAGTCTAGCTGAAACCAAGGTTATCCTATTTGATTTCGATGCGTATAATTGGCAATATGACACAGTGAAATATAATGTTAGTGTTATGTATTTTCAAAGTCAAAGTAATCTTTTGAACAACATAAGCGAATGTTAAGTACATAAACAAATATCGCATAAGTTGACTGTACTTATAGGAAAAGGAAAGATAAATAAATATCGTGAAGCTTATTGAGAAATGAATTTCATGTTCCAATGATCGTTAATATCTCGTAGATACCATATATTATTTTCAAATTATTCCCTTCCCATCTTCATTGAAAAACAATTGATTAATGAGTGCAAATGAGACTTCTCAGAACTCACTTGAAGGCTGTACATAAAATTGAACGTAAAAAGTTCTGTAATTCGCAAAATGTTGTGGGTCGGATATTTGTGAATTCCAACACGGGAATTGAGAGGTCACAAAATCGTACCTCCTGCAGAATGTGAAATCTCTCGTTATCCATATATATTATCCAAGTTTTTAATACAGTCCGCTCTCTCAACAGTGCCGGTGATGGGAGAGTAGGGGAGTATTTTTCTTAGAACTCATGTACCCCCACCATTGGCGTACGCGTATGTTCTCAACATTCGTAAGCCACTCTCGCAATAGTGCCACACGCTCGTGTATGCAAAATTACTCTCTTCTGTCTTCTATCGGGTACAACATACATAGTATTTACACTCAATTCTACGAGAATCAATTTTATGAAGTCCAAAACAAGGTTTGAAGTAATAATTTGTATAAGATTTATGCATGCATTTTATGTGTATTTTTGGACAATTTATAGAATCATTGAATATTGAATACATTTCATCAAGACATCAGAATATCAGATAGAAAATAATTATCATTTTGTAGTGTATAGAAGTAATTATGGAGCTCCAGGCAAGAACAAAAAAACGAAAAGGTAGTAAAGATTTTTCTTCTCTCGACACATTTGCCATGATGGAACATGGATCAGAGTAATTGAACATCAGTTATGAAGAGTTCTTGATTATATTTGCGGGTGGCACTATTGCGAGAAACGGTTTCAAATGTGATGCCACACGATAGCGTGATGGATGGTGGGGGTAGTGTTCGAGCACGAATGAGGAGAATCGGCACTATTCAGAGTAGCACTGTTGAGAGAGCGGACTGTATGTGAATGAATTCAGCATGTGTGTAATTCGATTGTAATAATGGATACATATTCCAAGTGTTACTCATGTCAACTCGTCTGATTATATCTTCCCCAGACAGCAAAAATAACCCGTTTGAATTCTTGAAGACTCCTTAATGAGTCCTTGAAACAGTCCCCGTTATGTCAGTGAAAATGAATTCAATATGAATTCAATGAATCCAAAACGAATACATGTTGAATGCCTGGAGAATTCTTCATGAACTCACAACATGAATTCTTTCTGAACAGTAAGTTGTTCATCAAGAATTCAATTTGAAATCAAAGTATTCATAATGAATTAATGTTTACTGTCATAACGGGACCTCTTCGTGGGGACTCTTTTGTTGTATGGGTCATAACCTAAACCTGCTGACAATCTATCTTATTTGACATATATTTACTGTGAAAAATAATCGGAATTTCCCGGTACGCAGCAATCGAAAAATTCTGATGATACCATAGGAAATCGATTCCCGATTAATGTATATTGAATTTCCGATAAATTCAACTGATAATTTCCCACTTCATGTGATTGCATAGAATCACACAGTAATATTTCTCGAAGAAACCGATGTGGCGCCCTGATCCGGTGGTACACTGTAATATTCATTGAAATATTTTCTCTGTGTGGGAACCTCATACTGACAAGGTCGCAATAACAAGTCAAAGATAATCGAATGAGAAGTCTGACAAACTTACGAGTATGACAAGCTTACATGTTATCTAGGATTGGTTGTCGATTGTCTATAGGATTGAATGCACTCAAAATCTTGACTCGGGTAAATTTTACCCAGTTTGTGTGTGTACGTGTGTGAATTTCATGAAAGCTGGTGTTTGGAAGAATAGAAAAGTTGTGAAAAACCGTCACTCATTGTGAATTCCAAAAGTTTCAAGTGTGGAGGAATGAATCCAAATGAAATTTCTCTCAATAGAGGGTGTTGGTGAATAGTTTGTGGTGTCATTTTGAAACGGTACAGGGTGAAAAATGCGACACGAAAAAAAAGTGATTTTATAAGAATCTAAAAATATTTTTCGCAGTTTTCTAACAACGTTGGAACGGTTAACAATTCCGTTGAATTTCCCCAACAAAACTGAGATATTGCACTGAGAGAAGAGCAATTCGGAGGTTCAGCAAATAGTGATGTATGTGATCGATGAATCTGAATATTACTGAACCTTCAGTGATGCTTGATGAAATTTCAAGAAACATCACTGAAATTTTGCCTTGCCTTTACATTACTCAGTGTTCTTCAATCCTCATTATATAATACAATATTCACGGCCAAATTCGCCATGTGTCAGTCAATTACTAAACGTTAAGGGATTCAGTGACCCATAACGAGTTTGGTCATGAATATTGTAATATTTAATAACGATTGAAGAACACTGAGTAATGTAAAACAAAGTTTCAGTAATGTTTCTTGAAATTTCATGGAACAACACTGGGAATGCGGTAATATTTGAATTTATCAAACAAGTATATTACCATTCATCGAACTTCCAAATAGCTCTTCTCTCAGTGTGGAAGAGAGTGATGAATTCTGAAAAGTAAAACTGAATTATCAGGAGAAATTGAATTTGGAAAAGTGAATAATCAAATTCTATGTTCAACTTCCGGGAATTCCATATTCTTTCTCAATTTTTGTTATGTATCATCAACTTTTCATTTCTTATTGGTGAAATCCAAGGATGATTTGATCCGTTTTATGTGTGCTAAACAAGTACAAAATATTTTCAGAAATTACTATGTTATCCAGCCCACTTTTCCTTTCGTGTAGAATGCAACCTTCAGTATAGTTCTATTTCCAACCTACATTAAAGCGATGAATGTACATGTATTTGATTCTACCCATATAGCACAAATGTCTCAGTAATATCTCCAGAATATTCTTACAATATTACAATGTCTCCAGAATATTCTGGAGATATTACTGAGACATTTGTGCTCTGTGGGTATAAATGTATTAAAAATCTTCAAATATATTGGAGAATATTTTTTTCTACGATCAAAATAGAAAAATTTTCCGAAAACGTCATTTTTGCGGTGTACTAAAAATGATTCACATTTATCCCTTTCGAAAAATATATTATATCTTTCGGAACAAACAGAAAAACTGTCATGTGTGTCTCAAAGTACAGCTCTCCAGCTCCAAAATGAGCATTATAAAGGTTCCGTCATCATAAAAATATAAGCGTTTGAAAAAAAAAATACGTTTTATCGGAAACATTTTGGAGCGTTTTGTTCTGTCCCTCTCCATTTCTTTCCCTAGTAAAAAACGAACATATATGACCCATACATAATCCATACATAATACATATAAAATTCATATATGATTCATATATGAAAATGCATAGAATCATATACAATCCATATTTAATCCATATGTGATCCATATATGATCATATATGACTCATATATAATCCATATAAAATCCATATACGAAAAATATTTCATATGTGACAGAATTTTGTCACATGTATGGGAAAGTCTTGCATCGAAGGGTCATATATGGATTCTGTATGGGCCATATATGATCATACACGGATTCAATATGGATTGCGTATGAATTATATATGGTCATATATGACCATGTATGGTTTTCATATGCTTTATGTACGTTCTTATATGATTCATTTTTACTAGGGATTGGGTTGTGAGAATATGATCATTCTACTCGAATTATCGAATGTTTGGGGAGATTTCCGATTGATTGAAAAAAGAATCCATTCGGGTTGACCAATTTTGCTCTGAGATGTAAGTGATGAAGTCTATGGGTCACGCTAACCCAGTGCGTATGGAACTTAACTTATTTATAGTTTGTACCTTACACGGAAAAAATAATTCAGCTGCAGCAGCTAAGTAGCTAGCACGGACACGGACAGCCATTAAATTAGCTCCTGCAGCTAAATTTTAGCTGTTACCGCAAATAAATTCCCTACAAATGCAAATATTGTTGCTGTAACAGCTAAAATTTAGCTGCAGGAGCTAATTCAATGGCTGTCTGTGTCCGTGCTAGCTACTTAGCTGCTGCAGCTAAATTATTTATTCCGTGGAAGGCTTACCTTGATTTGAATTCAAAAAATTGGAAATTTAACAGCCCTAAACGATATTTTCGCTAACTGGTAACAAAGATTGAAACTATCTCACAGTCTTCATCAAAAATTCTCCACGCCGACGTGGAAGATAATCCACCTCTTCCTCTTACATCGTGCAAATGAGCAACGAGAAATTCACATCTACATCAGCGTAAATTTCATGAGCATGTACCTCTTTTGTGTATTCCACAGTGTTAAGCATGAACACGGAGGAAAATAATGTTTCAAATATCACTATATTTTGTACTAAAATAGTGCTATAAGTGGAATAGTTTAATTTTTACAACTGAATGTAGTAAAAATTCATGCTTTATGATGTGAAGTTGCATCAAATCGAAAGATTTTTCAAATCATTACGCATGAACTTTTACTACGTTCAGTTGTGAATATTATACTATTTCACTTATAGCACTCATTTCGTACAAAATGTAGTAATATTCAAACCATCAGTTTTTTCCGTGCACAAAGATCGATCAAATATTTATCCAATATCCGTCCGTATCGGGATATCCACCCGATATTAGATAGATATCAAATCAATATCTGTGCATACTTGAGAATGAAGTTCCTGTACATTTATGCATGATATCCTCGGCAATACTCACGTGGAGCTGAAGAGAACTGAAATTCTCAGACTTGAATCCGTTTTCAGCAACTGATGAAATCTCCAATTCCCGTTTTCTAACAAAACTTCCTCATTTCGAATTCTTCAATCGTTATACTCAATCATCCAATCAGAATCAATGATATCTGAATAAAAATTTCCCATAAGATCCATTCGATTGAAAGAATACACATTGTACAGAATTGCGCAACTTTTTTTTTGTGCTACGAGTATCGCAATTTTTATAAACTTTTTGTACAATACTTTTTTAACTCATCATACAATGAATTGGAGATGAAAAAAAACAACAATTTTTTTGTCCTTTCTTTTTCGTTGAGTTTGTTTTGAGGAGGAAATTTTAACGAGCCTGGATTCTACATTGGATCACAGCAAGATGCGGAAAGGCTTTCCCTTTTTAACGAATCTGTTGAAACAAGGCTACTCCTCATTCCACAACGAGATTATCGTTCAGCGGCATGCAAGCGAGGTACCTACCTTCGCAGCCTCGAGCCAGGATGTACATGCCACTTTACTTAAATGCAGGCTGATCATGCCGAAGTATAAGTGTTTTATCTTGTGTCGGGCGGAACTTTGATGCGCCCTGCACACATTCACTTTTCGAGGATAATTATTATACGCATTTTCGATCTTCGATATAATTGTTTCGGAGCAGTGAAAAAGAGAGAACGATAATCATAAAAAAGGAGGAGAGAAATGAGATTTATGGAATTTTAGATTGAGTTTGGTGACATAGGCTTTTTTCATCGATAAATGATCACCTTCTTTTTGAATCAAGTGAAAATGTCGTGTTGAACATTAGGGAGGTTGTTGAACTTATATATTTCATATCTTTCAACCTTGTGTCTTGGTGCCTGTATTTGAAGGTACCGTCTTTCGAGTCTCAGGTTTCATCCTGATTCGTAAACGCATATACTTACACGGAATATTCACTCGAAATTTAATCTGACCGTTGCTTACCTACTTCACAAGTCCATAATGGGTATTATTCTTACTAGACGAATCTTTGAAAATTCTCTTGTATTCTTAAATTAGTTCGTTTTCCCCAATGGAACTGACCAAAATGATCTTAACAGTATGGCAGTCTTGAACCACATACTTTGTAAAAAGACTTTTGGTAGATCTCTCCGAATTTCATCCAATATTCTGCTAAGTTTGACACCAGACTCCCAACCAGATTTTTCTGAAATCATTTTCGTAACAATTTCTTTCAACAAAATCTACTGAAAATTCGATCAATTGCGAATGATCAACTACACAACCCTACTTCCATTTTTCTGAAACAGCAATTTCCAATGTGCGAAGTATTCTGAAGCTTCTACGGATGGACCAATTTACATAGATGATATAAGGAAATTCAATTTGCTAGGCTATTAAAAAGCGATTTCTATCGAAAACTAATTGGGCAATATTTATTTCATCCGGTTAAGTCAACACATTTTTTTTCAATCTAATATTTTTCCATCCACGGGTTTTTCAAACGACGGAAAAATCATCCTTTCCCAATTTAGTCCAATGCCTGATTTTCAGCCTATTTTTGTTTCAGATGTAACCCTGATTCCACCAGAGATTTGCTTGTCCAATTCATTTTCCGATACAAATATTGAGTCACTGATGTGCCTTAAAGTTCCTCACCAGTTGAATATCATTTGAAAATGTGAATAACATTTACATACTCATCCAGTCATGCTGCTTTCGAATCCTCTTTTTCATGTCTACGATTAAACATCTTCTGATCTGTTATCATTTCATTCCCTGTAGGCCTATTACATTTTTGACTTTATTGCAAGTTTTTTACTGTTAATATTTTTCGCTAAAACAAAGATACAAGGTAACTGATCGACAGCTTTCAACCATCATTCGATACATGAAACATAGCAAAGGGTGCAAAAACCGTGAACCGCTTGGACGGTGAAATCTTCAACTCAAAATACACATAATTATTTCCAATGATTATCATCTTGACCAGAGGAGAATTTTTTCCATCTGACACACGCAAACACATCCACACAAAAACACATAATTTGTTCTCTCAACTCTGAGGATAATATATTTCGTGAATACCTCTGTTCTGGCTTACAATTAAATGAGAAAGAAAAAAACAAACAAGCTGAGACCTCATCCGTTCATGAGCATAGAATTGATAATAATACATCTCTCTTTCATACCTCTCCTTCCTTCTTCGACAATAAAAAAGAGAGCAATAAAAGTAGCGATAATATGTCACAATTTTGATTAGACGTTACAAATAGCGCGATGTGTTTGCTTGGACATTGATGGAATCAACTTATCTCACAGTGACTCGTTAATCATCGAGATTAAGAAGAGTACCAAATATTTATCAGCAAGACGTTACGCCAACCAATTTAGTGTGTTGAAAGAATGTAGCAGCACTCGATTTTGAAGAGAAGAGAGAAGGAAAAGAGAAAAAAAGATACATGAAAATCAAGGAGATGGAGAAGACTGTGGAAGAAAAAAAGGAAAAGAAGGGGGAGAAGGAGGAGAAGGAGAAGAAGAAGAAGAAGAAGAAGAAAGTGATAGGTAGAAAGAATAGAGGAGAATATGGATCCAGCTCGTAGTTCGGGGCGGGACACGCCCCTCGCTCGAGCACAAAGCGGCCTGCAGTATAAATTGGTTTGTTTGCCGCGCAGATGAAAGGGGCCGCTAAATGCTATCTTTAAGGTGTCGGATCAACGCAAATGTGGCTGAGTTACTCGTAATTATAGGATAGTCCGGGGCTCAGAGCCACGGCCGGGCCTTGTCTGCTCTCGGCCAACGCGGCCAGCTTATATAGGAAAGAGAGTACCTCGTTGCTGTGATCCTCACTACCATGTCGTTTTGTGGACCCCCTCTGCTTCTTCTCCTTTCTTTTTTTTCTCTCTTCGTTCGTGATTCTTCTTCATGGTCGCTTCGCTTAACGCGCACTGCATACGCTTGATCGAGAATATGACTCACTCATTAATATAAGTAAATGAACAAGTCCCAACTGATTATTATTGAAATTCAAATAGAATCAAAAGTTGACGTATTGGTTAATCCGGGACACGAGATAAATGTTCAATGGACATTGTGGTATTACAATAATATCATGTCTGTTCGCCATGCAACTCATCAGAGCAATACAACATTCAACCTTCTTAAGTGTACGAACAATGACAAATTGTAGGTATATGTGGGCACGTTTATGAAGTTGATATATGTTGTTGCATGACTGTGATGTGACTGTATGATGTGCCGCGTGATATATGATTCTCCTCTTAATTGTAACCTACAAACTTGTCAATGGTTCGATCGACTTTGCATGTCGTTGGATGCAAATTATAGGTTCAGTTGCGCGAGTATTACATCTGTGATTTTCCTTTTGTTTTGAAATTTGCTGCAATAATAGTAGAAAACTAAAAACTAATGAGGCACAATCACGTCAAATTTCTAATTTCACGAAAGGGTAACGCGTTCAACATCGTCTCATCCTCCATTCTTTTATTGTAAAATCTGTGCTTGTCAGAATTCAGATAAGAATTTGAAATTACTCCCAAGATCAGAGGAATGTTTTTAGAATACAATATTCAACCACCTTGAAGAGAGGTGTGTTTGAATGTATCAGCCGAAAAGTACAAACGCAAAAAAGCTGTTGTCATTCAACTCTGTGTTTTTCTGAGGAGTGATAATCGTTCCATAGATGATTGATGTCGAATTCTCCAACTCATACATCTGTCATCAGTTTTGGAAGACATGATTGCAGAAGTTTACGACGAAGAAGTAAACACGAAGCCCTTACAGGTCTTACCAGCGGAGTGTTGCTGCCTATCATGAATAGGGATGCTTGTTTAGAATGAGATAAAGGTGATTCGTAATTATAGTTGGAAAGTCGGGAGTTTTTACATAGCACGGCGATGAATTCTTATGCACCAGCTTTTCTCTTCAAATAAAATTCCTCGCGTACATAATCATAACGCAAACTACATTAAATTCATTAAATTCATTAAATTCATTGAATATGATTTTTAAATAGAAAATTCTGATTCCAGAGATCAAGTTCTTGATTTCATAATTTTTGATTCTTTCGTTTACTTTCAAATAATGATCATCATTATGATTTTGATGGATGGTTTCAAATAACGAGAAGAATCTCGTATGTAGGTTTTTATACCTTCGAAAAAAGCTGTAGATACATTTCATACCCGCTGCACAGAAAGGAAAGTTGTCTTGACTTCACACCCATTGTTTTATATATGACGAAAAAAATTTTTGTCTTGTCCCGAATACATTTGCTTCGAACCAAGAGAATATTGTTTCAGTTGAAGAAAAATTTTAAACCAAAATTCGAACCGAAACAATATTTTCTTGATTCGGAGCAAATGTATTTGGAACAAGACAAATATTATTATCGTTATATACCAGGTGTGTAAGTATGGAACCGGAATTTTTGTACAGAAAAAACACGTTTATTGTAATGATATGATACAAAGTAACTTATCCAAAGTATTGTCCGTCGCTATCTATACAGGTTGAATCATTCGTGACGTCAGATATCCGTATAGAAAAACTCAGTTTGGCAAACATATGGGAAGAGTCTGACCGAAAATATGGCCAAAATTTGGCAATATGTAAGAATGGTCTGACGAAAAGTATGAGTGAGTCTGGCTAAAAGTATGGGGTTTGGGACTCAGCCATACTTTTGCTAAATTTTTATTGGAAGTCAGTAAGAGTTTGTCGCAAGCATGAGATGGATCTGGTGGGAGTGAAATGAAAAGATAACAAGAGTAGGGGCATACTGGTGATGTTGAACCTCATCAATATGCTCATTTTGTTCGAATGAACGATGGAATCAATCACCAACCCAAAATATGTTCTGAATAAATGAAATTTGTCGTGAATTATCACGAGACGTAGACTCATATCATTCAATCTGTAATATACACACGGAGAAAATGATTTGACGAAAGATTCCCCAATGTTGAGTAAAACGAGGACATAGTGGCATTTCGGTGAGGTTTCAAATTCCATTGACCCCGTTTTACTCGACTGCAGATGAAAATTCATTCGAATGTTCTCATTATCTTCACAAATTGAGTATTGTAAACGAACATTTAGGAGTAAAACGAAGTCAATGGAATCTGAAACCTCACCGAAATGCCACTATGTCCTCGTTTTACTCAACTTTGGGGAATCTTTTGTCAAATCATTTTCTCCGTGCAGTGAGAAATGAGCAGGAAATTTTTGAAAATGGGATCATACGAAGTGTGCAAATACTGCCACTCTGAAAAGAGTGAATTTTCAAATCTTCAAGAGCATGGTTTTTCATTCCCAAAACGGAATTAGAAGTGATTTGATCCAAAAATGGACTTTTAAAGCGTGAAAGATTACTCATTGAAAGTAACACATCCATTTTCCTCTGGAGTTGGAGGATGTTTTTTTCAATCTCCTCAAAGCTACATTTCACTCTCAAACATTGAGAGAGAACGCTATAATGAATTTTCATAATAGTATGACATTAGGATATTCCAAGATAGAAAGATGTCTCAATAATGGCATCATAATAGTGACACTCATCCGAAGAAATGTCCGCATCATGTTGTCAGCGTGTTTCCGCATAGAGCATTGTTATTGTTGGCAAATCGAGGTGATGAAACCATGTTGAACACATCATGTTTACATTTTATGCATTATCGCAAGCTGAGCGAACTTCATGATACTATAATAATACGATTGATGCCTTACTAGAAGCGAAGAAACATATTCACATCGTCCAATAAAATAATCGATGCGTGTGTCGCTGATACAGCAAATTTAAACACACGAACGGATCCATGTCTCTAATAAACACAACTCCTTACTCAGAGTATGTGGTTAGATGGAAAGAGATGAACTTTTCCCAAATATCTCGAAACGTGTCAAATAATTATTTTCTCTTACACGTTTCGAGATATTTGGGAAAAGTTCATCTCTTTCCATCTAACCACATACTCTGAGTAAGGAGTTGTGGTTATTAGAGACATGGATCCGTTCGTGTGTTTAAATTTGCTGTATCAGCAACACACACATCGGTTATTTCATTGATCGATGTAAATATGTTTCTTCGCTTCTAGTAAGGCATTAATCATATTATTATTATTTGAATTATCGACCGAAGCGACTACACATGATCTATTCCATGATATTATGTTTACGGGACGTTATGTTACAAAATATTCACAGCAAGTTTTTTATCTGGTTTTTTCATGAATTGAATTTAGAGAAAAGTGGATCTTTTTATTCCATTTTTTTTTGTTTCAGATAACATTGAATGTCTGGTATAGTTTGAAATTATGAAAAAAAAACACGGATACAAATGACTTTTTCGTATGTTTGATGTTACATCTGCACTGTAAATGCAGTCACTTTTTGAACACTTGAAACTATCTAAGTACAAAGAGATTCCTCCTTTTTCTTCTTCATTGAGAAAATGAGTAACAAAAAAAATACGAATATACCATTTTTCCTTTGTTCTAAATCGCACATAGCAAAGGAAACAAAAATTCTCTATAATTGTAATGAAAATAAATTTTCTACGAAAAAAACTAGCAGTTTCGAATAGTAAATGGATATCAATGAATCAATTAGCGCATATAATTTGAATATACAAGAAGCAATATGTCGTCTCCAAATTAACATTTGCGAATTTTCTTCCGATTCACGCGAACCTAGTATTGTATAGAATGAGTAACTAACAATAGACACGAATACAACTTTTCTTAGTTTGTTTTAAACCGCATCTGGCGAGAGGGGTCTTCAATAATTGCACTGGAAATAATTTTTGTACGGATAAAAACTAGTAGCATTGAATACCCTGGTGAAAAAGTCACCTTAAATCCTATTAAAAAAAAAACAGGTGATAGGAAAAAGGGTGTGCTATTCTCAGTTTCCCCATTATTTCCTATTAACATTTTGAGAGTCCGAATTATTGAAATTCCATAGGAAAATGAGTGGAGGATCATTGAATCCTATTGATATTCACGCCCACTAGAATCAGAATCACTGTTGGGAAGAATTGAAGTGGAATGCTCTTAAAAACCTATTGCATCACAAATTGATATCTGAGGGAAAATACAATGCAATTCAAGAGAAAAATACATTGATTCCTATTGACTACGCTTATGTCAGAGTACCCATTATTTCCTATTGGCATCATCAAAGTTTCAAGAGAATTTTCATCATTAAGAACATATAGGAAGAGGAATTAAATCCTACTGGTCACCTCTTCATTCAACATCCAGAATTGAAAGGACCATTGGATAGATTCAAAGGACAACTCCCTTCAAAACCTATTGATGGAGAGGTGATGTATGAATGTGAATGTAACGAGATTCAAGGAGCCATCCTTCTATTCTGGAGATTACAGAAATTCTAGAAGGTTTTGTAGAAGGAGAAAGGTGAGCATATAGTGCCGGAATAGCTGTTGGAAGGTGAGTTTGAAATTTCTGATTTTATTCATGTAAAAACCGTTTTTCCAACCTCCAACGTGATTTTTGGAGAATCACTCATGACAGAAGATTCTTGACGACAAATCACAAACGAATCGACCGACGCAGATGGATGCAGGAGCATTTCGTCTGGAATTGGCTTCTTTACCGTAAGAACTACGATTATCATGATGAAACGATATTTCGTCCTCTTGCTGCTCTTCGAAAGGATGACAAAATTGAATGAAGAATCAAATTGATTTCCCAACCAGACGCAATTTTCTTCCGAACGATTACTTCTCACTAATCCCAATTTGAACGATAATAATACCCTTCCTGATTAAAACCCTTTTTGCTTCATGTTCTCCAGACGATCAATACCTCAGTTATCGCGTGAGATTAGGAATCATGTTCTTTTCATGCAGCGTTCTATCCCAGTGAACAGTTCCCCCCTCAACATGCCAAATATTCATCATGTTCTCTAAAATATATCGAAAAGTATTTCTTAGATCCTTCGCAACATATTCGAACACTCAGAAAACGTTTCTTTTCCGTATCTCACGAGAATATTGCACGAAAAGAGGGGGAAGAGGAGGCCGTTCAATTTTCAAGGCGTCAAAATTCTTGAGACTTGAGACCGTTCAATTTTTTGAGGATGCAAATTGTGAATCCTGAACATTCTCAATAATGCAGGAGAATCCTAAAAAGAAACCTTCCTCCTAAAGATGTCTCCCCCCTGTTTATTTGATTAATCGTTGATTCCCAATTGATAAAATATGGTATAATACATTCTAAGTTCTCCATCAGTTGAGGCCTTTCTGTATTCGGCGGGTCCGCCTATATGTAAATCCGACGCTACAATGAAGGAAGAGTGGAGTGGTGGGTTGCTTCTTCGTTTTGCGCTTAGGATATCAAATCAAACGGGTATCAAAATACTTGAGGCTAGCACTGCATCTGTCTCCCAATGTACATCTCCTGGTGGGAATGATGCGTTCAAACCACAGTGTAAGAAGAGTGGAGAATGTTTCGATGCCCTCCTTGATTACTCTGAGAACTGTGGCTTTATTGACTCCTCATACACGTTTCTCTCACTTCCCAGCGATATTCCCAATTGTACTTCATTCACTCTTTCTAGCCCCTTCTGGTCTCATCAAGGTATTTGTATGATGGTGTAAAATTGAGCACTGCGTTCCCGTAAACATACCTGGGACGAACCACTTCTCTTGCAGGCGTGGGAAGATGTCATCAAGTTTTAGCAAGTAATTCTTCGATTGGAAGAAGTGATTTGGTATAATTGATGTGAGAAGGACTAGATTTTACCGTTATGCCTCATTGCTTTTCTTCCCAATACTTCACGCTGTGGAAACTCTGAGGAGCTTGACCTCGCTCATGGTGAATTTTGTGCCCCAGGCGCGAGGAAATTTTCTTCCAACAAAAACAAAATATTTTTACTCTTGAAGAGCTACTCTCTCTTTTGGATGTTGCATCCACCAAAGAGTGAGAGAGAAGTAAACTCTGTAAAAAATATTTCATTGGGAGGAATTGACAATCACACGTATGAATACCATTTTCTTGTATTTGACAATTAAAATCATTCAATATAACTACATTTCTATTCCCGATGTTTTCCACTTCTTTCTCGAGAATTCAAATTTCCGTTTGTGAAATTGTTTTCAATCATCAATTCTTCCAAAATTCTTGTGAACCATTCAAATCTATACAGGGTGGGGCATTTAAAGTGTCGCGGGCGTTTTTTCCAAAAATAAAGTGAGATACGAGAAAATTTTTCGGACAAAAGTTGTAGGGTACCGAGAGGGACATCCGATGGTGGCCTTGGCTTTGACCTCAAATCTCATCTTCAAGGGCATTCTGAGATCAACTCTTGTTTTTTAAATAGCATCTCATATTTTTTACTGCAGATTTGGATTCTAGGTCAAAAACCAAGAAACTTTTGTCTGAACCATTTTCCTGAAATCCGCAAAAATGGCGCTCTAATCGATATTGTTCCATTTTGAATCTGACATTCGAATAACTCGAAAACGAAGGGTCTTGCAAAAGAATGTTTCGTACAAAAGTTGTCAATACACAACACATTTCAATCGTCTACATTACCACCATTCAGAGCTCACGCGATGTAAACAAACGACGGGGTTCAGTGAAAATTCACGATTTTGAAAGTCAGTTTGTCAGTTACATTTGATTATTACTTGGTTTATGACAAATTGAAAATCATGGATATCCGATACACGGTTTCTGAAAAGATCGATATGATCTACATTTACGGTGAAGTGCATAAGAACCCCAGACAAGCATATGACTTGTATGCAGAACGATTTCCTGAAAGAACAACGCCATCCATTAGGTATTTTCAACGCATTACAAAATTATTCTCAGAAACGGGAAGTGTTACAAGGGAAAAACGACATCGAATGAGAACTGTTAGCGGAGAAGATGCGGAAGTTAATGTACTAGCTGCAGTAGCCAATAATCCACACGTGAGCTCTCGTGAAATTGAACTCCATTCGGGAATTTCTCGAAGAAGTGTTCTTCGAATATTGAAACGTCACAAATTCCATCCGTATCACATTTGTTTGCATCAAGACCTTCACGGTGATGATTTCGAAAATCGTGTACAGTTTTGTCGATGGGGTCTAGCGCAAATGCACAATGACAACTTCATCAACATATTATTTTCTGATGAGTCGACGTTCACCAATCATGGTCAAGTAAATCGACATAATATGCATTACTGGGCGACAGAAAATCCAAGATGGTTACGTCAAGTAGAGCATCAAAGACAATGGGCTGTGAATGTTTGGTGTGGTATTTTTCGATCTCGAGTAATTGGACCGTATTTTATTACAGATACGCTAAATGGAGAGAAGTACAGACATTTCTTAGATCAAGTACTTCCAACATTACTTGAAGACATACCTATTCAGGAACGATTGAATATGTGGTATCAACACGATGGTTGTCCATCCCATTATGCAGTCACAGCTCGAGAAATATTGGACAGAGATTATCCTGGACGATGGATAGGACGTCGTGGACCAGTTCATTGGCCTGCCCGTTCTCCGGATCTTACTTCTCCAGATTTTTTTTTATGGGGATACATAAAAGATACAGTTTATCAACAAGCACCGACTACACCTGAGAATATGCGTCATCGAATCATCAATGCATGCGCGAGCATCAATGAAGATATTTTAGCACGAGTTCAGCAATCTTTTGTAAAACGTTTTGAAATGTGTATTGAAGTCGAAGGCCATCATTTTGAGCATCTACTGCATTAAAATTATCCAAGTGATGTAGACGATTGAAATGTGTTGTGTTTTGTCTGTTATACCCCATCACCTCCGTTTCAGTTCAAGGGGTCCCCCTTGGAATCAGACAACTTTTGTCCGAAACATTCTCCTCCAAGACCCTTCGTTTTCGAGTTATCCTAATGTCAGATTCAGGATGGAACAATATCGATTAGAGCGCCATCTTTGCGGATTTCAGGAAAATGGTTCAGACAAAAGTTTCTTGGTTTTTGACCTAGAATCCAAATCTGCAGTAAAAAATATGAGATGCTATTTAAAAAACAAGAGTTGACCTCAGAATGCCCTTGAAGATGAGATTTGAGGTCAAAGCCAAGGCCACCATCGGATGTCCCCCTCGATACCCTACAATTTTTGTCCGAAAAATTTTCTCGTATCTCATTTTATTTTTGGAAAAAACGCCCGCGACACTTCAAATGCCCCACCCTGTATATTTCAATTCCTGTCAATTGCTCACGTGTTTCACGATTTGATTGAAATTTCATTTCGTATCACCCAATTTCTGAGCGATTGATTGATACACTTATATTGTTTGGAATTCAAATCTTCAAATTCCTTGATTTGCCTGAATCCCAAGATTTACATTCTTAGTTGGAACTGCTGTTTCTGAAAATCAATTTCCATTTGTGTTCCGTGAACATTGAAAAATCTTCCCAGAAGATGTTATCAATCATACAGTATTGTTATTATTATCAAAACATTTTTTTGCGATAATCAAACTTCTGTGAACTGAACAAAACTTGTGTTGTTTTAACCAAAGAATTTTTTTGATCACATTTTAACGGAAACTCTTTGTTGGAACAACAAAAATTTGGTTCCCACAACAAGAAAACAAAACATTTTTTCAGTGCGAAGAATTCAGAGATCGTATCCATTCTCATTATTATATTTTTGAATAGTTTATGCTGCTGAAATTTGAATCGTTTATTAATCCTTTGGCGCTGGAAATTTTTCCCGCCATTTACTTTTCATATGGGAGAACCCTTGGTTGAAGGAACCCATTGATTCTCGCCGAATCTTATTGAAATTGGACAAAGGTCTCAACGGAATCAACGGGTTTCTTGAACTATGGAAAACTAGGGAGGTGCTGTTTCGTCGAATTTTCGCGGCAAAGGGTTAAAACGAAGTCGTAATAGAATAACGAAATATTCACCTGTTGAAACTCCAAAATCTCCCAGTAAATTCTTCAAACAATATCTCCAGCTGCAAGGAAATCATTTGAAAAAATAATCAACAATGATCCAGGAGATTTTGTGTGAATTTGAATGACCGTTCCGTTCATAAGAACGATTCAAATCCTAAGAACGTGAATAGTTTTGAATCAATCATTATTCAAAAGGAACCAAATCATGGGAAAGAATTCTCCATCTACTCTCTTGAATTTTTAGAGTGAGATTTCACTCTTCAGCCATTCAGAAGTGAGCCTGTCCAAAGTTTGAGTGAAATTTCCACTCTTTTAGAGTAGTGATGCCGCGAGACGAGACGATACGAGAAGGAGCCTATTCTCGTCTCGATTTTTTGGTACGTTATCTCGTCTCGTCTCGTCTCGTCTCGTCTTGTCTTGTCTCGTTTTGTCTGAACATTTTGACGTTTTTTCTTAGTAATATCGTTTTTTACTCCTCCAAATTGAACTCTTGTTTCTCGTCAAAGCATTCTCGTCTCGTCTCGTAAATTTTCCGATCAGGGTCTTTCTCGTCTCGTCTCGTTTCTCACCATGGATTTCTTGTTTCGTCTCAGTTCATTGATTCTCGCGGCATCATTATTTTAGAGTGATAGTGTAAGGTTTGAGGTTAGAAACTCACAGCCACTCCAATTCTAGAGTGAATTTTCCACTCCAAAAGAGTGCGAGTTCACTCGAAATGAGTGAAAATCTCACTCGAAGCCGACTGACTCACTTCTGAGACTTAGTAGAGTGAAACGCGTAATTTTTCACTCTTCCAGATTTGGAGAGTATACAGGAACTTTTTCGTGTGGAAAAATTTTCAAAATTGTGTATATAATTCGACATAGTGCATATACAGGGTGTCCCTAATCCATCATTCGCATTTCCGTGACATATTCCGCAGCCAAAATGCGAGCATTTCCCGTTAGGACAAATTTTTTGGAGGCTCAGTTTTTGAGACGAGAACTTTTAAAATTTTTCTCCCAAATCCAAATCATTGAGAAGCATTGTGTGCTACATACTTGCGCTTGACACCATTCACTAAGTTCGAAGATGGTGAATCTCTGGAAAAAATTGAACTATCCTGTCATCGTTTGTCTCGGAGCTATAACAATTCCAAGTTGCTGAATGCTGATTGGCTAGAAGCTCAGGAATTCCAAATTGCTCTAACATCCAATTGAAAAACGATGGAATAGTTCAATTCTTTTTCAGAGACTTAGCGAATGGCATCAAGCTCAAGTATATAGTACACAATGCTTCTGAGTAATTTGGATTTGAAAAAAAAGTTCTAAATACTGATATCTCAAAAACTAAGCCGCCAAAAAATTCGTCCACAGAAATGCGAATGATGAATTCTGGAAGAGCCTGGATGAGTCTCATATGATTATATATAAATTATATATAATTCTGGAAATTTTTCCGTATGTTCTGAATATCTCACGCAACACGTGGAGATGAGCTACAGGCTAATTTAGGTGTAAAAATTATTCCAGGGCCTCACATTAGACATCTGAAACATGTTCAGGAAATATCTTGGCTTACAAAATTTTCAATAGTTACCCTTGTGGAAATAATTCTTTGACACGCTCTTGAATAGTCTTCAGAAATCTCAATAAGACTTTCTGAAAGTCTTACTATGTCAAGAAGCGCATTAATAAGTATTGGTCACTCTATAAAAGTTTTGAAAAGTCTTATTTTTCCTGAAATTTCGGACTTTCCGCAAGAGTTTTCAAGAGTGAATGAAGCCTATTCAGAGTTTCACAGAAGAAGAGTATACTACTGTGGGCAAAAAGTAAGGTGAATTTGTTTGTGAAATGAAAAATTTTCATTTATTCTTCTACATCAATTTCATCCCCTTCAAAGTGATCACCTCTCGATAAAATACACTTATGCCAACGTTTTTTCCAATCATCGAAACATGCTAAATAGTCCCTTTCCGGTATAGCCATCAGCGCCTTCTTCGATTCAGCTTTCATCTCCTCAATCGACTCGAAACGCTTTGCCCGGAGTGGTCTCTTGAGTTTTGGGAATAGCCAGAAGTCACACGGAGCCAAATCAGGCGAATACGGTGGTTGCGGAACGATATGCGTCGAATTTTTGGCGAAATGGTCACGAAGAACGAGTGCAGTATGAGACGGTGCATTATCGTGATGCAAAAACCAAGAGTTGTTGGCCCATAATTCTGGTCTTTTTAGACGAATTGCTTTACGCAAACGACGCATAACGCTCAAATAATATTCCTTATTGACAGTTTGGCGAGGTGGAAGGAATTCATGGTGCACCACACCACGAAAATCGAAAAAAACTGTCATCATGACCTTGATTTTTAACGACTTTGACGTGCTCTTTTCGGTCTGGCCTCACCTTTAGCACGATATTCGCTTGATTGGTCGGTTGTTTCAGGGTCGTAAGCATGAATCCAAGTCTCATCTCCCGTAATCGTGCATTTGAGCTTGTCCTGATAGTCAGAAAGCATTGTTTCACTCACATCAACGCGACGACTTTTTTGCAAGTAATTGAGTGTTTTCGGTACCAAACGAGACTTGACTTCTCGTAGGCCCAAACGGTCTTTCAAAATGGTTTTCACAGATCCTTCTGATATTCCGATCATATCAGTAAGGTCTCTAACAGTCAACCGACGATTTTTAAGCACTAATTCCTTCACTTCATCGACGTGTTGGTCATCTGTTGACGTCGATGGTCGACCGGAGCGCTCCAAGTCATCAACACGTTCTCGACCCTCTTTGAAGTCTTTGTACCACTTATAAACATTTTTCTGCGACATGGTAGAATCACCAAAGGCCTACCGCAGAATTTGATTGCACTTCTCTGCTCAATTAAATCAGACATTGTAAAAATCGAAAAATGCACTCTTGGTCGTTTGGTAAACACAAGCGTAAATGTATTACTGATAATGACATTGACATGAAATTTGGCACAGATGTCATTAACAGTCCTGTCAACTTAAGAAAAAAAGAACTAGCCTGAAATGCCAAGCCCGCGAAGTTTAAATTAAAAATTCACCTTACTTTTTGCCCACAGTAGTAAGCAAGGAAGATGACTTTATAAGAGTTTTGAAGGTTCAAAAAGACTCATAAATCAATAATAGTCAAATTTGTGAGGAAAAATTAAATAACAAATTCGATTATTATTATAAAGCGGAATATTTCCTTGAGTATATTTTTCTTCATGGACATAATAAATAACAATATGTAAAGGAAAAATATAGTTAACCCTCTAAGGCAAGGCTGATTCTACTAACGTAGTCTGCAAAGTGGGTCGTTTATGTCCAAGAGTGAATTTATCATATTGCCTCGTAATTTAAAATTCTGTGGAAATTCACAGGTATTTCTTGACCTCTTCAGATCATGTTTGCGTTATATTTATTCATATTCAAAGGCGAAAAAGTTTTTAAGCACTTGTTGAATAACAACCAATATTCGAAATGCAAAAAACGTATGTGCTGTAAACGATCCACTATGCCGATGGAGGGTTGAAAATGTATTTTATTGAAGTATTTTTTATTAAATGTCTATAATTGAAGGAGAATTTTTCGGAAAATTGTTCAAGTCACTACATGTCGAGAGACCTAAAATGGAGAAATACTATTTTCTTTAAACCCTCAAATAAAAACTATAACTTTTTGAGTCTTTTCAAACCTTCAAAACTCTCATAAATTCATCTTCCTTGCGCATATTTTTTCTCTGTGAAACTCTGATTAAGTCGTATCAACTCTTCATAACTCTTGCGAAAAGTCCGAAATTTCAGGAAAAATAAGACTTTTCAAGAGTTTTACAGAGTTACCAAGAGTACCACAAGGGTACCGATTCATTCATTGTAATCGTATTGTTACGCTCAAATCAATTCGATGATAATATGAAGTTTGATAATAATATTAAGTTTTATAATCATAACAGCAGGTCTCATAATGAACACCAAGTGTACTATCAACATAAATTTCCGGTGAAACTTGGATCATAACGCAATTTCTCATGAACGTGTCACGAATCAATTTAACTCTTCATCAGAACTGGATGTTTGCGTTTTTGACAATTCGTCTCTTCTCTGGTTGACAGAACCTCTTCTCCTTTGTCCGAAAATTGAGATTGTTTTTTCGCTCTGGAGGAACGATTCATGTCTTTGATTTTCTCTCTCACATACTTTGGCACTCGGTCCAATTCGATCCTAATTTTCTCTGAGTTCCATTGCCTCACGGTCTTCAAATAAAATTCGTAAATATCTAAAAAATTATATTCAAAATGATTATCATTTTTTCTCTTATTGATGGACAACAACGGTTCAATGAGCCAACAAAATGAATTGAATTTATTCAAGTTCGAGCTAATTTAACTACCAAACTGAACCGATTTCAAGTATCCAAGAATCAGAAAAAACCCAACGAATTCTAGTTTGGAATTTACACCAACTCCGTTTCTTCACACATACACTGAAAAAAATTTCCAGAAGATGTCATCAATCATACAGGTTTGTGGCTATCATTGAATATTTGATTATGATAACCAACCCTTTGTAAACTGGACAAAACTTTTGTTGTTTTGACCAAAAAATTTTGTTGCCACTACAAAATATTTTTTTCAGTGTAGTATTGCAATATACTATGAGCATCCTTTGGATCTTCGGGATAGATTTCATTGAAACTGTTTTATACCCATAAAGTACTAAAAGTTCTCAAATCGTCTCAAAAACGTGTCAATAGTTCCGTGGTCTGGAATTTTTGAGAGTACGTTTTCCAAAGGTCTTGAGAATATTTATTCATCATGCTGGACAAAACATGGTTGGGGTGTTGTTCATTCACATTACACAGGTCAACAAAATCAGGTCAAACCTCTGGTATGGAAACCAGAATATACTTTTCCGAAGGTTTCTGGGGCTCTGAATCTGAATCTGGAGTCCAAATTATTTGATTACATCTGGTTTCCGATATGTCCTAACCGAAAAGTGCAAAAGCAGCGATTCTGGCCAATATTTGAGGTTATATAGCATCGAATTTCTTCTTGTATTCAGAAAACTAAGCAGATCATTATGAAGTATAGCCCTTGCTCTTTCAAATGCCGTTGAGTTTGCTTGGATATCTCTTTTATTCACTGAAATGTCGCATTTTGAAATTTTCATGTTTGCGGATTTACCTGGACAAGACAACACAAGACGAGACTGAAGAAAATCTTGTCTTGGCCTTGGAAAATTGCCGATTTCACGATCTTGTCTTGGTCTTGTCTTGGTCTTGTTTGAATGAATCTTGTCTTGGTGTTGGTTCTAGACGATATTTCTTGTTTACTTCTAATTGAATCGAAAAACATATATTGAAATTTTTATTAATCGTCAAGCTTTGAGCTCTATATCCCATATAGCATAAGGGTTCTAAAAGAATTCCTAATGAATAAATTGTGTTCATCATGAGCTCTTTTAGAACTCTTGTGCTATCTGGGTATCATACTGTAATGAGCAATGCCCACCTGTTTTATGCTTTAGGCTGGGAAGCCACATACAATTGTGAAAGGGCACCTTTCACTCTCTTGAATAAACATCATTTGATATTGGTTTCATTATTGGGAGGATACCTTATCTTCTCCTAGCATATAACACTGAAATATTTGCTTTTGACTCAGATAATTCACACTGTAAAAAATATATGTCAAATTACATAAACTTGTAATCCTCAGAATGTGAAATCACATAGTAATATTTCATCATAAATCATGCACGAAGGATGACATTTCGGGCGTATGAGCTTTCAGGACCATGAGGTGTTACCTATTCGTAGCTCCATGCACAAGGTGAATCATAATTAACCTGAAGTGCAATAGATCCGAAGTCAGTAATCAAGAAAGAAATAACCCAGATAGCACGCAAGAACTTCAAATGAATTTTGGAAAAATAACTCTTCAAGAACTCTCTTGGAATACAAAGTGTTCTTAAAGAGTTTCAAAAAGAATTCGATTCGCCAGACATTTGTAAGTTCTGCTGTTAGGAGGATACGAGCTTACCAACCAAGCCCCGTTGGTTAGAAAAAACCAACAATATACGATAGAAAAGTCCAAGACAAACGGTCGTTTCATAAGCTTCTGTATGAAGTCTCCTGTAATTTTAAGAGGACTCTCAAATGTATGGCAAATCAAATTCTTTCGGAACCCTTCAGCAACACTTTGTATTCTAACTAGTGATGCCGCGAGACGATACGAGAAGGAGCCTATTCTCCTCTCGTCTCGATTTTTTGGTACGTTATCTCGTCTCGTCTCGACATTTTCGATACCCAATCTCGTCTCGTTTTGTCTCAACATTTTGACGTTTTTTCTTATTAATATCGTTTTTTACTTCTCCAAATTGAACTTTTGTTTCTCGTCAAAGCATTCTCGTGAATTCCTCGATCAGGGTCTTTCTTGTCTCGTTTCTCGCCATGGATTTCTTGTCTCGAATTTCTCGATTCTTGCGGCATCACTCATTCTAACAGAGTTCTTGGACCGTTCTTTTTTGAAAGTTCATTTGAGATCCTTATGTATTGTCTGGTAATTATGGGAAATGGTTGTTACTAGCCGCATGCGAATACAATAAAATGTGACTCAGAGTTTTTCGGGGTTATTCTTGTTTGGGATTACTTCCTTCGGATTTACAGCACTTCGGGTCTATTGCAATTCGGATTAATTATGGTTTACCAATTGGGTGCATATAGAAAGTTCTAGAAATTTCATTCATACAGGATTGAAAAGACTGAAATCCTGGGAAAATGTTGCGGATTCTTGGCAAATCTAATATGGTGGATCAAATAAGGGAAAAATAATGAAATTCATTCCATCATTGACGCGTTAAAGAATTAAATTCGTGTGTGAAAAAGGTTATATGAATTCATATGTTAGTATCCAGATTTGTGCTCAATGATACAAGAGGTAGAAAAAATATTTTTTTTTGTTTGCCACCTCGTTGAGTGCGGTAAAAAGTAGATCAATCCAAGAAGACACCTTTCAAAAGTCTTGATTTGAGCTTTCTTACAGTTTTCTGTTTTTAGTATTCTTAATGAATTTTCCGTGAAACACCTTTAAGACATTCCCAAGTACTCCATAAGACATTTCCTGGAATACTTGGGAACATCTTTAAGAATGTTCTGGAATGATTGTTTGAAATTTTTTTGTAATCTAGTTTTGACAAGATTTGGATTGTGCCTCGAAAAGACTTTTTGGTGTGCTGAATCCCAATTTGAGATCCAAATCACTCGATTGGCTCTAGTTTCCAAGATATCCTAAGTCTAAGAGTGCAAAGACAGCGATTTTGGCCAATATTCGAGGTCATATACCCACACAGCACCACAGTTCAGAAAGAGTTCTTGACGCATTCATTTTGGAGTCTCACAGCCCCAAATGAATTCATTTTCAACTCTTCCTGAACTGTGGTGGTGTGTGGAATAGTATCGAACTCCTCCCACTTGGTGAACTGTGAACCTCATTTTGAATTAGAAACCTTGCTCTTCCAAATACTGCTGAGTTTGCTTGAATATCTTCTTTATCTGAGCTGAGATATCGCATTTTGAAATTTTCATGTTCGTAAATTTTCAAATATGAGTAAATTCACAACATGTCAATTTCGAAAATGCGATATCTCAGCAAATACAAGGGATATTGAAGCAAATTCAACGGCATTTCAAAGGTCAAGGTTCAAAATGATTTTCATACTTTGCTCAGTAAAAGAAGAAGTTCGATGCTATGTAACCTCAAATCTCGGCCAGAATCGCTGTTTTTACACTTTCAGGTCAGGATATTTCGGAAACCAGGGCTGATTGAGTAATTTAAACTCCGGATTCAGATTCAGCTCACCAAGAACCTTCGGAAAAGTGTATTCTGGTTCCTGATTAAAATTTCTGTAGTCCTGTGTATAATTCAATAGAACGTTTCAAAATCGTTTATTCTTATTTCACTTCACACCTGCGATTTCTTGGAAAATATACGTAGCATTGAAAAAATGAGTGTACTCAGTGAGCCCAGAATGCGGGAGCTGCTGGCCCCCACCACGCAGTCGGCGGGACACTAACACTGTCTCACCGCGCGTCCGTATGAGAAAGAAAGAAAGTCTAGAATATAGACTTTCTCTGTTCACACGGACACGTGATAGAACAGTATTAGTGTCCCACCGACCGCGTGGTGGGGGCCGCCAGCTCCCGCATTCTGGGCTCACTGAGTGTACTGCTGGAGTGAGGGTATCGAATATACTTGAAATCTGCTTTAGTTTTAGCGGCACCAAAATCATTGTAGGCCTGTGTTATAGTATGTTTTCAGAATGTTCTTCAAAAGTTTTATGTGAATCCAGTGTCTTGTTTCTAACCTATACAAAAGCAGATTCATAGTTTTAGAAGCGACGAACATATCAAACCGTTATGAGAATACACTCCGTCTTAGATATTTGAATAAATTTCTCGGGGAGGAATAATTAAATATGATTCATATATGAAGCTATATCTGAATGAGTACCCAGACAGCTAAAATGATCTGTTTGAATTCTTGAAGACTTCTGAAAGAATTCCTCAACAGTCCCCGTTATGACAGTGAAAATGAATTCAATATGAATTCAATATGAATTCAATGAACTCAAAGTGAATACATGTTGAATGCCTGAAGATTTCTTTTGAACTCATAATATGAATTCTTTCTGAACATCAAGTTGTTCATTAAGGATTCAATTTGAATTCAAACTATTTATAATGAACCCATATTTACTGTCATAACGGGAGCTCTTTGAAGGGACTCTTTTGCTGTCTGGGTATGACACTATATGTTCTCCTTACTTCATTTCTATATCATAAAAACGTTCCTATTCCGTATATGTAGACGTTTGAACATTCGTGATGACTTAGGTTTATTCCAAAGTTGATATGCATTATTACACTGAGGAAAATTTAATCGTATAAATTCCGATTTTAAGTTCCGACTATAACTGCTCCTGATTCCTGAAGATTTTTACCATTAAAAATAGTAAGGAAGCCGTAACCTGCTAACTTTCACCATCATTTATGGTGAAAATGTTCAGGAATCGAAAGCGGTTATAGTCGAAAATATTCGAAGTCTTTAACCCACGAAGAAAAATGGTACTTTTTACGATGAAATTTCTTTCAGTACAGTCAAGATTTTAGCCCCACCTGCCGAAGTCGAGACGAATCTATGGAACTTCATTTTTAAGCGAATAGGTATCATACATTGTAAGAAATTTCTATGGGAAACTTGACATAAATGTTTGGGAGTAATTAACACATACACGCGTTAGGGATTTTCCGTATTTTACCGGGAATTTACCAGAAAATGATAGAAAAAATTCAATGAAGTTCAGAATTTTTAGTCGAATTTATGGTAAATGTCATACAAATGCATGGGAAATTGATTTCCTATTCCATGATTGGAATTTTCCGTTCATTTCACAGTGTAGAGGAAGATTTCAGCAACCATTTTGGAGGAAAAAGTGTATTCTTCAAGATATGGCACGCTATTTGTTCCACCTGAATTTTTCGACGCGTTACATAGTATTAATTTGCAGTTCTCTTTTCATTTTTTTCCATTTCAAATTGCTGTTTCTTGAGGACCGGTGAAAAAAATGAAACGTCGAATAGATGATTCTTCCAACTTTTCCCCTGAAACCTTTTTTCAGGTTTGATTCGACAATATTCTCATTCATTTACAGCAGTTTATCTAAAAAAGGTGACTGTTGAAAAATCCATAGTAACTTTGGAAATATCGAGTACATCAAGAAATAGTAACGAAATAAACCCCTTGAGAACACGAAGGTCCAAAGATTGTTCAACAGAGATGCATCGAACGTTTGAACATTTGAAGGCCCACTGAACGTTCCCTGAACGTGAATGTACGTACAATGAACCTGAATTTTACCTAAACAGTCTGTGCTCTCTTGGGGAAGTGTTTTTCCAAGGTTTTTTATACATGTAAATCAGTCTACATTTTCTGTCTCTGAAATTTCTTTGTCAAGGTATGAAGTTTCATATAGAGATGACTTCCCTCCAACAGGTGATTCTCAATTTTTGGCCGGCAGTGTATACTAGGGTAATTCTCATTTTATATATAAAAAGATTGTTTTCATTTTTTTTGTCAGCAAAACATGAACAAAAACTTTTTATATATAAGATAAAAATCACCCTAGTATATACGTATATACGGAAGCAGGGGTGAACTGAACCACCGAGAAATTTCCCGATTTGCCTTTCTCTTCAATACAAGAAAAATTTCCAGAATCATATAGAATTTATATATAATTGAATAGGAATTATATAGAAATCATACCAAATTATATACAAATTATATATAATTTTGAAAATTTTTCCACAGGGGCTGTTATGTTTTTGTTTATATAATAGAGCAAGGCACATTCGGCTTGTCAGTTCCAACACCTTCTCGACGGTGTCAGTCCACCCCTGGAAGGGGGTAAAAATGAACTGCAAAACTCAGCTTCCAGGGGATGCAGCTCCCCTCCTCTAGCCCCCACTGGGTACACCAATGTAGTAAATACTGGTCAACGTATCGGAATAGATTGAAAATTGTCCCAGTATAAGCACAAATAGAATTGAATTCACAGTTCCTCATAGAACAAAATCAATAATTTGAATTGAATCTAAAATTTGGAATTATCTGGATTCAAGTAATTCTTTGCTATTGATTTTTCCTATATTTCTACAGTTGTTGGGTACACTGAGAGAAACTGCAGCTCAAAACGAGTTCAAATACATTCCTTTGTTACAGTAGCCGTATTTTCCGTCGAAGTGGCTTTGAGAATCACTGTGATAATGGAAATATAGCTACCGTATCTAAATCTGTACTTGTGCTCATTTTTAGCAACAGTTATTCTTCCAGTATAGACAAACTGCCTTAGCAACGTGAAAAATGTATCTTGTAAACAACAACCGCTAGGAAAATTCACGCCATTTTAACCAAAACTCTCCATTTTTTCTTCAAAAACTCAGCGGAAAAATGAAGCGTTTTGGTCAGAACGAAGTAAACTTTCCTAAGGGATATTGAATTCATGGAAAAATTATTCCAATAATGGATATGAAGAAGAAATGTGGAAGATAGAAGTGAACATATGTCTTGAATATTGTACTGATTATAATAGCATCATACCATACCTCGCAAAGCCATCATTTCTTTTGATGGAAGTGCCTCCTTAATTTCTCCAGTCCGTGGAGCTTCCCTACCAGTGACGCTTTTGTCTCTCATCCCTTCCCCAAAAATAACCATAGTCATACTTTTGACAAATCCTCTCTCAGAATGGGATGTAGTGATCGCTTCGTCATAATTTATTTTCTTCAGCCACACGCCCTGACCACCGTGAATGATTTCCTGACAGATCACATAGAGAAAAATTAGTCGTTCATAATAGAGAAAAACGATGGTTGATATGATTTGAGGGTAAAATTTTCGTAGGAAAGATGTTATAAATCTTTATTTATGAATTTTTGAAATTTCGATGAGTTTTCAAGAGTTCATATCAGATTTCATGCAATTTTCATCTTAGGACTCTTGGTTTTGGATGGTGCTGTAAGAAAGTGGGACTTTTTAGAATTATCTACAACATCTCTTGAAGATGTATATTAAAAATGAGCAGTATTTGAAAAAATTCCAGAAGATACCTTTGGGTGTTACATAAAACTTCAGAAAGTTTCAACATATTTTCAAAACATGAATTGCTAAGAGGGTCTATTGTACCTCGCGAGTAGAAGGGAAAACCTCTATGGAAACCTCTGAAATCATGAAAGCCATCATCCAACTCATATTTATACATCAGTGTCTTTCGAACGGTGTGAAGTCGCTCCACTAATTATTTTCATTGGTTGAATATCTGGGGGATTGTGAAGATGTATGGTGAAGATTCCGAAATAGTGAGTTTTAATGATTCAACAAAAAAATTCCTAACAGAAGCGAGGAAAGACAGCTGTCACACGAGATAACCTTCGAAAGTAGACCTCCACCAATTTACATCCGACACTGTTCTCGTCATATTAATTGATACGGAAAATCATCTTCACACTGACTTTGTTACATGAATTTTTTCTGGAGAATCCAGGTGTAGGCGGTAGTCCATATCTCTTCATGAAATCTCTCTCATCCACAAGTGGGGTACCTGAGATCAGTAATACATATCTGAAATTGTACCCGAATTTATGGCAGTAGGAATATCGAGTAGGTATAATTGATCTTTGCTCAAAACTTCTCTCTCAACCTGAGGGATAGGGCACTCAACAGCTTCAAAGCAAACCAGTGAAAGTTCTTCACAGTCAGCTAGTTTTTTTCCCATTGGCCCAGAAAAGGATTTGGGTCCTGTTGTAGCATTATCCAAGTAATGAAATAGATGACGGAATGGCAGTTCATTGAAGTGGAGAAGACATATAGCCCACTGCAGTGGTCTTCCAACTTGCAATTCGATTTGCCGTATGACACCTTTTTTCCAACCAGTATTTACCAGAGTGCCATCACTTCCAATCACATCGAGGTCTTCAAGGGAAATTTCACGTGTGGTTAGATGAGAAATTATAGTGGAAGCTATATTCTCAGAAAGTCCTGTAGAGGGAGAAACGTGGCCAATATATTTAGAACCGGGTTCTTGTATAAGGGAATGATGGTCTAGTTTTGCAGTCCTGCGGAAACGCTTTGAATTAATTTCTTCAATCAACATTGTATAATCTTTTCTTCCATCAAAGTAAAGTCCACGCAGCGTGTCCTTGATAGGTTGATTCCGTGAATTATTTCTATTATGAAATTTTCCTCTTCTCATTTTATTTTTATCAATGACATGAGAAGTGTCTGACTCTTTTATGATACCAAAGTCTTGAAGAACAGCTGACGCGATTGCTGCTGTGGCTCGATCAGAGATTCCATAACGATCACTGACCAATGATGTTTTGAGATTGATCCTCTTTTCCCACGGTGAACTTGATTGGAACCTTGTCGAAGGCTGGAATAGATCAAAATCGTGAGCATCATCTGAGTTATCAGCATCTCCATCTGATAGTATTTGGTCAGTGTCAGAAGAGTTGGATTCATCGATCTTCAGAATTTCGCTTGACGTACTTTGATGTGGCTGGGGTTCTTTGCTCTTGTTCCTTCTGTCGAGCGGATGTAATATTTTAATTGTTTTCTGTGAGCTCAACGATTCAATCCTTCCCAGTCCATACTCTCTTCGCAAAAACATGAAGCGTAATTTAGGTGCAGGAATTCGATTGGCTGTGTTACAATGACAATTTATTGAAATCGTACAGTCACATGAATCCGGAAATTCTGTGCAAGTGCAGTCCACGATAATAGGGCACTTACATGCTGCTGCATCAAAAATCAGAGCAGATTCACGTTTGAAGGCGTGAATCTTCTCTTTGAATGTGTCTTTTTTCATATCGCGCAGGTACGATTTCCTAAATTTATAGTACTTATCATGGTACTCAATAATCAACTGTTCTATCCTATACTCAGATACTGCAGGGATAGAAGCCTTAAGGTACAAATGGCCAATCTTCTTAGCCACTGTTCTAGCCACTTCACGAAAACTTACTCTTTTTTTGTTACAGCGTAACGACATGTCATTTCGCTCTTTGAAACAACACATTAAAACATCTTGATAACTGGGAAGGTTATGCTGCGGAAGATCTCTTTCTTCGCCGAATATCGGGCACTCAAAATCTTTTCTTGTGGTGATTTTTTGAGACGGAGGCATTTTTACAACGATTCTTCTGAATAACTTGCAGTTTACTTTCAACATAATAGTTACATCGAAAAACAGAGATAATACACGTTCGATGGCGTCAATTTTTTTCCAAATGCGACTCTGTTACACGGGAAGACAGAGTTCATTGATATTCAGACAAATGACTATCAACTCAGACAGGGCCAGCTGTAGATATTGCTATGCCCTAAGTGAAAACCTTCGAATGCTGCCCCATTTAGTGGCGGCTTGTTATCAACGGCGACTCTCTTTTCAAGATCGATAATGCCCAAATTTCCGTAAAAATCTGATTTCAAATTACATTATATTGAATAAAAAAATTAAAAAACAAACATATATTCACCAAGTATAAGAGTTTTTATGTTGAAACTGAAAAAGGAGAAGTGGAAGAAATGAATAGAAATCACTATTTTCTCGAAATATTGTGTTTTCTTTTATCTTTCGGTGCGAAAATGAATATTTTTGAAAGACAATTTTTGATTTGGTTTAGTGTTTCTCACACCTCAGACTTCACGTACGAACTTATAGTATTTTTATGGTAGTTAACTCAGTATTCATGAAAAATTGACAGCAACCTGCGGAAAACAGCGATTTTTCAAACTTTGATTGCGATGCGTGAACTGAAGATATTGTTCGATTTCAATTTTCTTTGTTGCATTTGCCTCAGCTTGGCCAAAAGAAACTTTTCTGAGGTATCGCGACCGAAGAAAAAAAATGTTTTTTTCGGCCCACCCTAATAATCAATTGTTAATCGTATCAATTTTCATGCAATATATCACAGGCAAGTATTTTGAACGTGATCGATAAATATCCCGTATCATCATGAAGTGATCAGTCTTATGACTGGTTTGATGAAATCCTCCAACCCTGTCTATTATCCGCTGACCACTTAATTTTTGCATATCTACGACAACCCTTACCGATCTTTGAGATCTTGTATAATTTGTTCCATATCACTTAATCTAGGTCTACCTCTTCGAGTTTTACCATTCATTTTTTTCTTCCAATATTGTTTTCAATAAGCTATCATGCCTCAATGTGTGTCCTATCAGATTACCTCTTCTTTTCACGACCTGTCTCAAAAGACTTCTTTTTTCATTTACCTTCTCAAGCACTCCTTCATTTTTCACTTTCCCTATCCACTTCACTCTAAGCATCCTTCTATAACACCACATTTCGAAAGCTTCAAGTCTTCGTTGGTCCGTTTTCCCAATCGTCCAAGTTTCGCAACCATATAATGCTGTGCTCCAAACGTAACTCTTCAAAAATTTCTTCCTTACTGCTAAGCTAATATTCTTCGAACATAGTGAGTGTTTCTTTGGGTGGGAAGCTCGTTTCCCTTGTGCTATTCCTACTCTCATATCTCTTTGGCTTTTACCGTTTTCTGTGATTATGCTCCCTAGATATTTAGATTCTTTGACTTGCTGAATTGTCTCTGCATCTATGTTGATTTTTGTTCTTCTTGATGTTTTTGCTGTTGTACGAATCATGAATTTTATTTTGTCCTCATTTATATTCTTACAATAGTCTCCTAGTAATACTGTTTTCATCGTGTTGAGAGTATTTTCCAACTCAGCACCACTCGTAGCCAATATAGCCATGCCATCTGCAAATCTCAACATGCTTACATTTTCACCTTGAATCTGTTATTTCCATTGCACTTGCTCCTCCACTTCGTTCATCGCTTCTTCTATATACAAATTGAAAATCAACGGAGATAGTTAGCATCCTTGTCTCACCCGCGTTTCAATTCGTGCTTCTCCTTTTTGACCCTCTATTTCTATTATTGCGGTTTGATTCTGATATAATTCATTATTATTCTACTATCCTTGAATTCAATTCCTAACTTTTTCAAAATCGTGAACATTTTCTCCCAATCAACATTATCGAATGCTTCTTGTATATCCCAAAAACCTATATACACAGACTTTTTCAACCTCTGACTTTCCTCCACTACTGTTCTGAGTGCTGATATTGCTTCCCGCGTTCCCCTATTCTTCCTAAAATCGAACTGATCTTCTGCTGATCTACTCTCTGTTTTATTCTCCATACTCCAGTATATAATTTTTGTCAGTATTTTTGAGCCATTTGAAGTTGAACTAATCGTTCTGTAGTTCTCGCATCCATCTGCCCCTTGTTTTTTTGGAATGGCGACAATTTTATTCTTCTGGAAATCTTTCGGTACTCCTCTTCCGTACATATCTCTGACCAATTCGAACAGTGCGTCACGAGTCCTCTGACTGGGGGCTTGGATAAGGTCCGCACTTATACTATCTATCCCTGGCGCTTTATTATTTTTAAATTCTTCCAAAGCCCTGTCGAATTCTGATTTCAACATTGGATCTCCCAATTCTTCTTCATCGACATCTCCCTCCCTCTCTAAAAATCGTATATTATCGCTTTTTTTATACAGATCTTTTGAATGATTCATCCATTGGTCTATTTTTCCCTCCGTTCTTATCAATTGTCGCCCTAGAGGATTTTCAATCTTACTGCTTATAGATTCCATTTGTCCAAAAAATCTCTTCCCAATCCTATATGCCCCATCTTTCTTCCCTCAATGTAATCTTACTCCTATATCCTGACACTTTCACCCTGACCATTGTTATTTTGCTTCCCTCGATTTACTTATTATTCCATTCCTCCGTGCCTTGTATGTCCGCTGGTTTTGTTCGCTACTCTTATTCTTGTATTCCCTCCTTTCACTAATCAAATCGAGAATTTCTTCCGTTTCCTATGGTTTCTTAGGCTTCACTCCATCGTTCTGTCAAATTTCATCTGCACATTTTTCTATGTTCCCCTTTATATTTGTCCATCTACTTTCTATTTCCAAGTCTGCCTTTTGTTGATCCTCCAATTTTTCGTCTAACATCCCTATGAATGCCTCCTGTGTTTGTTCTAGTTCGAGATTCTTTAAATTCCATCTTTTTGGCATTTTCCTCTCCTCCTTCAGAGCTTTGAAATTGAGGGAACATTTTATGAGCAACATCTTGTGATCGCTATCTATATCCGCGCCTGGATGAGTTTCACAGCTGTTCACTTGATTTTCAAATCTTTGTTTTACTAATATGTAATCAATTTGGTATCTCACTGTATCTCCTGGCATTTTCCAAGTATAGATTCTCCTTGAATGATTTTTGAATAATGTGTTGTCAATAACCATTTTATGGCTTCGACAGAATTCGATTCAACGTTGTCCTATTTCATTTCTTTTTCCTATCGCAAAATCTCCTCTTATGTTGCCCTCTTTTCCTTGCCCTACTACCGCATTCTAGTCACCTATGATCATCAAATTTTCTCCTCCCTCTACATATTCCATCACTCCTTCTATTTCATCGTACGTTTCTTCGATATCTTCCTCTGAGTACGCAGATGTGGGCATGTATACTTGAACTATAACAGTATCTACCGTTGTTGTTCTAACTCTAATCATCATCACGCGTTCGCTATGTTGCAAATAATTTCTCATCCTATTCTCTCACCCTCTTATGCATTAAACTTCCTACACCTGCTTGACCACTTCTCGATCCTGTATGAATGATATAAATATTCCGTAGAACAATATTATCTCGAGGGAGTAGAGAATAAACTATTCAATATCACGCCACTGAGAACAGGTATACAGCCGAACAGTTTTTGTGAGACTTCAATATAAAAATTGCAGCTTTGTGTCATCATTTCCCTATGAGTATCAAATGGAGATACGAATTCGTTGATTATAGTCAATCACTCTTGAATAATCTCATAGAAAAAATTTGGATAGCATCTCACCGCTGGTGTGACTTTGAGAGGATTCTCCTGGTAGTTTTAAAACGTTCTCATTCTCCTCTAAAATTGCGTAAAAATCACATGCATTTATTCAATTTGGTAATATACTGTTCGTGAGGTTCGAAACATTGAAATATAATACCAAATTTGTCAGGATTCATTAAAAAACTTCTTGTAATAATCATCGCAAATTCAAAGTGCTTTAAGATTATTGTGAATGATTGTATACATACTCCCTAGCAACAGAACATAGCCCGTCGAATAAACGTAACCTTCTCCGTCCCTCAAAATATGTAACAATTGTGTTTCATCGAAATCTTCATTTTGCGGGGAAAATGTTTTTATCCGTTCAATCGGTATAATTCTTATGCAGCCGTCTTCCATGAAATATACGTAGGCGTAACTGATCATTCTTCAAAGTATTCTTGAATTCTCCTACATTCAGATACAAAATAATTATTCAAATAATGTTTCATCTCGAATTTGAGATGAAAGTGAGGTTCATTTTCAAACACTTTTTACGGCAATCGACAAGTCAAATTGACATGTACACATCTCTACAACAAGATCAACAAAATCTATCAGTCATTCACACTTGATCTCCATACTCGCTTTGAGATAAAGATGCTCATTTAATATCTGTGCAAGAGGATGTTTGATATACAAGTGAGTACCAAACATACCCTGATGCTGATACTAGCCACGCTCGAATTTTAGTTAACAACTGAACATAGCGAATAACAGAACGAATCAATCGAAGAATGATGAATCCATCGTTGATAGGCCAAGCTTACGGTAAGAAGTGGATGTGCCCAAAAAGCTATTCGACGAAATCTTTTTCCCGTCAAATCATTATTTATCATAATTTATAAACAAACACAGGGTCCAATATGACAGTGTTGTACATATTTCCAGTACGAGCTTTTCCGTAGAATTGAATGACGGTAGTGATAAGCGGTATCTGAAAATATCGATACTAGGGTGTGCCAAAAAAAAAGGGCCTCGGGCCTTTGTTGGAAAACGACAAACGACGATGGGGTGACTTGAAATGCAGCTCCGTTGAACCTGGAGTCATTTGGTCAAGGCTAAGAGGTCGCTCAAACAAATTTTATTTCATCAAAAAAGGGTATGATGGGAAAAACCACCCCGTTAATGCCCATGACTGAACTGCTGGGTCTACAAGGAAAGTAACTGCTGGAACTCGGATATCTGATGCAGAAATGGAGATTTGCAGGGAAAAAAATTTTTTCAATTTGTTTAAACAATTATTGTTTGAACAATTTGTTTAAAATATCAAGTGACGTGAATAAAAACCGTGAAATCGTATTCTACGGAAAATTTGATGGAAGAATCAGTCCTCTGGAACATTTTTGCCCATCGTGATTGTTATAAATAAAATTATAAACAAATTTGAATCCTCCGTACCCATTGGTACTCTCGGGAGAACTGCTTGTTTGACGGGGAAAAAAACTGTTTGGAATGAGATATCTAATGCAGAGATGAAAATTTGTGGAAAGAAGTTTCTGCAATTTGTTTGATCAATTATTATTTGAACAATTTGTTTCAAATATCAATTGACGTAAATAAAAACCTCGAAATCGTATTCTACGGAAAATTCCGTGTATGAATCAATGCTTTGGAAAGTTTTTGTGTATCGCAATTGTTATAAATACAATACAATTGTTGAAACAATAATTGTTTCAACAAATTGTGAATAATTTTTTTCCAGCCGATGTTCATCCTACACCTAGATATCCTTCCATCAGCCACTCCTTCCGTGGGCCGAGCAATTTTACTGTGGGCACCAACGGGTATGGAGAATTCGAAATTGTTCATGAATTTTATTGATCATAATCGCGATGGGCAGAAATTTCCCAAAGCATCGATTCTTACATAAAACTTTCCATACAATATGATTCTGAAGTTCTTATTCACGTTAGTTAATATTTCGAGCAAATTGCTATAAACTAATAAGCTCATTAGATCTAGTTCCTTTTGATAAAATAATATCATTGTAATTCGGCATCTTTTGCAAGGGTCTCCTGTAATTCATTTTCTCATGCTCCAAATGTGTGATACGACACGTTGCGCATATGCTCAATGGGAACCTTGAATCCTGAAGACTAAGGGCAGGAGTGTGTAAAGTTTCAATAAGCTGCTCATGTTTTTTTGTTATAAGAAATTGTTCTGGCCTTTTTTCCCGGAACCAAATTTTCTTACCACAAGGTGCACACACTTTTTTTCTATTGTCTTCATGTGAACATTTGGAATGATTCATTGTAACTTCATTTGTTGAATGTGTCGAGCATATATTCACTACATGAATCCCTACACGGAAACAAGAGGAATCTAGTTTGTTGTCAAAATAAAACACACTATCAACCCGTTGTAGATATGCTTCAGTTATCTTTGTTATCATAAAATGAGTTGCTCTTTTACTACAATGCAAAAAATCTATGGTTAGAATGACAATACGATTGATTCCAAACCAAAATTTAGGTCACAATGTAGGTATCACAGCACAACTTCTGGTTTTAATCTCTATACCATTGTTATCAGCACTACACATTTCTTCAGTGTGTTTGAAATCATTATTATTGACAAGTAATTATGAGTATGACTAATTGGTTATTTTGTACTTCCTGGACTAGCGAAGCTTTGAATTATTGTGGGTTGAGTGGTCTGAATATAGTTTTAAAGATTTATATTTATCAAATGTCGATATAGAAATTGAATAAAGTGGAATAAACCAGTACGAAGGCAATTCAATTTGAACCTGATAATGAGTTCCAAAACCGTATTTGTATTTCGACTCGGGTTTTATCATTTCGAATATTGTTTATTTATTCATCAACTGATAAATTGAATCTTTCAATGGCAGAGTACTTCAAGAAAATACAGCACGAATAAAATACATACTACTATCTGCGTTTTTTTCTGACTACTGTCTATGCACCCTTTTTTCACCTATCGCATATAAACAAGATAACGAAATAATAATTTACAATGATTTATATATCCAATCTTCCCCAAAACATGTTCACACGGGCATTTTGAGCTGGAATTAACCACTATAATATGATAAAGACGTGTTCCTTGCCTTATCGGATCCAATATAAAATTAAGGAAAATGTATTTATCGATATCTGGAGAACAGCTACAGTTAGGATTTCATTTCAAACGGATTTTCGATCTGTAAATTACGCCGAATATGGCCCCGCATCCCGTTTGTTGACACATTTTTGTCATACCTATCGCTGCTTTTAGAGCACCGTAAATAGTCCCCGTTATGCGACCAGCAATGAATTCAATATGAGTTCAATGAATTCAAAATTACAACGTATTGAATGCCCGGAGAATTCACTATGAAATGTTGATATGAATTCTTTCTGAAAATTAAGTTGTTCATCAAGAGTTTAATTTGAATTCCAAATATTCATAATGAATACATATTGATTAGCAATTATCATAACAGGAGCTCTCTGTGGCAACTCTTGTCCCACAGCCTATACAGCACAAGTATCCCTAATGAATTGATATGTTGCAGAATAGGTCTTCCTGAACAGTCCCCGTTATGACCACCAAAAATGAATACCTGATGAATTCATCTCGTACCAAATGAATTCATGACGAAAACCCGAAACACCAAATGAATTCAAAACGAATTCATTTGATGCGGCCATAACGGGTGTTCATTTGGGAGCGCATTGTGTTGTCTGGGACAGTACAAAATTTCATTGTGATATCACAGTGATATTACAATGTCCGCGGTTTCAGATCACAGTGATATTGCTGCAATATTCCTGCGATCCTGTAATATCACGACAATATTGCGGCAATATACTGGTGCAATATCGCTGCAATATTGTAGCAATATCACAATATCTCAGAAATATTGAAGTAATACTACTATGATCCAAAAGCGCGGACATTCAAATATTTCTGCGATATTAAGTGTGAAGTTTTGTAATATTGCTGCAATATTAATGCACTATTAGGTGCTGTGTGAGGTGCTGTCTGGGTCAAGTTCATGAAAATTTCGGCAAAGTGTGGATGAAATTGGCTCAGTTTGATTTTGCACACCCTAGTGGTAATATACCGTTACTTTCAATCTGACGTACCGACTGAGCCGGTATGTTTACCGCCGACAGTTTGACACAACAGAGGGAGCAGTTGCGTTGATGGTACTGTATACTAAAAGAGAATAGAATAATAGATTGACAGTGCAGATCTTCAACACCCATTTTAAAAGGACAAAAAACAAAGATGGAAGGGGCAGAGGACGGTGGTGAATGCACTCCGTCAGTACCAGAATCGAGATGGATTTATACGATTGGTAAACCAAGAAATCATATCGAAGGGCTTGATTTGCCAAGCAATAGACAGGTGTTGAGTTTATTCTTTTACAAACATTGTGTTGAAAAATTGAGCATTCGCGACAGTGCAAGAGCGAGCATTGAAATTGTGCAAAATTTTTGGAAAAGAGCTTCCAATCCAGTAGGTTTGATGAAACACTCTGTAATCAAACTGGAAGCACTTTATAATGAATGGCAAAAACTAAAAAAAAATGGTTCTCGAATAAATTCAGCCGCTCAAAAACATCGAGAAAACGTATACAACGAGAAATTTAATGAGTTGTTTAACATTACCGAACCCAATGTCTTGACATCTCTCTCTACAAATGAAAAACGTAATTCCTCACCTGACCAAACATCCAATCCTTCTGAATTCGAATCCGCAACTACAAGTGACAAATTGCAGAGTTATGATGATTTGATCAAATCTTCTGATGCGAAAGATTCTTCAGCATCTTTGAAATCTTCAGAATCTTTGAAATCTTCAGAATCTTTGAAATCTTCAGAATCTTTGAAATCTTCAGAATCTTTAAAATCTTCAGGATATCATGGTATGAATCTTCTTTTTTGCTATCTTCCCAAGTAATCCTGTTTGATTAGGAAATCATTCTCAATCCTTTCAGGCCCAAGTTTTTTTGGAGCGATGGAATGATCATTTTCAAGTCACATTTTATCTTGTTCCATTATACATGTGAAATTCCATGAGTGGTAGCAATTCTGGACAAAATCAATCTTCTTTCTGTCAACTGTGTATTGAAATTCCACATCAATCGACAGAAATTTAGTATGTTGATGCTCCTGAATTACTCTGAAGCGAGTGTGCGACTGCAACTCTGATTCACAATTGTGGTGAACGTGATCACATTCATGGTGAATGCGCACACTATCATCAATCATCATCATTGTTCTCTTTTCTCCGTGTATGAAGTGACCGTCAGACATGAGATCAAAATAAAAACGTAAAGTAAAGTAAGTAAAGTATCTCATGTCTGACAGTTACTACTTCACTACACTGTAAAAAAAAACTGGAAATTTACTGTGCAACTGGACTGGAAATTTCCAGTGCTAGTACTGGAATATGGATATTCCAGTACATGTACAGAGATTTTGTTGTTACGTTACTGAAAATTTACCAAGCATAACTGAAAATTCAGTCATTGTACTGGAATTTTCAAGTTTGAGATGATGTACTGAAATTTTGCCATGATTTCGCGAAAATTTTACCGGCTCGTACTACAATTTTATAGTTCTTGTGCACCAAAAAAAAATATTCCCTCAAAAAGGACTTGAAAAAAAATTTGGAATTTAGAAAAAAAAACCTAATCGTTGGTATACTGGAATTATACAGGTTTTTAACTGCAATTCTCAGGTTTTGTGATGGAATTTTCCAGTTACTATGCAATTGAATTATACAGGTTTTGAACTGCAATTTTCAGGTCGTGTGATGGAATTTTCCAGTTGCTATGCAACGGAATTTAATCACTGTTGCACTGAAATTTTCCACTTCTATTGGACTTCGTCATTTCTGGCAGGAAAAATTTCAAGTCTTTATATTAAAAATTTCCTGATTGAGATTTTGAATAATAATTGTAATTGTAGCCAATGAAATTAATATATGAGGTTTTTCCAAGACTTATCCTCTTGTGTTCTAGATATGAAGCATATGTAGTAACCCAAGCTGGCCTTCCAACATGTCGCGCTATAGCTCATCGGTTAGGTCTTAGGTTTCAGTTGGTAGGCAGGTAGAAAAGTGTGGGTTCAAATCCTGTTAGGTAGACATGAGTTTCTGTCCATCCAAATGAACGATCAAAAGTTTCTCAATCATCTTGGAACACAAGGACCCTGCAAAATCACTTTGCGTGAGCAATTTTTTTTCAATTTTCATGGATATTTTCAGCATTAATTTTCCAGTACATGTCCTGGAAAAGTCCAGCTCGTGTACTGAAAAATTCCAGTACCGAGGCTCAGAAAATTTCCAGTTTTGATGCGGAAATTCCATAACGTTTGCACTGAATTTTTGCAGTACAAATGTGCTGAAATTTTCCGGTACATGTACAGGTTAATGACTTCCAGTACATGTACTGGAATTTTCCGGTGAAATTTTTTTACAGTGTACTCTAAAACTCAGTGCAGTTGCCTCAGAGTAATTCGGAAGCGTCGATGTGTCTTATAAAATTGTTTCTATCAAGTGTCGTCATTCTTGATATGTAAAAAATTCTGACACCCAACAAAAGATTCATTCAAAACTTCAGGAGTTAGTTAGATCAGATATTTCGGAAACTACAGACATGAAATTTTCATTGGATTTTCCATTGCAATGGAAATTGGATCTGGGAGGATATTAGGAAAGGTTGTATTTTTAGGATATTTGTTTATATTAGAGGAAAGCAAATCTAGTCGAATCGGAATTTCCGAGTGAAAGAATTGCCAAAATTCTATTGATTTTATCTATATCGAATTATATATAAATTATACATAAACTATATTGAATTATATATCAATCGTGTATACTTTGAGAAATTTGTTCATTTGAGTTGTATGTCTCAAGTTTCAGACGATATTTCATAAGAATCATTATATTCATTCTTTGATGAAATACGTTCGGTTCTTCATGGTTCGTAGATCACTTGTTTATATGAATGCTAACATATTCTAATCAGCACTTGGATTCTCCCTAAATTTTCATAAAGCATTCTTCGCAACTAAGGAAACCTTGCGAACCTTGTCGAACCAAACTTTTTTTCATACAAAATATATCTAGTTTCTATTGATTTCCATAAAACATTTATCGAAACTTTACATATCTTATGTACAAAAAGTTCGGTTCAACAAGGTTCGCACATTCCTATTCGCAACGAATTAGATGTTTCTAAAATGTTTTAGAAGGTTCTATGAAATAATTTCATATGGTTTAATATTCAATGGATCCAAACTATATGATGATGTAATGAGATCCCGCCGTAAATATACATGTTTGAAATGGGAAAAAAATGAGTTCCATTCTCATCGTCACTTTAGATTCATCATTGTAATGAAATTTATCTTTCAAAATTAGGGAAACTGTCAAAATGGATAATTATGTTCTTCAAAGATTTTTTTCAACCTCTTTCAGACCACAATAATATGTATAATACCGTTCTGCATGAAATCATATGTTTTTGATTCAAAAGTTTCATGTTTTTTTCACAGTATTTTTTTATGTCGAACCTGAATGCGTTGCAAATTTCTCCCTGTTACGTACAGTTTTGTCTTTGCACATGATTTTATGGAATCGATATTCTATACAGAGGAATATTGTATCAAGAAGAACTAACATCTTTAAATATATATTCAATAATTTCAATAATTCTTTCAACGAGGAGAGCTAACAAAACTAATCCTCACAGTGATCATATCGTTCAGACACTGTCAGGTTTTTTTACTATATCTTATGTAATTCTGAATGAACATCAATTTTTCTTTAATCTAATTCGCAATACAAAAGACATTTATTGAGATAGAATAAATTGTTTCCTTCGAATTTGTTCGAATAGATGAACAACTAGTGTTAATGAAAAAAGCGTGATTCAGAACTTGATCAAAATAATTCTTGTTCAGTCCTGAATTCGCACATGAATAGTAGATTTCAGGTCTCCATAATGTTCATACAAACATTGTAATCGAAAAAATGTTTGATTCAAATTTCGCCCAAGAAACATTCGCCCGTTGGGAGCTGTTGAAGAAATTTTTCAATTTCCATGCAGATCAGTAGAATCCTAGTATAATTTCTATCAGAATTTAATTTTATATAAATTTAATAGAAATGATATGGAATTTTCATTGAATCGTGAATGTGCTCCACGAATTCTTCAGACATTCTGTAAAATCTTCATGGAATCATGTCCCTGAATGGGAAAACAGTTGATAATCAGAACACTGCTCCCTCGTTTCTTATAAGTCAATCATGATGAAACATACGCCATGCTTCAATGATGGTTTCATATGAATTTCAGCGCAATTCAGATGATACAGACACGGGTAAAGCATACTTCTGGAATATTATCAAGTATTGCAAATTGCAAGTAAAGTTTTTCATATCTCTCAATCGATTGGGATGGAAAGAGTATGGAACCACTATGGAACCACCATGTTACAAAATCACAATTTTCGAGAACCTTCATAAGAATCGAATTTGAACTTACATAGGCCCACTGTTGCGATCGCATAAAAGATCTGACGTAGAGATCAGTGGATATGATGTTAGGGCACTTGATATACATCTTTTATCTCTTATATTGAAACCATTCTCGCTGTAGCCAGCGTTACCAGCGTACCTATTTTTTCCCATGGATCGGTGAATTGTAAGACTCCATTAAACGGAATTCCCAATAAGGGCGCCTGACAGATAGGTACTTCGTTCACTGGGAAATTTCAGTTTTTTCACTGAAAGTTATGCCAGTAAATTGATCTGAGAATTCCAGAACATTTGCCGAGACATTTCAGCACATCCACTGGAATTTCACTGTGAAAATTGGAATTTTGCAGAATCCGTAAAATTACAATAAATGTACTCGGAATGTACTGAAATTTTCCACTTCCAAGGCGCAGTAAATTTCAAGTTCTTTTTACGTTGTAGCCCAGGTCATTGTATTATTTATATTATTGTATTATTAAATATATGAAACACAGGACACCCTTATTGTGATTTTTGTACATTCAATATAAGTCATCATTTCATCATTTTCTCATAGCCTACTGTGGAAACGGGGTTGTCTTACTCAAGAAGAGAACAGTAAATTGCAAAAAGATCTGTCCGTGACATGGAAAAACTATTCGCATGTTTAAACTGAACGTGAAAACATACTTATAAAATACCTGCATTTTTCTTCAATCATTGTTTAGAGAATTTTCAAACGCTGTATGGCTTAGTCAAATAATTCTTATATTTACATGGTACTGTCATTCATTAAACGGATGAAGACTAATTGTCAATCCCTCATTGATTTTGGTTGATGAATTGTTCTTCATAGAACCCATACAATCCACCTCAAGTCATTCTTCTGTTGAAATGATGCCAAGCAGTCAATCGTCAAATACTTCTTCATTCAAACCAACGACTTCTGACCTTACGTATGAGTCTGATAATGAACCTTCAGAGGAGAAAATGAATATGATGACTGCATCTTTAGCAGCAGCTCTTGACCGAACACAAACGAGTAGCAGGAATGCAACTTATATTTTGGGCACTGCCGCTACTAGTTTAGAATTCGATGTTAATGAAATAAATCTAAGTTATCGGACGATTCAAAGAAGTCGAATTCAATTCAGGAAAGAAATTGCAGAGCGATTAAAAGAGAATCTTCAAGTCGCAAGCTGCTTAGTAGTTCATTGGGACGGGAAATTACTGCCTGAAATCACTGGTACAACACACGTTGAAAGATTACTAATATTCGTTTCTGGTGCTGGTACGGAGCAACTGCTGGGCGTTTCCAAACTTTCCGCTGGAACTGGAATAAATCAAGCAAAGGTGATTACTACAACGTTGTATGAGTGGCACTTGACAGATCGAGTGAAAGCTATGAGCTTTGATACAACTGCTACTAACACAGGTACAAAGCGTTTATAAGCATGCGATTATGATTACGCAAACGTCACAAGAATGTTCACAGAATCCCGAGTGGAGAAATTTTCAAGACTGCACACAAAAAAATAATTCGCTCTGGCAGCTAAAATTTAGCTACCATAGCTAATTTCCGTGGGTAATATTTGGATAACGAAAAATGTAGCTGTGGTAGCTATTTTTTTTTTCGCAATCAATATTTCGCTGAGAGAATAACCGGACTAGGAAAAAATTCATTGAATTGGGGAGAGTCGATCCCACGATCTTTCGATCCCTAACTCAAGCTGCTATCGCTTGAGCTACGCCACCGATCGAATATATGTTGTTCTAATAATGCATATAACTTCAGGAAAATGTTTCTCCCGAAAGACTGCATGAAAACAAATAATTGTTTTGGAGGTTAGATATTTTCATAGAATAAATCCTACAGGAGTCCCACATGTACTATTGGGGTTGTTGAACATCCTTTGGATGTTAGAATGTCTATGCATTCGCCAAATGTGCATTAAAGTTTCATCGAATGTTTGGCGGCCATCTTGTTCTCTTGTGGTATGTATATCAAAGCTACAAAAATGGCTACACTAGCGACATTCCTTTTGCGATTATTCGTTGTCGATGTGACAACTTAGAGTAGCACCAATGGCTATAATAGTGGCTGCAGTAGCGCAATGTAATCAGCACACAAGTTTTCGCTGTCACCACGATTTCATTTTTTTGCGTGTGCATATAATTTACATACAATTATATGTAACTCATAATATAACCTATATTGAGTTTTATATAAATTATATATAATTTTGAAAATTTTACCTCTCGGGATAATTTCCATACTTGCTCAGCACATTGCATATCCTACACCCAAAAAAATGATTCGCTCTGGCAGCTCAAAATGAGCTACCATAGCTATTTTCCGTGAGTATTATTTGGATAGCGAAAAACGTGGCTGCAGTAGCTATTTTTTCGCAATCAATGCTTTGAAGAATCACTGGAAGAGTAACCGAATTGAGAACAAAAATCCATTGGATAGGGCAGAATCGATTCCACAATCTTTCGATCTGCAACTCAAGCTGCTATCACTCGAGCTATGCTACCGATTGGATATATATCGTTCTAATAATGTATATAACTTCAGGAAAAAATTTCTCTCGCAACTTGATGATTCATTCCAATACTTACAATTGTTGAGGCTAATCCTGTTATTATAATTAGGTCATCAAAGCGGGGCGTGTCCATTATTGGAACGAGAATTGGAAAAAGATTTGATTTACCTACCATGCCGACATCATATCTATGAATTGATTCTGAGAAGCGTTGTTGAATATTTTGGCCTACAAGCAGCGGTCCGAATATGCCGATTTTCAAACGCTTTCAACAAAATTGGACGAAGATCGATACATCGAAATATGAGATTGGGATGAGTGATGATTTCGTGAGTGCAGCTCTTGATGAGAAAAAGGACGAAGTTCTTAATTTTATTGAGAAACAATTCCATGTAAGATATGTCCAAGCAATTTTTCATTCTCAACTTTTTGATATGATTTTGTCACAATTTCGAATTCATCACGAGTGATGCTATTATATTTTAGATGATATATCCTAGAGATGATTACATAGAATTTTTGGAATTGGCGTGCATCTTCATTGGTGGTGTGCCACCTCGAGGAGTGAAGTTTAAGGCACCTGGAGCTATGCACCATGCACGATGGCTTTCTAAAGCCTTATATTGTTTGAGGATGTTCATGTTCCAATAACAATTCAAATTGACCGCACACGAAATCAATGGTTTGAGACATATTCGCGTTTTTATCATCACTTTTTATGTTGAGTCATGGTTCACTGCGCCATATGCAATCAAAGCTCCACATCATGATTTAAGATTCTTGGGACAAATGTTCAATTATAGGAAATTCCATTCAAGCGTATCGAAGGCAGCGTGCAATAAACTTGCGCATCATCCATGGTACTTATCGGAAGAATTGGTGGGGTTATCATTTTTCGATGAGATGGTACAAGTTTATATTAAGATTAAATTGTGCCATGCGATCAAATTCCGTCAAAGCAAAGGCAGAAATGTGAGAAATCCTCTCTCTGAAACAGACATCTCATCGGTTTGTGATAAAGACGTCAGTGATTATGTTACGACGAAATCAATGTTTTTATTTGATCAGTTTGAGCTGCCTCATGAGTTCCTTAAGAAGAATCCATTGGAATGAGCATCTGATTCAAGTTTCCAGACTCGCTCAGCATTCTTTTGAGAGTTGAAGGTAGTCAATGACATTGCGGAACGAGACGTTGCTGTTATTGAAGAATTTAACAATACTTTGACAAGGGACGAAGAGCAAACGCAGTTCCTCTTACAAATCGTAAAAAACCATCGGGAAGAATTCCCGAATCCTAAAAAAAGCAGCTTGTCTTAAATCTAACCTGTAATGTATGATTTATCTTATAATTATCTACAATAAGTATTCATTCGGATCAAACTATCTTTGTTTCTGTACACTGAAAAGAAAGACACATTGAATAAAACAACATGTATTCATAGTAGATAAGTGATAATAATATAGTTGAATACGATCAAAGAAATACACAGGTCAACAAAATTTTGCGACTTCTGGTAACAGAAACTGGTACACATTGTGCCGAAGCATTTTGGTGCGCTGAATCCGAATCTGGCTGTAGAATCCCTAACAAGGTTTCAGGAATGGCCAATAATGGCCCATTATCGGCCATGAAATGGCCTTTATAGGCCAATGATTGGCCATTACTGACCATTCGTAGAACCCTGTTAGGGATTGCTCTATCACGTCGGGTTTCAGAGATATTTCCACGTAAAAGTGTAAAAAACACTATTCTTCGACAGATTCGAGGTTATTGCAAGTCGAGAGGTAATTTTTTCTCACAAAACTAGTAGGTGCCTCTCAAAGTATGATTCATTCTCTTCCAAATTCCGTTGAGTTTGCTCAAATATCTTTTTTTTTCATTGAGATACGACAATTTGAAATTTGGATGTCCATGTATTCAGTAAGCAGGTGTACGCCCAAATTTCAAATTGTCGTGAAAAAAAAGATATTTCAATGAACTCAACGACATTTGAGAGAGAATGAGTTGTATTTTGAGGTGCACCTACTGGTTTTGTAACATTCCAGGTTTTTGAGATATTGTGACCTGAATTTCAACCTAAAGATCTCAAGAACACTGTTTCTCGACATGCTTGAAGTTACATGGAATCAAGAAGTGATTTTTCCACAAAACCAGTGGATGTATCTGAGAGTATAAGTTATTCTTCTTCAAATACCGTTGAGTTTGCTCAAATATCTTCTTTTTTCATTGAGATACAACAATGTGAAGTTCGGAAAAAATGGAAGAAATCATCCTGAAAAATCGAATGGCGATATCAGTTTTTACTTGGAATAATTTCTTCTGTAATTTGTTTAAATAATTTTTTTATGAAGAATTTTTTCTCAAGGTTTTCTGATTGCAAATTTGTACACTCCTCTACATCCCATGAATCCATATACAAACTTTTCCATATCCCGTCTGGTCTAAAAAAACAACTCCTATTCTTGAGAAAATTCATTTCTCACCCCTAGATAGGGGTTGCTAGCTGGTACGGAATTATACTGAGAACTCTTCACTCACCTAATGTTTCCTCTTCCATGGGAAAATGCAGGAAAATAATATTTCGTCGATAGTTTGTACAATTTCACTTTATTTCATCATTATTATTTCTATTCCACACGTGTTTCGCGAACTCCACCCTTTGTCAAAAACATCAACCACCCTTCTCACGGAAAAAAGGGTAGATCACCATCAAAGGTGGATCTCTTACCAGTATTTTGAGCTCAAGTTTATCGCGATATCTTCAAAATTGTGCCTGGGAGCGAATTTTGTTCAAAAAGTCTGAAATGCCACATGGTGGTTTTTCAAACTGGCAGATATGAAACTCGATTGAGCGACCTCTTAGCCTCAACCAAATGACCTCAGGTTTAACGGAGCTTCATTTCAGATCACCCCGGACCTATTCCGACAAAGGCCGGAAAAACTTTTTTTTTTGGCACACCCTAATATATATGTATACTTTTTTTTTTTTAATCCAGCATTGTCTTCGAAACATGAATAAACGTCAGAGGTAGAAGAAATATCATGACCGAGATGAAAGAGACACCCGCTCGAAGAAAAAAATCCGTACTACTTTCAAGTAAGTTATAAAAATTGTGAAAATTATGTAATTGGTGTTCTTAGTGAGTAATACTACTTCTGAACAATAATCCCAATACTGTCTTAATAGATATTCCATGTGAAAACAGTCCCGATCTTTCTCATTAGGAATCGAAATCCATTTTAATTCATGTATTCTATTGACAATTGAGAGAAAATCTTTTTTCCTTATTGAACAGTGTAGTAACGTTATTGAAGTTCTTGCAATTTCCATCCAGTCATCAGGAACTGAAAGCAACGAGGACAGCACAATTCACCCTGTTCAACCAACTAATAATATGGAGAATATGGCGAATCTCCGAACCAATGCAAGGAAGAAGTTGCAAATCAGAGCGTTCCACAAATAAATATTATTTTCAATACACCACAGGATCGATCTGAACACAAAATTGGCAACCTCCATTCTCCTCATCATCTTAAATCTTCACTCATTGACTCCTGTCAATATTTTATACATTGTTTATGCAGAAACACCTCGTCACTATAATGCGAAATTTTCTTGGCATACATTTCACCGTTATAATGGTATTATGAAAACATTTTTCTATGTGCATCTAGTATATCCCTTGAAGAGACATCATCATATCATCTGCGTTAACATTTTCTCAGTAACAGTGCTCCGAATTGAATGCATAGAAAAATCTCAAATTTTTAAGAATTAATCTTCAGTACTTTATCAATCACGGTACAGATTCCAGATTTCAAATCTCGAGCGAACTGTTTTTCAAAATTTTCAGAATGTTTCCTCAATCAGCACGCTGGGATATCCTGAACCATTTGCTGTAGCTAAGAGAAATTTCCTCATAACTGGAAAAATGTCTCACAGACACATTTCTTCACGGAAATTTCCTCTATGCCATGATTATCTGATTTATTGCTCGTTTTATCACTCTCAATCACTGAGAAATGAGCCAAAAACAGAGTGAGGCTTTAAAAAATATTGCGCTGCACCTGACCGATCCTTAATTCAAAAGTCAATGAGTAAGAAAAAATACATATAACCACTCTATTTTCAAAATCCTTATCAACAGTATAATATGCAGAATGTGTTCACAAGTATAATGTATGAAATATGATAGCATTTAGAGTCCATGGTTGAAAACTGATCAGAATCAAAAAGACTTCCCATATAACAAAAAATTTCCGAAATGCATTTTCCATCACAAAAATTATTTTGAAACCTTCCTCCAAAAACATGAATGTTTTTTTCCAATACACTTTATATATTTTGAAATATGAACTGTAAAGAAAAACTAATTTCCACATCCCCACCCCTGACCAAGTGTAACTTAGTCGTAATTAATAGTTAGTTGCTGGTGGATCTGGAGGTGGAAAAGCAGTCTCGGGAATAATTTGTAAGGAACAAACACTTCGTAATATGGAGATTCAAAGTTTATTGTAACATACGAATGAACTGGTACCGAATTGTTCTGTACTGCACACGTGCAAAAGGAACGGTACCGAATCGCGGTACAAAAGTAATCGCGTACAATAATAGGTTATAATTTAACAAATTATAATACCGATAACCGAGTCCGTTATACGAAACTTTAATAGTCACGGTTGAAGGGAACTCCAATTAATATATATAAATTTGAGTATATTAATGAGGTGGCACAGAAGCCGTAGGTACGGAGACCCGCACCGACTTGAGAATGATAACTAACGCGCGCGAAAAAGACATGTAAGTTACGCCGGCAAGTAGTTTCTTCGCGTTTACGCATGTCCTGAAGGGAACAGGTGAGGCAATCGTAGTACATGATTGGCGTAGATTAATCGTACGATGATTTGGCCAATTACGATGGGTGGTTCGGAAGTCTTCATTTATGAATATAGCGGGTGGTGTGGAAATAATAATTGTTCAATTTTAGCGAAATGAACGGTAGTCTCAAACAAAATGTATTTTTGATACATCCAATGTAAATTTTGTTTACGTTTCAAATAATTCTGTTTGTAAGCATTTGAACAGGTTTTTTTTATCTTATGGGTTATGCTTCATAAAACACAATAGATTTTCATACTGGACGATCATCTGTATTCTCCATAGAATGAATCATCAAATGTGGATAATTTCTCCGAAAATTGGGAGAATTCCCATGAGACATTATCGACATCATCACCATTGCATATAGATAATTCATCTGATACTAATGATGACCTGTCTGATACTGTGTTCCATAAATTGAAGGAAATGATTTCAACAGAAGAATTTTTTTCGACAATTGATACGCCAGTTGTAGCCAGCAGAAATGACATTATTATTATGATTTCGGAAAGTGCGATCATTAATCGATACTCTCAAGCAGTGGTGAAAAGTATGTTTCAACTGATCAATAGCATTTCCATAGCTCGAATATTAAGTGATGTCACTCACTCAATAAACAAAACGTTCAATCCAAACTACGGGAGTACATATCATGCGGTATGTCCAGAGTGTAATTCTTGGGTAGGAGTTATCGAATCCCCACAAATATCTACAATGATATGCCCTGTGTGTAGCATAACTGTGAATGTTAGAGCTTCAAATTATACCAATTTTTTTGTAACATTTGATACGTCAAATGGAATGAGGAATCTTGTGGAGCAGCATGAAGAATATTATAATTATGTGCTGAAAGAACGAGTATCCGAACCAGGTGTTTCCACAGATATTTATGACGGCAAACAATATCAAAATTCCATCGAAAATTTGCCAAAAGATGATCGTCAGCCATATGCAACGGTTATTTTCAATTCAGATGGATCTCCTGTATTCAAGAGTTCCACCGCGTCAATTTGGCCAGTACGAATGCTATTGAATGAAATTCCAATGGAAACCAGAATGAAAAATGTTATACTCTGTGGTATTTGGTCCGGTGCAGGAAAGCCAGATATGAATACATTCCTCACACCTGTCGTGAATGATTTGAACAAACTATCTACTGAAGGAATCTGATGTAAAGTTCTCCAAGAGGAACGTAGAATTAAAATTTACAGTGTATGCTGTTGTGTTGATTCTGTTGCCAGATCACCGATGCAGGGAGGCCACCAGTGCCATGGTGGAAATGGATGCAACTGGTGTTTGCACCCTAGTGTATGGTCACACGAATTTGAAACAATGAAATATCCGATTCTTGAAGAATATCCAGAACTACGCAAAGAAATCAATGCACTGCAAGATATTGAGGAAGCAGTGCCTACAAAATCACACAGCCATGGTTTCGTCGGCGCATCAATATTGCTGGAATTGCAATTGGTCAACATAATCACAAGATTCAGCGTTGATTATATGCATAATGTACCTTTAGGTGTTGCTCGACAATTTTCTCACTAATGGTTTGATTCACGCAATGAAGCATTTTCATTGAGGCAAAAAAATATACACAGAATAGACAGGATAATGAATCAGATTAAAGCACATACTCTGACAGAACGATTATCACGTTCAATACAACATCGAAAGTATTGGGAAGCTAAAGATTGGGAAAACTGGGTTTTATACTATAGTGGACCTATTCTCAGACAATTTTCACCTGATGATTATGTGAATCATTGGTTGAAATTGATAGGAGCTATGTACATATTACTGAAAAAAGATATCCAAATTGATGAGTTGAATCACGCAGACGAATTACTGCGTGGATTCGTTACTGATGCAGAAATTCTATATGGGTAGATGTCGATGTCTTACAATGTCCATAAACTGCTGCACTTCGCTCGGAGTGTCTTCGATTGAGGATCACTGTGAGCTCACAACGGGTTTCCTTTCGGAAATGGGAATAGATTGTTACTGCGCACAATTCAAGCGGCGGATGGGATTCTCAATCAAGTTCCAAGACAATTGGGATTCCACAGGAATGTTGAATATATGGGGCATTCCACGTCAGATCGGCCGGAAAAAAAGTGACATATTTCCGGATTAGACCAAATGTGGTGGGGTGGAAGAGATGCTCGAACAAAGACAAAACCCCAAATATTAGCCTTTTTCATGCATTTTTATGGATCTTACAGTGGAAACAAAGAAAATAACATTTCTCTTGAGTCAAACTTTCTGAACCGGACCACTAAAAATTGATGGATTAAATTTTGCACTTTTTATTCAAGATTATTGAAGGTTTATGCAAACTAAAATGGATTCCAAAATTTTTTTGAAAAATTTCAATTTTTGCAAAAGTGATAAACAAATGAACTTTTAGGTGATTTATTGTTTAAATAACGATATCTCAGCCAATAATGAATCAAATCCAATGGAATTTTTATGCTAGATTAAGGAATAGTAGTAGATTAAAAAAATTTATTGTACGTATAAAAAAAATAAAATTTTGCAATAAACAATTGGAAATTTAACCAAGTTCTCCTTGTGCTAATTCAAGAATTTTTTTTTATCAACATTCTATAATCCATGCACTAAGAACACGCGTAACCCGATTTCAGTGCACTCAACTGCAAAAAAAGTTACGAATATTTGAAAAAAAAAAAAAACGAAAATACGCGCGACTGTGGCCTAGCTCGGACGGCATCAGCGCCGAAAGACCGAGAGCTCGCTTGTGCTCACGTTTTGAGCTACATATACACAAATAAATTCATACGAGATAAAAGTAAGTAAGCCTTTCATTTAATTATCTAATTATTTATTTATTTACATGGATGGTTTTTTTAAAATTTTGACAACTCTCGATTGCGAGTAGCTTGAAAAAATTTTACATTCTAAAGAAGTAGAATCAAACGGTTTGTAGCAGTGAAACTGGCGTGTTCCCTTGATAGCTTTGGCTGTATTAAAACGATTGACTAACTGCTTCGCGTATTTTTGGTATTCATCTCCTTTACAAAAGTCAAAATCAATTTTCTTAAAAAAATCACATGCCCATTCATAAAGTTTTTCTGTAGAAACAATAGTTTTATCTTGTAAACTAGCTCGGTATGCATTTTTTTTTACACAGCCGCCAATGCTGCGTGATGCTGAGTGGCACTTTTTTGCCACCGCGCATGGGAAAGGAGCTTGATTCATTTTTGATTCATTATTATTATTATTGGCTGAGATATCGTTATTTGAACAATGAATCACCTGAAAGTTCATTTGTTTATCACTTTTGCAAAAATTGAAATTTTTCGAAAAAATTTTGGAATCTATTTTAGTTTGCATGAACCTTCAATAATCTCCAATAAAAAGTGCAAAATTTAATCCATCAATTTTTAGTGGTCCGATTCAGAAAGTTTGACTCCTTCATTTTGAATTATCTCATCAGGGAGATGAGGTGAAATCCTTGAAAAATTCACACATCTACTCAACTCAATTTTCTTTTCGGGAAAATTTCTGGAAAATATTTTGGAAAAAAATTATTCTTCTCAATAAAGTCAATTTATCTCGAAAAGCCCACTCTTCGATTTCTTTGGGAAGAATATATAATGTAGCTGCATTTTTCACGAACATTTTCCATTTTTGAAATTCGAGGAGCCTGCAGAATTGTGGGAGTTATGAACGTTTTAGTCAAGCAATTCGCGTTATGTCATGATTTTGCGCGAGACTGAAATTTCACAGTGCGAGGAGATTATATAATTTTCGGCTTGGTGTCGATGATCATTTTGCACCCATTTTTTCTTAGTTCGTTATTGTGTAAATTATTCATCATGAAGTAATCAGTCTTACGACTGGTTTGACGAAACCCTCCACCCCTGTCTATTATCCGCCAAACGTTTAATTTCTACATATCTACTTCATCCCTTGTCTTGGACGATTTGCTTCATATAACTTGATCTAGATCTACCTTCACCAGTTTTACCATTCATTTCCCCTTCCAATATTGTTTTCAATGAACTCTCATGCTGTACTGTGTGTCCTATAAGATTCCTCCTCTTTTTCACGATGTGTTTCAAAAGATTTCTTTTTTCATTCATCTGCTCGAGTAATTCTTCATTTTTGCCTTTGTCTATCCATTTTATTCCGAGCATCCTCCTATAACACCACATTTCAAAAGCTTCAAGTCTTCGTTGATCAGCTTGCCCCATTGTCCAAGTTTTGCAACCATATAATGCTGTGCTTCAAACGTAACTTTTGAAGAATTTCTTCCTCACTTCCAAGCTTATATTTTTTGAGCATGATAACTGTTCCTGTTGGTAAGAAGCCTGTTTTCCTGGTGGTATTCTTGCTCTTATATCTCTTTCGCTTTTGCCATTCTCTGTCATTATGCTTCCTAGATATTCAAATTCTTTCACCTGTTCAATTGTCTCGGTATCTATTCTGATTTCCGTTCTTCTAACTGATTTCGCTGCTGTACACATCATGAATTTTGTTTTGTCTTTATTTATATTCATACAATAGTTCTCCAATAATATTGCTCTCATAGTGTTGAAAATATGTTCCAACTCAGTACTACTCGTGGCCAATATAGCTATGTCATCCGCGAATCTCAACATACTTATATTTTCTCCCTGAATCTGTAATTTCGATTGAATTTCCTCCTTCACTTCGTTCATTGCTTCTTCTATGTATAAATTGAAAATCAGTGGCGATAATGAGCATCCTTGTCTCACCCCTCTTCTTATTTGTGCTCCCCCTTCCTGACCCTCTATATCTATTATTGCACTTTGATTCTTATATAATTCGTATATTATTCTTCTATCTTTATAATTTATTCCCACCTTCTTCAGGGACGCAAACATCTTCTCCCAGTCCACATTATCGAAAGCCTTTTGTATATCTACAAAACCTATGTACACAGATTTATTCGGCGCTATTCTTTCCTGTATTACTCCCCCAAGTGCTAAAATTGCTTCTCGCGTTCCCCAATTTTTTCTAAAACCAGACTCATCTTCTGCCAATCTACTCTCCACTTCATTTTCCATCCTCCTGTATATAATTTTGGTCAGTATTTTCGAAGCATGTGGAGTTGAACTGATCGTTCTGTAGTTCTCGCATTTGTCTGCCCCTTGTTTTTTCGGGATAGCGACAATTTTATTCTTTTGGAAATCTTCCGGTACTCCTCCTTCTTCGTACATATCTCTAATCAATTCAAACAGTGCGTCACGAGTTCCTTTACTGGAGGCTTTTATAAGGTCCGCACTTATGCCATGTATGCCTGGCGCTTTATCATTTTCCAATTCTTTCAAAGCCTTGTAGAATTCTGATCTCAATATCGAATCTCCCAATTCTTCCTCATCTACATCCTCCTCCTCCTTTAAAAGTGCTATATCATCGTTTCCTCTATACAAGTCTTCCAAATGATTGATCCACTGTTCTATTTTCTCCTCCGTTTTTATCAATTGTTGTCCTAGAAAGTTTCTCATCCTATTGCTTCTAGATTTCATTTGTCCAAAAAATCTTTCCATAATCCTATATGCTTCATCTATTTTTCCTGAATGCAATCCAATTTCTCTTCCCTGACATTTCTCTTCTAATCACTGTTCTCTTGCTTTCCTTGATTCTCTTATTATTTCATTTCTCAATGATTTGTATCGTTGCTGGCCTTCTTGGCTATCATCATTCTTGTTTTTCCTTCTTTCATTTATCAATTCTGAAATTTCTCCCGTTATCCATGGGTTTTTAGGTTCTACCCCATTATTCTCCAAAATCTTATCCGCACATTCTCCTATATTCCCTTCCATCTTTGTCCATCTCCTCTCTATTCCCAGGTCTTTCTCTTTTTGATCTCCCAATTTTTCATCCAACATTTTCTCGAATGCCTCATGTGTTTGTTTTTGCTTGAGGTTCTTCAAATTCCATCTTTCCTGCATTTTCCTTCCCTTCTTCAGAGATTTGGATTCCAGAGAACATTTCATCATCAACACATTATGATCACTATCTATATCTGCATTGGCGTAAGTTTTACAGTTTTTCATTTGGTTTCTAAATTTTTGTTTCACTGATATGTAATCAATTTGGTATCTTGCTGTATCTTATGGCATTTCCGAGTGTAGATTCTTCTTGGATGATTTTCGAATAGAGTGTTTGTGATAACCATCTCATGGTTTCCACAAAATTCGACTAAACGTTGTCCTCTATCGTTCCTCCGTCCCTAACGCAAAATCACCTATTATGTTGCCCTCTTTCCCTTGTCCTACTACCGCATTCCAATCACCCATCACTATCAAATTCTCTTCTCCCTTCACATATCCTATCACTTCTTCTATTTCTTCGTACGTTTTTTCAACATCTTCCTCCGAATATCCAGATGGGGGCATGTATACTTGGACTATGACTGTGTCTACCGGTTTTGTTCTGATCCTTACCATCATCACACGTTCATGAGGTTGCAAATAATTTCCTATTCCATTTTCTACTCTTTTATGCATTACAATTCCTACACCCCTTGACCGTTCTTCGATCCTGTATGAATTATTCTATAATCCCCAATCCAGAAATCGCCCTCTTGTGGCCATCTCATTTCGCTAATCCCCATTACGTCTATATTCAACCTATCCATTTCTAATTTCAAACTTTCTAATTTTTCCACTTGCCTCAGTGATCTAACATTCCACACTCCGACTCGAAGAATGTTGTTCCTTTCCCCTATCCTATTCTTCGGTTTTCGTTCTTGATCGCATCGCAGCCGAGTGGAACATTTCAAATGCACGAAGAAGTCATGACCACGTACCAAGAAAAGTTCCAGGTCGAAAATGCATCCCGGTAATATTTCAAAGTTGAAAACTTCAAATATTGTTGAACGATAATTACATGAAATGCAAATGTATCGAATCCCAATACTTTCCTCAATTATGTACGTACGGCCACTTGTGATTCGATAATTTGATTAATGAAATAAACTGTGACCTTTTCAGAGACGATAAGTTCCGAATTTCAACATCTTTGCCATCTTTGTTCAAATTTACTGATATAAGAAAATGATTCAACTGCTCTAAATACATGGTCAATCAAGTGATAAAATTGAGAGATGAAAGAGGAGTACTTTCTGTGCCTGACGCACAAACCGGAAAGGGACTCCTAAATGAAACGATCGCTGCGATAAAGCAGTTCGATCTATGTGAGCAAAACTCAAGAGAACTCCCAGGAATGACATATCATGTCTTGATTGAAAATAGTGATGGCTTTAAAGGAAAAACCCAGCAAAGACTTTTTTATTGCAACTCACATTTGTGTCAATAACGTACTTGGTAGTTATAAAATTCCATTGGGATATCCTCAAATAATCATTTACACAATAACAAACTGGGAAAAAATGGTTGCAAAATGATTATCGACAACCAAACCAAAAATTGTATAATTTCCTCGCACTGTGAAATTTCAGTCTCGCGCAAAATCATGCCATAACGCGAGTTGCTTCACTGAAACGTTCATAACTTCCACAATTTTGAAGGCTCCTTGAATTTCAAGGATGGAAAATGTTTGTGAGGAATGCAGCTACAACATATATTCTTGCCAAAAAAATCGAAGATCGGGCCTTTCGAGATAAATTGACTTTTTTGAGAGAAATAATTTTTCTTCCAAAAAATTTCGGGTAAAGAAATTTTCCAAAAATTTCCCCAAAAAAAGAATTCAGTTGAGCAGATGTGTGAATTTTCCCAGAATTTTATTCCATTTCCCTGTTGAGATAATAGGAAATGAAGGAAAATATGATTTTTTTTCGTTTGTACCGTACAATCCATACAACTGCATGAAAAAGGCTAATATTCCGGGTCTCGTCTTTGTTCGAGCACCTCTTTGATCCCATCAAATTTGGTCTCAAGCGGAAACATGTCAGTTTTTTTTGACCGATCTGACGTGGAATGTCCCATATACTTCATTGTGGACATGTTTCTTATTCTTCGCCATGGGTCAAAAATTTTTCAGATCCAATAGAACGAGAAACAACCGACAAAAGTGTGAAAATATTTGAATTGAGATATACTGGTTGCTGATTAACTCGTTGGATTGGACTGTATCTCTTGAAATAAACGAAAATACACAATCGTGAAATATAATATCAAAAGAGAATGGTTTATTCGAATGTAGGATGATGCGTACAACAACGTGTGACGACTTGCATGGTTCAGCAAGGACAGACTGCAATAAAAATGATAGCACTGCGGTTGCGCAAAGACAAAGCTACAACAGATAGCGTTAATGTATCGAATTTCGAACATATCGCCCCCGTTGCAAGGCAAAAGTAATAAATGCAGAAATGTACAACACAATCTTAAAGAAACAAGACAAAAAAAATAGAAATATACATTATGATCCTCAAATGAGCAAACAAACATAAGCTGTTACGAAATAATCGAAAGAAAAGAAAGATCTTCAATCATAATCTCAAAGCACATATTATTCATCTCCGAGAGGCAATATGCACAGTTCAGGTATAGATCTTTCGAATTTGCCAGTCGCAGTACGAACTGTGGCAACTCGTAGTTCTCCATCATACTCAGGATGTAGCGACTCCACTCTGCCAACGATCCATCTCATCGGTGGTATTCCATCTTCCTTGAGTAAAACTAATTGCTCGACAGTGAGCGTGGGACTTTGGCCGCATCTCCATTTGGTCCTTTGTTGAAGGTTGTGCAGGTACTCCTGCGACCAACATTCCCAGAAACTCCGCTTCAATTGTTCAATTACCTGCCATCTGGACAATCAATTCAGGTTCAATGCGGTTAAGTTTGGCTCCAATGGAGCAACCAAAGAGTCGCCGATCAATAGGTGAGCGGGAGTTGAGTAATTATCATCAGAAGGATCATCAGAGATAGGACATAGGGGACGGGAATTCGAAATCGGTTCAATTTGTACAACTAGAGTGTATAGTTTCTCATATGTCAATCTGGATTCACCAATTTTCAAAGGTACTTTGTAGATTTCACCGCCGCTTCTCACGAACCACCGAAATTTGGAGACCGGGGAGGTATGAAGTGCCACTCAATATTTTCTTTAGCAATCAATCCCGCTAATTTGGTCTTGAAGATCTCCTCTTCGAATAATTCCTGAAGCTCTTCTAGTTCCGCTTTCGCTCCAACGAAGTTCGTCGCATTACCCGAGTAGAGATTGGCCACTCTACCCCTTCTTGGAATGAATGTTGTTAAAGCGTTGATGAATGCGTCAGATGTAAGGTCTCCGACTAGTTCGATATGTACGGCTTTCTTGCTCATACAAACGAAGATTGCTGAGTACGCCTTGGTAAATTTGGTGTTCCTTCTGACTCCGGAGCGTACGAATAATGGGCCACAATAGCCAACTCCGCTATTCATGAATGGACGCGCCGGGAGCACTCGAGCAGTGGGCAGGTTACCCATAATCACTGCTGAACTACGGGGATTGACCCTAAAACATCTGAAACATTTACGTAATATCTTACGTATAGTGTTTCAAGCTGATATAGGCGAATAGTTTCACCGTATAGCCGCCAATGTTGATTGAACCCCTGCATGCGATAAATCTTCATGGTATTACACGATAAGCAAGTCAGTGAACTCATGATTGTTTCAGAGTATTATGGGGTGCTTCTCATTGTATGACAAACTTGAGTTTTGTAGCCTGTCTTCTACGCGAAGGAGGACGTCCTTATCCTGAAATGGTTTCAGTGATAGAATTCTACTATTTGAAGATACATTCCCACCACTGGAAAGAGCTTTCACTTCGTCCGGAAATGACTGCAATTGGGCGACCCTCGTTAATGTTGTCTTAGCTCGCAAAATTTCCCTGTTGTCGAGTAATCCAAATTGTCGGTCCTTCATTTTTTTCCGACAATTGTGTAAAAATCTCAGGCAATAAGCTGTAACTCGCACAAGTCTTCCAAAATTTGAAATCTCCGTGAAAACATCCTCCACGTCGGTAGTAAGAAGTGACGTTGTTATTGTTTTTTCTTCTGGTAAATCCTCCAACAATGGTAGTGCCCGGCTGACTCTGCTGTCGAATGTAGTGTTGTGTAGGAAACTTGGGCCACGCCACCATAGACTGTTGTCCATTAATTTGGACGCATTCATACCTCTTGTCAAATAATCAGCTGGATTCTGATCTGTGCTAACGTGATGTCAATCCTTTATAACGGTACGTTTCTGAATACTAGACACTCTGTGTGAAATGAAAGTATTCCACTTGCGCGATGTACTGCCTATTCAATTCAAAACTATGGTGGGATCTGTCCAATATATGATATATTCCCAATCGGCGTTCATAGCTTCGACAACCTTCTCCATTAATTCAACCAGTAAGAAAGCCCCACACAATTCCAATCCTGGTAGTGAAACGTTTTTAACAGGTGCGACTCATGACTTTGCGCACAACAGATTGGAGGATGACGTAGCATTGCTCACTGCTCGCACGTAAATGCATGCTCCATACGCTGCTTCGCTGGCATCGCTGAAACCATGGAGCTCCAGTGAAACACGGTACACGAGTTCAATCACATTTCTAGGAATTTTTGGATCGGTGAGTTTGTCCAGGTCCTCAATGTGGTGCTGCCATTCATTCTGGATGTGAGCTGGTAATTCTTCATCCCAATCGATTTTCAAAGCCCACAATTTTTGCATTATTAATTTTGGGATAACGATAACAGGACCGATTGAGCCTAACGGATCGAATATTCCAGCGACTGCGGATAGTATTTTTCTTTTCGTGCATTCTTCGGAACATCTGATTCCTCAGTTATCATAATGCGAGGTATCGCTGTTCGAGTTCCATATGATTCCTAATGCTCTTATCCTTCCGCATTTATTTGATATGATTATTGATTCTCCACCTAACTTTGATTGTAGATCTTGCAAAAGTTCAGATGCATTCGATGACCGTTTACTAAATTCAAAACAACCCTGATTCAACAAAGTGATGATTTCGTCTCGTAGCTTGATCACTTCTCCGATGTTGTTGCCACCTGTGAGAAGGTCATCCATGTAAAAATCATTTTCCACTGCGAATGAACCAGATTTAAATTTTTCCGACCCGATCGTCGCGAGTTCCTTGAGAACCCTCGTAGCAAGGAACGATGCTGGGGCCGTCCCATATGTAATAGTGCGCAACTTGAATACCTTCATGTCCTCCTGTGGTGAATCTCGCCAGAATATCCTTTGCAAACGAGTCTGCGTTTCGTCGATGAGCACCTGCCGATACATCTTTTCAATATCAGCACAAATAACGTATCGATGTGATCGCCAGCGCATGATAATAGAGACTAATTTAGGTTGTATAGTTGGGCCTACCCTTAGCACGTCATTAAGCGAAACACCAGAACCAGTTTCAAATGACGCGTCAAACACGACCCTTAGTTTTGTTGTTAAACTGCTCTCCTTGATGACCGCTTGGTGTGGTAGGAAATTCGACGGCAGATTCTGTTCATGTTCTTTAGTTGAGGTCAAGATTTCTTTCATGTGTCCCAATTCAACGTACTCCTTTATGAGTTGTGTGTACTGCTTTTTGACGCCAGGCTGTTGTGATAGTCTTCTTTCCAAAATCTGGTAACGTCTTGAAGCACCTTCTTGGGAATCACCTAAAGTGTTTATTTTATCTTCGTTGATAGGCAATTGTACTATGGACCTTCCTTCATGGTTTCTTTTATATGTCGATACGAAATGCGATTCGCATATCTGCTCTTCTTCAGTTAAAGGAGGTTTGGAGGGATAATGTTCTAATTCCCAAAATCTGTCTGAACTCAAATCTCGATCTCTGTACGTAACTGATACATTGCAGGAACTAGTTACATATTTTCCTTGTGGCATAAATGTGCTAGCCGCAATCCAACCAAGTTTGGTTTTTTGCCACATGGGCAGATTCTCAGACATCCTGATTTGGCCAGTGCAGATGAGGTCCCAAAATAATTCTACTCCTATGAGTATGTCTACTGGTGCACCCTGATTAAATTTGGGATCGGCTAGTTTTATTCCGTTTGGATTATAATTCTAACCTCTTCAATCGTCGTGATGGGAATATCTTCAGCGATTTTGTTGACAAGAGAATGAATGCTCGCATGATAATTATTAATTTTTGATTTGATGAATGTTTCAACGAACTTGTCAATCCGAGAATTCGCGCTATTTATAGACGCAGCCTGTATTTCCGTGTTTCTCAAATTCAATGACAACCGTTGCGCTAATTCCTTGGTTATGTAATTCGACTGAGACGCGTTATCCAGTAGCACTTTACAGTCGTGAAAATCTCCTTTCTTGTCGGCAATTTGAGCTACTGACGTTGATAAGAGCATATGCTTCATGTTTTGTGACAACACGCAATGATTCAGAGTGTCGCTAGAATTAGGATTTGAATGATTATTTGATACCTGTGGTGCGGCATCACATTGTGGCATCGGAACCCGATTATCACTGTTATCTTTGTTAGTTGGAATATGTAGTAGTGTGTTATGTCGTTTATGACAAATTTTGCAATTCCCTGAATTACAATCCTTTGACATATGCTTGTTAGTCCTCAAACTATTGAAACACAGCTTAGCTTCCTTTGTTCGTGATATTCTCTGATCAACAGACATTTTCCTGAATTGAGGACACGCGAAATTGGAATGATCTACAGCATTACAAAATTCACACGTTTTTTTCGATATATTTAGTTGATTTATGCTACGCTCATTTAGTTTTGAATGATCGAATGTATTGCCTTGAGACCTTCATCTGGATACAGCTTCTAAAGTTTCGCACTTGTGATTCAAATACTTCATTGAAGATTTCAAGTCTGGTATTTCACTAGAATCCAAAGTGTCCTCCCATTCTTCATTCGTAACCGAATCGATTTTAGTAGTTATTATTCCCACCAATAAGCCGTCCCAATGTTCTGTAGGACGTTGTAATGACTCAAGAGCGCGCACGTGTTTATTTACTTCATCTATCAACTGTCTCAACGAAACATGATTTTCTTCTCCGATTGATGTAAAATTGATGAGAGCTTGCATATGTTGTTTCACTATGATGCGTTTTTTGACGTCACGGTCCTTTAACATCTGCCAAGCATTTGTATAATTTCCTTCAGTTAATTCTAATGATCCTAACAATTTAGCTGCTTCACCCTTCAACGACGATATCGAATAATGGAACTTCTCAACTCTATTAATTGTATCCTTCGAATGTATGAGCCACTCGAAAGTATTATGAAACGAATACCAACTTTCGTAAGACCCATCGAACGTGGGTAAATTTATCCGAGGTAACTTCAAACCTGTGCTAATGGGTTCCGCATTAACACTAGCCGGTTGAATTGGCGCTGCATTTGCTCCATTTGCTACAGGGACAGGAGCCGTATTCGGTGAATGTTGTAAAACTGATGCATTTATTTTGCTGATTAACCGAAAATATGTTTGTTCGGAATTACCACGAACCTCTTCATCAATGGTTATTTCTTCTTGCTCTTGGGTTTTGCTGATTTGTTCTATTTCCGATTGTACTTCCTCGAATACATTCCCGATTTCTTCTAACTTTACCCTGGGATTTCTCAATTCTAGAACGTTCACGTTGTCAGCATTAACTGCGTTTAGATAAGTCTGTAAATTTGAATAGAAATGATCACGAATTCAAAGTTTTTACCAACTAGTGACGATGTACAAGTCATGGATGGTTCATACATGATAAATAGCTCAATTTCAAAGCGATGTTTATGGACGTGGATTGATTCACGATTTTACAATATCTAAAAGACTCACAAAGATATATAAGATGGGCTATTTTAAACGATATAGTCAAATATTCCGCGAACTAGTAGGGATGGGGAGAAATGTTGAGGATAAAAGGTTGAGGGCTCCAGGGGGGAAGTAGGATGCCGAACTTGAAAAATCCCTCAGAGGTCATTTTGAAGGTCATTGAGGGGTCAAGATGGTTTTTTTGAATCGGACCCCCATTTTTTCACCATCACATGTGAAAGCTGATGTCAGACCCTCTACGAAACACTAGTCATGGATCCCCTTCCACCTGCTGGAGTGCGAGTTATGGACCATCGAATTTATTGATGAACTGCTCTCAACGCTACCCAGGAACAACGACGTGGACGTGGTTGTTCTCTGTTCCCTCGGGGATGCTTGATTATTGTGAGTCCCCTTGCCTCTCACATGTGGGGTCCTTGATTGTTGTGAGTCTCCTTGCCTCTTACGTGTGAGGTGCTTGATAGTGTTACAATAATTGTTCGAAATTATTCTCCTTCACTTGGATACACAATCCCAGTCTCCACCGAAAATTTGAAACAGTTTTCAGTATCACTGATCGGGGTATGAACAGTGCGGATACGATCTATCATATCTTCCCACGTTGTTGGTTGAGCTTTTCACGCTTTCATCTTTCAGGAATTCCCACAAAAGAAAGTTGAGAGATGTCAAGTTGAGTGAACATAGACGCCGGGCAACTGGCCCACCTCGTCCGGTCCACCTGTCCGGGAAATGATGATCGAGATATTCTCTCACAAGCTATGCGTAGTGGGGTGGCGCCCCATCCAGTTGGATCCACATCCCCTGCCTTGTTTGTAGATCCACATCTTCAAGCAAGCCTGGTGAATTATCCGTCAGGAATTCTAGAAACATGGGACGGTTCAAAGTGCCGTTGAAGAAATGTGGACCGACTAAATAGCCATTGACAATCCCGCACCACACATTCACGCTCCAGCGATGTTGTTTGTATATTATATGGTACCAATGTGGATTAACATCCGACCAGTAATGAGAATTGTGTCCATCCGAATGCCCAGTTCTCTGAAAACACTGTCCATCAGAGCACATTACATAGTCGAAGAACTGAGGATCGTCAACTAGCCTTGCCTGTGCCCATTCGCAAAATCTAATCCGAGGTCTCATGTCCTTTGGAGTGAGAGCTTGAGTGAACGTAATGTGGTATGGTCGATATTTGACATGCTCCAGGATTCTCAAAATAGTTGTCAGGGGTATACCAGTCACTCGTGCCAATGATCTGCTACTAACATGAGGGTCCAAGTGAATTAATCCAAATATGGTGAGTTTACGGATACCCTGGTGAAAATGAAACGTATACACGAAGCGCATACGAAGCGACAAATGTTTCCATTTCCTCTCCGTGAAGCGTGCGATGCCCGCTTGCTGTAAAATGATGAAATCATACCTTCCATATGCGCTTCATAATCTCTCGATCCCGTTTCACACGTGCCTAATGTGAAGTAATAGTAAGTTACATTAAGCTTATACGAATCACACCTATTCCGACTTCAAATAATATCTCCAAGCAGTTTATCCCAACAACGATTCATGATTCAGTGGATAAAACCCTCGTTCATCATGGTGAAAGTCATTAGTTCGATTCTCGCTATGGTGTGCGATTTTTTCATTTAAGTCTCATGAATTTTATACGCTTCCTTTGTTCCAATTCCCTCTTCACATACTTTTTGTATCCCTCCCATTCAAGCTTCGTATACAGGTTGGTTGAAAAGTTTCTGCGCTCGAAATGAAAGAATACTGTTTTTGTTACGAAATATATTTTTTTATTCAATATAATCTCCTAGAAGCTCAATACACTTGTTCCAATGATCTTCCAATAATTTTATTCCATCCTTATAATGGTTTTCCGGAAGCTCTGCAAAATAACCGTCTACGGCTGCTGTGGCCTCTTCATTCGACGAAAAATCCTTTCCACAAAGGAATTGTTTGAGATTTCTGAAGAGATAGTAGTCGCTAGGAGCCAAATCTGGCGAATACGGTGGATGTTCAAGCAATTCGTACTTGAGTTCTTTGAATTCAGCCATCGTCAAAACTTTTTTGTGAGCAGGTGCATTATCTTGATGAAAAATGATTTTTTTCTTCTTTAAACCTGGTCTTTTCTCACGAATTCTTTCATCCAGCTAATCCAAAAGGCTGCAGTAATATTCGGAGTTGATTGTTTTGCCTTTCTGAAGATAATCAATGAACAAAATTCTTTTTGCATCCCAAAAAACTGATGCCATAACCTTCTTTGCTGATCGTTGTGACTTCACCTGCTTTGGAGCTGAACAACCAGCTTCAGTCCACTGTAAACGTTCTTGTTTCAATTTAGGATTATGGTGGTAGATCCGAGTCTCATCCATAGTTATAAAACGACGCAAGAAGTCGGTTTTATTCTGCTTAAAACGTTCCAAACTACGCTGAGAAATTTGTTTTCGATCCAGTTTTTGTTGAATTGTTAACGTGTGCGGCACTAACTTTCCAAACAGTTTTTTCATACGTCATTCTTCATGTAAAATATGGAGTACTCGTTCGTCTAAGATACCTATGGCATTAGCAATTTCACGCTCAGTCAAACTTGGATCTTTACTAACCATATTATGTACATGCTCAATGATTTCTGCTGTGGTTGCAGCTTTTGGTCGTCCTTCGCGTGGATCGTCTTCAAGGCTAGTACGACCACGTTTAAATTCACCAGCCCAAAATTCAACGGTGCGTTTTGAAGGTGAGGACTCCTTATACACTTCTAACAATTGTTCATAAATTTCCTTTGCTTTCAAACCCTTCAAAACAAAGAATCTAATGACTGCACGATATTTAATTTTTCCCATATTAAGAAAAATCAGTGACACGTCAACTTCAAATGGCTTGTAAACGAAGAATGAATTGACAGAATGACTTGTAACTTTGCATGTGTTCTCAGGACAGATATACCCACTTGAGAAAAAAAAATTTCGAGCTAGCAGTGCTATCTCTTGGTGAGCGCAGGAACTTTTCAACCAACCTGTACTTTTCATTAACGTTTCGGTTACTCTCCAACATAAACTTCGTTTACTTTTCCTTTCCGCTTCCATTTTCACCAGGGTATCATTCTCATCGTGCTGCTGATGTCTTCTATCGTGCATCAATACTCCTCGTCGAGCCCTCAATTTGAGTCAACGGATAGTCGTGGGATTCACGGATCAGCGGTTGAGATACCGATCCCGGTAAATTCTTGCGGCTTTGTCGTCATTAGTCTGACATTCGCCTAGCACAAGCAACATACCTATTCTAGAGGCTTGATAGTCCATTCCGAATTTGAATGATTGAATACACAGGGGAAAATAAATATTTTGGTGGCCTGAGTTCAGAACCAGTGTTCGAATGATCATGTATTTTCGTGGACATCCACATAATAACCAACCATAATAAACAAAGATTCGATGTTTCTGTTTGTTTATGAATTCTTCTTCGAAGATTTGAACTGATTCCAATAGAGATTAGAGTGAACTTCATTGGAGAAAAAAACGTAAACATAAACAAACGGGGACACCGAGTCTCAGATTATTATGAAAGGCAGTTATGTGTTCGGTTTATTACGATTCGCTATTGCATTCGAAATCCCTTGAATTATCCCATTCGATTCGATCAGGGCTGAATGAGTATTGACCCTCAGGAATTGTTGAAGGGTTGCTTGAAACATTGAAAATATTGACCATACCCCATAACGTTGATTGAGATGCGCATTCGAACACACAGAACCATCCTTCGAGCTTTCAGATAATTCACCGAAGGGATTGGAGGAAGGGGTTATCACTAATATTCGTTTCCCTGCTGGGATCATCACGCAATCACCCTTTCGGTGGCCCTAGACCGCACGCGTGGTCACCAATAACTTCGATGGTCCATAATTCGCACCCCAACAGGTGGAAGGAGGTCCATGACCAGTGTTTCGTAAAGGGTTTGGAACCAGCTTTCACATGCCATGGTAAAGAAATGGGAGTCCGATACAAAAAAAACCATCTTGTCCCCTGGATGACCTTCAAAATGACCTATAAGGGATTTTTCAAGGTCAGCATCATACTTCCTCTTTGGAACCCCAACATCTCAAACATTCCTTTCCATCCCCACTGGTTTCCGAGATATTTGACTATATCATTTAAAATGGTCTACCCTGTATAACGATTTCATTATTTTCACGATGCTGTATGGTGATGTACATTATACTCTGTTTCCATATAATAAGTGGTCACTTTACCGCTAAAACCATGATACATATACCGTTATACTCAAAACTCCAAATACTTACTATCATGATCCAAATGTATTGTGAGTTTGTCAAGACGTACAGTAATCGAAGAGAAATGATTCTACGCTTCAGCGAAACGGATCAAGTTTATTTACTACCCCTAATCACTCCCCATATTCGAAGATCAGTATAAATGAATTCAATTCATATTTGTTATAAGTTATGTCTGTGAATGTTGGTCATAATCCCAATTTTTCTTGTTTTTTCCGTCATTTCAATATTGATGCTGTGTTTTGCGATGTTTTTACGTTAAGTGTCCGTGAATTCATTGTGTTCATTTACACAGAACAAGAAATTGATGAGAAATCTTTTGCATGTTTGGATACAGAGACCATCACCAATTTAATTCTCAAACCTGGACCTAGAGCTTTGGTTTTGAGTCAATAGACCATTGAATGTAATGAAAACTCGCGAGTATAGGAATATTTCCTACTCTCAACAAAATCTTCGTATTCTTCTTGAGTCATTGACTACTGTATCGTTCATCTCTTTTTTTATCACTCGCAGGATGTAACAAGTATCCCTGCTCCAAGTCCTCATATTATCAACTCTAATGACAGCAATAAGGTACTGAGTGATTGAGGTGAGAACTCATCTTTTTATTTGTTCACATTTTTGATAAATTTTCATATAACACAATTATTTTTTTGGTCGTGATCAAATACTGCTGTAATTTAGTTAATTCATCATATCTTCCATCATAATTCAATTGAAAGTTCTGATATTCTGGTTTGTGGGATTGGCAATGTTTTATTTAAAATAATTGAGTCAGGAAAGAGCCCAGCTAATGACCTTGATTTTCCCTCCAACGGTCTTTCCCTCCAGCTCTGTGATCCTATTACTGATTTGCTATTTAACTTGAAAAGTACAATTCATGGAATTGCTGTGTCAAATTACTACCGTATACAAAGATGTATGATTGACACGTATAGAATTTCATTAGCTGATTCTATAGTCACGTGGGAAATGAGAACAAACGACGATTATCTGTGCGAACTTTTTTCAATTTGATAAAGAGATATCAATGGTACATTTTGAATTTTTTTCATGTTCGTACTTTTAGGGCATGGAAAAATGTAGTAGCTTGAATAATATCACAAATAATGATCACAGTAGTATTATGAAAAAATGTGAAACAACTCATTAACGCTCAATTATGAAACCCTTTCAGAATCTCTCCAGAACGTATGATTGAGCTGTCGTCCCTAATAGTCACATTTTTTCCCAGTGAAGCAAAAAGATATTAGCAAGAGACAAATTATATGTACGTTATAATCACTACCGAGACATTTTGCTGTTATCTGGAGCCACGAAAAACTGGAAAGAATTGAAAAAAAATTGACCGATGACTCTGTTACCTTTGCGAGTAGGGACTGTTCAAGAGATATTTTAAAGTGGTATAATTTATTTTCAACAATATTCATGACGATTATATTTGCTACTACCTAATTGAATTTTATTCAGATGCTGCAGCCGAAAGCTGTGAGGATAAGCTTGAGTGGTCTCAGGAAAATATAGATCCTCGGAGTACGGTTGTGGAATTCTGGGAAAAAACTTCAGTCCATCGTGTCCAAAATTTAATTTCGAATCGAAATACATCTAGTTCTGATCACATCAAATCTGTTCTTGCTTCAACCCACGTGAAATGTAGTTTAAAATTGGTATGCCCACATCCTTCCCTTATAATTACAATAACAATTACAGATACGGATATTTTAAATCATCCATTTTTCTGATATATTTGGATTGGAATAGATTTCAATGTGCCGTTTCTCCACAAAACTAAAAGATAGTTATGATAATTTAAAGAAACAAATTTCAGACCATCGCAGTAGAGAGAGAGAAGAGCACCAAAGGATATTGAAGATTTGGTGTCCGTGTTAATTGCATTTGAAAATAAAGATCAAGGTGAACTCATTAGAGTACCATTTATGTTATTTGTTACATTGAGCTAATTAATCCTTTGCATTGAAATGTTTTTGTTTTTCCCAGCATAGGAATTAGGAGTGCTATTACGTTTATGCTCATTCCTTTACTACTGACAAATCCACCAGCTATTACATCACGAAATGGACCTTGGCATCCTCGTGAAGAGGAAGTACAACAGGACCTTCTTCTACACGCGAAAGTGAAACTCAAAATTCCTAATCAGGAATATTCAATACATTATTCTCTTTACATTACTGATATATGTTGAAATACAGTGCAACCTGTGAATTGGGCCTCTCTGGATAGGGCTGCTCCACCTCATTCTTGCTCCAGTGTTTCTCCTACCATTATACACAAGGCAGAGAACCGAAAAATTGGAATACAACCTATGAATAAGGCCGCAGGGTGAGATGTCACATGCTGCCATCTCATGTATGTGTACATCAAACTATATGTTCGTCTTTTCAAACTTCATACAAATCCTCATCGACCTACTCATCAGATTCGAATATTGTCCTTACATTCTGCATATTCATACACACTCCATTTACGCAAAACCATTCTCAATTTGAGAGATTATTAGCGGTAACAGGTCAAATTGAATGCATAATTGAAAAAGAAATGGGAACGGCCATGAAAGAATTTCGAGATTGAGAAAATGAATAAACATTATGAGAAGTACACTGCAAAAAAGGTTCACTGGAAAATTCCAGTAAATGTGCTGGAAGTCATTAACCTATACATGTACTGGAAAATTTCGGTTCGTCAGTACTAAGAGAATATGGTCCAGCAACTAGAAATTGACGGTGAAATCGCAGAAATATTCCTGTATGTTTGGACTGAAAAATTTTTGCACTACATCCGAAAATTGCCACCAAGTACTGACAAATTCCAGTACGTCAGTAAGTGAAAATGTAGTGCAGCGACTTGAAATCGGCGGTAAAATCGCAGAAATATTCCTGTATGTGTGAACTGGAAAATTCTGGCACGATATCCAAAAATTGGATGTAGTAGAAGCTAAAAACCCATGGATAACGGGAGAAATTTTAGAATTGATAAATGAAAGAAGAAAATATAAGAATAATGATAGCCAAGAAGGCCAGCAACGATACAAATCATTGAGAAATAAAATAATAAGAGAATCAAGGAAAGCAAAAGAACAGTGGTTAGAAGAGAAATGTCAGGAAATAGAAATAAGATTGCATTTAGGAAAAATAGATGAAGCATATAGGATTATTAAAAGATTTTTCGGACAAATGAAATCTAGAAGCAATAAGATTAGAAACTCTCTAGGACGACAATTGATAAAAACGGAAGAGAAAATAGAACAGTGGATCAATCATTTGGAAGACTTGTATAGAGGAAACGATGATATAGCACTATTAGAGAAGGAGGAGGATGTAGATGAGGAAGAATTGGGAGATTCGATATTGAGATCAGAATTCGACAAGGCTTTGAAAGAATTGAAAAATAATAAAGCGCCAGGCATAGATGGCATAAGTGCGGACCTTATAAAAGCCTCCAGTGAAGGAACTCGCGACGCACTGTTTGGGTTGATTAGAGATATGTACGAAAAAGGAGAAGTACCGGAAGATTTCCAAAAGAATAAAATTGTCGCTATCCCGAAAAAACAAGGGGCAGACAAATGCGAGAACTACAGAACGATCAGTTTAACTTCACATGCTTTGAAAATACTGACCAAAATTATATACAGGAGGATGGAAAATAAAATAGAGAGTAGATTGGCAGAGGATCAGTTTGGTTTTAGAAAAAATAGGGGAACGCGAGAAGCAATCTTAGCACTCAGGGCAGTAATAGAGAAAAGGATAGCGCTGAAGAAATCTGTGTACATAGGTTTTGTAGATATACAAAAGGCTTCCGATAATGTGGACTGGGAGAAGATGTTTGCGATCCTGAAGAAGGTGGGAATAAATTATAAAGATAGAAGAATAATATACGAATTATATAAGAATCAAAGTGCAATAATAGACATAGAGGGTCAGGAAGGGGAAGCACAAATAAGAAGAGGGGTGAGACAAGGATGCTCATTATCGCCACTGATGTTCAATTTATATATAGAAGAAGCAATGAACGAAGTGAAGGAGGAAATTCAATCGAAATTACAGATTCAGGGAGAAAATATAAGTATGTTGAGATTCGCGGATGACATAGCTATATTGGCCACGAGTAGTACTGAGTTAGAAAATATTCTCAACACCATGAGAACAATATTATTGGAAAACTATTGTATGAATATAAATAAAGACAAAACAAAATTCATGATGTGTACAGCAGCGAAAACAGCTAGGAGAACGAGAATGAAAATATATACCGAGACAATTGAACAGGTGAAAGTATTCAAATATCTAGGAAGCATAATTACAGAGAACGGCAAAAGCGAAAGAGATATAAGAGCAAGAATAGCACAAGGGAAACAGGCTTTTTATCAAAAGAGACAGTTATTATGCTCAAAAAATATAAGCTTGGAAGTAAGGAAGAAATTCTTGAAAAGTTACGTTTGGAGCACAGCATTATATGGTTGCGAAACTTGGACAATGGGGAAAATTGATCAACGAAGACTTGAAGCTTTTGAAATGTGGTGTTATAGGAGGATGCTCAGAATAAAATGGATAGACAAAGTCAAAAATGAAGAAGTACTCGAGCAGATAAATGAAGAAAGAAATCTTTTGAAACACATCGTGAAAAGGAGAAGCAATCTTATAGGACACACATTACGGCATGAGAGTTTATTGAAAACAATATTGGAAGGGAAAATGAATGGTAAAACTGGTAAAAGTAGACCTAGAGCAAGTTATATGAAGCAGGTCGTACAAGACAAGGGATGTAGTAGATATGTAGAAATTAAACGTTTGGCGGATAATAGACAGGGGTGGAGGGTTTCATCAAACCAGTCGTAAGACTGATTACTTCATGATGATGATCCAAAAATTACCACTAGCTTCTGGAAAATTCGCGCTCGTGAATATAGAATAATTCCAGTATTGAACTGTAAAATCACTACTCACTACTGGGAAATTCTTGAACGTGAGTAGGGGGAAATTCCAGCATCTCAATGCGTATTAACTGCTAAAGGCTAAAAATGTTTGACACAGAAATTCCAGAACCAAGGCATAAGTGTTGACGAGTACTAGAAAATTCTTGTGCGGCAAAGTTGGCAAATTACAGTTCTGTCTTGTGAGATTCGTGCAAAGGACTGATAAATTCTTGTCCATTTGAGCGGGTTTTTTCATCTTTCTGTCAATTTTTTGAGGAATTTGATAATACATTCTCTTGGAACGCTTACTTCATATTTATTCATATTTCAAGAGTGTTTATGAATCTTTAGAAGTGTCTACATCGCCAAGAACCTGCTGTAGAGCACCCGGACGACATATGTTATGCCAAAAAGTTTCCAACCGATTCTGATTAATTTTTACACTCATTTTCTGCGTACGCCTGATCTTCATCTCAACTAGAATAATGAACGTATATTCTTTGGTCTCACTTTTTTCGAATTTAAGGGTGAGAGAATGTTGAAATATCAAATTTCGTTCCAAAACGTTGACAGAATTAAAAATTTCAATATTCTTATCTGGTTCTACTTCATACGATAACCACTCATTCGCCAACCATAAAATCGTGGTTACCGTTGAGCGACTGTTATTTCAAATTACCGTCATTGGGATCAGAGTTGCCAGGTAAGGATTTTTCAGCTTTCTTCATTGGTAATTCTCTTCTAGTGAGAGATGTGATTAGTAGAACCATGAGAAAAAATCCTCATCTGGCAGTTCAGGTTCGAATGCTCTACAACGCATTCTTGGGATTACATGAACTTAAAAAAATGTATGAATAGATTTCAAACATGAATATATGACTTGAAAGTTTTAATAACGTGTATTCTTCAGATCCTCAAAAAAAATCCCACAAACGACTGAGAAAAACAGCCCCTTGACCAAACGATTCCCTTGATGTAAAAATAATTTTGAGTAGAATTATATGTGCGACAGAATAAAGACTTCATCTTTTTTTTTCTCTTTCCTCAAATATCTTCATGTTTTCAACTGTTTGAATTTCTAAATTTCATTACTTTCAAATAACTCGATTTATAAATATCCCTAACCCTTATCTTGTCAGATATTTTTCGGTGACCGTAACCTTTGAGGTGGGGTCTTTAAAGTCCTGGGTTTTTTTCAGTTTTTTTTTACTCATTTCACGGGTTGGGTGCCACGTCCTCCCACATGTTCTTACCAAGTTACAAGCAAAAACGATTTTCGTCTGTACTCCGAAGACCCCATTTTACAGGTTCAGGGTCAATATTAACCCTCTGTGGTTCAAATACCTCTACATATTCTCAAACATACCGGAAACAGAAGAAACACGTGTTTCATACAATTTTTTTTGTTTCGGACATGATTATATGAAAGAAAGAAATCGGTGATAGTAGAGATCTACGAGAACAGAGATATTCAGAAATGGAGAATATATATTGAGGTTCATTTTATATAAAATTCAAAGAATATATTTGAGAATAGAGATATTCAAGAATCAACTGAGTTATTTGAACGTAGAAGGATGAAGTATAGTCTTTGTTCTGAGTATTTTGTGATTGAAAATATTGCAGCCAATATTATACACATGATGTATTTTCATGAAAATGATAATTTTCCATCATAATATCATGTATCTCCTTGTGTGAACCTATCCATTTACACAATAATGTTGAAAAATGGAAAAATTTTCAGGAATCATACACTTCTTATTTGTGGCTGGAATATGCTTCATAATAAATTCATCATATCATGAAGATTTTCATGCAAAGACGATATAGGAAATTGTAATTTATTGACCAGATACTCAAAAGTTATTCTTAGACCGAGAAGGTCAGTAATTTCCACAGGTAAAAGGGTCACTAAGGAACTTGACATGCTCGTTCTGAGCAGTGTTGCTAAGTTAAGGAAGATAGACTCTATCCATTGATCTTCACATTTAACACAACTGTCAGATTTGTTGATTTTCCCAAAACGTCTCCCTAACTTGGCAACTCTGTTTCTAAGGTTGAAGTAGGTGCACTGAATTTGTTCCTCTCTGAATTTCCCTGCATCTCTCTGAGTTCCTCTGAATTTTCTGAATTCTTCTGAAAAATTCAAAGCACAAGTTCCCTCAATCCACTAGTGTCTGAAATCCTACAGCACTAAAATTTGATTCATCACGGAGAATTTTGTAATAGAACATCAGCCTAAAGAATCCAAAAAATTCTTTTGGGAAATGAAACAAGCAGCACAAAAGGAAGGATGCAAATTCATATGGAGCAGAGGTGGCCATATCTGAATATGGAAAGAAAGAGGCGATCCAGCGAAAAGGATAGGTAGGATAGAAGATATATGACGAACAGGAAAAACAAATAAACACCTCATCTTCAATATCATTTACGAGTTGAGCAGAATCTTTTCCTTCGTTTCTCTTTTGTTCTTTTTCTCTCTGAAAATGTATATACATATGAATATAAAGATATCCTTCTCACCAATGATAACGAATGATATTAAGCTAAGAATACCTCACTGTTAATTAATATACAAACAATCATATTATATTATGTTAAATGAAGATGGAAATATTGCATTAGGAAGGAACTCTTCTAGAATGAACAATATTCAAGATTTGAATGATATAGGTCTAACAAGTAATAATCATAAAGTCAATATTCTACACATTAACATCAGGCATATATATAAGAATTGGGATTTACTGATATCATACATTAATTCAATTATTGATTATCTCTATTCATAAGGCTTAACAGAAGTTCACTGTATAGAGGAAAATGAGTCACATAATATGAAATCTTTCTATAAACTGAATAAATTAATAGTAGGATCAAAAGGTGGAGGCATCATAGTGTTCTACAAACAAAATTTAGATTGTGAAAATATCGAATACGATTTCAAGAATACAGAAGGCATAATGATACAGATGAAGAAATAAAGTTCATGTATAAATATACTTTTCATATACAGGCCCCCTCCGCTGATTTAACTGAATTCATGAAAGAATCAGAAAACTGAGTGATATCTGAAACAAGCAAAAAACGCAAGCTCATTATGATAAACGACATGAATATTAATATACTAGGGAATAATCATATCACTAATACGTATCTCAATCTCCTCTCATCATATGGATTATTCAACATGATCGAGACAGTCACACGTGAGGGAATTTTAGGGGATGGAATTACATCAACTTGCATCGATCACGTAGTTACGAATACTGATCCAATAGATACAACAGCATACGTAGTGGATGTCAAGATAGCAGACCATTACATGACAAGAATCTCTGTTACACGGAAGAAAGAGCAAATATAGATACGATCCCTGAAACAATAAGATTCATCGATACAACTGAAGTTAGTGCAAAAATTCAAGAATATAACTGAACATACCTCAATGATAGTGAAAATCCGAAATAAATATACTGGCAACTGGTTAATGGGTTCGAATAAATATATAGATAGAGTGAATTTGAAATAAAACTTGAAAACATTGAAAGCGACAGGGGTTGGGTAAACAAAAACATTCCACAACAAATAGAGAAGGAAGAGCAACTGTGGAAAAGACTTAAAAAAGACCAAAAAAATACATTACTTAAAGGAGGATTCAAAAAATTCAGGAATGATCTGGTGAATTCGATAAGGAAACAAAGACGTGGTTAATATTTTGAGATATTAGAAGAAAAAACCGGGAATATAAGAAAAACATGAGGATGTAAAACGAAATTTTGGGTAGGAGGAAGAAATCATCGGCAACTGAGCACATTATAATTATGAATTCATTTCCCTCAGATAATTATAATAAGTTAGGAAACGAATTTTTGAATATATTCCAGAACATGAATATAAGAAAAAAATTAGAAGACAAAGATATACAAAATGAGATACAATTGTCCCAAAACGAAAATGAGGGTTTGGAAGAAGATGCTAGTTTCGATATCAAGAAAATATCTCTACCGGATATAAAAAACATCATGACGAATATGAAACGGATTGTGCTGCAGGAAGGGATGGTACTAAGATGATAGACTTGAAGAATAATATTGAGACTCTAGGACCAATCTTGATACATATTTATAGCTGTATACAGGGTGGTGCAAAAGTGTGGATACACCCTAGTAACTCCTGAACGGGTGGAGATGATAGGATAATTTTTTTTTTTAATTCAACGGGGGAACAGAATCTACCATACTAGGAGGATGAGGAGTCCTCAATCTTGAAGGGGGCGATGAGGTAGGGCGAGGGGGGCGAAAATTTTGAATCAGGTGAGGAGGCTTGCGATAGCTCATTGGATGGGGATTTTCAGCCCGAATACAGCCGTTGTTTGTTTTTTTGAATCGGTCGATTTTTCGTCGAATTATGACCACTTGAAGATTGTTCTGGGAGCAGCCAGAGCCGGTGTAAACCTCCCTAACTCCCCATCGGTTGGAGATCTTCGGATGTTATTGTTCAACCAAAGGGGGAGGGGCATGATGTATCATTCTAGGGAAATGGATCCCCGAAAACAATTGAAAATAATGGATGACAATGGATCCATTAACAAATCAAAATGAATTGAAAATAAGTGTAGAAGGATTGTACACATCATATAGCCCCTAGCCAAAGTAAATTGTTGATGAACATCAGGTAACAATCGAGATAATTGATCACATGTGTCTTGAATTGTTGGTAGAGTTATTATTTTCCAAAAAAACGCATTTAGAAAAATTTTTAATTTCAACAACAAAAAGAGAAGTTTTGTTTGTTTGTTGTTTTTCAAATTTCCTTGTTCTTTGTTGATTTCTTGGTAATTCTTGTTAGAATTGCTGCTTCATTTTTATAATCGTTCACTAAGGAAAACTTGGAATATCACGCTTTCGCGTCAAGCAATTGTTAATAGACATCAGTTACCAGTCGCGAAAATTGATGAATTGTGTCTAGAACCATGGGTGGGGTTATTATCTTTCAAAGCAATGCATTTGCAAAAGTGACCAAAAATTCCTACTTAGTTGTCATGATTGTTTACTGAGAAAAACTTGGACGATCATGATTTCAACTCTAGAAACGGTTCAAAAGCATGGGTTAATAGGGTGGAGTGAAAAACGAAAAAGTCTCTGAATCGAATCGTAATAGTGCGGAAAAGTTGCTACTCTTCGAGACAAACTCAGGAAAAAAAAAATTTTGAAATCGGATGAGATCTTCAACTCGCGCATTTCGTTTGAAGTTTTTGAATTTCATCGAAAATTCAAGGATATTTCAAAATATTCCAGGTTGCCTAATTATTGTCCGATCGAGCTAATTTTTGGTTTGTCGCATTATGTTGAGATTTTTAATGGAAGAAAAAACATATCCCCCTCCTCCCTTCACGGGGAGGGGGTAACACAGAAAGCCTGCACGGGGTCATGAAGCACGTTTTCCTCTCAAATCACCCCAAATAGGTGTCGACGCCTTACAGTTACATCGAAACAATTTCCGATGTATTATAGAATATCCTTATCGCTTCAATTATTATATGAACTGAAATTGCTTATGGGGCATGAACTCAATGGCTGACATTCCTTACTTGTCTTTGCTAATTATCCAGTAGCACAGTAGAGTTGTATCGTCGCAGCGTTATTGCAGACTGAGTGTCTTATAGAACATCCACACGCACTTGTGTGCATTGCATGTATTCCTACATACACATTCTTGATTATCGGTTGTATCGTCGCAGCGTTATTGCAGACTGAGTGTCTCATAGAGAATCCACACGCACTTGTGTGCATCGCATATATTTCCACCTACACATTCTTGATTATCTGTTGTATCGTCACAGCGTTATTACAGACTGAGTGTCTTATAAAAAATCCACACGCACTGGTGTGCATCGCATATATTCCCACATACACATTCTTGATTATCGGTTATCAATGTCCCTGACACGTAAAGACACGGCGTGTCCTTTCTTCGGGGCCCCAAGACCATTGCCGCTTTCCTTCCTCCCAACATCTGCGGATGTCGTAAGAGCTTTTCACCAGGAAAGATATAGACTGTGCTCCGGGAAGAAAGTCAACTTTTCTTTAGTGGCTAGCAGTGTAGCCTCACAATTGGAAGCATTGTATTGCAAAGCTTCCATTCCTGCCGTTTCTCATGCCAGAATAATACAAAAAATAAAAGTCCTGCATGACAAATATTATGTTCTCAGAAAATCTTACAACAGGGAAAAAACACATGAAAAGTACAAGAACTTTATCCAAGAGTCATGTTAAACTTTATTCGATATTTCTACATGTAAATGCCCTATGACATTTGAGTGCATTTGCAACAAATCTTTTAGTGCATGCATTTGCTCCAATCCTGTTGTCATTCAATGCAGGTGCCCTAGAGACAGAAAAATACCTGTAATAGAACTCAAGTTTCTGTATGCACAAAGGTATTTGAGGAAGGGGAAAATTGGAGCCAAAGATTTGACAGAAACCAAAAGATTGACAAAACAAATGCAGAGGAAAGAACGTAGTAATCTTCTGCAGCTTTCCTCTATAGAAATTGCTGCAGGTCCGTCTTCTTTTAGCACTATTCCTGGAACAGAAAATACACATTTTGGAGAAAGTGACAATGAACAGCACGATGCAACCTTTCAGTTCCCACGCTCAACGTCTCTTGTTTCTGAAAAAAAAACAAATGCGTTTGTCATTGCCAGCAACTGGGGGGATATGTGATCGGTATGGGGTTTCTGACAGAGCAGCAGCAGCCATAGCTTCAAGCGTGCTGAAAGATGTGGGATTAGTCACTAATGAAAATTCATCTATGATTATTGGTCGAAGCAAGATTAGACGTGAGAAAGAAAAATGCAGAGCTAGTTTAGTTGAAGCGCAGCTTATTGAGCGACAAGCAGAGGGTCCTAAGTGTTTGTACTTTGACGGCAGATCAGATAACACACTGTACTTAGGAGAGAGAAACGGTAAACGCTACCAAACAGAGGAAAAAGAAGAACATATTTCTGTTATTGAGGAACCTGGCTCAAAATATGTTTGCCATATAGTACCAGATTCAAAGACCGGAAAGGATACAGCCCTCAGCATTGTCAGGTACTTCGAAGACAATGCTATAGATACATCTGGTATTGCAGTTATCGGTTGCGATGGTACAGCAACGAATACTGGCTGTAAAAATGGAGCCATTGAACATATTGAGATGAAATTACAAAAACCCTTACAATGGGTTATCTGCCTCATGCACTTTAACGAATTGCCTTTGCGGCATCTCATCGAAGATCTTGATGGGGGAACAAGTGATCTTCATTCATTCACAGGTGCTATCTGCAAACAACTTGCAGAATGTGAGTCGTTGCCTGTGGTTGATTTTCAGCCGATCAGCTGCGTTCTGCCAGAGATTGATTTCAAAATCCTCAGTAAAGATCAGAGATATTTACACGAGATTTGCTCTCAGCATTGATTCAGGATCCTGTTCAACAGATCTAGCCAACCGTGACCCGGGACCAATAGCACATGCTCGTTGGTTGACCACAGCTCACAGAATTCTTAGGCTATATATTTCCACTGCAAACCCGTCAGAAACCCTGCAGCTTATAGTGACATACATATTACACATATACGCACCACTGTGGTTCCAAATTAAGACAAAATCTTCTATTCTTGAAGGACCAAAACACATTTTTGATTGTATCAAAAGATGTCGAAAGTTACCTCCTAAAGTAAGGAATATTGTACATAAAGTCATTCAGACAAACGGCTTCTTCGCCCATCCAGAAAATGTTCTGCTGTCCATGGTAATGGATAACGATGAGCGCATTAGAGAACTAGGTCTAAGGCGAGTCCTCGAAACAAAAGAAAAACCTGTGACAAAAAAAGCTTTTGTAAGGACTTTTGAAGTACCTGAATTCAATTTTGAAGCGCAAGAGTACTTTGACATCATCAATTGGTCTAAGGTTACACTTACCTGTCCCCCACTCTTGTCTTCTCTTTCCGCACAGCAAATTTCGATGCTAATCAAGGAGAAACAGGAACCAACACTAGAAATAGACCTGAAAAAAGTCCCTTGTCACACTCAGGCAGTAGAACGGTGTGTAAAACTGGTAACAAGAGCCAGTAAAGAAGTATATGGACACGACAGGAGAGATGGCTACATTCGAGCAACTCTTAACTTTCAAGCAGAAATGCCACAATTCGAAACAAAATCTGACTTCAAATAGAGTCCATGCCCACATTTGGTTGGTTGGTTGGGTAGGGCGTGGGTGGAACTCGCGGTGCAGCCACCTTCTCGTGGTGAGTTCTGAATCGTGACAAGTGTGACGGGCGAAGAGCTGCATATATTGCATACTGTAATAAAACATGGATATAACCCCTTCCCCAGGCGCGAATTCAAAGGGGGGGCGGTAGGGGCAATTACCCCTCCCAAGCCAACCAAATATGTTCCGGCAATGGGGAGTTTTTGTATTCCTACGATCTTTATTTTTTTTAAAGTTCAAATAAGTACTTTCCCCCAAGACAGATCTCTGGATCCGCCCCTGCCCTCCCCTCCTTTCTACCCCCTTTGCCGTTATTTGGAAGGGGGATTCAATTGAAGTAATGATATTATTCTATACAGTGGGAATTATTGCGATATAACGGGACGGTGTCGACAGAGTTATTTAGGGCGATTTGAGGGAAAAATGGACTTTCTGATTCGCTTCAAGCTTCATCAAGGAGGAGAGGGGGTATATTTTTCTCCGAAAAAAACCTCAATATAATACCACAAACCAAAAATCAGCTTGATCGGACAATAATCGAGCGAACTCGAATATTTTGAAATATCCTTGAATTTTCGATGAAATTCAAAAACTTTAAACGAAATGCGCGAGTTGGAGATCTTATCCGATTTCAAAATTTTTTTTTTCCTGAGTTCGTCTTGAAGAGTAGCAACTTTTCCGCACTATTACGATTCGATTCAAAGACTTTTTTGTTTTTCACTCCACCCTATTGGTTAAGAATCCTGATCATTGATGAGATGTGTCTTGAATTGTTGGTAAGCTTATCACCTTGAATCGGAATGCATTAAGAAAAATTACCAAACATTCCTGATTAGTTTTCATAACCTTCCACTGAGGAACACTTGGTATATCGCTATTCCAACTCAAGAAATCATCAGTAGACATTAGTGACCAATCGCAATGATTGATAAATTGGATGGGGGCCGAATCAACGAAAGGACAAATCAACGAAACCATTGGTTGAAAAGGAAGAGATGTATAATGTATGGTGTCTCATTCTTCCCAACTAACGGTTTCGTTGATTTGGTTTTTCGTTGATTTGGCCCCCATCCGATAAATCGTGTCTGGAATTGTATCCCCCCATGGAAGTGAGAATTCATAACTCTGGATGGGGGCTATGGGATTTGTAGGGAAGACACGAATCTCGAATCAAATTGGGAGCTTGCGACACATCTGTGAATGGCGTCTCTTCAACCCGAATCCAACCGTCTTTGATTTCATGGAATTGGTCGGTCCCTCGCCGAGATATAGCAATTCCTACATTCCAGATGTGGTTTTCCTCCATTCCCAAATAATATCCATGTTTGGGCAAATACGCGCTTCAGTGTGGTACTTGAATGAGGTGTTCAAAATGATTGTCTAAACTCTCGATGCAGTGAGCGAGACGATTAAAACAACTTCCACCTACATTCCGCAAAAATTCAGGAGCGATGAGTGCCACTTCTTCTATTATTCTTTCACGCAACCCTTCAAAAATCTTGTGCTCGATTTTGATGAACCCGATCTTTCGAATGTCCCCAAAGGAACAAGTCTAATGGGGTTATATCAGGAGATCGGGAGGAGAATGTTCGAGAATTATCAAGAATGTCGAAAACAATCGAATTTGTCCGAGAATATTCAAGAATTATCGAAAATATCGGAAATGAGCAAAGTCATCCCAAAAAAGTTTGAGAATTATCGATAATGTCGAAAATAATCAAAATTATCCGAAAATGTTTGAGAATTATCGAAAATAAGCGAATTTATCCGTAAATGTTCGAGAATTATTAGAAATGTCGAGAGGAATCTAATTTGTCCCAGAATATTCAAAAATTATCGGAAATGTTCAAGAATTGTCGAAAGTATCGTAAAATGATGGGAAATTATCAAAAGTAGCCAGAAATGGTGAGGAACACAAAAAAAATGAAAATTATGATTCGAATGAAAAGGTGAGAAAAACTTGTGAAAAATCTTGAATCAACAGTTTTAGACACGTTATGAAGCGAGTGCGATGTGGAACGCTGGTATGAGGAAGTTGGAGGGGGACTTTGGCTAGAGGGCTACGTAATGTGTGCAATCCTTTCACACTTATTTCTTATTCATCTTGATTTGTTGATGGATCCATTATTATTCATCATTTCCGATTGTTTTCGGGAATCCACTTCCCTAGAATGATACATCATGCGCCCCCCCTCATTCAAGATTTTCGCCTCCCTCGCTCTCCTATCGCCCCCTTCAAGATTGGGGACTTCTCATCCTCCTAGTATGGTAGATTCTGTTCCCCCGTTGGATTTTTCAAAAAAATTATCCCATTATCTCCACCCGTTCAGGAGTTATTGGGGTGTATCCAGACTAGACTGCGTCACAAAAAAAAATTTCTTTTGTTTTCGAGTAAATGCATCTGAAAAGTTTCTTTGATTGGCAAAAGAGAATCTCCCAAAATTTCAATTCGATATCTTAAAAATTGAGATGGCGCATGGGGGGTCCCCTTTTCCATTTAAAATATATTGAAAGAAAACGTTACCCGGTAATTTCAATATTAATGGTCGGAAAAAATTTTTTTTTTAAATTTCCGTCTCCACTATCTTGTAGAGAATTAAATCCTCTACAAAAACATATATCCCATATTTCGCTCAAACTCAAAGAGAAAAAGTTACAGGATGTTGGAGAAGCAGAAAAAGTGAACCCATTTAACATACATTGAGAAACAATGTTTTGAAAAACTGAAGGGCTGAGGAAAAACACATCCCTTTCACAACTAGGGCACGCAACAAAACTTAGTTTGCGAGCTGCCGGAGAGTGAGTTGAATCAAAATTAGTAGACAACATTACACGTTCACCAAGTCGCGCATCCATGTATACCCAAGCGTACAAGGAATTCGAAAAAAATCGTACTAGGATGATGTTTGGAGAAGAAGCTCTGTCGACTATGGTTGAAGCCAAACTCACAAGGTGTGGATCCGCAAAGGTTTCCGTCCTACCAGGTAGTCCAAGTTGCGAGAAAGAAGTGTGATCCAAAAAAGGATGATATAAAAATCACACCAATCCTGCAGAAGTAACAGTTCAAGCTCTGTTGGATCACACTGCTGAACATCAGATGAATGTAGAAATGAAGTTATTTCTGGATTCAAATCTGCACAGTTGAATAAGCTGTGCTTGATTTCCAAATGGGGCTTTGATGTCAGCTCAGGCCATAATTCTTATAAACAGAAATTCGATGGGATGCAGACGGAAGCCGATGATTCTAGTGTATTTATATCATCAGTTGTTCCTCTTCGATTAGTATGTGGGGACTCCGACAATGAACATGTAGTTTGGCAGAATCTACGCCCTTCTCCCACCAGATATTGTCGAACAATTAAATACACTCCGTCAAGGAGTCAAAAGAGCTTTCAATCGCAGAGAAGAGCCGAATAGACATGCAAGTAGAAAATCTCACAAGTTCATCTGTGGCAATCGGAGGTGAGATCTGTTTGGTGTCACACAAACTCGTTTCCACCATGACGGATGGGAAAATTCACAACACGTCAGCAGATACTGCCTGAACACAACGATGCTATATTTGTGATGCAGGTTCGAAAGATTTTAATTCTATAGAAAAATTAATAACGACACCACATGATCCTTCGGCTCTACAGTTTGGTTTGTCAGTGTTACACTGTTGGATTAGATCGTTTGAGTGCCTTTCGCATGTGGGCTACAAGCTTCCGATAAAAAAATGGCAAGCCAGAAACAAAGATAAGGAAATCGTAGCCGAGAAGAAAGCTCGCATACAGAAGGAATTCAAAAATCGAATGGGATTGATAATTGATCAGCCTAAGCCTGGTTTCGGACACTCCAATGACGGTAATACCGCGAGGCTGTCTTTCAGCAATCCTAACTTGCTATCTGAGATTACAAGCGTAGATCAAGGCTTAGTGGAAAGAATGCACACCATTTTAGTGACCATATCAAGTGGTTATGATATCAACGTTGACAAGTTTAGGGAGTTCACCCTTGATATTGCCAAGAATTTTGTGCTGTTGTATCCATGATACTACATGCCCTCAACAGTACATGAATTGCTGATTCACGGGCCAGATGTAATTTCATCTGCATTGCTTCCAATTCGTCAACTACCAGAAGAGGCCCAGGAGGCTCGAAATGAAGATTTTTAAAACTATCGGGCGAACTATTCTAGAAAATGTTCTCGTAAGGAATGTGATGAGAACGTTTTGAATTTGATATTGATCACATCTGATCCCGTTATTACTGGTAACATGCCACTCTGGGAGAAGAAATTAAAACAAAAACCCAAGTGAGTTTTTGATTTAATCATTCGTTCAAATGTTCCAGTGTCCGAAACTTCGAACATTGATAATGATGGTGATTGTTCTACAGACTCATCGGATTGATTGAATTATGGATACAGTTCAGCATGATTTACAATTCATTTTGGTTTGTTTACAACATGGCTCGGTTTTTATAATTTCCTGCTCAAGTGAAAATCAAAGTTGAAATAAAATTCAATGAAACAGCATGGAATTTCATTTTTTGTTTTATTCAATTGTATTCATCTCAAGTTGAAGGATTTAATTCTCAATTCTATTACTCCAACCCATGCGTTAATTTCAACTGTTGAGGTGCCTTGACCGAAAATGTGCAATGCTCCATCTTTCATCCTGAATTTCCAGTGCCCTATATCAGATCTGTTATCAGCTACTCCAAGGATTTCCAATCACAGTACTCTGATCAAATTCTTCGCTCATTCTTGCATGCCAACCACCATACTGTATTCCCGATTTTCAGTCTCCACCTTCTGACCACGAATTCAGTTTCAGTGACCCCAAAACCCCCTGACTCACAATTCGCGAGTAGATCCGGTGAGTTCTCAAATTTCCGTCCGCCATATTAGATTCGCCATTTTGAATTCTTGGATTTTGACCTCAGAATCGGATTCGGCGACCTCAAAAACCTTCTAGGGCCCTGTTTGATGGAGTTTTGATGGAGTCTCGATTCAATTCCAGTTTTCTGTGCCTTCGGCCTCACTGTGCGATGGATGCAAATTCTGTTCGATTCGGATTTTGTGTCTGCAGTTCAGTTGAACCTTCGAACAATATTCTTGCAATTGTAAAAATATGTATGTTTGTTTTGAACCTTGCTCTTTGTAGTGGACAAAAACAGTCAAGAAATCAAACCATTTATTTTCACTTTCAAACCATTTGAAGTTTTTATATATTATTTGGTCTTGTGTTTTTACCATATCTGCTCGCAGAGAAACGTGAATTTCTCAAGGAGATGAATATCACTACTTTGTCAATTCTGATTATGAAGAGAGATGATGAAATCGAAATTTCAAATCAAAATTCACATGACACAAACCCTCCGTCATCAGCAGATCAAAATAAACAGATGTCGCCTTCCAAAAACGAACAACAATCCAGTTCATCGTGCGAATCATCAAAACCCAATGGTCCTGAAGTCAAAAGGAAGAAGATTCATATGCGTTAATTCAGAAATTTTTTTCGCTCTTTATAATCTCAGCGTTGTGATCAAGGGATTGAGAATATGGTCACATTGCATCGTTAAGCTTTTATTGTGAAATGAAAAATCAATCTTGTTATATAGTTTGATAACGGAATCAATTTATTATAGGATTTAAATCCCATATTAGAGGAACCTAGAACTGGGAGAAAAGTGAAGTCTCTGCACCACACAAACGAAAATATGTTTCAGCATGACCCTCATCACCAAAGGCTTGCCAGTTGTGTGATTGACCATGAGCTCAGTAACAATATCAATAAAACGTATGACTCACAGTTTTTTGTACAATATCGATGTTATCCTCCCTGGTGAAAGAAGTTTCTCTGCAAATCTCTGACAATTTCTCTGAACTTCACTGCAAAACTTTGAATCTCTATTGGACTGGTATCCTCATAGCTCATTCAAATTCTGTATTCAAAGAGATTTACGACTCCTAAAAACAATTATTGCATTGAAAATATGAACTAGTGAAGGGCAAAAATCAAGTTTAACCATTTGAGATATTCGGAATTAACTGAATCATCGACACCCAATCGTGTTCGTTGTTTGTGATAGGTTTAGGAATCGTTTACATACCATTTGAATAACCAAATGTACTTGGCAGCTCATATTGATTCCATATCTTTTTTTTGCGATCTCAGATGATTTTTGCTTCCTCGTTTAGAGGAAAGCTTTGCGATCGTTTCAAGGAGCCGAAAATTTTTTTGTCTCGAAATTAAAAAACTCCCGAACCAAAATGTTCCTCAGAATTCGGGGAACAATTTTGTTACCGTGCCTGTCTATCTGTCTGTCTGTCTTCCTGTCTGTCTGTCTGTCTGTCTGTATGTCTGTCTGTGTGGCTGTAGCCCCCCCTAAGTTTCGTACGCGCATATCTCCCGTTCTGCTTATTTGATCGTTTCGAAATGTTTGTCACAGTTGTGGACTAGGGTGATAGTGGTCCCATATAAGTTTCAACCTGATTCATTCAGAAGAATTGGGTGGATGAGAAGAACTCTGAAAAAAAAAGAGCATTTTGCGTACGCGTGTATCTTTGCTCCCTATGATCCGAATCCGATCAAACTTCAACCACGTTTTAGTAATGACTCGATAGTGGTCCCATATAAATTTAATCCAAATCGGTTGAAAACTGTGGAAAATTTTTCTTTGGAATCTGTACTTTTTTACAAGCATGCCTTCCCCATGTCCATATTATCCGAATGTCTTGGAACTCTGAGTATATTCGATTGACAATATGTTAGTTATATGATATGAATTTCAAGCACATTGAAATTGGGGGGAGTAAAAAACAATTGGCACATGGCTTCCTCGTTTGTGTTGAAAAAAAATACATGTTTTCTTCCTCTCTCCCGTTTTTCTTAGAGAATCGGGTTGAAATTTATATAGGACTGTGATCCACACTGCATAAAGCTGTGGTGGAAATTTTATGATAATTGGATGATAGAAACGGAAGTTATCCGCATGTTAACGATGTTCACGAAATTTCCAAATTTTGTTCCAAAGGCCAGTACTTACCACTTTCTTCCTTCAATTCCGATTTGTTTGAAATTCACACCATACAACTAACCCCCCGTAAACTGATTATACTACAAGTTTCATGGCATTTGGATGATACCGACATGGGAAAGGCATGCTTTCAAAATATTGTCAAATAATGTCAATCGCAAAACAAAAATTCCCCACAGTTTTCAATCGATTAGAATGAAACTCATGTGGGGCCACTATAAGATCATCACCAGAACGTGGTATAAGTTTGATTGCAATCGGATAATAGGAAGCGGAGATATACACGTTCGCAAAATCACGATTCTTCGAAAAAATTCTCCTCACCCCTCCTGTTCTTCTGTAACGATGAGGTTGATACTTATATGGAACCACTATCAACACTGCACATGACTCTGGGGAAAATTTCATCACAATCGAATAATACGAACAAAAGATATACACGTTCGCAAATTTGTTACATACACACAGACAAATAGATAGACAAAAAGCAACCTGATTTGTCTTCTTTTTACTCCCCCCAATTCCGATGTGCCTGGAATTTATATCATATAACTAACATCTCGTAAATCGAATACACTCAGAGTTCCAAGACATTCGGATAATTTGGACATGGGAAAGGCGTGCTTAAAAAAAATACAGATTCCAAAGAAAAATTTTCCACAGTTTTCAACCGATTTGGATGAAACTCATATGGAACCACTATTGGGTCATGACTAAAACGTGGTTGAAGTTTGATCGGGTAATAGGAAGCAAAGATACACGCGTACGCAAAATGTTCATTTTTTGTCAGAGTTCTTCTCATCCACCCAATTCTTCTGAATGAATCAGGTTGAAACTTATATGGGACTAGGGATGCACCAGATATTTGGCCCTGATCCAGTATCCGGCCTATTCGGTCTCATTTTCCGATCCGGCCGGATCGCCAGATCGGACACATATCCGGCCGGATACTGAATAAAATTTCTATGAAATTCATATTATCCCAGAGGATGAATCTCTTGTTTAATATTATTGAAATATTGTTCAAATGATATTCAGTGGAACGTTTCAGTTTTCCCTAATTAAAGAAATCTGTTGAATCTTGCCATATCTGATTGAATCTTGTACAGGGAGTAGAAAAGTCAGTGTGCGTTCCAACGGGCAGATTTTCGGAATTCTGTTGTAGTTCGCAGTATTGTAAACCCTCTGATGCATGATGAGAAAACATCAGAACTCGTTATCCACTCAATCAATAAGAACAATGTTTCAAAATTTTGAAATTAATGACAGAATACCAAAAATCTACCGTTGGAACCAACACGGACTTTCTTCACTCACTGTGCAATGATCTGGTTATAGCCGATTTGAAAAGTTTCAATGAGATTTAGTGAGATTTAGTGCACGGAGAAAATATAATAGCGATTACTTTATTGGGCACGAACGGCCCGTGTTGGGAAAAATTATGCGTTCGCTCTTGTTTGGGATGCCACGGTATGCGTCAATAATATCCATTATGTTTGAGCGAAATGGTTTCTCATAATGCATCCATGATACCATAAATGTAACACCGTCATTGGCTCTTGTTTCAAATGCCACATCGCGCATCGATATTTCATCAATGATTGAGGAACATAATGCTCGCATAGATTATCCCCAATAACGGTGTTTGATACAGAAACACCTTGGTACCATCATGCCAACATTTCTTCTCTTTGCCATGGGTCCAATATGGTACCATTATGAGCATATTCTTCTTATCTGGGAATATACTACACTGAAGCAATACATTTGATTAATGTGAATACAGTAATCAATGGTGTGAGACTTTTTTTTCATGACTTGAGTCATTCATGTCGAATTAATAATGGCTAATGTTACGGGCTATTTCAGAGGAAAATTTGTTGAATCTTGTTAAATCTTATCGATCGATATCAGGTCGATGGTAGGGGGTAAATTCGCCGAACGAAATTTTCGCCGAATAGACATAATTTGACAATCGCTATTGATTTCTAGTGATTACTGAAAAGTGACTATTGATTGTCAAATCATGTCTATTCGGCGAAATGTTCGTTCGGCAAATTCAGCCCCTACTCAGGTCGATGTTATATCGTTGTACGATGTAACAACATCGATGTTCATCGATTTCATAGCTATGGATGTTAAGTGAACACTAGGTTACGGCGGAGGGAATGTAAATATTCGCAAAACCGTATCTATAATGATTGAACCTCTGCGCTCTCTAGTGGTGAACTATAAAATTTTTGGAATCAAATGAATATATTATTTCAATAGAGCAAGATCAACATTTTAATCTACTTCAATAATGCTTTGTTTAACGGGAACAACAATCCTTCAACTGAAATAAATCTTTGATATATAATAAATCTGGGATGAAAATGGTTCTTCACAAAAGTGCCTAAGGTACACGTACACGTGCGATTCTTTGCAAATCAGCTCCGAACTCTTGCGACTCGTAGAGTATATTACTGCAGGAGGTAGCTCTTCAGAGGTAGCATTTGGCCTCCTGTTTTTTCGATAAATACAATCCGGCAGGGCATCAATTGCCCGACTGCTCATTTGTCCGAATATTCATTTACCGGAAAATTTCAAATTTGATGTACATTTTCAGTGCAACAATTATCCCTCCCCCCTCCTTTCGTTCAACTTGAGAATTTGAAAGAGATGTTGGATAGAATTTGGGCAAATGGAGTTTGAGCAAATGAATGTTCAGGTTAATGCACAGTCCAGGATTTGATGCTTTTCTCGTGATAAAAAATTCCGGGAGTTCGAGATGGTATAGTCATTCATAGTATTCCCTATATACAACACGAGGTCTACGAGGGTGGATTGATAAGTTTCCGGCCTGACCAAGAGATGGCGCCACTAGGCCTACCTTGAGGTGGCGTTCTATAGTACCATCCTTAGATAGCTTGTAGCTATAGTTTCAGTCCGATCGCCATGTTAGTTTAGTTTCAAGAGCACGCTGACCAAGACGCCTCTGTGTTTTTCGTAAAAATGGAAAAGCTGGAAAATCGTGCTGTCATCAAATACTTTTATTTGAAGGGGTGAACGCCGAAGGAAATTAAAGAAGAGATGGACTCAACACTGGGGACATCCTCCCCATCATATTCAACCGTTAAGCAGTGGGTTTCCGAGTTTAAAAAGGGTCGTGTGAGCACCTCTGATGAGCCTCGCTCAGGACGCCCCATTGAGGTCACAACTCCAGATATGATCGAAAAAATCCATCAAATAGTGCTAAAAGTTCGTGAGATAGCTGAGACCTGTAAGATGTCATATGAACGTGTACAAAATATTTTGCACCAACATTTTTATATGGAAAAGCTCTGTGCAAGATGGGTGCCGCGTTTGCTAACAGTCGACCAAAAATTGATTCGAAAGAACATTTTTACCGCCAATTTGGCGTTGTATAAGCGTAATCCAAGCGAATTTTTGCGTCGATTCGTAACCGTTGACGAAACTTGGGTCCACCACTACACTCCTGAAACCAAAGAACAGTCTAAACAGTGGATTGGACCAGGGGAACCAACTCCAAAGAAGGCAAAAACAATTTTTTCGGCGAACAAGGTTATGGCTACTGTTTTTTGGGATGCAAGAGGTATTATATACATTGATTACCTTGAAAAGGGTAAAACTATCACTGGTCAATACTACGCAGACTTATTGCAACGTTTGAGCCACGAAGTGAAAATTAAACGATCTCATCTGGCGAAGAAAAAAATCTTGTTTCATCACGATAACGCACCAGCGCACACGTCAATCGTTGCGATGGCTAAAATCAACGATCTGAAGTTTGAATTAATGCCGCACCCTCCCTACTCTCCAGACCTAGCCCCGAGTGACTATTATCTGTTTCCTAACCTCAAAAAATGGCTTGGCGGTAAGAGATTTGCGGACAATGAAGAAGTAATCGAAGCTGTAAATGGGTATTTTGAGGAGCTTGACGAATCAGTCTATAGAGATGGCATTACTAGACTAGAACACCGCTATGAGAAATGTATCAGCCTTGGAGGAGATTATGTTGAGGAATAAAAAAAAAAAAATTCTTAAAAACGTTGTTTTTCTTGGTCAGGCCGGAAACTTATCAATCCACCCTCGTACTATACATAAATTCACAAACAATCAATCGAATATCTTATTTCATCATTACTATCTATCAAGCAATTCAGTTCGAAATATCTCATACATGTGTTCAATCAATTTCCTATCACCTATTCAGTTGATTTTTTCGAATGTCTCTTGTCTAGAAGCTAAAAAACAAGCTATAAAAGCCTCCAGCTCTTCGGAAGATATTCCCACACACCTTTCCAAAATATCTCTGCAATCCTTGCTGAAGAGTCAACGTTTATTACAGAGTATCAGGAAGATAATAATGTACTTGGAACGTCAATTCAAACGTGTGTCTAGCGTAATGTCGGACATATTACTCGTGGGAGAAAAAGGAGGAAGTCAACACTCATACAGACACACCAGAGAAGGAAGCTATTAGGGAAGAAACGGAAGGAAAACTATAAAAAACGAGAGCTGAGTTGGTTAAGAAAAATTTGAAAGGTTGTTCCAATGTTAAGGAAAAGACAACTACAATTAGCAGGAAGAGAAGCGATGTATCACCCCTAATGAAAGAAGAATACTGGTGCCTTGTCTGTGCCGAGATATACTCTTCAAGTAGATTAGGAAAGCAGTGGATACAGTGCCCAAACTGTCATTCTTGGACTCACGAAGATTGTGCCGCTGGAGATATACACTATGTAGTTCATAACTGTGAATCCCCATAATCTATCAAATAAGCAATATTTTTTTGATTGAATTATTCAAAAAAAATGTTACGGTTATTTTATGTTCGGATTTGTAATTTGAATAACCCAAATTTTTTGTTTGATCGCGACATAATTGTGAACATTGTGTTATATGCATTCACTAGTATACTAAGTTCTTTCAAAGTTCTGTTTCCCAAGATTAATCTTGAGAAAATTTTAATTTTCATCACTGTTTGGAAGAAATTGAGGTGAACTGTTTTTTTCTATGATTTTCAAGCGAAGAGAATTATTAAATATATTTTCCAACAATTTTCCAACGTGTTCCAACTAACCCCAGTCACTGTTTCAATTATCCTGGGCATGGGGTCAATTGAAACGTTTTGTCGATTTCAGGAGAAATATTTTATCAAATGTTAAGAATATCTTATTAGCTGAAACTATAATGAATATTTGTTGATGCATATACCTTCTGATCAAAAAGTACCCGGAATTCTCTATTCAAACGAACCGCGCTTGAGATATTGTCGGAATCTTTTTTTTCCATGTTATTTGATCTGTTATTTAGCACTCAGATGTCTGTTTGCGCCTCATTCGTCAAAAGATAGTGCGTGTTGCCTTGTGAACGAGTGCGGAAGCGTTGAAGATGTTAACAGAAACCTACGGGGCCTCGACAATGTCGAAAACACAAGCGTACGAGTGATACAAAGAGTTTAAAGCAGGTCGTATTGTGGTTGATGATTTGCTCCGTTCCGGTCGTCCATCCACCAGTATCACTGACGAAAATATTGATAAAATTAAAGAAATCATCCTCGCAAATCGTCGTGTGAGCATTAGGGAGATAGCATTCGATCTTGGTGTCTCGTTTGGATCGGTGCAGAACGTTATGCACAATATTTTGGCCATGAGACGAGTTGAAGCACGGCTGGTGCCGAGAGTGTTGAATTTGTTGCAGAAGCAGCATCGCATTGATGTTGCTAAAGAAATGCTTTCTTTGGGCCAAAATGTTATCGAAGGCATCATTACTGGTGACGAAACATGGGTCTATGAATATGGCATCGGAACTAACCAACAATCATCGGAATGGCGCTTTTCAGACGAGTCAAAACCTAAAAAACTGCGACGGAGTCGATCTAAAATCAAGGTTTTGTTGACTGTTTTCTTTGATTGCCGTGGTGTGGTCCAGTCCGAATTTCTCCCATCAGGACAGACAGTGAATAAGGAATATTACGTGAGCGTATCGAAGCGTTTGAGGGAAAATATTCGTCGCAAGAGACCAGAATTGTGGAGGGATAACTCGTGGTTTCTTCATTACGATAACGCACCGGCACACACATCTCATCTTGTACGCGATTGATTGACTGAAAACAATGTTCATACCGTTCCTCAAGCTCCGTATTCACCTGATATGGCTCCTTGTGATTTTTTCTACTCCCACGACTCAAGTTACCACTTCGCGGAGAGCGTTTTGAGACGATTGAGGCAATAAAGTACAATTCGCAGAAGAAACTGAAGGCGATTCCGAAATCAGCCTATACAAAATGTTTTGAAGATCGGAAGAAGCGTTGGAATATGTGTATTGCTCGCAATGGAGATTACTTCGGAGGAAATAAAGTGAATATTGATGAATAATTGAACTGTTTTCGTTTCATTCAGAAATTTCGGGTATTTTTTTTATCAGAAAGTACAACTTTCGAATCGATGTATTGAGCTGAAAATTCAGTGCTTATAGGGCCGGTGATTCACGTGGGTAGTATAGGCAGCACTACCCACTTGGAAATATCTGAGTGGGTAAATTACCCACTCGAAATTTTCCAGCATTATTCCTTCATATAAGTACATTGTGAAAAATGATTTGGCATTATCCCCCCCCCCCCCTCCAAACTCGCCACCCACTCTGAAAAAAAGTTTGACGCCGGCCCTGAGTGCTTAAATTAAGTATTCATAAGCTAGAATGGCAAAAGTGTTCCAACCGTTCCCGGTCTCCCCTAGACAAAATGTATAATCTAAGTTTGCAACAAATATCGAAAAACATTTCCAATATCATGAAAATCGAGCTTTATGCATGGAAGCGCAATTGAAGAATGGATCGGAAGGATGTAAAATGGAATAGAGAAGTCATCTGAAACATTCTTACGCTTCCGTTACTCTTTATAGCACGTTTTCCCTCCACCAAGAATATCTTGTAGAAATTCCCATTGAACCAAGTAGAAATATTAGGTGTACAAATAGGTTTCCGCGGTTTGTCAAAAGATGGCCCCACCAGAAGGTTATGGAGAAATTGTCAGATGTAAAACGTAATATCCCAAGTTTAGTCATCTGGCAACACCATAACCTTAAAGTACTAGTGATTCCGTATCAGCATCACGTAATTTTTTTCGTGCAAAAATGTCAAGTTTTATTCCGAATAAGCATCATTTGCGGGAACTTTTGATTTACTTCTTTAATGTGAAAAAATCTGCAGCTGAGGCGCATCGATTGCTTCTAGAAGCATATGGTGAAGCTGCTTTAAGTGAGAGAAGTTGTCAGGAATGGTTTCAAAAGTTTAAGAACGGTGAGTTTGACGTTAAAGACAAAGAACGCAGTGGAAGGCCGAAAGTGTACGAAGACATGGAATTAGAAGTACTATTGGAGGAAGATTCGTCCCAAACGCAAAAAGAACTTGCACTTACTCTACAAGTGACTCAACAAGCAATTTCACATCGTTTAAAATCGTTAGGAATGATTCAAAAACAAGGAAATTGGGTTCCATATGAACTAAAGCCGAGAGACGTTGAACGCCGATTATGCATGAGTGAAATGCTGCTTGCCAGGAATAAAAAAAAGAGTTTTTTGCATCGTATAGTCACTGGTGACGAAAAATGGATTCACTTCGATAATCCAAAGAAGAGAAAGTCATGGGTTAAGCCCGGCGAACCATCAACATCGACAGCTAAGCCGAATATTCATGGAAAAAAACTCATGCTGTGTATTTGGTGGGATCAGCTTGGTGTCGTGTATTATGAATTGCTGAAACCAAGCGAAACCATTACTGGAGCTCTCTACCGAACACAATTGATGAGATTGAGTCGGGCACTTAAGGAAAAACGCGCCCATTACTACTCCAGACACGACAAAATTATTCTTTTACACGATAATGCTCGTCCACATGTTGCGGCGCCGGTAAAAACATACTTGGAAACACTCAACTGGGAAGTTTTACCCCACCCGCCGTATTCACCAGACTTAGCCCCTTCTGATTATCACCTGTTCCGGTCGATGGCACATGGTCTGTCTGAGCAGCGCTTCACATCATATGAAGACACCAAAAATTGGGTAGATTTGTGGATAGCGTCAAAAGATGAAGAGTTTTTTCGACGGGGTATCCGAATGTTGCCAGAAAGATGGGGAAAAGTAGTGGCAAATGATGGAAAATACTTTGAATAAAACGTAATGTACTTTTCCTTTACAATAAATTCCTAATTTTTTATAAAAAACCGCGGAAACTTATTTGTACACCTAATACGTTCGACCAACATTTGAACCACCAGCTGGAGACCGATGCATCAGAATTTGGGTGCTTCTGTGTCACTTTTTAACTCAAATCTGGACCCAGCATGTGGAAATAATACCATGATCAATATCTGAACAAACATCTTTCCATGAATAAGATTGAATCTAAATCAATTTAATTACTTACTGGATTCAGTTCTGATAAATTTTCAACCCTACTCAGATAGCATAAGAGTTCTAGGGAGCTCATAATGAATGCGATGTATTCATAAAGAACTCTTTCAGAACTCTTGTGCTATCTAAGATAGCTGAAATTCCCCGGAAAATTCCAGATCTTTGTATGAATTGAATTTCGGATGATTTACAAGAAAAACGCGATAAGATTGAGTTACCTACTGCAGGAAAAAGAAACGAAAGAGAATGATTAGAAAAGTTGGGAGCCGCTTAGAGGCAGATGAGAACTGATACACGGAAAGAACTCTGGAGCTACCGTAGTATGTGAGCCCGTCGCACTATAGTAAGTTAACTATAAAACGTTCTAAGACCGTCCAGACGTGTTAAAAACATTCTTAGAATGTTTTAAAAACGTCCAAGGAACATGATGCTGTCGGAGAGGGGGGAGGGGGTTCGAATGTTCATAAGATATATCTTTTGAGAGTATCTTTCCAAGAACACTTCCCGGACAGCACCAGAATGTTTCTTGAACGTTCATAAGACGTGCTTGATTACAACACAGGGAACGTGCAAATAATGTTTCAGGTAGTTCTAAGAACGTTGGTCGTATGTCCCAAGTATGTCCAAATGCGATAATACACTATTTCTTCGTAGATAAACCAATAATCCCGGATTTCAATCAATACATACAGGACCACTATTCAAACGGCATACAACTGTGGTGAAAATTCCATAACGATTGGATGATGAAAACGGAAAATATCCGCGTAATCGCGGCATTTATGAAATTTTTAAATTTTCTTCCAAAGCTGAATTGCCTGGAATTGCCCTGAATTTTGATTCACCTGGAGCTCATTTTACACGATGACCATCTCATGAATTGACTATGCTCAGAGTTTTATGACATCTGGATGACACAAACAAAAGGAAGGCATGCTTTCAAAATACTTCAAGATAGTCGAAGATAGTGAATATGGTCCATATATGTATTATATAGGGAACATATATGATGTCTATAGCGGTTTATATAGAGGTAATTCCTACTGAGGACAAACGACGTGAGCATATTCTTGTACTCCTTTACTTCAAGTTGCAGTAAGAAAAGCGCACAAATAGAACTGCCACAACTCTCTTATTCTCATCGTTTAGTGAGGTAATTACCTATAGGCGTCACTTGAATCACTATTATATTCATTTATACTGATATAAGTAACCATATTTATTGAACATGGGCAACAGTGAGGGTAGTTAAAATCCAGCGATTCAACATAAAAATGAATAATTACTCTCTTTGAAATGCTCGTTTACGGATTCTTGCTTCTTTTAAAACTCTCATCTTCGAAAGTTGGTAAAGAATATGCTATAGATCAATGTTTTCAATTATGTATACAGCATCCTAAATGACATTGAAAGCATCTTCAATTACGTTTGAATTGGACAACAAATTATGCAATAAGTGATCGAAAATTTTCTAGTCAAGCGAGTGAGAATACACGATGAAGGGAGGATTCATTACACTTCATAGCAAAGAAGAAAGTTCTCGGAATGTGAAGGGGTTGAGAAATAAAAGTATGAGCAGATATGAATAGCGGAGATTGCTAACGCAATGTTAAAATAATGGTCCGTATCACATTGTTTTCTTTTAAAGAAAAATATATGATTGGTTGAATTTTTCTTCTAAGCCAACCAGCGTGCAGAGATAAACGGAAAACGTGATACCGCCAATCAGAAACTGGACTATGGTTTTCATATTTCGTTAGCAATCTCTTCAACTCATCTCTGGTATAAGTATTTTTTCAATCAGGAGTTCAGTAATACAAAGACAGTATTATTGGAATCCATTCAAGAAAGTTATATTCGAAATCATTACATTTGCTGTAGATTTTGTGATGGAAATTTTTGATGGAAATTCTATATTAATTTTCTCTCAAGTGATTTTTCCAGAGAAACACGTATTCTTAGACATTCCTTCAACGAAAGACGGACGAAACATCCCCAATAATAACTGATTTATTAGTTATCGCATACGTATATGGTTTTCACAAACTACATACTTAACCTTGCTTGTGGAATGTTGCTGTTGATTGCGAAGAAAAAACCTCCCTTTCAGAGAAAATTGCTCCTATCGACTTTTGTCATTGAGACATTCCCGAATCCTATTGAAAACTCCAAACCTCCTCACTTCGGAACTAAATGCTCATAAATTAGGAATAGAGTCCATCTGCTCGATCCATTCTATCTCCGACATTCGTTCAATGTCTACCACACACAATATCAAAGAATAGCAGTCATGTTGTTATATCACGAGATACATAAACCTTTTATCCAGATCAGTTGAATCGAAGAAATATGACTTTAATAATCGGGTCATTCTTTTTTCATCTCTCTTCGAATAGAACAGAAGAACCCACCATGGCTATTTTTATCAAAATGTCATTACTATATACTGTCCACAAAACGTAATCCAATACACCAGGTATAATTCTTCGCTAATGAATCAACGCTGTCATATTTCAACATGAACCTCGAATCATCGGTTACAACGGAATACTACAACTACTGCTATTTTACTACTACCATTACTTGCTACTACTACTACTCGAGAGCAAAAATGAAAGTTTTTCTTGGATAGTAAGTACATTAGGATATGGTTGAGTACATTGTCTACAGTTCTACATTTATCTCGCGTATAGACATTCATTTGAGATTTTCATTCATTAAATCATATGCCAATGCGAGATGCTCTATATCTCGGTGCTCTTGATGAGATGCAGTGGGAAGGATCTCTTCTTATCAGGGAGGAAGAAAGGAAAAAGGAAGGAACATGAGCTATAAGGAGAAGCCAAGCGAGGGAACATAATAATGTGAGCCGAAAGCAACTGACATTAAACTACAAAATAATAATTCATAAATCATGCGCACCACGTCTGTTTAGTACGGGGGCTCTTTCTCTATGGTTTCCTGCACATTACAACGAGTGGAATGGAGGAGGGAGGGAAATGATGTTCAAAGAAGAACATACTTGCGAGCATATGTTCAGCTTCTCCACGCGTAAAAGATCGCTGCTGGCTGAGCATTACCATCGTCGTCGAGACTACGACGGCGACGGCGGGTGATGTCGCGCTTTATCGAGCTACGATAATTTTGTCTCAGAATATCTCGAACATGTACTCTCTTAAATGTACTTATATTCTTGGTCCAACTCCTTAACTGCTTCAGCTTTGATAAATTATACTGATCGAAACAATGTTAAAAAATCGCTCGCAAGATCGATTTAAGAATTCAATGGCGTGCCGACGTTTATCAAGAAAACGTTGAAAATTCTCAAAGTGCCAGATTATGAAGGAGGAAAGATGTATTCAGCAAAAATATTTCTGTTCAAGGATAAAATCAATCATTTTGGAAAGATAAATGTTGAGAGGTACCATTCCCTAGTAGAAATGCTCTAGTAACACTAGTTTACAACCATTTTGTACATTCGACGTCACTATTTTTCTCTGATGCGTTTTGGCTCCCTGAACTCAAAAATCACAGTAAAAACTTTTTCTATGGATGAGTTTTCGAGATATGAATTTTTGAAGTTGAAAAAATTTTTTTTCTATCGAAGTTTCACTATTCAAGGTATATCTCAAGTCAAAAGCGATCAATCTAATCATGAAAGGTGTTGAAATAGACATCATCGAACTGCCAACGAATATCAACGTCACTATTGCTGATTACTCGAGTAGTTTAAGAGCAATGAATCGAAATATTTGGGAAAAATACTGTTTTTCGACAAGAATGAAGGCAAAAAAGTTACATTTTTGCCAAGGAAAAATTGAAAACGTGGAAATATACTCCGTATCAAATTTTTCACATGAAGTGCGCCCTCCGACGAAGAGAATTATGTATTTGTGAAAGGGAATCTCTGAAAAATCACAGAAGTTACGATCATTTATGTACAAGTGCCAAAATATAACGTTTTCTTCATTCTGAAAGTTTGAGTTTATTCATAGCTTATAATCAAGTTTGATTGATTTGAATCTTTTTATTTCAATATATTAATATAACATGAGTGTCAAGAGTAATTTTGGCTTCTTGATTGTCGTTTGTTTTTGGTAGCATCCGCTTCTCTTATAAGAGACCCCATCATTCTTTCATCCAAAAATCCCTGGTAGCGATGCTCCATGGACTTCAATTGTTGATGGAATCTCTCACCGTGTTCGTCACTCACATCGCCCAAATTCTTCGGGAAAAAATTCGAGTGGGAATGTAAGGAATGGATCTTGAGAGAGATATTTACTCCTGTTGGGACAATTGAAAGGATATAATACACATGGATGGAAAAAAATGGAATAGGATGAATAGGATAGTATTATATACCAATTTTTGCATAATTTCTAAGCAAATTCGCAACGATAACATTGTACTCAGGGTCCTTATTCGTGCTTCCCCTTCCTGACCCTCTATGTTTATTATTGCACTTTGATTCTTATATAATTCGTATATTATTCTTCTATCTTTATAATTTATTACCACCTTCTTCAGGATCGCAAACATCTTCTCCCAGTCCACATTATCGGAAGCCTTTTGTATATCTACAAAACCTATGTACACAGATTTCTTCGCCGCTATCCTTTTCTCTATTACTGCCCTGAGTGCTAAGATTGCTTCTCGCGTTCCCCTATTTTTTCTAAAACCGAACTGATCTTCTGCCAATCTACTCTCTATTTTATTTTCCATCCTCCTGTATATAATTTTGGTCAATATTTTTGAAGCATGTGAAGTTGAACTGATCGTTCTGTAGTTCTCGCATTTGTCTGCCCCTTGTATTTTCGGGATAGCGACAATTTTATTCTTTTGGAAATCTTCCGGTACTTCGCCTTTTTCGTACATATCTCTAATCAATTCAAACAGTGCGTCACGAGTTCCTTCACTGGAGGCTTTTATAAGGTCCGCACTTATGCCACAGCACAAATAAGAAGAGGGGTGAGACAAGGATGCTCATTATCGCCACTGATTTGCAATTTATATATAGAAGAAGCAATGAACGAAGTGAAGGTGGAAATTCAATCGAAATTACAGATTCAGGGAGAAAATATAAGTTATGTTGAGATTCGCGGATGACATAGCTATACTTGCCACGAGTAGTACTGAGTTAGGAAATATTCTCAACACTATGATAACAATATTATTGGGAAACTATTGTATGAATATAAATAAAGACAAAACAAAATTCATGATGTGTACAGCAGCGAAAACAGCTAGAAGAACGAAAATCAAAATAGATACCGAGACAATTGAACAGGTGAAAGAATTCAAATATCTAAGAAGCATGATTACAGAAAACGGCAAAAGCGAAAGAGATATAAGAGCAAGAATAGCACAAGGGAAACAGGCTTTTTACCAAAAGAAACAGTTATTATCCTCAAAAAATATAAGCTTGGAAGTAAGGAAGAAATTCTTGAAAAGTTACGTTTGGAGCACAGCATTATATGGTTGCGAAACTTGGACAATGGGGAAAATTGATCAACGAAGACTTGAAGCTTTTGAAATGTGGTGTTATAGGAGGATGCTCAGAATAAAATGGATAGACAAAGTCAAAAATGAAGAAGTACTCGGGCAGACAAATGAAGAAAGAAATCTTTTGAAACACATCGTGAAAAGGAGAAGCAATCTTATAGGACACACATCACGGCATGAGAGTTTATTGAAAACAATATTGGAAGGGAAAATGAATGGTGAAACTGGTAAAAGTAGACCTAGAGCAAGTTATATGAAGCAAATCGTACAAGACAAGGGATGTAGTAGATATGTAGAAATTAAACGTTTGGCGGATAAAAGACAGGGGTGGAGGGTTTCATCAAACCTGTCGTAAGACTGATTACTACATGATGATGAGGGTCCTCATTATTCCCGAGGAAACCAGAAAAACTGACTTGAACGGATCCCAGGCTGCATTTTCGACAGAGGATAAATACGTGTGGAATTTTTCATCTCCCAGCAGTTTCCTTATTCCTGGACCATCAAAGACTCCTTCTTTGATTTTTACTGGGGGAAGATTTGAGAAGAGGGGTCTCATATAAGTGAACGCTTGGCCTTCTTTGTTCAATGCCTTGACAAAGTTTTTTGAAAGTCCAAGTTTGATGTGCAATGCTGGGAGAATGATGTTCTCTTTTTTGACGAGAGGCATATATTTCACGCTGTTCCTCACCCACTGTGTGGTTCCTTCTTTTTGGCGATTGTTTTTTCTTGTAGTGATGTCTGCGAGCACGACTATCCCAGAGACATCAAAAACAGCAATATTTCGTATATCCTTGCTGCATTCCACATAACAGACCCACTCCTAAGAGGACTGCTTTCAAACCAGTTTTACTGCTGTCAACAAATAACCGCCACTCTCCTGCATCGTAAGGTTGTTCAAGTTCCTTGAACAAACCAAGGATATTTTCACAAGAGCATATTTGCTCTCTCATAGTATAATACTTTGAGTAAGCCCTATCACGGTCTCTGTAGTATGTTACTCTAACATTCGCAGCTGAAAAGTTGTACTGTTTCATTCGAGATGCATGTGATTCTGCGGCTCGTTTTGAAAGCTCCAAATCATTCAATTCAGCCTCAGTTGAAAGATGGTGCTTTTCTGTAGCATTGAAATCGCTATCATTATCTACTTCCAGACCAACTAGTGAATCGTCACTTGTTTTGGAGTTACATGAATTGGGACACTTAGGAATTGGAAGTGTGTTTGAGTGGGGTATTGGAAATGTAACAGATTGTACATTCGCATAAGCTCATCGCATACTTTTTCCGAAACCCATGTAGGTGCTTTAACCAAAATAGCAGTCGGTCATGTGACAAAATGGTTTCCTCCACATCCTTGGTACACCAAATGTCATGTGCCGTCTGAAAAAAAAAAAAATTTGAATGTTTGAGGTTGTCATGTAAGGTATAAGGTAGAAAATTTTGTGTATTCTTAATGAACGCGCAAGTCCCAAATGGTCCATTCGAAATTCGTGGTGAATATTGACACAACTTTGTGAAAAAATCCGGATGAACCGATTAGAAAAATTCATTTCCAATTGTAATTTCGATTGAAAGCGTATTAGAAAAACATTTGATCAATCGTGATCAATAGGGTGGAGCGAAATAAACAAAAATTCTCCTATTCAAATGCCTGACCTCGCAAAAGGTGCTCCAGATTCCAACCAAAAACATGCAAAAAAAATTTTCTTATCCATCGATATTTGACCCTCGCGCAACACATTCAAAATTTACGAAAAATCCTATTTTTCTACCGTTTTATAAGTAGCGTTCAACATGCTCCTCAACAATATCTATACATGTCCAAATTTAGTCGGGAAATAATTCTTACGGCTTGCGATAATGTCATAGTCTTAGGAAAACTCTTTGAAGTGTACGAGAATGTGAACAAAAATCCTCTTCCTCGTCAACCTATTTCTCAGGCTGCGACGTTATGAATATATGCAATGTTTCATTTGCTGTATATTTCTATTAAACATTTCGGTTCATATAGACAGGCTCCCATGTACAGTGTACAGCTCTTGGTTAGTTTATTTCTTGATAACTATTCAGAACTCACCACGTGAAGGTGACGGTACTTCGAGTTCCACCCTCGCCCAATCCAACCAACCAATTCAGAGCGATTTATGATTTACTGGAAATGAATAATTCATCATATTGATGTCAACTGATAGAATTGAAATGAGAGAATCAATTCTTATCCTCGTGAGAACATATATGAATTCCCTCAAACATTTCAACAAAATTGCGGTTTGGTGGAAAAGTCCGGGATTACGTTCCTGGATTCTAAAGTAGTTCTCACCATTCAATCTCTATTTTCTCTACCACAGACCTTCTCCGCAGTCTCAGTCACCAAGTTTACAATTTGTTCGACCGCCTGTGTATGGCAAGGGAACTTTTTATGTCCCATTCAGGCATCTCTCCTGATTCCATTAGGTCAATAAGAAATTTCGTACGGACATTCCTTAGAAATGGTGGACAGTTCATGGGACATGAATTCCAATCAATCATGTCGTAATAATTCTGAGCCTCGAAATTGAGATCAGGAATCAAGAAGTTTCGTACTGTTCTTGCATTGGAAATCATTCCTTCCGTCTGGATTATTTTTCTGAGGCCCAGTTTCTGGAGATCTATTTTTTCATCCATGGCCGGTGCGAGAAGCAAATTTTCCGAATGAGTAACAAATGCATTCCGCTGAATGACCGGGTCAACTATTTCGAGAAGATTGTCCGGCAAATATCCTGAGGTTTTTATACACTGGTGAACATGTTTCGGTCCCTCAGTGAAAGAATTGTTCCTTTTAATGGCAAACCAAAGAGGCATATAACACCTCAACATGAACGATGCTAATTGTTCCATTTCAATTGAAGGTTGTTCGAAAGATATGTGCAGTCTGAGAATTCTATTCGCAGCTGTCAACCATCTCGAATGACACAAAGGTCTTGGGTTACAAACTGCGAAATCTGGAGTACATGATCCAGACTTCATTACATTTGAAATATCCAGCGAATATTTCTGATCTCTGTTCAGATCTAAGTCATCTGCAATTGGTAGCGTACAATCGATACGTTGATATTCCACAACTGGTAAATTTTCAAAACCATTAAGAAGCTTGCCAAAAGGGCCAGGAAAACCTTTAGGACCATTGGTCCTCCCATCAAGATGCTGGAAAAGATGTCTAAGAGGCAGTTCATTGAAATGTCAAAGGCATATTTCCCATTGAACGAATTTCGCAATGTGCAATTCGAGATTGGGAATAACACCACTTTTATATCCGGTATTAACTGCTGTACCATCACATGCAATCACTTCTAAGTCATGAATAGATACATTCCGAGTAGATAGTTCTGAAATGATGCTATGAGTGATGTATTTTGCACTGCCAGCTTGAGGGCAAGCATGACCTATGTATCGTGATTCAACCTCTTGAAGTGAAGGAATATGTTCTTCTTTGATCATTTTCCGGAAACGTTCCGAGTGCAATTCTTCAATAACCATAGTATTATCCTTCCGACCATCGAAATAAAGACCACGGATAACGATTTCTGAGTCACCTTGTAATGCGATTCTTGATTTTTTTCTCTTCCTTCTTATTTTCGATCTATCAATCACCGAAGACTTGTTGGACTCAGAAATCAATCCAATATCCTTGAGAAAACTCGTGACAATGGCAGCGACTGCTCTGTCAGAAACCCCAAATCGGTCAGAAGTTTGTGCAGTTTGTGTAAGCGTCATTCTATTTTGTGAATGCGAAGACGTTGGGACTGAAATGCTGATTCGTTCATGAGTATTACCTTGGATTTCAGATTCAGAAGTTTCCTTTGTAACATGCGAAGATGGAGGTAATGTTATCTGATCATCGGAATCGGCTTCATGAGCATCATGCGAACCATCAGTTGTTCCACATTCAGAGGATAAACATCTGTTGATTCTCTGTTCTTTTCTGATCAATTTTTTCCTCAATGCTTTTGTTTCCTGCTTGTCAATTGGCCCTATTGAATATAATCTGTCACGCCTTTGGTCATACATGAATTTCCTGTCACTTGGAGCAAGCTTTCTTTGTTTTTCACATGAGCAATTCATAAGAATTGGACATTCGCAGTTATGGAATTGATCCTTACAAGTGCACTGGAGAATCATAGAACACCTACAGGCTGCTACGTCGAATAACTTCGGAGCATCTTGTTAGAAATCCTGTAACTTTTTCTGAAATGTAGGCTCTTTATTATCTCGTTGAAATGTCTTCCGTATGGCATAAGATCTATCATAATATTGCGTTACAAGGTGTTTGATTCTTCGAGTTGACAATGGAATGATTGATGCCCTACCGTATATTTCATCGATTTTTTTTGGTCACTTTATCTGCAATATCAGGAAATCGTGCAGTGATATAATTCCTTTCAGAGGCCGCTTTGAACCTCTCTTCGAAACAACATTTCAAGATATCTTCATAAGTGGGGAGATTTGAAGTAGGTAAATCTTCAGGATGACCAAGTATTGGACATACAAATGCACTCCTCGTTATCCGTCTTTTTTTATCTCCCATTCTTGAAAATGTAAAGGGTCAAATATCGATGAATGAGAAAATTTTCCCTTCCATGTTTTTTGTTGGAATCTGAAGCACCTTTTGCGAGGTCAGGCATTTGAATCGGAAAATTTTTGCTTATTCCGCTCCACCCTAGCGATCAATGGCATATTCATTCCCAGTGTAAAATTATAATTCTCACGATTTCATCCGTTCATGGTCATGAAGTTTTCTGAACCTAACCAAATATCGTGATTCATCCATTCAATTGTGAATTCACGATGCAAATATCCGATTCATGGCAATTTAGAGTATTTTCCTGTACAGGGAAAGCATTTGAGAAATCAACACGAGAGTGTTAATCTCACATTGAAAACTTGACAGTTTGATAGTCTTTTGTGTTGATTTCGAACACAAATTTTGAGTGGACCGTTATTAACACAAAATTTTGAACTGTGTATGGATTTGACATTCATTGATCACCCAATACATACTCTGTTGAACCGGAAGCCCATCCTACGAGATGTATATGACATGAAAGGCATACGATACTTGGTGTCCATCCTTCATCGAGATTATCAGGTGTTATTTGGAAGTATTGAAGATAATGCTCTCGAAGAGAGTTGGTGAATTGACGTTGATTCCTCTTCAACACATAATTACCACACATATAGCAGAAATTATCTGGATGGTTTGTGCACTCAAAACTTCGTTTTCTTTTATTCATTGTGTGTTGAATGAATCGGAAAAAAAGCTCTGATGTAATCAAAAGGCAGAATATCGAATCAACCCATTTCATAAAACCTGATAACAGACGTATGTGAAATGTCAGAAAAATCAAGGACGCGAAGAAAAACAGAAGACAAACAATGAGCTGGAATTTTTTCTAATCGCGGCCGTATACACAGTATGAGCGAGTCACCCCCATCAAAGAGGATCAGATAGAGTGGGAGCGCTGTGTATTCGACTACGTAGGCCATCTGCAGTCTCAGTGGCGAACTTCTTCCATTCATCATGTGTATCTCTTCGAAATACTTAGCCACTGAGATGCAAGGAGGCGCTGAATCTCGCCACGGAAAGTTGTACTGTTCTCCTATGACCGTTTCCACTGTATCTGATCCTCTCTGGCCCCACCATCGAAAATTACAAGAGTTTCCAGGTCAGTATATACGACCGTGTTTCTGGGAGAAAGTTCCCGCACTGCTTGCGTGATTGTGGCCTTCACAGTTTTTTAAATAAAAAACGAAAACGTCTAATAAACTTACCAGCGTGGGAATGAATTCTTGGCGATGGTTAGGGCCAAATTGGATGTCTGCATTTGATTCAAGGCCCTGTTTTGGTTGCCCTCATTGGGTCTGGTCAGGATTATTACGCATTCGATTTCAGGGCCTGCACTGCATTTCAAGCTTGAGTCTATGCGAGACACCCTTCATAGGACCGATGCAGGGTCTGATACTACCTCAGTGAAAATCCAAAAGCGAAGAAACCGGGTATTGGAACAAATGTTCTAATTCTCTCCTAAATCACGCCTAAATGACTCTTCGTGACTCAGCTTATATTTTCAACGCGTTTTGACGCTCCATTCTCACCATGATCTTCAGAAGTCCAACAAAATTATCGCAAAGGTTTCTGAATTAGATGAATATTTTTAGAAGGAAATATTCCACTCAATATTATTACCCTGGCGAAAACAAAGCGTACCACGAGATGTCATCGAGCTGCTTCTTAGAAGTCCTGGTGAAGAAAGTTCCTCTGAAAATCTCTGAAAATTTCTCCGAATTGCATTGCGAAACTCCGAATCTCACTGAAAAACTCTGAAAGACACTGAAAAAATCCTAAAAGAATCTAAAACCTCTGGAAACCTATGAAAACTTCTTCAAACTCTAAGAAATCTTGAAATTCTGGAAAACTCTCACTGATTGGGCACGTTTCTCCACTGAAAATGTTTCTGAATATTCATGAATATCTCTGAAACACTCGGAATTTTCCAGGGAATCACTGAGGCTCTCTGAAAAACTATGGTCACCTCTAGGGGTGCACGAGACAAGATTCTCGACGATACTTTGAAAGTCTCGTCTCGGTATCGAGAAATACTATCAGATGCAAGTATCGTCTCGGTATCGTCTCGGTGTCGTTGGACACAGTATCGGTATCGTCTCGTCAGTATCAGTATCGTCTCGTCAGTATCAGTATCGTCTGATATTTCTGATGAAAGTGACAATACTCCACTATTATACTCGGAATATCGGTGTAGCAGTATCAGCTGGTCAAATGAACAGCACAGCTTGGTGCAGTTGATCAGATAGACATCATCATCATGAAGTAATCAATCTTACGACTGGTTTGATGGGACCCTCCACCCCTGTCTATTATCCGCCAAACGTTTAATTTCTACATATCTACTATATCCCTTGTCTTGTACGATTTGCTTCATATAACTTGCTCTAGGTCTACCTTTACCAGTTTTACCATTCATTTTCCCTTCCAATATTGTTTTCAATAAACTCTCATGCCGTAATGTGTGTCCTATAAGATTGCTTCTCCTTTTCACGATGTGTTTCAAAAGATTTCTTTCTTCATTTATCTGCTCGAGTACTTCTTCATTTTTGACTTTGTCTATCCATTTTATTCTGAGCATCCTCCTATCAAACCACATTTCAAAAGCTCCAAGTCTTCGTTGATCAGTTTTCCCCATTGTCCAAGTTTCACAACCATATAATGCTGCGCTCCAAACATAACTTTTCAAGAATTTCTTCCTTACTTCCAAGCTTATATTTTTTGAGCATAATAACTGTTTCTTTTGGTAGGAAGCCTGTTTCTCTTGTGCTATTCTTGCTCTTATATCTCTTTCGCTTTTGCCGTTCTCTGTAATTATGCTTCCTAGGTATTTGAATTCTTTCACCTGTTCAATTGTCTCGGTATCTATTTTGATTTCCGTTCTTCTAGCTGTTTCCGCTGCTGTACACATCATGGATTTTGTTCTGTCTTTATTTATATTCATACAATAGTTTCCCAATAATATTGTTCTCATAGTGTTGAGAATATTTCCTAACTCAGTACTACTCGTGGCAAGTATAGCTATGTCATCCGCGAATCTCAACATATATTTTCTCCCTGAATCTGTAATTTCGATTGAATTTCCTCCTTCACTTCGTTCATTGCTTCTTCTATATATAAATTGAAAATCAGTGGCGATAATGAGCATCCTTGTCTCACCCCCCTTCTTATTTGTGCTTCCCCTTCCTGACCCTCTATGTCTATTATTGCGATTTGATTCTTATATAATTCGTATATTATTCTTCTATCTTTATAATTCATTCCCACCTTCTTCAGGATCGCGAACATCTTCTCCCAGTCCACATTATCGAAAGCCTTTTGTATATCTACAAAACCTATGTACACAGATTTCTTCAGCGCCAGCCTTTTCTATATCACTGCCCTAAGTGCTAAAATTGCTTCTCGCGTTCCCCTATTTTTTCTAAAACCAAACTGATCTTCTGCCAATCTACGCTCTATTTTATTTTCCATCCTCCTGTATATAATTTTGATCAGTATTTCTAAGGCATGTGAAGTTAAACTGATCGTTCTGTAGTTCTCGCATTTGTCTGCCCCTTGTTTTTTCGGGATAGCGACAATTTTATTCTTTTGGAAATCTTCCGGTACTTCTCCTTTTTCGTACATATCTCTAATCAATTCAAACAGTTCGTCACGAGTTCCTTCACTGGAAGCTTTTATAAGGTCCGCACTTATGCCATCTATGCCTGGCGCTTTATTATCTTCCGATTCTTTCAAAGCCTTGTTGAATTCTGATCTCAATATCGAATCTCCCAATTCTTCCTCATCTACATCCTCCTCCTTCTCTAAAAGTGCTATATCATCGTTTCCTCTATACAAGTCCTCCAAATGATTGATCCACTGTTCTATTTTCTCTTCCGTTTTTATCAATTGTCGTCCTAGAGAGTTTCTAATCTTATTCCTTCTAGATTTCATTTGTCCGAAAAATCTTTTGATAATCCTATATCCTTCATCTATTTTTCCTGAATGCAATCTTATTTCTATTTCCTGACATTTCTCTTCTAACCACTGTTCTTTTGCTTTCCTTGATTCTCTTATTATTTTATTTCTCAATGATTTGCATCGTTGCTGGCCTTCTTGGCTATCATTATTCTTGTCTTTTCTTCTTTCATTTATAAATCCTAAAATTTCTCCCGTTATCCATGGGTTCTTAGGTTCTACTCCATCATTCTTCGAAATCTTATCCGCACATTCCCTCATATTCCCCTTCATCTTTGTCCATCTCCTCTCTATTCCCAAGTCTTCCTCTTTTTGATCTCCCAATTTTTCATCCAACATTCTCTCGAATGCCTAATGTGTTTGTTTTTGCTTGAGGTTCTTCAAATTCCATCTTTTCTGCATTTTCCTTTTCTGTTTCAGAGATTCGAATTTCAGAGAACATTTCATCATCAACATATTATGATCACTATCTATATCTGCACTGGGATAAGTTTTACGGTTTCTCACTTGGTTTCTAAATCTTTGTTTCACTAATATGTAATCAATTTGGTATCTTGCTGTATCTCCTGGCATTTTCCAAGTGTAGATTCTTCTTGGATGATTTTCAAATAAAGTGTTTGTGATAACCATCTTATGATCTCCACAAAATTCGACTAAACGTTGTCCTCTATCGTTCCTCCGTCCTTAACGCAAAATCTCCTATTATGTTGCCCTCTTTTCCTTGTCCTATTACCGCATTCCAATCCCCCATCACTATCAAATTCTCTTCTCCCTTCACATACTCTGTCACTTCTTCTATTTCTTCGTACGTTTTTTCAATATCTTCCTCCGAATATGCAGATGTGGGCATGTATACTCGGACTATGACTGTGTCTACCGGTTTTGTTCTGATTCTAACCATCATCACATGTTCATTATGTTGCAAATAATTTCCTATTCTATTTCCTACTCTTCTATGCATTACAATTCCTACACCTGCTCGACCGTCCTTTGATCCTGTATGAATTATTCTATAATCCCCACTCCAGAAATTGCCCTCTTGTGGCCATCTCATTTCGCTAATCCCCATTACGTCTATATTCAACCTATTCATTTCTAATTTCAAATTTTCTAATTTTCCCACTTGCCTCAGTGATCTAACATTCCACGCCTCGACTCGAAGAATGTTGTTTATTTTCCCTATCCTATTCTTCGGTTTCCGTTCTTTGCTGATGAAGCTTCCTCGAGCAGCCTCCAACCGGAGATCCGAACGGGAGACTAGTTTACCCCCGGAATATTTTACCCGAGAGAGCGCCATCATGTATTAATTTGTTCGGTTGTTTTTGTTACATAATACTCCAGGTTAGGAAAGGGTTTCATTCCCTCGGGAAGTATTGAAACATGCCAAGGAAGGTAGTTTTCCCTTGCTTTCCTCCCGTTTTCGCTGATGTTTCTGGCATTAGGATGATTTCGTTTCTCTCAGTTTGTATTCTTTCTCTTGAGTTGTTCATTCCACTAAAAAAAAAGTCCAACTCTGAGATACTTATCCTCCCCACCACGTAAAGGAAGCAGATACTACCAGGGATGGATAAAAAGGATATCAAGGACAGGTATCATAAATATTCCCCTGGAAGACCCGCAATAATCCACGGGAAGGTGATGAAAGACATAGAAAACCGATATTTTACAGTACGGGAGCGAAGTTGTGGAACACAAGCCTAGTTGTATAAAATCACTTTATTCAGCAGTAGGGTCTCCGTCTCAGCGAGGAACTCTAAAATTTCTCCGGAATAGTATACAATTTCGAGAAATTTCCCAGTTGAAAGTGAATTCTCTAATAGAAACATTTTCTCAGATTTCATTAAAGGGATACCAGCGTATCATCCGAATGAACATTTTATTGTAAGATTTCTCCAAACAGAATTTATGCAACCCCTGGTGGAAATGAAGCGAATGGAGCGACGTGAGTAAACGGAACAGTATCTAAGCGCAAAAGAAACGAAAATTGAAAGGTTTCTCACGCTCCATCTGTTTCAACATTTTTCACCTGGGACAGTCTGAAATTTTCAGGAAATAATATTTGATACTCTATGTATTTCGCTATCGAAGATTATTCTTTGAAAATTGTAGACTGTTCCATAAATTCAGTACACAGAAGTCTCACAGACAAGATGTTCTTTACGCTGGTATACGGAGAAAAATGCCGCTCGAAAGTATAGGAATTCTTGTTATCTTTCTTAGTGAACTAGAAACAGGAATATAATATTTGTAATATGAATTTTTACATGAAAATACGGAAGATTACGAATATCGTAGAAGAAGACGGAGGTAGGATTGAAGTTTTGAACTCTGAACGTGAAATTTTATGAAGCATACGAGGGTGGATTGATAAGTTTCCGGCCTGACCAAGAAAAACAACGTTTTTAAGAATTTTTTTTTTTTTATTTCTCAACATAATCTCCTCCAAGGCTGATACATTTCTCATAGCGGTGTTCTAGTCTAGTAATGCCATCTCTATAGACTGATTCGTCAAGCTCCTCAAAATACCCATTTACAGCTTCGATTACTTCTTCATTGTCCGCAAATCTCTTACCGCCAAGCCATTTTTTGAGGTTAGGAAACAGATAATAGTCACTCGGGGCTAGGTCTGGAGAGTAGGGAGGGTGCGGCATTAATTCAAACTTCAGATCGTTGATTTTAGCCATCGCAACGATTGACGTGTGCGCTGGTGCGTTATCGTGATGAAACAAGATTTTTTTCTTCGCCAGATGAGGTCGTTTAATTCTCACTTCGTGGCTCAAACGTTGCAATAAGTCTGCGTAGTATTGACCAGTGATAGTTTTACCCTTTTCAAGGTAATCAATGTATATAATACCTCTTGCATCCCCAAAACAGTAGCCATAACCTTGTTCGCCGAAAAATTGTTTTTGCCTTCTTTGGAGTTGGTTCCCTGGTCCAATCCACTGTTTAGACTGTTCTTTGGTTTCAGGAGTGTAGTGGTGGACCCAAGTTTCGTCAACGGTTACGAATCGACGCAAAAATTCGCTTGGATTACGCTTATACAACGCCAAATTGGCGGTAGAAATGTTCTTTCGAATCAATTTTTGGTCGACTGTTAGCAAACGCGGCACCCATCTTGCACAGAGCTTTTCCATATACAAATGTTGGTGCAAAATATTTTGTACACGTTCATATGACATCTTACAGGTCTCAGCTATCTCACGAACTTTTAATCTGCGATCTTTCAGCACTATTTGATGGATTTTTTCGATCATATCTGGAGTTGTGACCTCAATGGGGCGTCCTGAGCGAGGCTCATCAGAGGTGCTCACACGACCCTTTTTAAACTCGGAAACCCACTGCTTAACGGTTGAATATGATGGGGAGGATGTCCCCAGTGTTGAGTCCATCTCTTCTCTAATTTCCTTCGGCGTTAACCCCTTCAAATAAAAGTATTTGATGACAGCACGATTTTCCAGCTTTTCCATTTTTACGAAAAACACAGAGGCGTCTTGGTCAGCGTGCTCTCAAAACTAAACTAACATGGCGATCGGACTGAAACTATAGCTACAAGCTATCTAAGGATGGTACTATAGAACGCCACCTCAAGGTAGGCCTAGTGGCGCCATCTCTTGGTCAGGCCGGAAACTTATCAATCCACCCTCGTATAGTACAATTCAGTTATTGATTCGGAATCGCCCTTATTTTTATGTAAAAATCCATTCTACAAACCTTCCTGGTTCTGATGTAGCAAGCAAGAGGAGAAAAAGTAGTATATTTTTTTCCGTGTATCTCCTCAAGACCTATGTTGAATTTGTCCCAACAACTGATAATATTCATATGATATTACTGGAATATTATTCACAATTTCGTGTCAATTCGGAAACGATACCGATATTAGTCTCGTGCTTCTGTGCACCCCCAGTATCGACGATATTCTCGAGTATCGAATATCCGGTCTCGGTATCGTCTCGACTCCAAATACAACAGTATCGTCTCGGTATCGTCTCGTGATGTCGAGACGATATCGAGACGATACCGATGCGGTCTCGAGTCTCGTGCACCCCTAGTTACCTCTAAAATCCTTTGAAAATTCCAGTGATTTTCAGCGGAATTTTTCCACCAGACAGGTCATCGGAATGTGACATAAGATGGTCCGAGGATTATGGAAGTCGGTGTGCGATATTCATTGAGCTGAAAAATCGCAGCTTGGTCGCGTAACTACATTTCGCACTAATACATATAAACGCTCTTGTCGGTGAGCGGTTCACGGATAATAGTGCTCACATGTGTGAGTGCGGAATGTGGTCACGTGACCGAGCTGCGATTTCCCAGCTCGACGAATATCGCAACACTGATGAATGTACATATCAAATGTACAAAAGATGTGATTCGCGAAATAGGGGTGTAAAAAAAAGTATCGATGAAATGTATTCAATGTGTCATGCGAGTGCGTTACTGAATTGGAAACAGGTATATCTCAATGTCTCACGAACTGTGAAGGGATTGTGGTTGGAATATTTATATCACAGGTAAATTTTGTTGTACTTTGATATCGGTTTCTTGGTGGCTGTGTGCAACGACAAATTGAATTATACGTTTCACGTATGTAAAATTTATTCCATGTACATATATTATCTTCAGATTGTGTGAGAACAGAATTCACCAACACATATGGAGAAAATTCCTATGATTGCCTTCTTGTACACTACCGGTCAAAAGTATTCGAGCACCTCTCGAGAAAACACGAAATTTTCAAAGTTTCATATCTCAGCCGGAAATTATCGTACATTTAAGAATAAAGAACCGTTTTGAAGGGTGAAGTGTGCTCTTTTAAGGAATCTTAGTCTCACTCACCTGACTGAAGTTCGTTATTAACCGCGTCCGGTTGAACTTACAACTTTTTTCGATTTTTTTTCCGACTTTTCAAACCTTTGCATGTTTTTGGGTGATTTTTTCCTGGGAAAATGAGATCATACATTCAATAGAGCATGGATTCAGCTTCAAAATGATCTCTTATTTTTCTCCCTCGGATCATTCCTTCCAGAGTTATGTCCTTTTTTGTGAAAAAGTGGATTTTCAGACAAAGTCCTATAACTCTGAAAGTATCGTTCCAGTCAAAAACTGTTAAGGGGAAAAAAGTTTCGTTCCAACGTTCTCTACATGCATAAAAATTTTGGGAATTATGGAGGCATATTTAATTTTCGCCACTTTTCTCATCTTCGGTGGAATATCTTGCAGTCTCGAGATCATCAATCAATTCAAATATTCAACAAAGAATAATCGTCAGATGAGTCTACAGTGGTGAACATTTTTTTTCTTTGTTGTACATCCATGTTATGATTATGTTTTGTTGGGAACTCCATAGTGACGTGAATTTTGTGGTCAGAATGCCAGTGATTGTGAATATGAAATCCCGGAAATTTCAAAATAAAACGTGTAGGATAAATTATAACAGTCGAGCATGCTTATCATAAAATTGGAAAATGAAATTGTTCTTATTCAAATTATATTTCTAAATCAAAATATCTACATATGTATACAATCAACATTAAAATTCAAAATCAATTCAAATCAATTCAAATTCTGATTTCCAATTGCAGATTCTTCGAAGTAGCCACCTCTTGCTTTTACCACCGCCTTGCAGACTCTCGGCATCCTCAATAATAATTTCTCCAATGTCATAGGAGATATCTGACTCCAACATGTTTGCAAATATTCAAAACGGTTTTTTATTTTTGAATGTACGATAATTCCCGGCTGAGATATGAAACTTTGAAAATTTCGCGTTTTCTCGAGAGGTGCTCGAATACTTTTGACCGGTAGTGTACCTCATAAATCTTGAGAGATTATGGAAATAGTCGAATTCAGTGATGTGTTGATAACATTTCTATCTTTTGTTCCACGTCAGTTGGAGAAAAATAGAGAAGGTCTCACTCCGCCACTGGCCGAATTGTACGAGAAAAAATGGTAGAATGCGCGCGATAGAGCATATATCACCGTAGCGAGCATTGCGTATGATTTCAATACAAATAAGGCCCGTATCACATGGAGCTGGAAAAGGTCGGAACGCGGAGGCAAATATCCACCTCTCTCCTCAATCAAGGGTTCCTTGCATGTGGCAGTGAATGAAATATTCACCTTGTTTATTTACACAACAGATATGTTATTTTTGTAAAGAAATAGCACTTGAAAAAAAGGGAGTTCTGAGAATCGTTTTTCCTGGAATTGAAGTGTTCCTCGTAGTCCATAGAATATCTCCTGTGAATTTCAGAGTGGACAGTGAAGTAGTTTTTGAGATACAATTGATTATACCAGTCGCGTTGCCCTCGAGTGCGTGATAGTGGACTGTATATGAGTGCGCAACATCGTCTACGTTTGTTTAGATGTTATTTCACGTCTTCACTAGCGAAAAGCGGTTCTGCAAGTTCTCCCTCTAATGTTTAGTTCCCCATACTCATTATCCAAGCATTAGTTTAGCGTGATTCGTTAACGATCACTTTCAAACATGTCATGAAAAAATTTTACCACTCGTTGTTGCAATACTTCCAAAGAACAATCACATTGTTCAAGAGTTCATATAATTAATTCGCGTCCCGCATCAAAGCCAATTCGCGAGAAGTTTTTAGCGTCAACACCAACTCATGTTTTGTGTACTGCTTGTAGAAAAGGAATTGGGAAAATGAGTGTCAGGAGAATAAGTGAGTATACATTTTTGGAAAGTCTATTGAGATTTGAAAAGGAGTTTTTCCATCAATCCAATCATTCTTTTCAAATAATTCAGCTGCTTTCGTGGGAAAATCCAATCTGCAAACTGGAAATGATGGAGAATTCGAAATATCAGATGATAACGACAGGAATTCACTAGCCAATTTTGAAACAGAAGAACGTCAGTCAAAATGACATTTTTCTGCTTTCTCCAATTAATTGTGCTCATGGACCAAATTCGTCAATTCTTACGGAATCTTGATAGGGTGAGAAGACCTATTCCAAATCAGTGTCCTTAATTTGGATCGAAATGTAATTCTTGTTGAATTACTCAACAAATCTTCCCTAATCCGAGATAGGACCCCGCATTTTTTCGATTCTCAAACTTTAAGAATTCTCACTCCGGAATCCTGCGTATCATAATGAAATGAAAAAATACGGGCTAAGTTTTCTTGCATTCGATACAAGAAAATAAATATTCCCCGCGATTTTTTCTTCAATTGGAAATTTTCAGTTGAATGAGCCGTATATCGTATATCGTATATGATAAGAAATATAAAACTGATGAAATTCAATGTTGCGGTACAATCTCATTGTTTCAGTTCATACGATTCGCAAGAGTTGACGAGGTTACCCCCACTCCTCAGCAGTGAGGTCTTTGGATGAAATGGTTCAATTGATAACAAAGAGGCGTGATTCTATCTATTTAGTAAAATTTAATGTTTCCATTTCATGAGAAGTAGGGGAGCATGGGTCATAGTGGATCACGGGGCACAGTGGATCGACGCACATATTCAGTTCATAATGGTCTGTGTACATAGACAGAAGAAACGGAAAACGTAAACGTAAGTGAAGAGGAAGTGAAAAGCCATCCATTTTGTCATTTCTGTACAAAGCCTATAGTATCGTGAGTAATGTGGGAAAAAAATTCAGCTTCCTACTAGGTTGTAGACTCGAGATATCAGTATTTTTTCAAATACAGTAGACTCTCCGAATGTGTTCACCGACCTCTCTTTTCAACATTCCACATAACGGAAAGTTAAAAAGAGAGGTCGGAGGACACATTCAGAGAGTCTACTGTACATGAATTTTGTTTGAGAATGATAAAATTCGCGGGAAAAATTTTCGTCCATTTTCCGATCGACTTCTGTTTCTTCATATATTTTTTTACAATCTACGTAACTTGTATAACCTACGAATTTTCAGAAGAAGATGTCTCATAGTGCGTGAGAAATTGATCATTTCGTAAAACCGTATGGTTCTTCGTGAACGTGCCGAATAAGTCATAGGGCTTTAACTTCAAATATCCAAAAATTTTCCGAAAAAACCATTAGTCGTAATGGAATGGAAATTGGTAAACGTTCTTGGAAGGAGTTTTTATAATCAGATGATTAATATCAGGAGTTGAATTGAGATCACAAAATTGTTTGGGTTAAGGCCTCAAACCCATAATAACAGTACTCATGAAGTTTGAATGCTTTGATTGGATAATGCCTTGGACATATGAGAGCAATGTTTTGAACTGCACTGTCAAAAATTTCTGATTGAATTTTCAATTGAGGATCCCCATGCAATAACCACGTAGGCGCTCGAGAAGCGGCATAAGTGTTGTCCAAGCCGTGACGTCAAGGGTCGAAAAAAAAATTCGGAATTTCTAAAATCTAGAAATACTGGACAAAAGGGCTTTAAAAATGAATATGAGTCTCCGTTTACGATTTTTTTCTAGGATCAGTAGTTTTCGAGAAAAAAAATAAAAACTATATATTCTTTCGCACCACAAATCAATGTTTTCCAATATTAAACTCGTTCAAACTCGGTCATTTTTCTATGTATCTTGATGAATCTTGCGGATTCTGATTCGTAAGACTTCCCCGAAGACAACAGCGTATAAAAAATTCATAAAAGTTGATAATAAATTACCAATTTTTTAATCCGAAGTGAAAACCCTGTTTTCCATGCTTTGCATTGAAAAAGTGTCAGGGGGAGTATGAGCTACAAAAAACTTCCAGCGACAAAGTTGTTCACTAGTATATGGACAAACTTTGTGGAAAGTTTCAGATTGATTGGACTCTTAGTTCGCGAAATACAGCGGTTTATTGATTAACGCGCGACCGGAATTTTTCACCATTTCGCCTCATTCACCAACTAAATATCAAGGTCTGTAGGAAAGATTGTGTTCGCTCAATATCTGAACCTGGGTTTATGTTTCTGGGGTCAGGAAATTCGAATATCGAACTATTTTCGCAAAATTCTGTATTCATTTCTCTTGAATGAACAATTCAATTGTTTATAACGTTATTATGGAAATACTATTGACTAGGGGTGTGCGGGTACCCGAGTCATAGGGTTTTTATCGGGTCGGGTTGGGTCGGGTTTTTCAATTACCCGAGTTTTTAGGGTACCCGATTACATTCGGGTAATTCAAATATAGCAAACGTTTTCCTTAGCAGGAAATATTGTGACAGCAACTCGATCAAGATTGCTGACAAAACATGTGGAAGACAATCTGTCCTTAAAATATCAACGGCAATGGCAACTTCGAATAGAAGTTGAAAGTATTAAATTCAAGCGATTTCATTATATTCGGGTACCCGACTTGGAAAACCCGATTTAATCGGGTCACCGACCCGACCCGACCCGACCCGAAAAGAAATACAAACACCCGAACCCGACCCGACCCGATAAAAAGTGCTACCCGCACACCCCTACTATTGACCAAAGAGAAACATTTTCTTGACAACAAAAGTTTCTTATCCTGCGATAATTAGATTTTATACACAAAAATTTTTATCAAAACACTTGTCTTTTCATGAGTATCATAAGTATATTTGAATAAATTCACATGGCCTGTATTACATAAAGTATCAAATTTTTTAAACAACACATTATACAACAAACAAACAACACATGTCTTGTTTTTTCAACAATGCATTTTATAATACATTTTCCTAATACCTTTGAAATTAACTTTGTAATGTTGTGCCTTTCACAAATCGATTATTTGTACACCTTTTCCCCAACTTTAGCTATTAATGCATCAAAAAATTCTTTTCCCTTTGAAGAGAGATATTTCATGAGATAATTTAAATCAATCGATTTGTGAGAGGCGCAACATTACGAAGTTAATTTCAAAGGTATTTATTTATTTATAAAGGAGAATGTATTATAAAATGTATTGTTTAAAAAACAATACATGTGTTGTTTGTTTGTTGTATAATGTGTTGTTTAAGAAATTTGATACTTTATGTAATACAGGCCATGTGAATTTATTCAAATATACTTATGATACTCATGAAAAAATAAGTGTTTTGATGAAAATTTTTGTGTACAAAATCTAATTATCGCAGGATAAGAAACTTTTGTTGTCAAGGAAATGTTTCTCTTTGGTCAATAGTATTTCCATAATAACGTTATAAACAATTGAATTGTTCATTCAAGAGAAATGAATACAGAATTGTGCGAAAATAGTTCGATATTCGAATTTTCTGACCCCAAAAACATAAACCCAGGTTCAAATATTGAGCGAACACAATCTTTCCTACGGACGTTGATATTTAGTTGGTGAATGACGCAAAATGGTGAAAAATTTCGGTCACGCGTTAATAAATAAACCGTTGTATTTCGCGAACTAAGAGTCCAATCGATCTGAAACTTTCTACAAAGTTTGTTCATATACTAGTGAATAACTTTGTCGCTGGAAGTTTTTGGTAGCTCATACTTCCCCTGACACTTTTTCAATGCAACGCATGGAAAACAGGGTTTTCACTTCGGATTAAAAAATTGGTAATTTATTATCAACTTTTATGAATTTTTTATACGCTGTTGTCTTCGGGGAAGTCTTACGAATCAGAATCCAGAAGATTCATCAAGATACATAGAAAAATGACCGAGTTTGAACGAGTTTAATATTGGGTAACATTGATTTGTGGTGCGAAAGAATAGATAGTTTTTATTTTTTTTCTCGAAAACTACTGATCCTAGAAAAAAATCGTAAACGGAGACTCGTATTCATTTTTCAAGCCCTCTTGTCCAGTATTTCTAGATTTTAGAAATTCCGAATTTTTTTTTCGACCCTTGATGTCACGGCTTGGACAATACTTATGCCGCTTCTCGAGCGCCTACGTGGTTATTGCATGGGGACCCTCAATTACATGTAATGGAAGCATTTTCCACTCATGCGAATGAAAAATAATGTATACGGGAACTGAAAATTCAATGTCAGGTGGATGAAATTTCATATACCTTTACATAATTTTTACAGGTCTGTGACTGACTTTTCAATTACGAGTAATTGAAATATTTTAATCCAAGAAGTCGAGAAATCATTCACTTTGCAAGTGGTAATTCAAGTACATGTTTCTGAAATTTCACATGCGTGCACATTATTGTTCAGAATTTGTAATTGAATTTTCAGTTACAAATACACAGAAAAAAGGAAATGGATGAATTTATCACGTAAGGTGATAATGCGTCACTTTGAATCTTTGAATGTCAATTTTTCAAAAGTATATGTATTGCCAAATAATTCATCATAAGAGAAAAATAAAATTTTGAAAATCGGTTTTTGTCTTATATACGCAGAAGAATGTTAGATTATAAATTACTATATTGCTATACTATGTACAGCACAGATTTACTTTTATGATGACATTTACTCCGGTACTTTCTGAAGAAGTACTGTATCTAATAGTACAATATAGAAGAATCCTTCTATACCCCAATATCAGATACAGTAATTTTCCAAAAAGCACCCGAGTAAATGTTATTATAAAAGCAAGTCTGTCCCGTAGATGCTAGCAATATAGCAATTTATCATGTAACATTTCTCTCTGTGTAGTGTGAGTTATTTGACCATGTATTTTGTCAAAATTTCAATCCAAAGACTGGAAGCGACGCAGTTTCATCTTACATGGTTGATTCAATCATTTTTTTCTTCCCGTGTAACATTGATTCTGTACAAAATATACTGAATCTAAATTGATAAAATACAAGAAATTTTTCTTATGTAAATTAAGTATTTGTTAACATACTTTTTTGATATAGACATGTCTTTAATCCGTGAATATTTTATAGCACAGGAACTCTTTGGTACAGGCTTCGAATGACAAATTGATAAATTACATTTAGTAAAAGATACCGTAATGAATTAAAATATATCGGTAACAAATAATAGAATTTTGCGCATGTGCTTATACAAGGTGACTCAGAATTCGCTGATCGGATTCCATAGGTGTATCCTGAGACACCCTGTCTATTCACGATACAAACGGAATCTATATCTCTTAATATATAAGTCAAAATATTCACAATGAACATAAAATACCCGAAAGACTTGCTCATGAATTTCGAAAGTTCATTATAAAGTCTTTGGAATTGTATTAGGAATCTCTCTTAATTCTAGCGTTGTTCAAGTGAATAAAACCACAGCATATCGCGATAAATAATAAAATATATCTTAATATGCAATAGCCCAAACAGTACAAGGTACCACTGGGACATTTATGGAATGTTCAAAAACCGTAGAAGACGTTTTCTGAATATTCCAAAAACACCCCAAAAACTGTGCTGTTGGGGAAAACATAGCGTAACAAAACTTCAGATAATGCGTTACAAAAATGAAAACTTCTAAAGAAAACACAAATCTTACTTGAAAAATCAAACATACATGTCTTTCTTGGTCAAATAATTCGAGTATAAGAATAAAAAAACTCCAAAAAAGTAAAAAAATAACGCCAAGGACATGAAAATCCCAAAAACAAAGAATAAAAAAATCTAAACACACATTCCAAAGGAAGATTTCACTGCATTTAGAATTTCGAGGAGATATAAAAGGATATGCTCCATTTGAAAAAAAAAGATATGAAATCAATATGAGCGACCAAGTACACTGGTTATCCAAAGGATATGTGAAAGATTTTTGGTATATGGTAACTTCAGTTTGTTTAAATTGTATTGAAGGTAATTTGTGATTTTCAAAAAAGCATTATTGTATTAAAAAAATAAATAAAACAAGCGTATCGTGCTGCCCGTATATATAGATACCAAAAAGTGAAAAAAAAGTAGAATTCCACAAAACATACAAATGTCTCACAAAAACCCCTAAAAACTCCAACACAGTAAAAAATAACGTCAAATCCCCAAAACCATACAAACGTTTTACAATAAGACTTGAAAAAAAATCCTTGAAAAAAATACTTCACTCTTTCCGGAAGATTACTTGATATAACAAATATACCATTAAAAAAAAAAGATGTGAAAGGCAACCCAGTTCCGGAATTCGCATCAACCAGTAACACTTGGCGTGGCCGAAGGAGATTTTGTGAAATTATATCATTTAAATTTCTTGTTTAATGTTCTATAGAAATTCATGTGTATATAATGAAGGCTAAAAACTTCTACCATCGGCCACGCCAAGTGTTGCTGGTCGATGTGAATTCCGAAACAGGGTTGCCTTTAACATCTTTTTTTTCAATGGTATATTTGTTATATCAAGTGATGATCCGGAAAGAGTGAAGTATTTTTTTCAAGGATTTTTTCTCAAGTGTTATTGTGAAACGTTTGTATGGTTTTTGGGATTCGACGTTATTTTTCACTGTGTTGGAGTTTTTAGGGGTTTTTGTGAGACATTTGTATGTTTTGTGGAATTCTACTTTTTTTCATTTTTTGGTATCTATATATACGGGCAGAACGATATGCTTGTTTTATTTATTTTTTTAATACAATAATGCTTTTTTGAAAATCATAAATTACCTTCAATACAGTTTGAACAAACTGGGGTTACAATATACCAAAAATCTTTCACATATCCTTTGGATAACCAGTGTACTTGGTCGCTCATATTGATTCCATATCTTTTTTTTTCAAATGGAGCATATCCTTTTATATCCCCTCGAAATTCTGAATGCAGTGAAATTTTCCTTTGGGATGTGTTTTTAGATTTTTTTATTCTTTGTTTTTGGGATTTTCATGTACTCGGCGTTATTTTTTTTACTTTTTTGGAGTTTTTTTGGGGATTTCACTTCTCTTCCTGAATATGCTTCCAACTGAACCCAAATAAAAATGAAATACCCCTGTCGAGTTTATGGCAATTGTAAGAATGAAGGAAATGTCCTCAGATAACTTATGTGATATAAAAATCCACTTGGATTTCCATCAGTCATCTCATCATTGGACGGCAATAGATTATAGAAATAAAGAATGAAGAAAAGAAGGGAAGAAAAGCGAATTCCCATGAACAAATATACGTGTGAAGAATTCCGAAAACTAAATTTTCCTTGACTGATAAGTTGGCGCTCAAAGCAACTCACAGCGCTCAAAGTAGCTCACGCCGCTCAAAACAGCCCACGATATTGTGCTGAACATGTCTTGTGCGGAAATTTCCAGTGTTTTCAAGGAATCATTGTGAGGAAATCGAAACAACATTGATCTTACAGACAGAGGAAACTTGCGTACAATATATTCAAGGTATCCAACAGAAATTTTTTTTGCAAGCTAGAATTTGTACTGTTTAGCATGAAGCTAAGAATAGCTTTCCAGCAAAAATTTTTCGGTCACTCTTTTGAATCATTGTGGAAAGTAGCAGATGGCAAAATTTCCAAAACTTAGATCTCATTGAATTCTTTCGTGACCACAGAACGAACTACTGGAATGTCAGCACAATAGAGTCCTTGGAGAATTCAAGTCGCCTTTTGTCATACTGTATATTGTACTGTATATAGTACGACAAAAGGCGATTTGAATTCTCCAAGAACTCCATCCTACTGACATTTCAGTGATTCATTTTGTGGTTCCAGAAGGATTCAATGGGATCTTGTTTTTGGAACTTTTGCTATCTGGGTAGAGAGATGTCAAATATTTATCATGCAACAAAAAGATATACCTTCGAGATATCAGATTGGATACACTTCCTAGTACTGTACCAGACATTTTTCAGGATTTTTTGGAATATCCATCGAAATCATTCGAAAAAATTTGTCAAGAATATTTGGTTCGTTATGGTATTATAAAGGTATTCTATATTCTTCAGAACTGTACAATATCACAGTAATTCAATTCTAATTTTATGATGAAGCGAAATTATTGCTTTTCAAAGAAATATATATACGACTCTTTAGCATTGCGTGGCCGATGTCGCTCTCCAACATGCAGATCATGAATAAATATCCACTTTGTACCTTTACTTCGTAACATGCATGTGAAATTATCTTTAGAAATATTTTCACCCTGATGAGAAACAACAGCTATAAGTTTATAAAAGTGTTGTGCAATTATAATTTTTGAAGTTGGTACACGGAGAGAAATTTGGAGACATTGAATCACTGAGCTTCGTGTGATTTTTCATCTCGAAATTAGATGATTTTGTATCTCGAACGGCGTGAAAAAACATCACAACATCGGAGAGCATATATCTCGAATCCCGTGAGATTATTTCACCGTGAAGTTGGAGATTCAAAATCAAGCAGTTCGGTGCTCGAAAAGCATACAGTTCGTGATAGAAAATCACCAAAATTGGTTGATTTTGCTTCACGTCAGTTGTGAGATGCAAAATCATGTTGAGTTCGTTGATTTAATATCTCCGAATTCCTCTCCGTGTACTGCTTTGATGTTTATATTTTCTACCTTTGTTGCTTCAACATTATTGTGATTAAACTTCATCAATTGCACAATTACATATAGTTCTGACGCTGTTATGAATGAGTTTTTAGTTTTATGCAAGTTATTACAATTGTCACAAGAATCTTGGAAAATTTTCTATGTTGAAAAATTGAACTTGAATATTTCTTGAAACTCAAATGATTTTTGTGAAATTGGAGTAGCCCAAGACGTGTAACACGGTTTGTATTAACAATATTTTCGGTATATTCACGTTCCGTACATCCCGTTACGGTAGTTATTTGGTGCTTCACTAAATTTTTAATAGCCATTGAATTTTCGCAAATAGAAGCGATGAATTCTCCTGCATCTTGTGAGTGATTATGCAAGTATTGTGGACCTGCAAGCTGTTTTAAAGCTATGATATCAAGGTTTTTTGCGAATTGTAGTTCTGAATTGAAATATTCATGATGTCATTGGGGTCAGATAAGAGTAATTGTTTTGTCTTAGAAGCACAGTACAATATACACTGCATTACTGCATTCAAATGAGAAGGAACACCGTCAACATTAGGGAGACCCATTACGTTTAACGCGTGAGTTTTTGTTGATTTTTCATCAATATTTTGGCCCCTGGATTATATATTATCAAATATCCTTATTCCTAAGTACCCAGGTGAAAAAGTTTTCTCAGTGAGTAAATCCTTCGAGTAAAATCACAGGTGGATCAAGAAAAAGTGGAAAGGATGCAGGTATACATCTGTATGTTACTTACCACCACGATCAATATCATCAGGTAGCGTAGAAGGAAAATGAAGGAGAGGCAGGAGTGCAGTGAATATACCACAGGTCCTTGCGTTAGGTACACTATTATCAGATTCTTCCAATAGAATCAAAGGTAGATGAAGAAAAAGCAAGAAGGATGCATGTCACCATACATCTTTATGTTACGTACCACAATGATCAATGTCATGAGGCAGCGTCATAGGAAAATGAAGAAAAGACAGAAGAATAATACCACTATCAGATTCTTCCAACAGAATCATAGGTGGATGGAGAAAAAGCAAAGAGGATGTAGATGTACCATACATCTGTACGTTCAATCCTACCATGATCATTAGGTAGCGTTGAAGGAAAATGCAGAAAAGATAGGAGCGCAGTGGATACATCACAAATCTTTGAATCGGGTACATTTCACTGACCACTTGACGAATGATTAGAGACACTGTTTAGGATCAACTCAACGAAAATTGAGCAGATACAATATTCTCATTATAGGAATTGTTGCAGAACAACTACAGGTCAACTTGACTGATGTGACTGGATGTGACAATTCATTCTGAATGTTTTCTTCCAAAGTTCCATCTTTTCAGCTGTTCCATTCAAGCTGCATTATATTTGTGTTCTTACAAACCTTCATTTTTATCTTCACTCATCTTGGTTCTGGAATGATTCAATTCTGAAATATCATGAATTTTATTGAATTGTCATAGAGTATTTTGGGTTGAGACATTTAGTAACTCTAGGATCTATGGAATGTTCAAAATGTATTCAAAGTGATTCATGATCATTAAAAAGCAATATTGTATCAAATATCCAAACCATTTAATATTCATGATATTTGAGAATTGAATCATTCCAAAACCAAGATAAGTAAAGATAAGAATGAAGGTTTGTAAGAACACAAATATAATGCAGCTTGAATGGAACAACTGAAAAGATGGAACTTTGGAAGAAAACATCCAGAATGAATTGCCACATCCAGTCACATCAGTCAAGTTGACCTGTAGTTGTTCTGCAACAATTTCTATAATCAGAATATTGTATCTGCTCAATTGTCGTTGAGTTGATCCTAAACAGTCTCTCTAATCATTCGTCAATTGGTCAGTGGAATGTACCCGATGCAAAGATTTGTGATGTATCCACTGCGCTCCTATCTTTTGTGCATTTTCCTTCAACGCTACCTAATGATCATGTTAGGATTTAACGTACAGATGTATGGTACATCTACATCCTTCTGCTTTTTCTTCATCCACCTATGATCCTGTTGGAAGAATCTGATAGTGGTGATTGGTAGTGATTATTCTTCTGCCTTTCCTTCATTTTCCTATGACGCTGCCTAATGACATTGATCATTGTGGTACGTAACATAAAGATGCATGGTGACATGCATCCTTCTTGCTTTTTCTTCATCTACCTGTGATTCTATTGGAAGAATCTGATAATAGTGTACCTAACGCAAGGACCTGTGGTATATCCAATGCACTCCTGGCTTTTCTCCATTTTCCTTCTACGCTACCTGATGATGATGATCGTGGTGGTAAGTGACATACAGATGTATAGTATACCTGCATCCTTCCCACTTTTTCTTGATCCACCTGTAATTTCACTCAAAGAATCTAGGGAAACCATTTTGTACATAGTTCATAATTTTGATTCAGGATGTCATATTTTAGTATACCTGAAGTGCTCGGTGACTAACCTTATTTTCGAATGTTTTTCAAACTTGCTCTAATTGAATTTACATTCATTATCTATTCACTATTCGGTTTCATTATTTGTTCACGATTTTGATTGCAGAATAGTGGATTCCATCAGAGATTATGGTACGAGGGTGGATTGATAAGTTTCCGGCCTGACCAAGAGATGGTGCCACTAGGCCTACCTTGAGGTGGCGTTCTATAGTACCATCCTTAGATAGCTTGTAGCTATAGTTTCAGTCCGATCGCCATGTTAGTTTAGTTTTGAGAGCACGCTGACCAAGACGCCTCTGTGTTTTTCGTAAAAATGGAAAAGCTGGAAAATCGTGCTGTCATCAAATACTTTTATTTGAAGGGGTTAACGCCGAAGGAAATTAAAGAAGAGATGGACTCAACACTGGGGACATCCTCCCCATCATATTCAACCGTTAAGCAGTGGGTTTCCGAGTTTAAAAAGGGTCGTGTGAGCACCTCTGATGAGCCTCGCTCAGGACGCCCCATTGAGGTCACAACTCCAGATATGATCGAAAAAATCCATCAAATAGTGCTGAAAGATCGCAGATTAAAAGTTCGTGAGATAGCTGAGACCTGTAAGATGTCATATGAACGTGTACAAAATATTTTGCACCAACATTTGTATATGGAAAAGCTCTGTGCAAGATGGGTGCCGCGTTTGCTAACAGTCGACCAAAAATTGATTCGAAAGAACATTTTTACCGCCAATTTGGCGTTGTATAAGCGTAATCCAAGCGAATTTTTGCGTCGATTCGTAACCGTTGACGAAACTTGGGTCCACCACTACACTCCTGAAACCAAAGAACAGTCTAAACAGTGGATTGGACCAGGGGAACCAACTCCAAAGAAGGAAAAAACAATTTTTTCGGCGAACAAGGTTATGGCTACTGTTTTTTGGGATGCAAGAGGTATTATATACATTGATTACCTTGAAAAGGGTAAAACTATCACTGGTCAATACTACGCAGACTTATTGCAACGTTTGAGCCACGAAGTGAAAATTAAACGACCTCATCTGGCGAAGAAAAAAATCTTGTTTCATCACGATAACGCACCAGTGCACACGTCAATCGTTGCGATGGCTAAAATCAACGATCTGAAGTTTGAATTAATGCCGCACCCTCCCTACTCTCCAGACCTAGCCCCGAGTGACTATTATCTGTTTCCTAACCTCAAAAAATGGCTTGGCGGTAAGAGATTTGCGGACAATGAAGAAGTAATCGAAGCTGTAAATGGGTATTTTGAGGAGCTTGACGAATCAGTCTATAGAGATGGCATTACTAGACTAGAACACCGCTATGAGAAATGTATCAGCCTTGGAGGAGATTATGTTGAGAAATAAAAAAAAAAAAATTCTTAAAAACGTTGTTTTTCTTGGTCAGGCCGGAAACTTATCAATCCACCCTCGTATATCCATTATACTTTTGCCTGTAAAAAAATAGCAAATCAACTTCAATAATCACCCTTCAGCAGGCTCGGGATGATCTTTTTCATCAATCGCCTATGATCCTAATTAGAGAAATCGTCAGTGGAGCCTTCCGAAGTAGCTGGTCATCTGGTTTCGATCAGCTACTTCGGAAGGCTCCAGTAGTTGACTGTCCGTTAGAACTTATGATATATCTCTGACTTTCTGGTATGTGGAGGAATTGCGAATAAACTTGAATCTTTCCCCTTGAGCATGCTCGATATGATCCATTTGATCATTTTCCAACGACTCCAGCAGGAGAACCTGATAGTAGATTGTTTGTAAGGGAGTTATGGTATATCCGATAAGATTTCACCTGAAAAGTAATGCATAAATTTGAATCATTATTTTCGACTAGACCTTGTGTGATTCATTTGATCATCAGCCTGTGGTTCTGGTGATAAGAACCAACAGTAGCAGACTGTTCATAAGAGATCACGGTATATCTGCTGAGCTGTTGTCTGTAAAGGAATATTGTATTTCATGAATAATACATCATACAGAGCTTACCTGTGTATATACCAATTTTTTGAATGTAGCAAATAGATTCATTCATACCTTTCTCAAACTTTCTCTGTTTTTTTCTTACAAATAACCTCATCATTCATTCATTGATTCGTTCATGAATTCGTTCAAGTCATATATAAAAGTACATATAATTCCAGGTTATCTGTGTGCGTTTGATTGTTGTTTTGCTGACCTGTAATACCTGTAATGCAGTATAACCTGCAATTCATCCATTTTTCAATTATTCTTTTAATATTATAATAACCTATCAACACATCGCCTCATTGACAGGTTTTTTGTTCATGTTTTGACGGGTCGGTGCCGAATCAACGAAAAACCAAATCAACGAAAAAAAATTTACTAGCAGTATGAAGTTGTCATTTTGTTGCAGTATGAAATGAAATTAGTCATAGATCATTGATTAAATTAAACCAAAATTCTTCATGTTAACCCATTCACTGCACCCGTTTATTACAGTAGACACGTAATTCATCATTCTAATAAAATTATTAATGATCTTCCTAATCGATCGGTACAATCAAACTGTTTGAAACGTCTGTAGAGAACGAAAATCGGTTTGTTGTTATCATAAACATAACCATACCATAATCATAAACAAAACAAAGGGAAATTAAGTTTACCGTGGGGTTGTGTTAGCAAATCAATGTTTTTTACTTTTCGTTCAATTTAATCAATGATCTATGACTAATTTCATTTCATACTGCAACAAAATGACAACTTCATACTGCTGGTAAATTTTTTTTCGTTGATTTGGTTTTTCGTTGATTCGGCACCGACCCATTTTGACAATGTATAGACCACACTACACTGAAATCAACGCTATTGGATGTTTGAATTATAATATATACTGAAATGAACAATGAACGCTATTGGCTGTTAGGAAAAAGAAGGAGAGAGAGTGACATGGGTATCATTGGAAACCTATCTAAAAGGTAGCGAAAATTGAAAACCGGCCTGAATTGGTTCTAGTGAAGATCTGAGCAGTGTTCCCACATTAAGGGGAAATTCCCCTTTTGAGGGGAAAATCAACTGCTGAGGGGAAGAAAAAGGGGAAAAAATTTTAGAGGGGAAATCGTGAGGAAATTGAAAAACCATCTAAGTTCTCTTAATTTTTTCATTCCATCGACTAGGCATTAAACTGATATGGACTAGATAATGAAATATGTATCACAAAAGAAGAGTTTATCTTGAACTGATACTGTAATGAATATTAAACCTCTAAATTTTTATTCAAATTCATTTTAATATCTCTTGCCTCCCTAGATGTCGCATTAGCTTGTACAAATTTTTAATGTGGTACAGAGAATTGATTTTTCATCAGTTGTAAGGATGTTTTTCTTGTTCTAGCTAATCCATATTTGACACTGAGAATCGATGCCAGAGTTTCGTTTCCGAGTCTATTCCTCTTATCAGTTTTTAGGTCTTTTACAGTACTAAAAAGTCTTTCTGGCGCCGCGTTGGAGAAAGGCAGTGACATAAAATAACTTATCAATACTTGAAGGTGTTCGAATTTTGTTACATCACCGCCATTTTTATGTTTGAATACAGTTTTCCAATATTCCAAAGTATTGATACTAGGAAGTCTCTCAATATCTAGAAAAAGACTTTGGTTTCTCCATTCTTTGTCCAATTCTGTGGAATTGATGTTATAATGGGGAGGTGAATATTTTTTCGCAATTGAATATATTGACGAGGGTTTCGAATTATTGGCATTTTGAGGATTCAAAAATTAACTGTCGTCGTGAATATCTTCAAACACGAAACGTTTTTGAATTTGTTCAATAGATTCAATGTGAAACATTTTTGCGGATGTCAAAAGTTTCTCCACTTTGGTCTCTTCTTTGTTTGTTAATTCAAGTAATAGATTAGTGGCTTCAACTCCTGAATATACCTGTTTCAGTTCATGATGTTCTTCTATAAAAGTGGGCACAATCATGTTAGCAGGAGTTTTTTTAACGTAACTGCTTCGCATGAAACTTAGAGCAAGTGTCTCAATCAGTTCTTCAGTTTTAGACTTCAATTCTATGAATTGGGGATAATCAGCTTGAAAAGAACAATTGAAGTCGTTGAACAAACCCGAGTTGTAGTCCACAAAATGCATCAAACATTTAATCAGCGGGTTTTGTAGAGTTTGCATAGTATGACGATTTGCATGTGTTGGATCTTCGAAGCTTAATACTTGCCAATAATGTTCTAAAGCCGTCCACTGGGCCATATACCAAGATACTTCGGACGCAGGCTTGGAGAGATAGCCATTTGGTCTGACAAGGCCTGAGTATTTTGTGAGGTTCAATCTCAAAAAATGTTTGCAATTCCTTAAGAGCTGCGCAATGTTTGGGACTCCTACTGACATGATTGAATACATTACGGCACAAATCTTCCAGAGAGTTACTCAATTTTGTACATGCGTAACTAGCAACCAGATGAATCATATGGCAAGCGCATTTTGATACGAAAACCTGCGGATAATTGGTCTTTATTAGCTGTGATACAGAGTTATGCTGCCCCATCATAACTGACGTGGTGTCTGCGCAGGATTCAATCCAATTTTGCAGCGGTACATTATTTCCTTCCAATGCACGAATCAGCTCAGTATATGAAGCAACAGCAGTTCCATCATGACAGTCATTAATATCGATTACATCCACTTTGATTCCAGAGTCTTCGCAATAACTGACTATTACAGCTAGCTGCTTTCTAGTAGCGACATCCGTAGTCTCATCAATATAAACAGAAAAAAAATTATGTTTCAAGGCATTAACAAGATTTTCATGGAAAAGAGGTCGCAATCCATTCCGTATTATATTAGTCGTCTTTTGTTTTCCGAGAGAGATCTTTTCAATGATAGATTTTTCTGGAAGGCATTGAATGAGATCAACAAAAGGTTCAACAGCCAAAATGGGCAGGTTTTGTTCTACAAGGAAGGCACTTATAGCAGCTTCTGTATTTTTCACCTTTGCATTATAGGAAACGAAATCTGGAATAACAGGTTGATTTTTGTTTGATTCATTCAATTGCATATTCCTTACGTGATTTTTTCCAGCACTATGTTTCTTCAATTCAGATTCATCTGCTTTCATAACAACATTACAAATTTTACACACAGCTTCAGTTGGATTTTTTCCCTTCAATAACCATTCTTTGAATTCTGGAAGTTTGAGCCAATCGTTTACAAACTTCTTTTTATAAGTTTTTTTCACTCGATTACCCTTCAAGAGTTTTTTTGTCATCTGTTTCCGATCTTCAGTAGCACGTTCTTCTTGATCAGTGGAGCAATCCATCTTGAAATAAACGAGGTATAATGTGATTTTATATATCTTTAGTGGTAAACATTGAATTTTAAATTCCATGATGTCATTGAATTTTGTTCAAATACGTAATTGATTTCGATTAACGTGTAGCATTAGTAGCGTACTATTTCATGAGATATCTAAAGAAATTCAATAGCAGTTGATGAGTTGTTTCAAAAATGTTTCAATTATATTGAATTTTACGTCATTTGATTGATTATCCTAGCTAAAACAAATCACCTATTTTCCGTAATTATGTTAGAAAATCAATGATTCTCATGGACGTGATCGTTTTTATGTTTTTTCAAAAACGTTTTTACTAAGAAAAAACATTTATTACGCAAATGCATTCGTATTTGTATAAGAACATGTACGAAGGTGGATTGATAAGTTTCCGGCCTGACCAACTAGGCCTACCTTGAGGTGGCGTTCTATAGTACCATCCTTAGATAGCTTGTAGCTATAGTTTCAGTCCGATCACCATGTTAGTTTAGTTTTGAGAGCACGCTGACCAAGACGCCTCTGTGTTTTTCGTAAAAATGGAAAAGCTGGAAAATCGTGCTGTCATCAAATACTTTTATTTGAAGAGGTTAACGCCGAAGGAAATTAAAGAAGAGATGGACTCAACACTGGGGACATCCTCCCCATCAAATTCAACCGTTAAGCAGTCGGTTTCCGAGTTTAAAAAGGGTCGTGTGAGCACCTCTGATGAGCCTCGCTCAGGACGCCCCATTGAGGTCACAACTCCAGATATGATCGAAAAAATCCATCAAATAGTGCTGAAAGATCGCAGATTAAAAGTTCGTGAGATAGCTGAGACCTGTAAGATGTCATATGAACGTGTACAAAATATTTTGCACCAACATTTGTATATGGAAAAGCTCTGTGCAAGATGGGTGCCGCGTTTGCTAACAGTCGACCAAAAATTGATTCGAAAGAACATTTCTACCGCCAATTTGGCGTTGTATAAGCGTAATCCAAGCGAATTTTTGCGTCGATTCGTAACCGTTGACGAAACTTGGGTCCACCACTACACTCCTGAAACCAAAGAACAGTCTGAACAGTGGATTGGACCAGGGGAACCAACTCCAAAGAAGGCAAAAACAATTTTTTCGCCGAACAAGGTTATGGCTACTGTTTTTTGGGATGCAAGAGGTATTATATACATTGATTACCTTGAAAAGGGTAAAACTATCACTGGTCAATACTACGCAGACTTATTGCAACGTTTGAGCCACGAAGTGAAAATTAAACGACCTCATCTGGCGAAGAAAAAAATCTTGTTTCATGACCATAACGCACCAGCGCACACGTCAATCGTTGCGATGGCTAAAATCAACGATCTGAAGTTTGAATTAATGCCGCACCCTCCCTACTCTCCAGACCTAGCCCCGAGTGACTATTATCTGTTTCCTAACCTCAAAAAATGGCTTGGTGGTAAGAGATTTGCGGACAATGGAGGAGTAATCGAAGCTGTAAATGGGTATTTTGAGGAGCTTGACGAATCAGTCTATAGAGATGGCATCACTAGACTAGACCACCGCTATAAGAAATGTATCAGCCTTGGAGGAGATTATGTTGAGAAATAAAAAAAAAAAAATTCTCAAAAACGTTGTTTTTCTTGGTCAGGCCGGAAACTTATCAATCCACCCTCGTATATATGTATACATATGAGAAAGTCATGAATTCATAAATATAGTATTTCATTAGTTTCACCAATTTGGAGATTCCGAAAAATCACAAAACTGATGCCTTGAGTAAATTTCAAGCTTCCATAGAAAATTATCATGGTGATTTATATTTGCTGAGATGGTTTAATTGTAGAATAATCAATAGTTACTTCTTCATCTATATTTTGCAATTCAATTGGAGAATCTGGACTCAGGTTACTTTTTTCTTCTGATTCTTCATTCGGGTTCCCGCTGCATTCTCATCCAAAATTTGTACTAGATTGTCCAGAAGCATGATCAGTTTCCCTGATGCATCTAGGGCTAGTTGATGCACTTGAAATCAACTTTTTTCTCTCTATATTCTGAAATAATTAAGCATTACAAGTTATTATGTATTAGAACGGGTAATCTGAAATAATTACGTATAATTCATTACGAAAGATCCTTCCTATCCTGACAAAAATGATATACTGAATTGTCATATTTCTGTAGAATTCCTCGCAGCACTCATAATTTTTCATTATTCTCCGAAATATCTTATATTTTCTCCGTAAATCTGAACTTCATAAGATATCATGAATAATATGAAAAAATTTGAATGTGGAGAGAATTTCTATGTAAATATGGAAAATTCTTATATCACTATCGCCAGCGTATTTAGAAGTTGTATAGATTCTTATAAACGTTTTGATTAATTCATGTCGACAATGATATAAAAAAAGTTATAAAAAGATGTGTTTACAAAAATCAATTGTGTATTCATAACCTCCGACAACATCATCGACATCTTACGTCATACATACAAAGGTTGATATCTTCGATATTTAAAGCTATCTGAAAGTATCAACTTACCGTATTTTCAGTATCATTCTCCGTTATTAACCAGTGATCCATCATAAATCAAGTCTTCGTAAATCTCACAGTTAATTTGATTGATCGAAAAGGGGATTCACTGAACAAGATCTGAAGACTTAGGCTGCTCTCCCATGGACCAGATTCTCTAGAGAACGGAACGGAATCCGCAGACCCAATTGGTTCATGGATAGTAACTTACTAGAATTCGACCCTTGGTCGTCGGAAGACCAAGGTTCGGGTTTTCTAGGTTGAGGAACGCGGGTCACAGATTATTAACATTAAAATAACCAGACAAGTTTCGAATGTTAACAAATCAAATTGACATTTATTGCAGTACTTTTCATTACAAACGATCGAACTGGTCAGTTCGTGAATAAACAAGAGCAAAATTAAAGTGAGATTTTGACAATATCATACAGACTAGGAATATTTACAGTTTGAGAACCCTAAGTCGACTATTCCTAACGTGTGCACACGTGTTCTGCGCGAAGACGTTAAATGGTTGGAAATTCGACCGGATCCAACGGAAACAAGGCGTATATTCTAATGCGCGATGACTCTACATGACATGACAAGGCGCGGTTACAACAGAATGTGCGCGCGGTGATTGTAAACGACCGATTCCTTCGCGGATCAATCGCGTGGCTCGAGAATCTAGAGTTATCCTAGTGACAAACTAGACTTCGGCCAATGACAAGGCGACCGTGCGTCTCATAAGGAAACCAATCACGTCGCAGATCTGGGGATCTTGAAAGCTAATTGGCTACCGAGTGCCCTGAGGGATTCGGAAGGAATCTGTCCAAGATCTAACGGAAAGTTCAAGCAATCCACCTTGTGAAGGCGAGTTCGACAGTATTTTTAGCCGTGAGAGGGTGGCTGCTATCTAACCCCATGGGCTGGATTTTGCCCCTAATGACGTAGGAGTATTATCACCATCTCCGTCTTGTAGTGCCCTAACCAGCGTTTACTCTGAGGCAGCGGTTTCTCTCCAGCTGACCACCCCCAGCTCTAAATCAAAGCCTAGCTAACGTTGGATGCAAGCACCCAACGGACTTTAACTATCGCTTTGCTTAGTGGAGCAATTCTCTCACCTTGCAAGATCACCGTTTGTTGCGGATTTCTGATTTGTATAGTGAAATGAAGAATACCTCTCGGGTACCTCCTCTTATTCCCGGCTTGAATTATTTTCAAGTCACGGGTGACTCCGACACCTATCGGTTGCCGCGTAAACCAGGGTCGACCTCGATACTATCGATCGTCTCGCACACCCTGCACATGCGCGGTGAGTCTCCGTGGAAAGCAACATGGATGACTAGGTTTGTTTACAACCTGTCATCCTTTCCGCGTCACGTTGTTGATAATTATTTATTCGCGAGTGTAAAGTGAAAAAACACCTTCCAGTGGTGAGAAGTCTTCTCGAGAGCTGAAATTCCCCGGAAACTCCCCTCGCGATCATCTGGCTTAAGTTTATACTCAGGTAACCTACAGTTTACGTGTACAATTTGCATTCTCTTGTCTCTATTCATTCTTATTATCTAATGTTCTTACTTACAAGTGACTATCTGGGCCTCCGTGTGGTGAGTTACGGTAAGGTTGTATCGACTCCATTCTAACCCTTATAAAGAGCGTTATATTGAACTCGTTTATTCGTTGCAGGTTACTGGGTTTCCTGACGAGTCCGTCACAATACTGCGACTTTGACGGGCTCGTCACAACAGAAAGAAACGCAGCATCGGTCGGGAGTGGGTGTGTTTCTAGTTTGTTGAATAAATAGCGTTGTCTCCTTCTGAAGATATTGTCTTCTGTCTCGTGCCGCGCGATTTCATTGCCGCGTTCACTCTAGTACGTATTCAGGGTGTGTGCTGCCTGAGATTCCAACGGGATTGTTGAATCACAAATTCGTGTTGAATACGCTGACCAATGAAATGTATAAAATTTCCAGGTGGTAGACACGGGATGCTTCCGATATCTTGTAGACCTCCGTTGACCTGAAAGTCCGTTAGCCCGAAGCACAGTTGGCCCGAAATTTGAAATCCCGAACGAGAGTGATCCCGAAAAAGTTTCGTTGACATTTAATGTTATCCACACATGACTAGTAACGTGTAGTAACACTTCGGGATTTGAAATTTCTGGCCAAAGGTGCTTCGGGCTAACGGACTTTCGGGCTAACAGAGGTCTACCCGATATTTTTGCAAATTTGCCAAACTTTTCAAATCTGTGCACTTGTGTCCTTTTCCTTCTCATTCAAATTCGCAAAATTTGTGAAATTTGTACGAATGTTGGAAGCATCCACGCTGTATGTATTGAGCTCAATGGGGAAAACCATGAAAGAATTGTTCAATCATTTGCAAAAACTTTGATGAATGTATTGGTAGAGGTTAGTAGGCATGAACTCAAGTTGGCTTGAATGGTAGTTGATACGAATGAAATAAGAACGAATAGAAATTGAATTGAAAATATGTTTGTTGGCCCATATACAATATTACATAGTATGTATCTTACAAGTCACAGTATATGGCTAAAGGCCTTTGGTATCAAAGACCCAATAAGGCTCTGAGACTCTTGTCTACAATATGTGTGAACGAATAGAAATAAAGCCGAAAAACTTTGAGTAACTATTATTATAATCAAAGTATGACTAGTAACCCATAGTGATTTTTCGAGGTGGGTCCCCAATACGCCGAATCCTCTTCGCACCGAATGCTCATTGTGCCGAAAATTCATATTCCGAACGTTAATAGACCGAAAGATCTTTGTGTCGAACGTATTTGATTTGATGAAAAGGCCGATTTCTTGTGGATTCTACAAGACTGACGGATCTGATTGGTTTCGGCATAATGAACTTTCGGTCTATCGGCATTCGAAACATGGATTTTCGGTACAATGAGCATTCGATGCAAAAAGAATTCGGTGTATTGGGGGCCCACCATTTTTTGACTCTATTTCGATCATAGAGATATTTGAATAGAGCGGGCATGCTGGAGCTGCTCGCATCATCGCAATCAACAGAGAGAAGGGATGAGGGTGCCAGAGCGTCACTGTCTTTCATTCAATACGTCATCACACGAGAGACAGTGACCCTGGTTGAAGCGTCATAGCGATTCATAGAAGTTCTTTTGTATCATTCATGAAATCTCATGAATGAATGTATATGATTGATATCGAAACTTCTATGAATTGCTATGATGCTTTAGACCTCTCTCCCATGGGGTTAGAGAGCCTCAAGGGAGAGAGTCGCCAACTTGCTGTGCTCTGATTGGCGTAATCGCGAAGAGCTCTTTAAGGGAGACGCCATATTGAAAATTTGACGTCATCGCAGTATTGTAGTTGACGATTTGTTCCCGGATGTCATAACGATAAAATCAGCACACATCAGTTATAGCGAATTGTGAGCTTCATTCCGTTTTGCAACCTGCAAATTCATTTTTATTCACATTCAAAGTTGAATAACATCGGTATGACTGATTGCTGATGTTATGGTTATGACAGCCTAAAACAAATTGTAAACTACAGCACTGCGGTGACGTCAAATTTTCAATATGGCGACTCCGTACAGAGTTGTTCGCGATTACGCCAATCAGAGCACAGCAAGTTGGCGACTCTCTTCCTTGAGGCTCTCTACATGGGGTGGAAAAGCGCAACGCGGAACACATGAGATTGGTTGATTCCTAGTTTTATTTGGAAATACCTAGGAATCAACCAATCTCATGCGTTCCGTGTTGGGCTTTTCCGCTCCATGGGAGAGAGGCCTGAGTATGTATTTATATAGATTTTACTGGTTAGATTTCATTGAAGGTTTGTTGGCACTCGTGATTTAGAGCTTTTTTGGGTCAGGGGAAAACAAGAGGAAATCATGATTGCAGCGAGGGGAAAAAGGGGAAATCGTGATCACAGTGAGGGAAACTAATTTTGAGAAAGTGGAAACACTGGATCTGAGGTGTTTAGAAGAAAGATGACGATGATGGATCAGAATCGTAATATTTTGATCGCATGAAAATTTCAAACTTTTGTATCTCGGGATCGCGTGGACGGATCAACTTCGTAGTGTACTGGGTCGGAAGTGTGTATTCGAATTATATAATAGGAGTGTAATTATTTTTTCGTTAAATTCAATGTGTAATGAGTTATTGTGGGTTGAAGATTTTTTGACTATAGAAAATCTTGGTCTCCGTGTAAAGATACACGGTAGCGCACGACTTATGTTCTCTCATTTTTTTTTCTTTCAGGTTTTTCATGTACTTGGCGTCGAGACGCTACCGCGTCTCTTGATAATTAAGTTTTTTGTATCATATAGTATCATTATCAATGTTATAGACCCTGATCTTTCGAGATTGACATGTACACAGTGTATATGAATGTTCTATGACGTGGGTGAATGGAAATCATCTGAGAACGTTGATAAGGCGTTAGCCAATTCAAAAACAGCTGTATCAAAACTCTTGATACGATGTTCACTACTTCCACCTCGTTTTGTACCAGTCACTGGATTTATTTGAAGGAATACTCTGGAACGAACATCACATATGAAAAATAATTCGACAAAAAGTGAATTACTCGAGTTTGTAGTTTTTAGAACTCATACCTTTGAATGAATTCCAAGGTTTTTTCAACCTAAGATGGATAACAATATCCGGAAGCATAGTAACTGATGAAGTTGATAAGTATTCCCTCTAATGCATCAATGCAAAATATCATGACTTTCCTTTCTATCACAACTGTACATAAGGCGTCTTCATCATAAATCGAATTTCCTATAAAATAATAAAAATGGCTGTTTTCCAATAAAATATACACCCATGAGTATATATTGAACATGCAGATTTTCATATTTAGGAATATCAATAGTTTTTTCCCATACAACTAATCTAATGATATGAATAAAATAAAAAATCCAACATATTTCATCAACAGAAATATATGAAAACAATACCTCTTATGATTAAAACCGGATAATCGGAGTCTGCCTTTCCCTGGTTCAAAGGTCCAATAGAAACCGATAGAAACGGATTCAAAATTGATCGGAATGAATAGGGTCAATCGGAGAGGCTCAACTACCGATTCAAGATGAATGGGAATTAATTGGAACGTGGTATACACAGGATTGAATCCAGGATTTACCGATAGAAAAATATTTGTTTTATTGGAATTAATATGACTTTCAGTGATCAATTGGTTGTATGAGAGACATCTGATTGAGAGTTTGAAAATTTCTCCATTTCATGAGACAAATGGTTTTTATCGGAAATTTCCATGACCTAAAGCTATTGGAACCGATCGTAAATGTTACGTGATGGGAAATTTAATCGGTTTTCATGAAGAATGTCCAATTCGATTAGAGTTCGTACAGATTTGATCGGTCTGTAGATTTTAATCGGATTATTCCACTATCCGAATTCATGGGGAATAATAGGACCATTTACGGATCTGAAAATTGAATAGGATTGAATGAGAAATATCCAATTCGAATTCGGGATTCCTTTCAGCGGATTGAATCATCGGTTTTTATCAGAATTTTCGATGATTTCGGTTGATCGGAACCAATGGGGAAATTGTACAAAATTCAAGACTTACTGGGTTTCTATCAAGAACATCCAATTCGATTTGAGTTTGTTTATTTTATTGGTCAATAGGTTTCAATTGGATTATTCGATCATCCCACACTGAAAAAACAGGTAAGTACAGACAACGGTGATATAGTTGATTCAACAGTAGAATACGATTGGATATATTCAACTGAATCTGGCTGTTGCCTCAACTACATGCACTGTTGACTCAACTACATGCACTGTTGACTCAACTACATGCACTGTTGACTCAACTACATGCAGTTGAATCAACCCTCATGGTGTCAAGTCAACGATTATACTGTCAATCTGACCGTATATTCGTTGACTTGACTTTGATATTCAGCTACCCTAACAACAAAATTTAATTGATTTTCGATGAAATTTTTTTTCAGTGCAATTTATGGGATATGAAAGGGATATTTACGGGATTGAATATTCAATAGCATTGAATGAGAAATGTCCAAATCAATTTTAGACTTTATTCCACCGCATTAGCCCTGGTTAAAAAATCCGATAAGATCCGATAGAAACCGATCCAGAATTAATCGGACTGCATAGGATCAATCGGAACAGTTCAATCCCCGATTCAAAATCAATAAGAGTTCATCGAAATCTCTTTTCTATAGGTTTCAATCGGGGATTCACCAATTAAAGAATCTGCATTTCATGGGAATTAATCAGACTTCAGATAATCTATTGGTCTGTATAAGAGATATCTGATTGGATGATTGAAATTTTCTCCATTCCATCAGGCAAACGGTTTTTATCGGAAGTTTCCACAATTTCAATCCATTGGAACTAATGGGAAAATTTGTGAAATTGAATGATGAATGGGTTTCTTATGGGAGATTTCTGACTGCATTTAAGGATGTATCGATTTCATAGATCAATGGGTTTTAATTGGATTATTCCAACATTCAAATTCATTGAAAATAATAAACAAGTTTACAGATTCTAAAGTCCTATAGGTATGTACCGGCAATAACCGATTCAGTTCTGAAATTTCTTTCATTGCATCAGATCATTGGTTTTTATCGGAATCCCTGGTGACCTCGATGTATTGGAACTAACGGGAGAGTTGCTGGAATAGGAAACTATAATCATAGAATACCAAGAAAATCCAATTAGAGAATATTTCATTGGTATCAATTGGAGTTTTTATCAGTGATGGAATATCCATTGGATCCCATTGAAAAATATGTTACTGGTACCAATGATAATCGTAATGAGTAATAAAATGCCGATTAAATCAAATTGAAAAATATTGTGTCCGTACGAATTGAAATTTTTATTATTGATAAAATACCTATTGGATGCCATTGAAAAATATTTGACTGGTATCAATTAGAATCTTCATGATTAATAACATACCGATTGAATCCAATTGGAAAATATTGTATTGGCATCAATCGGAATTTTCATTGGTCATAAAATACCAAGTGAATGCAATTACACAATATTTCATTGATATCAATCGGAATAATTATTATTGATAAAATATCAATTGGATCCCATTGAAAAATATTTGACTGGTATCAATTAAAATTTTCATGATTAATGAAATACCGATTCAATCCAGTTAAAAAATATTTTATTGGTATCCATCGGAAGTTTTTATCAACCATAAAATATCCATTGAATCTAATGAGAAAATATTTTCTTGGTATCATTTGAAATTTTTGTGATTAATGAAATACCCATTGAATTCCATTGAAAATATTTCACTGATATCAATTAAAATTTCAATAATCAATAAAATCTCGATTTAATCAAATGAAAAATATTTTCTTGGTATCAATGGAATTCTTATTATTGATCAAATACCTATTGGATGCCATTGAAAAATATTTGACTGGTATCAATTAGAATCTTTATAATTAATAACATACCGATTCAATCCAATTGGAAAATATTGCATTGGCGTCGATCGGAATTTTCATTGATCATAAAATACCAAGTGAATCCAATTACACAATATTTCATTGATATCGACCGGAATTCTTATTATTGATAAAATACCTATTGGATCCCATTGGAAAATATTTGACTTGTATCAATTAGAATTTTCATAATTGATGAAATACCGATTGAATCCAATTAAAAAATATCATACTGATATCAATCGGAATTTTTCATCCATCATAAAATACCGATTGAATCCAATTGGAAAATATTTTCTTGGTCCTTATTGGGATTTTTATTATTGATGAACTCCCATGCTCTCATTAGGACCGATACAATCCCTCATATGTCCAATGGGGTATTACCAATTGAATCTTATTACTATAGGACACCCATTTCTGACATAAGACAGTCATTTAGTTCACATTGATGGGGAGCGAACCACGGCATCGAGCGAGCGGGTGTTCCAGATCGATCTTCTAGGTTAAGCAACGACAACTACTGCGGTACAAGGTGGATGGGTGCCCGAGTAAAAATGAAAACTCCTGCAACACGTCTGCACTAGTCCCGCACTTATATTCACGCCCGTAACACTCCCGCAACAGATCCAAAAATTCGTGAGATTCTTGGTTCAAAATCAAAGCGCCCATAACATACCCGCACCAGACCTGTACGCATATATATGTCCGCACCACGCCCGCAACAGGTATGTACGTTTTTCCTGTTCTGACACTATATAGACGTGGTGCAAGCATATCGCAAGAGGCTTTTTTCTCATCTCCATTAAATCAGTACAATTTTTCTGAATCTCTAATAATTTTGCAATTAGTGAAATTTCAGAATAAGAATAAAGCGAAATAAAAACTTTCTAAGGCTCAAACGTAAAAGTTGTGAGAGAAATCTTCCTCATACAAAAATTCGGTGTGTTACTGCTTTCGAACGCGTGCATATTCAAAGGAACCCAAACAACGCCGTGTGTATGACATAAATTATTTTTCCCAAAATTTATATTGGTTTTTCTCTTACATCTATTACGCAAAGAGTAGGAGTTGTAATTTGGTATGAAACATTCCGACAAACTTTGAACGTGAGGACCCAGTCATTGCATGGTGTTATACACGGAGAGAAATTTATTTGGAAAGATTACCATTTTATTCGTAAACTAGAACTATTCGGAAAAATCAGACAATAATTTATAGCATAACTCCTAATCATTGCCAGCTGTGATGGTAAGAATCCAAATTAATCTCGATTTTTACCATCACAGCTGGCAATGATTAGGAGTTATGCTATAAATTATTGTCTGATTTTTCCGAATAGTTCTAGTTTACGAATAAAATGGTAATTTTTCCAAATACATTTCTCTCCGTGTAGTGTATTGAAGTGAAATACAACTTGGCAGTGTGTGTGTACATCAAATTGTGTCAAACTATTTTATAAAAAATGAGTTCCTGTGGAAGGTAAGGATATTTATACCGACTTCTATTCATGTACATCTTGCTGAGTATCCCCTTAAGGGCTTTCGGACGTGGTAGAACTATAAATATGTAGGTACACAAATACAGAATATAGGTATAGTCTAAGCGAGAAAAACTTTGCGCCAAACGTTTGTGTGAAATAGAAATTGATGTGAAATTAAAAAAATTTTACCATAGTGCTTACCCGGGATTGCGCCGTGAACATAAATCTAGCAGTAAAATCACTCTCCATTCCCTATAAAAAATTCGTGAATACGCGAGATGATTTGTTTTTCGTCGTCGCCATGTTGATTTCGAAAATATCTTAAGATGCAACTGGCAGCTGCGTTTCAAAGTAACCATTTGATTATTTTTTATTATATTCAAAATTTCAAGGTTTTCGAAATAATCGATCGATTGATGGAATTTTTCAATATTGCACGTGATTTATCGTAATAGAACTTATATGTATATCCGAATGAAACTATTCCTCATGGAAAAATTACATTAGACTTCCCATGAACCCTTCATAAATGTGATTGAATTGAGATCGATTAGTTTGGTTATCATCCCGCATAAAATTTGATCGACAAAATTTTTATTCATTTATAAAAAAAGAGGACCATTTATTTAGAGGAAGAACGATCTTTGATTATGATGAACGAATTGTACGTGTAACGGTCAATTACCGATACATCGTTTTCTCCACATTATTCTACATACGGTTATGTAAAATATTGATTTCATACACACATGCATAGTCCACGGGAAATGCAACGCAATTTTTACACTGGAATATTTGTTTATGCGGAATAAAATCAACGATATACATTATCACTTTCACAGCACATTATGAGGTGAAATTGTAGAAAATTCACGATTGAAAAAAATTTTTTTTGTTCCTCTGAACATGGTAATAAAAAAAATACTCACTCCAAAACGTCGCTTTTAACTGCATTTTGCGATATTCTCAAAAGCAACACGGCGACGGCGAACTATCAAATCGTCTCACGTATTTACGAATTTTTCACAGGAAATAGAGGTAAAGCCCACACTGAGAGATATTCATTATCAAAAAATACTGGTTTTCCCATTAGTCGGGGGATATACTTGACATAACGATTTTACATACCTGGCTTGAGATCACAAATTGATGAGAAAAAACAGTAATCTTTCATGCTCCGAAGTTTGAAAATTAAAACCAGAGAGAGATGAGAATTCATGTTGAAAAACAGTAATCTTTTATCATACAAGTTGTGAACGAAAATTCTTAATTGATGACACTGATATGAATTGAAAACCATCCCATTTCCAAGATTGTTGCGTGGCTTCGGGGAAATAAGCCAGGTTTGTGATCACGAACAATGGTGTTCGATGCCGGTGAGGATAAAATTTTTTTTTCGATTAAAATAATGCTATAAAAAATTACTGATATTCCCCATCAATTTGTCAAGTATATCCCTCGTCTACTGACAAAAACCAGTAATTTTTAATGATGAATTCTTCTCAGTGCAGGTAAACACTGGGCAATCCCAGGTAAGCACAGTGGTATAATATTTTTTCGTATCAATTACTATTCCGCACAAACGTTTGGCGCAAAATAGCAATTGAGATGAAATTTGAGAAATATTACACCATAGTGCCTGGAAGTACGCCTCGAATATGAATCCAGCGGTGGAATCCAAGGGCGTATCCAGGGGAGGGGTCCAAGGGGTCCGACCCCCCCCCCCCCCCAAATCCAGCATTCTTTCGTTTGTTATATATCTATATATTTCGTATATATAGATATACATCCTTAACATAGGCCCCTTGCAAAAAAAAATTCTGGATACGCCCTTGGTGGAATCATTCTCGATTCATATATATAAAGAAAAATTCGTACATACGTCAGACGATTTGACATTTCGTCACCGCCATGTTAAATTTGGAAATATCGTGAAATAAAGTTGGAGGTTGCGTTTTGGAGAAACCTAAACATTCTTTCTATGGTCAGAATATCAAAGTTTTTTTCCATGATTATAAAGCTCTTCAAAAGTTCACACTGTGAAACAAAATATGTTGTAAAAGTGTTGTAACGTATATAATTGACATTACTTATCATAAAATACATTTCAGTATCAAAATTATGTCATATTTCTCGTGAACTATACTTTTTTGAATGACATAAAATTTTAACATAAACGTACGTAGAATTATAATCAAAACGATGTATCGGTAATTGACCGTTACACGTACAATTCGTTCATCATAATCAAAGATCGTTCTTTCTCTAAATAAATGGTCCTCTTTTTATAAATGAATAAAAATTTTGTCGATCAAATCTTATGCTGGATAATAACCAAACTAATCGATCTCAATTCCATCACATATATGAAGGGTTCATGGAAGTGTAATGTAATTTTTCCATGCGGAATAGTTCCATTTGTGTATACATATGAGTTCTATTACGATAAATCACGTGCAATATTGAAAACTTCCATCAATCGATTGATTATTTCGAAAACCTTGAAATTTTGAATATAATACAAAATAATCAAATGTTCACTTTGAAACGCAGCTGCCACTTGCATCTTAAGATATTTTCAATATCAACATGGTGACGACGACATGTCAAATCGTCTCGCGTATTCACAAATTTTTTACAGAGAATGGGAAGTGATTTCACCGCTACATTTATATTCATGGCGCAATCCCAAATAAGCACTATGGTGAAATATTTTTTAAATTTCACATCAATTGCTATTTTGCACAAAAGTTTGGAGCAAAGTTTTCTTCGCTTTAACTATACCTATGTGCTATATGTGTGTACCTACACATTCACAGTTATACTGTGCTCGAGGGCCCTTAAGCACGCATTGCAACAGTAATTTCGACATTTACGGGTCTGGTGCGGACCTGGTACAGCTCTATTGCATGCATGTTCTGGGCTTGGTACGGTCTTGGTGCGAACACGTTCCGGGATTTATCGTCCATCGTCATTCACTGTGTGCGGGTTTAGTGCAGCTATGGTGCAATCGCGTTGCGGGTGTACGGTTCGCCAAACGGCCTTGGTGCAAACGTGGTGCGGGCGTAATCATTTTTGTGTGCAGGACTGTTGCAGATGTGGTGCAGACATATACGGTACTGTTATGGACGTGGTGCGGGTGCTTACAGTATTATTGCGCGTTCAGTACAGATGCGCCCGCAACACATCCGTAACAGTACCGTATATTTTCATTTCAGCGATTGAAAATTTTAACTCGGGTAATGATATTTGTACAATGAAAAATGTAAAATCAATCAAACCATCTTTGATATACGATTCTAAATACTCAGTTATAAATTCGTTTGAATAAACAACCCAAACTTCCACAACGGTATTGAAAAATTGAAAAATATCTTCTAATTCTTTTCCATTACTTTTTGAAAAAATAAAATTTCCAAATTGATCCAATTTCAAGGAATTTTCGTCGATTTCTGAAGCATAAAAAATGCTCTTTCATATAAAGAAATGAATATGGAAAGTGTTTCATGTACTCATTTTTCATCAGATTTTCATTGTTATTCTTTTTCAGATCTTATCACCATCATAACTTCTTCTCAATATATAATTCTTAGAGATGCCACTGTTCAAAATAGAATCACCTGATGGTTTTAAAAGAGTCATGATAAAAGCAGAATGCATTTCATAAATAATCGATCTTGCGAAAGAAAAATTCAAACTCGATGACGAAAAATTTGAGGTAATTCTGGTAAAAAAAATTTCCTTTCAAATTCCTCTACAGTACGCAAGATTCAACTGAATTTTTGTCATGATCAACTTTCATAGAGATGAGAGTACATTTTTGGAAGGCACTGCTAACGCTCAATTGCAATCTGAAGTGCTTGGTATTTTAGATGAATTTAACTCCTACGTCTGTGCTATATCTTTAATTCCAGCAGATGATGAGTTTCTACGTTATCTGAATCCATACGCCGAGGAAATCTAGGAATTATGGCGAAAGCACCTATCACGTATCAATTGTGAGAAGACATCCTTGGAATAAAAGCATGAACGATGTACTCATCCCAACATGAACACTGAGAAAAAAGTTAGCTCAATCATAGGAACATGTTTTCTTGGTCTAAGAATATATTTCCTTTCTCATCTGAAGAAAATGTGTACTTGGAGTGCGAAAATTTTCTCCATATCACCCTGTACAGTTTCAAACTGAGTAAATAATTCCTTCTTTCAAAGAAAGTTCTCTTGAATCAAGAACATATCGGATTGGACTCGGTCAATCCAATATTTTCTTGGTTTAAGATTATTTTTCTCTCCGTGAAGCTATGCACTGATTCCAAATTTGACAGCAGTAAGTGCATGAGTTCATGCCTTTATTCTAACAAGTTTCTTGGAATACACGCATCCCTGGTTTAAAAAATCCATTGATTCTAGCCAAATCTCATCGATTCTTGCCAAATTTCATTGAATCTTGTGCAATGTTCTAACCAAATCCTGTTCAACTTTTTTCACTGAGATTTAATGAAGTGACTGCATTTTTTCCAAGTCAATTCTGATTGAGTCTTTCACAATGTTCTGACCAAATTCCATGGAATTTCCTTCATCAGATTCAATGGATTCTTTGATTCAGGGACGGCACTTGTTGCAATTGATGTGTGACAAACAATCATGGGCTATCTTCTAGATTTTTTCTTCGTGTACGCAGAAACTGAGAAGTTTTTCAATTTTTTCCGTATTTTGTGATTTTTCAGAAATTGAATATTTCTATTTCCCTTATAACTGGAACTTGCCATACCATATAATGTCTAATACATTTAACAAGTGCAGAATGTCATATATTTTGAGTTTTCACAATTTTCTTATGTCATGTTTTAAATTCAGGTTTTATTACAACCAGATGGCACAGAAGTGGATGATGATGATGTTTTAATGGAATTCGCTAAAGAAAGTACGTCACTGTTGGTACTGAGAGTCGTTCATGAGGATTTGAATTCGAACAAATCTACTTCGAATACAGAAATAAATGAGAACGATATGAATGTATCAAATGCATCCATCATACAGAGTAAGCAATGTACAATTTTTTTAATTTCAATAAATTCCTTCACAATAAGAAATTCAAACTAAATTATATTCAGTGTTATAGATAGACATTATGATGTTACAGATGACGCGGTTGCATCTACTTCGAATGCAGTTCAGAATAAGCATGCTGATAAACAATATGCACTCAACTTGAATGAAGGTGTATGGAATAAATTACCAGATTCTATTCTCATCATGTGCCAAGAAGGGAAAAAATTGATGCCTAGAGATAGGCAAGCTATAACCAAAGTCATCGCAGATTTCATGTTGGATAATCTTAAGGATTCATCTAGAGGAATGGCGGGAAAAATTGCGAGAAGCATTTGTGATAAATATCCTGGAACATTCATGGATGAAATTGGAAATCAACAATGGGGTACAGGTATTGAAACCTTGAGGACGCAAATATGTAATGCAGTACAATATAAGAAGGCTAGCGAAACAGTCAACCGTAAAAGACAGTTGAGTCCCGACAGCGATGAATACCGTTGCATAGAATTTTCTCCTGCAATACAACCCAATGAAACTTCTGAAACTCAGGAAGATAAACGTGTTCGTTTGGTACAAATGTTTAGCCCTCAACCACGCACCTTCGAAAAAATCCCTAATACACGCACCCGGGTCTTTTGGACCCGGCTCATCTTATTTTGGCTGTATTTTCTTCAAATATTATCCTTTTGAGATGATTTTTTTTCCAATCGATTCGTCGTAATGTCAAGAATAGTAATCAGCATTGTGAAAGGAGATTTTCTTGGGATTTCTGTGAGTTATGTGGGAAAGAAGGAACATAAATCTGAAAAAAACAGTGAGAAAAACGATTTTTTCCAAAAAATCATATCTATCCCGCACAAAGACGTAAAGACAAAAATAACCACCGTTTTGTAATCAGAAAAAGTTCAACTTCCAGGAAAAAAATAGTTCCCAATGATAGCTAGGAAAAAACATAATTATTCACAAGAGTGAAGTTGGGGTATTTTAAAGAATCCACAATTAGTGAATTAAAGCTATTTATCGGAATATTAGAGGGAAAGAATATAGAAACCGATAAGAATAATGTTCGAAACACTTTTATCCTTCAAGACTATCCTTTGTTGATTATGAATACCCTCAGGGCATATAAGTACATATACACTCAAGAAAAAATCATTTAAACTGAATTTCGATTTGTTCTTTATCCAAAAAATATTCATTGCTATCAGGACTACAGTAGATGGAATGGAACAAAAACGATTACACTGGCGAAAATTAACCGTAAAAAATGCCATGGAGTGTGGGTGAAGTTAGAAGTGAATGTACCCTAAGAGTCAGTTTGCGCTTTTGGAATGTAACATGTTACAGTTCCTTACGCGAATGTAAATTATATTTTTCCCAGAGGATTTGTAGGAATAGAATTCAATTACTTCAATTCAATGCTTGTCCAAACTACACAACAATTCTGAAAGAACTTTAATGTACCCATTTTGAACTTTCATAGTTCCCAATGAATTCATTATGAACTCTTCCTGAACTCATGTGCAGCGTAGGTAATCAATACCACTAAATACTTGCCAGACAAAAAATAAATGTATTTGATGCAAATATATATTTTTTAGTGTAGTTGAATGGGTTATGATTCAATCCCCTCGGCGGGGGGGGGGGCCTGCACACATATGTATACTTTTATCATATCGAAACAATACATCCTTCCTCAAAAGGATACATGAACATCTTCTATGCAGTCTTGAAACATTTTCCAGTTTTCCGCCAAAAAAAGTTACACAACCACGCACATCGGGTCCAAGGGACCCAAGCTGAATTTCAAATACATGCTACTCGAAAACTAAGTGGCGGATCCCGGATTTCCAGAGAGCATTCGAAGCAGGAAGGTTCGGAGTTGCTCAAATTACAATACCAGCCCTTGGCTGTGCATTGCAACAGAATGAGAAGTAAAAGAAAAAATTGCTCGGGTCCAAAGGACCCAGGTGCGTGGTTGAGGGTTAGTGACATCAACAGAGATGCGAGAGAAATCTCGAAATTAATGGAAGAAACTTACCCACTCAACGTGCCTCAATCAATGAAAAGAATAGAAACATAGAATTGATATCCTTAGCATAGCCTTTTTTAAAAGAAACCGAATACCTGACTCAACAGGATAGGGGCCAAATCAACGAAATCAGTGTTTGAAGAGAGAGAGTGTGATGTATCTCTCTTTTCAACCAACTTTTCGTTGATTTGGTGTTTCGTTAATCTGGCCCCCATCCACTCAACACTGTAATAGATTACTTGGCAAGGACGTGGTTCAGATTTGGAAAAATTCTCTAAATAATAAGATAAAACCATTGAGGCAATATTTCAAAGTACCTAAGCATGTACCAGGTAAAGAAGAACAAGTCAACGCATTATTTTCAGAATATAAAGAGGCTTCAAAAGTTGAGAGTAGCGATGTTCCTAAAACATTGGTTGTCTTCCCGCTGTTGATTTTATATTTCGGAGGAAACGAAAACTTTCTATTTCAAGTGGTTCATGTGAGTTTGAGATATTATATGTTTTTATAGTGTGCAATACTTATTTATATGTATTAAAACATCAATGGTTTACATTGGGTCTTTGGGTTTACAGCCTGAGGTTGAAGATGAGGAAATATTGACAACCCTGGTTAAACAATCCGATTGGATCCGATAAAAAAAAATTTTATCGGAATTAATTGAGTTTCTGCATCGGAAATTTCCTATTGATACCAATGAGTTAATTTTTAATTGGATTTAATCGGTCTTTCCCCTCGTTAAAAAATTCGATTGAATCCGATAAAAAAACATTTCATCGGAATGGATTGAGTTTCTGCATCGGAAATTTCCCTTTGATACCAATGAAATGATTTTTAACTGGATCTAATCGGCATTATCCCTGGTGAAAAAATCCGATTAAATCCGATAAAAAAAACTTATCGGAATGAATTGATTCCTGCATCGCGATTTTCTTATTGAATTTTATTGGTTGTTAACCCAATCAACGAACGGTTTATATACATTATATACGCGCATTTTATATCAATTAAACAAACACATATATCATTTATTCAATCATTACGTATGACAGATTATTGCTGGAATAAATTCAAACGATCATTTATGTGTTATTAACATGGTGATCACCCGAGTTAAAAATTTTAAATCGTTGAAATGAAAATATACGGTACTGTTACGGAAGTGTTGCGGGCGCATCTGTACTGAACGCGCAATAATACTGTAAGCACCCGCACCACGCCCATAACAGTACCGTATATGCCTGCACCACATCTGCAACAGTCCTGCACACAAAAATGATTACGCCCGCACCACGTTTGCACCAAGGCCGTTTGGCGAACCGTACACCCGCAACGCGATTGCACCATAGCTGCACTAAACCCGCACACAGTGAATGACGATGGACGATAAATCCCGGAACGTGTTCGCACCAAGACCGTACCAAGCCCAGAACATGCATGCAATAGAGCTGTACCAGGTCCGCACCAGACCCGTAAATGTCGAAATTACTGTTGCAATGCGTGCTTAAGAGCCCTCGAGCACAGTATAACTGTGAATGTGTAGGTACACACATATAGCACATAGGTATAGTTAAAGCGAAGAAAACTTTGCTCCAAACTTTTGTGCAAAATAGCAATTGATGTGAAATTTAAAAAATATTTCACCATAGTGCTTATTTGGGATTGCGCCATGAATATAAATGTAGCGGTGAAATCACTTCCCATTCTCTGTAAAAAATTTGTGAATACGCGAGACGATTTGACATGTCGTCGTCACCATGTTGATATTGAAAATATCTTAAGATGCAAGTGGCAGCTGCGTTTCAAAGTGAACATTTGATTATTTTGTATTATATTCAAAATTTCAAGGTTTTCGAAATAATCAATCGATTGATGGAAGTTTTCAATATTGCACGTGATTTATCGTAATAGAACTCATATGTATACACAAATGGAACTATTCCGCATGGAAAAATTACATTACACTTCCCATGAACCCTTCATATATGTGATGGAATTGAGATCGATTAGTTTGGTTATTATCCAGCATAAGATTTGATCGACAAAATTTTTATTCATTTATAAAAAAAGAGGACCATTTATTTAGAGAAAGAACGATCTTTGATTATGATGAACGAATTGTACGTGTAACGGTCAATTACCGATACATCGTTTTGATTATAATTCTACGTACGTTTATGTTAAAATTTTATGTCATTCAAAAAAGTATAGTTCACGAGAAATATGACATAATTTTGATACTGAAATGTATTTTATGATAAGTAATGTCAATTATATACGTTACAACACTTTTACAACATATTTTGTTTCACAGTGTGAACTTTTGAAGAGCTTTATAATCATGGAAAAAAACTTTGATATTCTGACCATAGAAAGAATGTTTAGGTTTCTCCAAAACGCAACCTCCAACTTTATTTCACGATATTTCCAAATTTAACATGGCGGTGACGAAATGTCAAATCGTCTGACGTATGTACGAATTTTTCTTTATATATATGAATCGAGAATGATTCCACCAAGGGCGTATCCAGAATTTTTTTTTGCAAGGGGCCTATGTTAAGGATGTATATCTATATATACGAAATATATAGATATATAACAAACGAAAGAATGCTGGATTTGGGGGGGGGGGGGTCGGACCCCTTGGACCCCTCCCCTGGATACGCCCTTGGATTCCACCGCTGGATTCATATTCGAGGCGTACTTCCAGGCACTATGGTGTAATATTTCTCAAATTTCATCTCAATTGCTATTTTGCGCCAAACGTTTGTGCGGAATAGTAATTGATACGAAAAAATATTATACCACTGTGCTTACCTGGGATTGCCCAGTGTTTACCTGCACTGAGAAGAATTCATCATTAAAAATTACTGGTTTTTGTCAGTAGACGAGGGATATACTTGACAAATTGATGGGGAATATCAGTAATTTTTTATAGCATTATTTTAATCGAAAAAAAAATTTTATCCTCACCGGCATCGAACACCATTGTTCGTGATCACAAACATGGCTTATTTCCCCGAAGCCACGCAACAATCTTGGAAATGGGATGGTTTTCAATTCATATCAGTGTCATCAATTAAGAATTTTCGTTCACAACTTGTATGATAAAAGATTACTGTTTTTCAACATGAATTCTCATCTCTCTCTGGTTTTAATTTTCAAACTTCGGAGCATGAAAGATTACTGTTTTTTCTCATCAATTTGTGATCTCAAGCCAGGTATATAAAATCGTTATGTCAAGTATATCCCTCGACTAATGGGAAAACCAGTATTTTTTGATAATGAATATCTCTCAGTGTGGGCTTTACCTCTATTTCCTGTGAAAAATTCGTAAATACGTGAGACGATTTGATAGTTCACCGTCGCCGTGTTGCTTTTGAGAATATCGCAAAATGCAGTTAAAAGCGACGTTTTGGAGTGAGTATTTTTTTTATTACCATGTTCAGAGGAACAAAAAAAATTTTTTTCAATCGTGAATTTTCTACAATTTCACCCCATAATGTGCTGTGAAAGTGATAATGTATATCGTTGATTTTATTCCGCATAAACAAATATTCCAGTGTAAAAATTGCGTTGCATTTCCCGTGGACTATGCATGTGTGTATGAAATCAATATTTTACATAACCGTATGTAGAATAATGTGGAGAAAACGATGTATCGGTAATTGACCGTTACACGTACAATTCGTTCATCATAATCAAAGATCGTTCTTCCTCTAAATAAATGGTCCTCTTTTTTTATAAATGAATAAAAATTTTGTCGATCAAATTTTATGCGGGATGATAACCAAACTAATCGATCTCAATTCAATCACATTTATGAAGGGTTCATGGGAAGTCTAATGTAATTTTTCCATGAGGAATAGTTTCATTCGGATATACATATAAGTTCTATTACGATAAATCACGTGCAATATTGAAAAATTCCATCAATCGATCGATTATTTCGAAAACCTTGAAATTTTGAATATAATAAAAAATAATCAAATGGTTACTTTGAAACGCAGCTGCCAGTTGCATCTTAAGATATTTTCGAAATCAACATGGCGACGACGAAAAACAAATCATCTCGCGTATTCACGAATTTTTTATAGGGAATGGAGAGTGATTTTACTGCTAGATTTATGTTCACGGCGCAATCCCGGGTAAGCACTATGGTAAAATTTTTTTAATTTCACATCAATTTCTATTTCACACAAACGTTTGGCGCAAAGTTTTTCTCGCTTAGACTATACCTATATTCTGTATTCGTGTACCTACATATTTATAGTTCTACCACGTCCGAAAGCCCTTAAGGGGATACTCAGCAAGATGTACATGAATAGAAGTCGGTATAAATATCCTTACCTTCCACAGGAACTCATTTTTTATAAAATAGTTTGACACAATTTGATGTACACACACACTGCCAAGTTGTATTTCACTTCAATACACTACACGGAGAAATGTATTTGGAAAAATTACCATTTTATTCGTAAACTAGAACTATTCGGAAAAATCAGACAATAATTTATAGCATAACTCCTAATCATTGCCAGCTGTGATGGTAAAAATCGAGATTAATTTGGATTCTTACCATCACAGCTGGCAATGATTAGGAGTTATGCTATAAATTATTGTCTGATTTTTCCGAATAGTTCTAGTTTACGAATAAAATGGTAATCTTTCCAAATAAATTTCTCTCCGTGTATAACACCATGCAATGACTGGGTCCTCACGTTCAAAGTTTGTCGGAATGTTTCATACCAAATTACAACTCCTACTCTTTGCGTAATAGATGTAAGAGAAAAACCAATATAAATTTTGGGAAAAATAATTTATGTCATACACACGGCGTGGTTTGGGTTCCTTTGAATATGCACGCGTTCGAAAGCAGTAACACACCGAATTTTTGTATGAGGAAGATTTCTCTCACAACTTTTACGTTTGAGCCTTAGAAAGTTTTTATTTCGCTTTATTCTTATTCTGAAATTTCACTAATTGCAAAATTATTAGAGATTCAGAAAAATTGTACTGATTTAATGGAGATGAGAAAAAAGCCTCTTGCGATATGCTTGCACCACGTCTATATAGTGTCAGAACAGGAAAAACGTACATACCTGTTGCGGGCGTGGTGCGGACATATATATGCGTACAGGTCTGGTGCGGGTATGTTATGGGCGCTTTGATTTTGAACCAAGAATCTCACGAATTTTTGGATCTGTTGCGGGAGTGTTACGGGCGTGAATATAAGTGCGGGACTAGTGCAGACGTGTTGCAGGAGTTTTCATTTTTACTCGGGTATCTGTTGAAACAAATAAGTTTCCTATTCCTGTGGTTGTTGAGATATCCAACTCGTTTACCTCAGCTATAAATTCGTTCCTATGAACGATTCAAACTTTCATGACATGCTTTAACGAAAATTTATCATAAGCGTTAGATTTATGAACGAACGTACATGAAATCCAGCGATGAAAAAATACGGGAAAGTATATGACAGAATCAGATGGGACAAGAAGCAAATCCGTGACGAGGTTAAATACAAAGCATATTTCCTAGGTTATATATAGGCATAGGCTTAAAGTCCATCACAGCATCTAACGAGTGGCACTCGTACGTCAGAATGGGTCCAAGTTTATAAGCTCGAGGATGTGGTATGAATTCATTCTTCAGAATTTCAAATACAGCATAAACATTTGCGTCATTGTCCCGAAGCAATAAACATATCTTTCTTAGAACGATATCAAATTGATATCCAGTCTGGTGTATAACTAAAACAGATCCTTTTTTGTATGCAGTGCCTCTTAAATTTACTCGACCGCATTCTTGAATACCCTCAGGTAAGTTAGCATTGTTCACAGCTGCTTGAATATTTTCATGATACAAGTGAATTTGTAAATCTTGAAGATCATGAACTTCAACTCCAGGTCTTATGTCTGACCCCAATCGTATCAAACTTTGGAACAATTCATGCTTCTCAGCCAGTGATTTTAAGACGTTAATAAAATTATGGAGATTTCTAATAGCCATTTTAAAGAATCTATGCTTGCTTTCAAAACGCATAGTCCAGACTTTGATCAAAGGACCAAATTCGGATATCAGCTGAGCATAATGACTGATCCCAGATAGCACTGAGACGTTCTTCGAACGTTTAGAAAACGTACTTTGTCACAAGAAGAACGTTCAAAAAATGTTCCAGGACGTTTTAAAAATGTCGCATAGACATTCCAGGGATGTACAAATGTCCGGTATAGTCTTATTTAGGTTTCCATGGAACGTTTATGAAACATGTTAAATGAGAATTTGTTGAAGATCGAACTTGTGCCAAATCTTTTGATATTCTTCATTTCGAGGAGATACAAATGAACTGCGGTGAAGCCTGTATCGATAGATTTGATAAATTACATTTGCATCTCTTTAATACATTACAGATAGTGAAATTTTGTTTCGCGTCAATTTTGAGGTTATGTGAATCTTAATATATTGACTTAATTCTTGATAACTTACATTCTGCCGATACTTTCGAACTTCTGGAAAGGAATCTTTCCAAGTATTCAATACAAAATATATTTTTATAGTTGTTTGGTACTTTTTTCCCCAGTAAAACTATAAATATACATTTGTATAGGTGAGAGATAAAATACTCTCGAAAACGTTCTGAAAACATACCATAGCATGTGTAAACAATGTCCCCAAAACGTGCTCCCCAACACATGGAATGAATGTTCCTAAGACGTTTGAAAAATGTACTTTTGGAAACCAACATCTGTGGGACTTTGGACACGTTTTTAAAACGTTTTGAGAACTTTCGGTACTGTTTGGGATGTAATGATGCTTAGGGCGGAGTTTATTGTTTGGAAATAATTTTTGCCTCAGAGAAGTATAATCTTCAATGACACTATGTAAATAAGGTAAGTACGATTCATGAATCGCTGGAGAGCAAACTATTTCCACTATTTCAGTGAGTAGAAGAATACAATTCCATACTTCATCATGAATATCATGAATTTGATCGTTGATGAGAAATGGAAAGAGTCTCAAAAATGTCCAAATTTGGCATGCTCCGCCAACAATTCTTGTTCCAGCAGTAGGGATTTCACATGGCTGATCGATTTTATCTTCTATTGCATAAGAAAATTCATCAATGCGTTTATTCAATTGTTGAAGCGTGAACCACTTTTTCTCAATCAAGTAATCAATATACAGTTTGAGGTCAAATGCTACAACGCCTTCGAAAAGGTCATGTCCTAGACAAGGAGGGAGTCCAGGTCCACAAACGTGGAAGTAATGGAGTTGATTGGAAATAGAATTAAATTTGATTCCTTGAAAATGATCGTTGTTTTCAATTTGGCTTATACTGGCATTGTATGATTCAACACTTCGTGATGGATACGTTTCGAACGCACCATCCTCAGATTGAAATTGTTCTCTTTCAATCAAGCAGTATCTACAAAAATATTTTGAGACACTGAAGTTTTCTGAAAATCCACCCAAGCTATGACTTCCAAGGTTATCGCCGCTAATGAACACAACTGTACCTCAGTGATGCCAGCAGTACAAGAAATGAACCGGATTGGGAGTGCATTAGTGTGCGTGCTGTACGATGGCTCCATGGAGGGGGTACATTTCTTGTACCGCTGGCATCACTGCTGTACCTTTGACATTTTGTCCCGAAATTTCTATTCCTTCTTGTTCAATTCTTTTCAGGTCTTCAACTACTTTACCATATACTGTTTCATGAATGAATTCAGATTCTTTGCATAAAGCTACGAGCTTAGTAGCATTTACATGAGAATGTAGATGATCAGGTAAATTTCCAAGCGTCATATAAATTGCTAATAATTGATGTTTTTTTTTAGCTGCTTCTAGAGGATTGACAATTTCGATGGCATCTTGATGAATAATCATCTTTAACGTATTCGGATTATTACGGAAAAAAGAATTATTTTTATACATCATTCCATCAGTGAAATCTCTTAAGACTCCATTCTTATGAAATTCTTCACAAGTTTGCAAATCAGTATGTACCGATTTATCACGGAAAAAACTCTTCACTGTATCTATAATAGGTACATAGGCAAAATAACTTTTTTTCTGCATTAATTGTTATAGAGACAGGATCAATATAATTAAAATGTTCTTTATAAAATTTTTTCCGTTTGAAACTTGTTTTCAGCGTTTCGTTAGTTTCGATAACAGGGTCAAGGTCGAAAACTTCCTTCAAAATATCATTCACTTTATCTGGTGCAATATTTTCATTTGAGCGTCGTTCACTGAGTTTCTTCTTGATGATAGATTGACCATCTTCGTGTATTTTAAATCCTTCACGCACAATGTATTGAATAGTTGAATTTGAAATCAAATATTGACTCTCAAGTTTTAAATAAAATTGTGCCACATTTTCCAGGAACAAATTTGGTAATTCATCTTCAGTTTGTAAAAATTCACTGCCTTGTATTCCAATTTCTATGACATTTTCATTAGTGGGTGCACCAAGCACATGTGGTTCATCATATTCTATTGATTGGGGATTCTCCAAGACAGGGTACTGTTCAATACAATTGTCAGATTCTTCTAGATTAACGTTCTGATTCTTTTAGCAAGCACGTCTGTGTGTTTTCGATAGATAACTCGTAAAAGAAGACACAATTGTATACTTTTTATTACACCTCTCATATGGGCATGTAATTTGTTCTTTCCTAGTGCTATGTTGTTTCAAGTGTGTTATGAGTTGTGAGTGACGATCAAATTCTTTTCCGCAAATCGGAATATTGCACACAAATTTTCCTTTCCCTTCAACAGTAGAAACTGCACTAGGATTGCTTTGCTTTTTAGACGATAATCTATGGGTTCGAAGCAAATGTTTTGCCAGATACGATTCGACTTTGAAGAATTTATTACATTTTTCGTAACCACAATGATAATAAACTGTAATATTGCGGTGAAATTTATGATGTTCCAGATGTAATTTGAATGAAGTTGTGTGAAATCGGCAAAACCGACAGTAAAACATCGCAATCTGTAAGCAGTTATATATATGATAGTTTTACTATAGCAGCACAAAGAAACTTTATATTCATCACACTGAAACGGTAACGAAGGATTTATGGAAACAGTGGAGAAGATGGTGCATTAAAACATATTTGAATATTTTTCTTGAAATTCTGGAGCTCAAGACGGGTTATTCCAGGTCCGGTTTACAATGAATTCCTGAATACTTTTGAAATAATTGTTTTCTAATTCTTCATTGAAAAACGTAAAATACGTATCATTTGTTTTTTTTTTGTTCTCTCAATTTTGATCCCCGGTTAACACATTACTGTACAATTTTTCGATCCTAACAAATTCAGTTTTTTGAAATGCTTCGAGAGCTTTGGACATAAAACATTATTTCCAAGGCATACACATTTGAGGAAAAAGGTTTTTTTTCAATTTGGGTTTTGTCATAATTCAACAATGAAAGTGAAAGGGGTATATTATTGAAATTTAGACATTTTTCTAAATTTCACAAACATGATTAGTGGAGCATGACGATATTTATAATAATCAAAATATTATTTTATTATTCATAATAAAAATTGTATTCTAAAGCATTCAAGAGATATGAACAAAATGAGACAAAAATATAACTCAATGATTTGAAATCACACAGTGATCAATCAATGAAAACTTAGGTATCTGGCCAGCATTACAGGTCCTGAATGATTGAGCACCCAAAGATCTCACACGATTCTTTTTGTGACTTTATCTCTTGAATGCCGTGGCAGGGTTGCGATAAAATCATCAATTTGAAATTCCCTGATTTCCCCTGACTGAAAAACCCACTTTCCCTGACCTTTTTAGAGACCAACTACGAAAAATGATTACTGGCATTTCAATGGGCCATTGCTGGTGCTGCGATGCCAGTTCAGCTTTGAGCCGATCAATTAACAATAATCGTACACGAAAAGAGATTGCAAGATATTCAATCATGGAACTTCACGTGACTTTTAATCTCGCGATCAGGTGATTCTGCACCTCAAACTGCGTGAAAAAATTGCGTGAATCTCATTATATTATGAAGTTGGGATTTAAAATCGAGCAGTTTGGTGATCTAAAATCATGCACAGGGTTGGAAGTAATTCAATTAAAACTAAATTGAATTGACATCCAATTAACAATTGAAATTCAATTCTTAATTGAAATTTTTCTGAATTAAAAATTAAATTTCATTCTTAATTGAAATTGTTTTCCAATTAGCAATTAAATGTAATTCTTAATTGAAGTAATTCAATTAATTCACAATCAAGCAATGATTGATTGATTGTTCTGGTGTTTTCTTCTTCTTTCTCAATCAACGAATACAGACAAATAAGAAAACATAAGAAAAATCAATCAATCATTGCTTGCTACTGAATCAATTAGATGTATTCTTTAATTAGAAATGACTTCAATTAGGAATTAAATTCAATTATTAATTGGGAAAAAATTTAAATTGAGAATTCAATTCAATTTCTAATTCAAGAAAATTTCAATTAAGAATCAAATTTCAATTCTTAATTGGGTTCTTTTTCAATTAACCAATTTACAACCCTGAACATGTAGTTGAAGACAAAAAATCACTAATCGGTTGATTTTATTTCACCTCAGTTACGAGATAAGATATCGCTTAAAGTTCCTTGATTTAATATCTTGGAATTTCTCTCCGTGTAGTGATCTTATTGATTCTTATCAACTGAATTGATGAATATTTTCACGAATGGAAGTTTTGGATGGACTTATATTTTCCTCTTTATGAAAACGAGATTATCATCTACCATCACGTGCATGTACCCTGAAACATCGACCAAAATCTATCAACCAAGAGCTCTAACTTTTTATTAAAATTTATTACAATATTTTTCGCTATATAAATCAAGTGAGGAGTTCCCAACTGTTCATTTTGTCTGTTTGAATATCCTTTAGGAACTCTCCATGTAAATTTGTAAAAGTTGGCTGATAGATTTCAGCCTAGGGGACGAACGGGCGAGAAGGATATGTTAATTCCAAGATTAAATAACAAATATATATCTCAATCATATTTATTCAAAACTGTGCTGATTAATTCTTTGGACAATTATACTTCATAATTGAAATCAAATAATAATAAAAATAAAAACCTTCTTCTAGAAAAAAATAACAATTAAACAAAAAGTCTACTTTATCCGTTTTGCCCGACCAGGGCGGGCAAAACGGATACTGTTTGTAACACGCATTTCAATCAGAGCAATCGTCGCAAAAATATGTACCGTGTCCAGAATATGAAGAACAAGCTTCATGTGTCCATTCTTGACACCTCCCACATTGAATCCAATCTTCTACTGCCGGGTCAACATACTTTTCTGTGCATATAGTACACAGATAAGACGTGACATAATTTTTTGCGATTTTTTTTGTTCGTCGTTGTTCCTTCTTATCAGAAGGACCAGGAATGTCCATTGGAACTTTTCGTTTCGCAGCTTGAGCATCTTGTTTTTGTTTTTTGCTAAACAGAAAGTATCCGTTTTGCGCGGTTCCGTTTTGCCCGCCAGGTAGTATTTTAACATAACCTGGAGTTATTAAAAATTACCAAGATGGAAAAAAAAATAACTTGATTGTTTCATGTCTATTGATTACGCATTGTGCTCAAAAAAATTGAAATCCACATATTCCTTAACAATATTGAAATAATCACAGTGTACTAACGGTAGAAAATTCTAATTTTTCTCCCAAATTGTAATATTTACAAAAGAAAACATCACGCAAGTGCACTATACCGGCGTCTCAACGATCACGGTAAGGGGAGTTATATAATGAATCGAGAAATGGCAGTTTAGTAGGTTTCTACCGACTGAGCATCTTTAGAAAACCATTATCCGTTTTACCCACCCTCTCCATCTTGCCCGTCCGTCCCCTATGTCTGCGGGGTCATCACATGTACACAAGATTTTTAAAGAGACCGAGTAACGTCGAGGAACTTACATGAATGTTTTCAAATTTATCCTCATAGTTGGATATATTTGTTCTATGTGCTGGATGCAAATAAGCTTCCTATACAATTTAAATGTTTCGAAACAACTTATGAAAACTAAGGGTTATAAAGGTCATAATAATAGTCGAAACAACAAACACAGTAGAAGGAAGCATGGTATGGAGGGATTTATACAAGACATGTCAGAAACACCTGATAGAATCAAGTTAGCAGGTACACGTGGTTTAAAATCCTAATATTCAAATATGCTCATGAAGTTTGAATCGTTTATAAAAATGAAATGGAAATTCAAATTCACAGAATCTGATTAATTATTGGTGTTTATCTTCTCGAATTAACTCCTCACAACTCAAAACATTGTTCAAAGAATGGTCTGCAAGAATTTGGATCAACAACGGTAACATCTGAGTATTTCGTTGTTCAATTTATCAATTCGTTTCAATAAACGATTCAAATTTCAGCCACATCGTTCAAATCATAATAATATACAGATTGGTTGGAAAGTTCCTGCGCTCACCAAGAGATAGCACTGCTAGCTCAAACATTTTTTTTTCTCAAGTTGGTATATCTGTCCTGAGAACACATGCAAAGTTACAAGTCATTCTGGCAATTCATTCTTTGTTTACAAGCCATTTGAAGTTGACGTGTCATTGATTTTTCTTAATGTGGAAAAAATTGAATATCGTGCAGTCATTAGATTCTTTGTTTTGAAGGGTTTAAAAGCAAAGGAAATTTATGAACAATTGTTAGAAGTGTATAAGAAGTCCTCACCTTCAAAACGCACCGTTGAATTTTGGGCTGGTGAATTTAAACGTGGTCGTACTAGCCTTGAAGACGATCCACGCGAAGGATGACCACAAACTGCAACCACAGCAGGAATCATTGAGCATGTACATAATATGGTTAGTGAAGATCCAAGTTTGACTAGGCGTGAAATTGCTAATGCCATAGGCATCTCAGACGAACGAGTACTCCATATTTTACATGAAGAATTACGTATGAAAAAACTGTTTGGAAAGTTAGTGCCGCACACGTTAACAATTCAACAAAAACTGGATCGAAAACAAAGTTCTCAGCGTAATTTGGAGCGTTTTAAGCAGAATAAAACCGACTTCTTGCGTCGTTTTATAACTATGGATGAGACCAGTGATGCCAGAAATTTTGAGATTCATGACCTACATCCAATGAAATACTTCTGTTGATCAGAATGACCGATATATTGCGGTCTCGGCGCTTTTGTTCCTTTGTTTCTGGCAACACAGGATGAGACTTGGATCTACCACCATGATCCTAAATTGGAACAAGAACGTTTACAGTGGACTGAAGCTGGTTGTTCAGCTCCAAAGCAAGTGAAGTCACAACGATCAGCAAAGAAGGTTACGGCATCAGTTTTTTGGGATGCAATAGGAATTTTGTGCATTGATTATCTTCAGAAAGGTAAAACAATCAACTCCGAATATTACTGCAGCTTTTTGGATCAGCTGGATGGAAAAATTCGTGAGAAAAGACCTGGTTTAAAGAAGAAAAAAATCATTTCTCATCAAGATAATGGACGTGCTCACAAAAGTGTTGTGACGATGGCTAAATTCAAAGAACTCAAGTACGAATTGCTTGAACATCCACCGTATTCGCCAGATTTGGCTCCTAGTGACTACTATCTCTTCAGAAACCTCAAACAATTCCTTCGTGGAAAGCATTTTTCGTCGAATGGAGAGGCCATAGCAGCCGTAGACGGTTATTTTGCAGAGCTCCCGGAAAACCATCATAAGGATGGAATAAAATTATTGGAAGATCAATGGAACAAGTGTATTGAGCTTCTAGGAGATTATATTGAATGAAAAAATATATTTCGTAACAAAAACAGTATTCTTTCATTTCGAGCGCAGAAACTTCTCAACCAACCTGTACCATAACACGAATGAAACTATTGCACTTACATAGATTTGAAATGTACTAGGAAGCATCCCATCATATGAAGTTTCATTTCTTTGTGTGGATCAGGAACATTGAAAGATTTTAGCCATAACTGCTCTCGATTCTTCATCATTTTTGCGGACAGCGATAGCAAAGTAGATGCTTTGGAACCATTTTTGACTTACGCATAGATATACATTTAGTGTACTCAATATCCATAGTGATTCACGCAGAGAAAAGTGACCTAAAAAATTACTACACTGTACAGTAAAGTGGGGACAAAATCATATTATGAATCAATGTATTATGTTTTGTTATTACAATTACTATACTTTCTATCAATTGATAGCAGAATTCTGTTACTCTTTACTAGAAGGTACAATACTTTTGATAACAAAACATAATACCTTACAATATGATTCTATCCCTACTGTACTTTAAAGTGTCATAAGTTTTCAGGTAACTTGTCCCTCCGTGTACTTGATACTTTAAGAGTGCGAATCTTGAATTGATGTTCTAAATCTTTTGGTAGCAATGTATCATAAATTTCTAAAAAAATTCTCCAAATGAAGCATCGAACGATGTGAGACAATGTACATGCTACTCTGCGTACCACATATATTTCATACGGGTCCTCAAAAACCTTGACAATTTGTAGAAAATCATGTTACGCAACACAATTGAGCGGCCGGATGCAACAACCGGTCGCGCGCTTGAAAAGACGTGAAACTATTGTCCAAGCTGTAACATTCAACGTCAGAATGAAAAATCCGAATTTTGAAAAACAAAAAATACCAGACGATGGGTCTTGGAAAATCAACCTTAGTCTTCGTTTACGATTTTTTTCTGTGATCAATAATTCCTCAGTAAAAAAATTAAAACTGCGAATATTTTTGGTCTGAAAATCAATGTTTTTCAATGTTAAACCTGCTCTAACTTTTGTATTTTCCAACATTTCGAAATGAATCTTATCAATTCTTGTCTGTGAAACTGGGTGGAAGACGATGATTTTTTCAACAGACCAATGTGAGCTGTGACGTGTGCTGATCAGTCAAAATATTCCCCAGGGAGCATGAATTCGATAATTCAATTTTTAAGACCATGTTCAGCGGCATCGTACGGGTGACCACCAAAGTATTTTTCATTTGTTCACTAACGAAATGTGAGATACTTTGATGGTCACGCGTATGGCAGCGTTGAACATAGTCTTGAAAATTCCAATGTCTGTTTGATGCTCCTTGGAAAATATTTTGACTGATCAGCTAACATCACAGCTTAGATTCGTCTGTTAACAAAAGAAAGCCGAAAAACAATACGTATGTATATTGTATGGTTTTTTCGTACATAAATAACCTCTTGCTTTTAATCCTGAAAATTGTCCGTTACGGAAGCCTGGACCACGACAAGAAAAAGAACTAGAAGTGAGAGTAATTGGAAACGAGATGAACAAAAAATTGCGAGAAACAAGGTAAGTTATATTAATGTGAAACCAAGATTTCTTTCAGGATTGATATTTTCAGAACATAGATATTCCTTTCCTAGAAATCCTTGCAATAGAAACTTGTTTATAATCATAGGGGAATGAGTATGTATCCCGTTTCAACAAAATTGTCGCTGCAAAAGCATTCGAAAGCGTCACATCCTGCTGCAGTCAAGAATGTTATAAAAAATTGAGACCTCGCAACAAAGAGACTTGTTTCACGTATTCTAGGAATCAACTGGCGAATATACATCCCACAATTGTTCACTGCGTGGAATGATGTTGATGAGAACTGAAAAATAACAAAATTATCTGTTGGGAATATTTTTTTCATCATCAAACAACTCTTCTGTCAGTGTGTTGGGGCTTTTTATGTTCTTTGTTGAAGATTCATAAATCTAGACTTGCCACAATCCAAAACAAAATGAAAAATAATGAGTCTCTGGGAGATAACCGAGGTAAAGGAAGCAAGGAGAGTTCAATTCGATTGACTATTGACGTTAGAAAAATGATTCTAGAGCATTGTTCATCTATACCACACTCTGAGTCCCATTATAAGCGTGAAGATTCCTCATTGCAGTATTTTGATGAGCCTGATTCGACATTAACTAAATTGCACAGTTTGTTTCTGGAATATTATGCCAGTGAAATCGACGATTCCAACGCTCCCTGAAGTGAGCCAACGTACATGAAATATTTTAATTACAATTTGAATTCCACATTCTCGAAGCCACGTACTGATGTCTGTAACTTTTGTTTCGAACATGAAAATGATGCTAATAATGAAGATTTATTAAAACATAAAGAACTCGTAGGTAAACACCAAGTATTGGAAGAATCTATGCTCAAAGAGAAACAGGTTTTATGTCTGGAAGTTGATTTTGGCCAGAATTCACCTGTTCCGAAAATTCCGGTCTCAGATCAATTTTATCGGAGACTGATATGGTTGAACGTTTTGAATGTGAATACTTTTGGACATAAGAAATATAGTTACATGTATTTTTTCATTGAAGGCAAGTACAAGAAAGGCGCGAATACAGTATGCAATCTAGTTTATGATACAATTTGCCGCGAACTAGAAATCGTTTGCCGTTGTTCATTGATGGGACATTTTATCCTTGATGAAACATCACAAAAATAATGAATAGATCTCGTGTGAATGATATTTTACTCAATGTTCCCTCATGAGGAAATTGGAGTACTCGACATTGACATAAAACATCATATTAAAAAAAAAAGAATTCCATTTTTTGGATGTAATTTTAACTGTTTACATGAATGAATAATGTTAGTATTGTAAACATGCTTGATACATAATTTATTCTTCAAGTGGAACAAGGGAACTTGTTTGTCTACCCAATTTTCCTCAAATACGAAACGTTTCTTCATCATATAGTCTCAAACAAGTTGTTTTTAATAAAAAATCTATCATGAATCTTGCAAAAATAATTCGATATTTAGATTCTCTGATACAGAAAACATAAAAGTACTTTGAGAAATTGAGTGGACTTTTGTTTCGTGCAGCCTCGTACGTTTAACCAGGGAACTACGTAGGAATAATGGAGAATATTAGTTGCGCGCTCATAGATAAATGGCTGTATTTTCCAAACCAATAGGTTAATCGATCTGAAATTTCCCAGAGAGTTAGCTCATACACTAGCGAACAATTTTGTCGCTGGGAGTTTTTTGTAGCTCATACTTCCCTCGACGCTTTCTTGATACAAAGCTTGAAAAACATGATTTTCACTTTGGATTAGAAAATTAATGATTTACAATAATTCTTTACAAAGTTTTCCAACATCATCGTCTTCCACCCAGTTTCACAGACAAGAATTGATAAGATTCATTCCGAAATGTTGAAAAATACAAAAGTTAGAGCAGGTTCAACATTGAAAAACTTTGATTTTCAGACCAAAAATGTTTGCAGTTTTAATTTCTTTACTAAGGAATTATTGATCACAGAAAAAAATCGTAAATGAAGACTAAGGTTGATTCTCCGAAACCCATCGTCTGGTATTTTTTGTTTTTCAAAATTCGGATTTTTCATTCTGACGTTGAATGTTACAGCTTGGACAATACTTCTACCTCTTCCCGAGCGCGCGACCGGTTGTTGGATCCGGCCGCTCAATTATTCTGTATTATTGTTGACTGGTCCCCCAACACCTATCTAAAAATCTAAACTGCACCCTAAATCACTCCGAAGTAAATTTAAAAAGTTCATATGAAGTTCATTTCAAACTGTCGTAATAGAAATTCATTGAAAACATGATACATTACATGGGATTGAAATGAAAGTTGGACACGACATGTCTCAAATATTTTTGGATTTGGAGTTTGAAAGTCTATCGAAACAGATTATGCCTTAGGTTGTGGAAACGAATTTGAATTGTTTTGATTATGACTTACCGTTGTTAATAAGGTCACTCAACTTTAACTAGACTCCTTCTCATGGGTGAATTCGAATGATTGAATCATTTAAAAATTTGCGGAATCCTTTTTTGCCAGTATAAACTCAATCCTTGTTTATTGTTATCTGCAAAAATGAAAAATCTCTAGCAATCAACGATGAAGTCATGTACACTCACATACATTAAACGAATATCGATGATACTTGTCATTCAAATTATCAGAATACATAATTATGGGGTATTAAACTATCTCAATAATATACCAGGTGTGTAAGTATGGAACCGGAATTTGCCCATAGGTGGCGCTAGATGTCGATGCAGTTACCGACACATTACGTCAGCGGTGTCTTGTTATTGTATTGATATCCGACAAAGATCTCTAACTCACTATCACACGAGTTTCATTCAGTCGCATTAGTTCATTAGAGATAAACATGTCAAGTTTTGTGCCAACAAATTACGATTTGCAGACAGCACTACTTTTCTGTTCTCATCTGAAGAAAACCGCAGTCGAATCGCATCGAATGCTTGTGGAGGCATTTGGTGAGCATGCTCTCGGTGAAGCACAGTGTTTCGAGTGGTTCAAACAGTTCAAAAGTGGCGATTTTGACGTCAGGAACGAAGAGCGTGGAAGACCACCGAAAAAGTTTGGAGACGCTGACCTGCTAGCCTTGTTGGACGAACACGACGCTGAAACACAACAACAACTGGTGGATCAGTTGAAGGTGAACCAAGAAGCCATCCCCCTTCGGTTGGGAGCCATGGGAAAGATACAAAAGGTGGGGAAATGTGTTCCACATGAACTCAACGAAAGACAGCAGGAAAACCGCAAAACATCATGCAAAATGCTGCTCGCCAGGTTCCAAAGAAAGTCATTTGTCCATCGAATTGTGACTGGCGATGAAAAGTGGATATATTTCGAGAATCCTGAGCGCAAAAAGTAATGGGTTACTCCGGGTGAACCATCAACATCAACGGCAAGACCAAACCGCTACGGACGAAACACAATGCTGTGTGTTTGGTGGGATCAGGAGGGCGTAATCTACAAAGCGGGTGAAACCTGGGGAAACTGTCAATACTCAATGCTACCGACAACAAATGATCGATTTGGATCGAGTTTCGCGTGGAAAACGATCAGAATACCAACAAAGACAACACAAGGTGATTTTGCTGCATGACAATGCACCAGCACACAAAGCAAAACAGGTGCAGGAAACGATGGAGTCGTTCCGTTGGGAGATCCTTCAGCACGCGCCTCACTCACCAGACCTTGCCCGATTACTACTCGTTTGCATCGATGGGACACGCACTTGCTGAGCAGCGCTTTGCTTCTTACGAAGATGTACGAAAATGGCTCGATGACTGGTTTGCCTCGAAAGAGCAACAGTTCTTTTGGGGCGGAATCCACAAACTGCTAGAAAGATGGAAAAAATGTATAGATAGCGACGGACAATACTTTGAATAAGTTACTTTGTATCATGTCATTACAATAAACGTGTTTTTTCTGTACAAAAATTCCGGTTCCATACTTACACACCTGGTAAATCATGATATTCACTGTGAAAAGCAGTGAAAAGATTCGAACTGAAACGTAAACACACAATTTGAACATCGCAATAAAATTGTTAATCAAACTAAATGACCTCACTTTTCCATAACTATCAGCTTTTATCACGTCTTCTATGGAACTAATAATGAAACTAATAATCACTAATAAATCAACCCTTCATATTCATATAAGATAACTACGGTAAGTCCACAATCCTTGCGGTTCATATAATTTTCATTCCTATAAATAAAATTAACATTATGTTATCATGAATTCAATTTGTTCAACTATTGGCTTGTCACCGTGAACATTCTCGAGGTTAGTTTTTATGAAAAATATTGAGAAGAGGAAGGAAACATTGATTTACCTAATTAATGCATCACGATTCTTCCCTCATCAATCTGGCGATCCAATTATGTAGATGTGTTTAATAAATTTTTTGCATAATTCACGTACTGATGTACACCACGTGTGATATGATGGAGACGGGAAGATACAACAGAGATACCACGGAGTAAGAAGTGCTCCAAATTGGCAATATGCACTTATACACATAAGGAACAAACGGAAACCGAATGATTCATGTTCCAAATAAAGAATACGTAAACCATATTTTCAAGATATATAATAGACGTATTTGAGAAGAATTTTCAAGATATCTTTTAAATTATACTCCTTAAATGAAGAAGAACGAATTCTAACAAGGGGTGGGTTCCAAACGGGGGTCCCCGATTTTTATGAAAACTTTGCAGGTTTATCTGTCGTTCTTCAAGTACGGCTATAATTTCGTTGTACATGAGCGAGCCTCGACAGCTGAGGGGTCGAGGCGAGTGGCTGCAACGCTGCGGACCCGACTTCGCGATCTGGAGGGTATAAGTTTTTTTTCCATTAAATGTAAATATGAATCAAAATCAGCCCAATTCATGTGAATTAGAGAAAAATCTAATGTACTTTTTCATTTATCACTTTGAAATCACTTTGTTTCCATTAATCGCATGTTGATGGTATTATATGTGATTCATCCATTTGTTGAAAATCTCGAATTGGAATATTTTATGTTTGAATCGTTCATTAAAATCGTATCACGAATTAGTAAGCGCAAATTGGAATCTGTCACGTGAATATTCTTCTAACGTTTTCCGCAACGGGGAATCGTTGTTGTAACGAATTATTATTGCCTTGCACGATGAATCATTGCATTGCGGGGAGCATATTGAAAGAGTATTGACGTTACTGATTTTAATTTGCGCCTATTAATTTCCACACGATTTCAATGGAAGATTCAAATATAAAATATTCCAATTCGAGATGTTCAACAAATGGATGAATCACATATGAGGAGTTCCGTGGGAAAAGGGCAGTTGTGTGAAAACATAGTTTTGAGAAAAACGCGATATAAACTTTCTATATCATCGTGGAGAGAAGTTTTCTACTAAATCACACATTTGACCATATCATAATATGTGTCAATCTCTCGACTACAATTTCCATCTATTATAAATGATGTTGAAGGCGTAAAATACTGAGATGTTAAACAAAACGTTCAACAATAAAATTGCCTTTTTTCCATACATCAAGTATTAAAAATTCAAGGCACATGTTTTTTGCATTTGTCTATATTTCAAAGGCTTAAATTGCGAAAAGAAACGTTTGTGAAACATTATTCTCGATGTATGTGCATATGAAAGTATTTGAACATGGTAACAATTCGATGAAAAAAAAGGTATACATATCACTGAATCTTGAAAACATTTTCTTCAAACCAAATCTTTCCTGTTGGGCTTACATACTGTAGGAAAGATTTTATATCTTTGATTTTAGCTTCACATAGATGTACATTCTGTAATTGTGACGTCATATCTTGAAAATGGGCACCAGCCTTGATAACAGTGAATGGTGTCATACTCTTTTGATACGTTTTTGATGGTAGAATTACACCAGTCTTAGTGTAATGTTTTATGGTGTACTTTTGAATCTGCCATTTTTCTCCTTTTTTAGTAGGGTTTTTGAACATAAATGGTCCCAGCATCTTCCAATCCTTCAGCAATCTCTTGACATTCATAATTCCAAATGGGCCAAGTTTTGTCCGGGAATTCTGGAGTATTCCAACGTATTCTTCTGCTGTTTCGATATGTCTAACTCGTTTCATTTTCATGGAGTATATTCCAAAATTCCTGTCACAAACACAATACGAATGGCCACGCACAGGATGAATATGTTCAGTATCAACTGAAAGGTGTTCTGCAAGCCATGCTAAGAATTTGACGACAAACATGTTTTCATTCTGTCCTCCAGCAGCATCAGAGAATAAAATTATCTCACTTATTTCATCATTGAACTTCCCGCTGATATTGTCATAAATCAAAGAACAAACAGAATTACCATCTTTGGGCCCTTCATTTTCCAAGTACCAATACAAAGTACTAGTACCATCATTGTGACAATGGACATTAAATATGTACATCCAAAGCAGTCTTTTATAGAACTGAGAGTTCACATTCAACTTTGGTATGGGACGGTTTTGAGCATAATCGAACTCCAGCACTAGAATAAATTTGTTTCGTTTCGCCTCATGTCAATATTCTTGTTCAAGGGCCTTATATCTCTTAAACTTTAAGACGTGCGAATTAAACTCGAGTTTGCACGGATCTTCTGGATTTTCCTTGAGAAGTATTTTACATTTCGAACAAAAATCCTACACATCAGTGCGAGGTCTGTGGAAGGCATAAGGAGATGAGGATCTGAAATAGTTGTGATACGTTTTGTATTTCATATTCAATATTTCCTCAGTCACTGTTGAGTAATATTCACGAAATGATTGGAATAGCTTTTGAACATTCAGCTCCAGGTTTTCGAAGTATAATCTTTTAGTTTTTTCCAGTGAGTAGTGACTCGGATAATTCGGTATGCTGGCCCAATGCTTTTGTACCATTTTCCATACATCTGCTTCAATTTTGTGTGGCCTATTACTATGCTGACTTCGCTCGTCCGACATAATTCGGATCCCACGATTGATTCTCTGTCGAATCACCATGATTATCTTCGGGGATACTTGCAGGAGATTCATAAAGAATTTGTGACAATATCCGAACATTACTCCATTAAGATTGATCTGGTACTTCCAAGCAGTGATCCTACTTTTATATTTCCTCTCATTTTCAGGAACAAGTCTTTTTGGTTGCAATTAAATCAATGACTTTGCAATAATGTTATCTTGGATATTTTTGTCCCCACAGTTGCGAAACGGGGTGAAGAATGAACTCTGTGTATTCGCAGATACAGCTTGGTGACAAGATTTTGTACAGCAATTGGTGACTGTTGTGAACTTCTTTTTCTCAATTAGTTTTCCGTCTCCGCCTGTTCTTTTTTCCCTTTGTAAGCGTCTCTCAATCTTGCATATTGAACTAATTTATCACTTCTACAATTTTCATCACTTGAATCTTCTTCAATACTCCTTCCCTGTACAGAACTCATTTCAATATCGGAACTCATTATAAATGACCACCGAGGTGTGATAAATGAAAATCAACCGCAAATCAGTAAACTTCCACTTGTCCCATCACAAGCTTTTCAAATAATGTGTTGAAAAACCATGTAAAGAATGAAGGTGTTTAGTTATGATAGTTTCAATTTGAAGAATTACGAACTACGATCACTCTGATGAATGCGTTCACAAATAGCCTGTGCAGGGTGTCATATTGAAAATCTGACATTAAATGCATACAGAATTGTAGAACATCGATTCTGAATACTATAATCTAGAGTGGATCAAATTAATAATTTCGCGTTTGAAATTCTAAGTGAAACACGGATGTGGAACGTGATCAATGGAAAAAAGGAAAAAAAGACACATGACAAAATTAGCTATATTTTAGGAACAGAGTGAGATATCGACTTTTTCCAAACGGCAAATTGACAATAACAGTTCAAGCTATCATTGAAGCCATTCTGCCGAAAAAGGGCAATTCCGACTTTTTGCCCTTCTTCCACAGAACTCCTCAATTGTAATAATCAGTCAGATTTTTTTGAATTTTTCCAGAATATTTCGAGAATATCTAATTCTTACAGTTCATCTGTATTCCTCTAGTGAATAAATTTCTGTATTGAAGAATTGTTGATTGTTCATTGTTCTCCTCATTCAATTCTATCCTGATAAGGAAACAACATTCGGTGCTTTCTTCAATAAAATCATAATTGACCACAATTTATCCAGTAGAACATAGAAAGTGAGTTTGTAACTTTCACTACACAAAAATTTGAAAGATCAGTCAATAACCTGATAACACATGGAAAATTCCTTCTCAAGAACAAGAAATAGAATTGTTCAAGAACTCTTTTTGAATTTGATGAATTCAACAAAAGTTTGGAGGAGTTCAATGTTTGAGACATTAGCGAGTCCTGTGAGAGTACTGAAACGATTCTGAAAGTATTCTCACAGTACCCTCATAGTACCTATTCGTGAATGTCTCAAACATTGAACTATTCCAGAGGTCCATTATAAATTCATTAGTTCGAAAAGAGTTCTTGAAGAATTCTATTTCCTGTTCTTGAAAAAGAATCCATCGTGTTTTATCTGGGTACAGATCTGATACAGCACGTCTACTCTGTGAATCCGAATCAGTGGAAAGTACTAAGGATCAGTGAATTTCCCTGGCGAATCAGTATTAAGTCGTCCACATAGACGACTTAGCACTGATTGGTCAGTGGAATTCACTGATTCTCAGTACTTTTCACTGATTCGGATTTATAGAGTAAATATGGCATCTATCAAGTATTCAATGGATATTCAAATATTCGTCTAATCTTCATTTGACGTCCATTGGATCTACATTGAATGTTGAAAATATCTTAGATATCCAATTTCTATCCTTGTGCCGTATGAGATTTGGCTTGGTTTGGAAGAAGAATACAAAAAATGATGAAACAAACCTCCAGAAAACATTTCATTTATATACAGTCACGAATCGCATTCTAGTTGTTCTCGAAAATTTTCACGAATACTTTCCCAGTAAACATTTTTGAATCCCTCTTTTGGATCACTCTAAAAGATACATTGAAGCGATCCAAAAGATGCCTTACCATGTTGCATAATACATCTTCTATATACGTTTAAGATATCCATGTCTCGTAAGATTTCCACGAAAATGTCTATTGGGTTCCCTTTCATCATATAAATTGGGAAATAACCCTGCTCAAAAAGACCTATCAGAACCGATTAGAGAATTCTCGCCTGAATTTGATCGGTTTACGTCAAGGAAGAGGTGATCAAAATCTCGCTAATCTTTCACCTGTATTCAAGTGGTCTTTACTCTCTTTTTAAAACCAATTAGAATCTATCAACCTTGAGCGGACGGGACAAGTCCCAAAAGGGACCACCCTGGGAAACACCATTTTTCTTGTTTCTCAGGGGGAATTTGGTGTGTTGAACACAGGAGAAATGGTAAAAAATTTTTTGAGTCACCCCGTCCTCTAAAGGTTAAGGAGATAGCCTGGTGTGAAACATCAGAAACAAGCACTTTTTTGTGGATGTATTTCAGAAATGACTGTTCAGCATATAGTTTTGCAATTTGCAGAATTTATTGTTCGCATATTGAAGAATTCAAATTAATTTTTTGGTGCAATTATGTGAAAGTTTGAGCGAGGTACAGCAGCAAATATGGAAAAAGAGTGAAAATTCACTCTCATGGAGTGAAAACTCACTCTTGTTGGACTTGCAGTATTTTCACTCTTTAGGAGTGAATTTTCACTCCAAAAAATTTGGAGAGTAATTTTTCTGAAATGAAAAACAAAAAAAGGTGTTTGTCTTTTCTTGTTCTACGCCAGGCTATCCCCTTGAGAGATATTTTCCCTCAGTATTTGGTTGGATTGTCCAAGCCACCAACATCCCCAATTTGTGAAAATCGGCGATTCGGATGATTGGAGTTCGGATAATTGGAGGTCTACTGTATTACTCTTATTTTGTCATGTGTTTTACCAGAGCTGGGTTTGTTACGTAATTTTGTAATTTTTCACGTGATATACCTGGTTTCGGGAGTATAATGTATGTAAGATCCTTTAACCCTCCTCAAGAGCAAGAAGTTGATTTTGCACGCGAAATACTCAGGTTTTTATACATCCCCATCAAAAAAATCCAGGTGAGTCCCATGGAAATCTACATGGGAATTTCTGGAAATTTCATGGGTACCCATTGATTTCCATGTGGGTTCCTAGGCAATCTTAGGTGTGACTCGCGGTGACTTTTGACGGGGGTGTCATAAACCATAGAAAATACTCGGAAGTATATTATTATATCAACTCTGCACGGAGAGATATGTAAAATTAAATTTACTATGGTGCTTTGTAATCGAAAAGCAGGCTGAACTTACAATAAAATTTACTGTGACGAAACAATACGTAGTAAAAAATTTTGTATTGAAAACTGTTCACTCAATATTCGTATTGAAAGTCAACACCAAAAATGATCAAATTGATAGAGTTTCAATGTGAACTAACACTTTCGCGTCAATTCCACACATTCTTTGTACCAGTATTTGAAACGAATTTTGAGTGGATCGTTTGGGACATGCGCTTGTGTTTGAAATACACAAAATTTTTCACTCTGTAGACACCTGATCACATTTACAATGTCTTACAGTAAATTCCATTGGGAAGTCAGCCTGTTCCTCGGTTTCAACAATCACGTAGTAATATTAAATATAAATATCTCCCCGTGTGCGTTCAACGATAAAAATTATCAAATTTTATGCTTATCGTCCAAATTTTATTTGCTAAGTCGAAATAATTAATGCTTGAGCGTTGGAAAACATTTTATTTGTACATAATATAAAAGTTCACAAACCTCAGGGAAATTCACAAAAAGTACTCCTGGGAAACCGGGAATTCTCAGGGAATGTGAAAATGAGATTCTTGTCGCCACCCTGTTGTAGTTCAGATGAAGAGTGAAAATGTTATTATTATTGTATTCTATAAATAAATAAAACATGAGCTATTTTCATTTGTTTTATTCATGATTGTCACTATTCAGATGGTTTCCAAGTGAACTTCGAAAAATTACAACTGTTGTTCCAATAGAATAATCTATTCGCGCTAGAATTGGCATTCAGACCACTGTGCGATCTTAGATTTGGGAACATACAGGTTGGTTGAAAAGTTTCTGCGCTCGAAGTGAAAGAATACTGTTTTTGTTACGAAATATATTTTTTTATTCAATATAATCTCCTAGAAGCTCAATACACTCGTTCCAATGATTTTCCAATAATTTCATCCCATCCTTATAATGGTTTTCCGGAAGCTCTGCAAAATAACCGTCTACGGCTGCTATGGCCTCTTCATCCGACGAAAAATGCTCTCCACGAAGGAATTGTTTGAGATTTCTGAAGAGATAGTAGTCGCTAGGAGCCAAATCTGGCGAATACGGTGGATGTTCAAGCAATTCGTACTTGAGTTCTCTGAATTTAGCCATCGTCAAAACACTTTTGTGAGCAGGTGCATTATCTTGATGAAAAATGATTTTTTTCTTCTTTAAACCAGGTCTTTTCTCACGAATTTTTTCATCCAGCTGATCCAAAAGGCTGCAGTAATATTCGGAGTTGATTGTTTTACCTTTCTGGAGATAATCAATGAACAAAATTCCTTTTGCATCCCAAAAAACTGATGCCATAACCTTCTTTGCTGGTCGTTGTAACTTCACCTGCTTTGGAGCTGAACAACCAGCTTCAGTCCACTGTAAACGTTCTTGTTTCAATTTAGGATCATGGTGGTAGATCCAAGTCTCATCCATAGTTATAAAACGACGCAAGAAGTCGGTTTTATTCTGCTTAAAACGCTCCAAATTACGCTGAGAAATTTGTTTTCGATCCAGTTTTTGTTGAATTGTTAACGTGTGCGGCACTAACTTTCCAAACAGTTTTTTCATACGTAATTCTTCATGTAAAATATGGAGTACTCGTTCGTCTGAGATGCCTATGGCATCAGCAATTCCACGCTTAGTCAAACTTGGATCTTCACTAACCATATTATGTACAGCTCAATGATTTCTGCTGTGGTTGCAGTTTTTGGTCGTTCTTCGCGTGGATCGTCTGCAAGGCTAGTACGACCACGTGTAAATTCACCAGCCCAAAATTCAACGGTGCGTTTTGAAGGTGAGGACTCTTTATACACTTCTAACAATTTTTCATAAATTTCCTTTGCTTTTAAACCCTTCAAAACAAAGAATATAATGACTGCACGATATTCAATTTTCTCCATATTAAGAAGAATCAATGACACGTCAACTTCAAATGGCTTGTAAACAAAGAATGAATTGACAGAATGACTTGTAACTTTGCATGTGTTCTCAGGACAGATATACCAACTTGAGAAAAAAAAAGTTTTGAGCTAGCAGTGCTATCTCTTGGTGAGCGCAGGAACTTTTCAACCAACCTGTATATTGTTCATCGAGTCAAACATCGAATAAAGAGAAACTCGAGACTCCCCCTCGATTTTTTAACAATGATCATTGATCAGAACTCAAGCACAACTAGAATTCAGACCCTTGTGGCATTTGTTCGCATTCTTGCAATAATTATTGAGCATCCGAAGTCAAGTTGAAGTACATCTCAGAGTGATTTTCAGCGATTTGGATTCACTGTGGGAAGGAATATTATTACCCAAAAGTCACGTCAAGGTACAAGTGAAAATAAATCCTGATGATTCTTGGGTGATTCTCAGGAGGACGATCACTGATCAGAAGTTGGATGAAAGTACAGTGCGGAATCAATGCTTGAGAATATTTCTCGAATTTTGTAACACTTCTGAGGAATTCGAAGTGAAAATGAGCAAACAATTCGACATCAATTTTTGATAGGCTTCCATGTTCTTTAGCACATGAAACCATTACCCGCAAGTCTTAACATGTGTTCCGAATACTCCCCACCTTACTTTTCAGATCAGAGAAATTATTGTCGATCTGGAGTCACACATCAGAGTCCACATCAGAGTCCACATCAGTTCAGCACGGAGCTCTTCGTGATTTTGTAACAATTATCACAGAAGGACGACTCTAAGTCGAACTTGGTGATGTTTGATTAATTTTCCCGAACATTACGTGACCTGGAAGGATATGTGAGCCTTTTTGGGAGACTTTTGATGCGCGTTGAATTGACTCGTACCAAACCTTTTCAAATTATACGTGATTTTTGTGTACATAAGATTCGGGATGAGTCTGTTGAGAATCTGTTGATCATGAATCAATCAACCAACTGTCAGGAGGCTATCAATGAGTTAGCTCATTGGAAATCCACCAGGATTTCGTCACAAGTCCGTTAGGAATTTGTCGAAAGTCCGTTAAAACTTTATTAAGAACCTATCAATAGTTTATGGACAACCCGTCTGCAGTTCATCAACAGTCTGGCGGTAAATTCGTCAGAAGTTCGTTGGAAGTCCATCAGCAGTTATTGGGAATCCATTAAAAGTTCGTCAAAGGTGTGTCACAGGTTTGTCAGAAGTTCATAAAAATCCTGTCAAAAGTCCGTTAAAAGTCCATCAAAAGTCTGTCGGAGGTTTGTTGGAAGTCTGTCGGAGGTTGGTTGCACGGAAAAAAAAGTATCGCTATTATAACGATCTGAAGTGTTACGTAGCGAAACAGGGTTTCACTCTGTAGCAAATTTATTTATTTGTCGACACGACCTGAGCGGCTAGGTCGAGTCTCTTATGTGGGTTTGTTCAGATTCTTAGTTCGCCGAAGGTTGTAAAGAAGACCTAGGGTGGCAACCGTAGTCGTATTCTCAAAAAAACTTCAACGTAAGTTCTCAAGGATTGCGAATGAAAATTCGAACGAAATGAGGATGTGCAGTTTGGAGATAGTAAAAGAGAAGATCGTTAAGTGAGCTAAGTGACAAATATATTCCTCTATTTAAATGAAGAACAAAATTACATCAATACTTGGAGTTATGTGAGTGTGGGGAGACGTGTGTGTGCGTGTGTAATACAGTTTTCTTTTCTTACTCTTTGTTGTCTATTGAGAACCGCTGGTGATCCCGCTGGAGCTGGTCCTGAAGGGAGCAGTGTGGATGATTGGACGTTGATGAGGAACAAATGGAGCCAAAATTCGGAGCCTAGGTCCCTCGTCTTGGATGGTGGTTTCTGCACTGAATTTACACTACGATATTCCTCATTTAATCCAACTCGAAGATGATTTTCTGAGTGCGAAAATAAATAGAATGATAAAAGAGCGTTGATGGTCGGTTCTCCTGACAAGGTGGAATTTGTCAGAGGAGAATGTACCGGCACGTGGAACTTGTGAGACGGTGTCACGGTATCCAAAGACTAGTTTGCAACTTTGATTGGTAAAACCGCGAATGACACGATCTCTTGCACAAGACGTGTCCCCGATAAATCCCGAAAATGTACTCTGGTGTTTCATCATGCATGCTCTATTCATAAGAGTGCAGATTTCCTAATTATGGGAGTGGGGAATCGCGTGGTTGCGATTTCTGCTGTATTCGGCAAATTTCCACGGTTGTTATGCTCAATAATTTTGTAGTGTGTGCGAGAAGGAAAAGAGGCATTAGGAAAAGAAAGGAAACAAAGGTGCATACCGCACTTTGGACTCTGCTCGAAGCATCATCAGCGATTTTCAAAGTCGACGTGCATTTCGAAGATTGTATGAATCATTTAAAGTCATCTGAAAGGGAATGATAATTGGATTGTGTTTAGTTAAGAATGTTCACAATTAAAAGGTGTTTACGGTCTAATGGTATTTTTTTTGAGAAACTATGTTTCAGTAAATGAAAATAAATTGATGAAATAATGCAGAAGAGAAAGATCGAAAAGAAATCAAGGTGGCTGCGGAATTTCGTAGTCGTGATCGTATAATATCTCGTATAATCGAATGTGACCGGATGTAAGATTGCTGAGGTTGCAGCCATGGTTCACTTTGGTGATTTCTGTTCGTTCTTAGGGAGCTTAATATTTCAACTGTATGAGATAATGTTCGAAGAGTAAGGATCGAGAAAGCGAACACGAAGTTAAACGAATAAATTGCATTTTCTAAAATTATTATTATATTGTACAGCTTTCTGGATTCTTCTCCTTTGTTGAAAATGTAGAAACAATTCGGATTCTCATACATTGTGGAGGGATCGTACGATGCGATCCGAATTATTCCCAATTACGAATAGAGACAATAGATGAGGTTTTTGGTTGGCACATCACAGAAGTGTGGTTAGGAAGAGATAGCTGTAGTGACAGAACTTTATCGCTATGGTGACGCTACAGATGGCTGTGTTGGTGATCTATATCGTTCCTCGGATGATTTGTATGATCATAGCAACGATACTGATACCATTAAACTTTGGATAGTCATCACAACTATCCAGTATCGTTATGACAGCGATATTTTTTTCTCCGTGTGGGAGTCAGTTAGCACTGAGAGAACAGTTTATTTGTATTTGATAAATCTGTTTTGGATACGGCAGAATAAATATTCATCACATACAAACATGACTCACTATTCACAGATAAGGTTCAATAACAGTTAAAAAATGTCATATGAAGTTTTGTAACAGTTGATAAACTCCATTCATAGTGATTGAGCCAAGTTTACGTGGGGGAAATATTTATTCCGCCGTATCCAAAGTAAGCTTTATAAAATACAAACAAACTCTTCTCTCAGTGAGGAGTTTGTGACCAGTTTGTTGGTTGTTTGCCAAAAGCTTGTCAGTAGTTCATCAAAAGTCCGCCAAACGTTGATCAAAAGTTCAACAGAAGTTTATCGGAAGGGTCTCAGAGATACCTCAGCGATTCGTTTCACTTTAGTTGAAAGTTCACCGGAGTCTGGGAAAATCTGTCGAAAATCCATCGAACATTCTCCAACAATGTTTCGCCAAAAATCTTTTGTGGGCTCACGACTGGTTTGCACTGTGGATTCTGAATTGCGACATCCCTCAAAACTCGCTGATGTCTTGAGAGGGAACGACGTTTCCAATCACCAGCGTCTCATGCATACTGATTCGGAAAACTTGTTTTTCTTGTAAAATTGTCCGTAAACCGAATACATTTCCAATATGGATCATGATCTCCGTATGTATGTGGAATATGCGTTGCAAAATCCTCGCTGTTTCATAAATTCCACTTCAATCAAACAAATCTGGTATAGTCCAGAATGCAGCACTTGCATACATACTTTTATAGTATTTCTCACAACTGATCTCACACTTCTTTGTAATCAATCCCAGACTTCTTTTTTTCTTACTCGGGGTATAAGGGAAAGATAAAATGAAGCAGTCTTGCATAGAACATTTCCTAATTTGCAAAGTGTTCTGTGATGGTAAGTGTTGATTGTTATAGCAACGAGGACTGTTCTCAAGGAAACTTCGTTCAATGACCAGTGTTTAAGTTCAATTGTAGATCCTGATTTTCCTGGATGGTGAGAAAAAGGTCAAACTAACTATGAAGCTCTTTGCAGTATTTGTAAAATAACCTTCGAACTTTCCAACATGGGTCGTTAAGCCATTGTTTACCATGGTTATGGAAAATTCTGGACCATCACCAACAACAGCAGATTCTACAGGGATGTCTAGTATAGAGATTATTCCTGGCCCATCATCATCATCTGATACTATGTCTTGCACTGACATGCCGTCAATGACATCTCCAATATCATCTTCCGCAATAAAGAACGACGTAACTGAAGCAGAAATAATTTGGGCGATGAGAGTGGTTGAAAAAAACGTGTGACGTAGATCTTGCTCTGATATCGCAGAAACATTCCAGATGATGTTCAATGACAGCGTGATTGCTTCCAAGTTAACATTGGGAGATACTAACCCTAGTAGAAATGCTCTGGTAATTTACGAGTTTTGTAACGCTTAACTGACCGAAAACTAGAAACTTTTGAGTGCCTCGTAGGGTTCTGGCGAGGTACTTGCAAGTTTCTACACAGCGAAAAATTGTATGTCATAGGAGGTCCACTCAAAGTTTGTGTTAAGAACGACATATCAAATTCTGAAATTCACAGATTTTCAATGTAAATTGAACATTTTTGTGCTGATTTGATACATTTTCTGTGGTAGTCATTAACATAAACTGCGAGCTGACCTCCTGGGACATACACGTGTGTTGAGGATAGACGAAAGTTTTCACTATGTAGTATCCGGATTGTTAGGCGTAACAAAACTCGTCAATAACCAGAGCACTTCTCCTTGTGTGTTCCTATATCATTATCCATATCGCGGATTGGCTCCATTTTTGATGTAGAATTGGAATGAAGTTTCACATTTTGCCCCAATTTTGCTATGTGTTTTGATGAAGCACTCAACGAAGTCATGCAAAAAGATAAGATGGATGAGTTCATGAAGTAATTCGGTGAGAACACTAATAGGATTCGAATCCAGTATTACAATAGCGCAATAGCGTATTCCTTGAAGAAGCTACTGCCATTGATTTGTTAACTGCTTTCAATTCTGGCATATCTCCAATTCCAAGAAGAAACATTCCACAGGTTTCAATGGACGGACCTAACGTCAACCTCAGTTTCTGGAGAGAACTCCAGGAAAAAACAAGCGCTGAAAATCCATCTGTTGAACTTCGAGTAAATATAGGAGTTTGTGGTTCATACGTTATCAGTGGTGCCGTTGAAACTGAGATGAATGCCACCAAGTGGAATCTTGATCTCTTCCTTCGAAATTTATACTACATTTTATATGATACTCCAGCAAGAAGACCTGAATTCACATCTATAACCGGGAGTCCATGTTTTCCTCCAAAATATTGTCCCACTAGATGGCTTGACCTCCCCGTGGGATGATTGCGGGTCTTCCGGGGGGATTTTCTTGATACCTGTTCTTGATATCCTCCTGATCCATCCTTGGTAGTATCTGCTTCCTTCGCGTGGTGGGGAGGATGAGTATCTCAGATTTGAGTCTCTTTCTCGGGTGGAATGAACCACTCGAGAGGGAGAATACAAATTGAGAGAAACTAAATCATCCGAACGCACAGTGTCCCAAACGCCCAAAAACCTGGCGAAAAATCGGAAATATGAAAGTTCGAATTTTGTATTTAGCGCTACAGGATCTTGCAGAGAGGGCGTTACTATATATGTTAGCGGAAGGAAAACGAGCTCCCTTTTAGGCATCAAGGGTGAACATAGTTTGACGTCAGTCTTTCCAGCATTGTTTTTTTCACATTTTCAATACGTCAATATTCTCCACGATTGAAATTAGCATAAATTTCAAACTGATTGGAAATTCTGAATGCGGTTTGATGGAGACTGATGCTGAAGGTACGTAATTCACGTGTATATGTTGGTTGTTCAATAATTGTGGTTTTGAGTTCATGAAAATGCACGTCAAACAATCCCCTCGATGTATATCCCGTTTTCGAAAAAAGTTTTCATGACTCATTGAAATAGTTGAGACATCCGCGGAAGTCCGCGTTTTTCGTACTGAATATATGCAGAATAAAGTCTCCTTTATTGATATTTCCGAAGAAATTGCACCCGTTTTCGCCCTTTCCTGCGTGATCTCACTCTGTACGTAGCGATATCAGTTAGTCATAGCTAGACAGAGCCAATTACTTGAGGTTTGGACCCACTTACGTTTCTAAATTTAATGACACATACCTTTATTTCTGTGTAACATTAGAGACTACCAAGGAATTAATACTCCGTCGCAATGGAATTTTCGAAACGCTACAGAACCACCTTCATTCGCCTTCTCGAGAAAAATTAAGGATGTTAGAGAAACATTTGAGTACAAAAATGGGAAGGCCTTTTGAAATTCATTCAGGTATAAAAAACGATTCACAAACTTTATTGACAAAATTGAAAACAATATGGAAGAGGAGTAATAACATGAGCGAACGATTTTTGAGAACAAAAGAAGAGTGGCCTAAAGGGACAATAAAACTGAAGGTACGTACTGTTCAAAAGAAATGGCAATTCTTCACTCGTAAATTTTAAAACACTGAATCAGTCGAATACACACATGAGGGTCATAAACATCGCTCTATGGACTTGAATCAAATTATCTACAACATTAGTTTTTTCTAAAATTTTCAATCTCAATGTTTTTTTCACTCAAACTTCAACGTTAATTTCTAGTTTCCTGATATTGGAATTCAAATTTCTGTTGATTAATTTATCTACGCGTTTTATAGGATAATTTTCGCAAAGACAGTATGATAGAACAAGCATTATCGAGAACGGAAGCCGAATCATCTAGAAAAAGGGAAACCCGGGGTCGACCTTCCAGAATTTTTTCTGAACTGAGTGATCGGTTGAAAAGGCAAAAAACTAAAGAATAATGTGCGTCTCATAGCACATCGGAGTTGGCATTTGCAACGCAAATGAGCCTTCGTGCATCTGGAGCCCTTCAAGCTGCTAGTATTCTTAAAGACATAAGTATGACGTCCCCAGAACGAGCTGCGAAGTACAAAGCAGCTTTTGAAGTGGCTGCCACCCCACCACATTCTGAGATCTCTGCCGACCTTGTGCTTTCCGATATTGTTGAAGGTGAAATGACGGAACATACGTATCAGTTGATCAGAAGAAGAGAAAAACAGAACGGTGTCCATGTGTATCCATCTTACCACAAAGTTTTGGTGGCTGAAGGTCGTTGCTATCCTCAAGATATCAAGGTCAACGAGACTTGTGCATAAGTTCCTTCGCAGAGTTTATTGAACCACATTTGTGATAGAATTTTAACGGTGCAAAATGACGTCATTGATACATCATTTCCAGAAAATGTCAGTGACCTGATATTCACTGTGAAGTATGGATTTGATGGTTCAATAGGTCAAAGCCAATACAAGCAAAAATTCACCGATGAGAACGCTTCAGATACGAGTATGATTTTAACATCAATCGTGCCATTACCATTGCGGCCTGAATGTAACGGGAAAATAATCGTTTGGAAAAACTCGAAACCATCATCTCGTTTTTGCAGTCCTGTAAGGCTACAATATCTTTGCGAAGACAAGGCAGCAACTGTAGAAAGCGAACGTTACATGGAAGATCAAATCGCCTCGCTGATGTCATTCTCCACACTTATTGGTGATAAAGGAATAAAAGTGAAATTTGACCTGGTTTTCACAATGATGGATGGTCAAGTTCGCAACGTAATTACAATGACGGAATCTAACTCGCACTGTTATGTATGCAACGCTACGTCATCTCAATTCAACAACCTCGATCTTGTTCCGTCGCTAACAGTTAAAGAATCAAGTTTACGTTACGTTACGTTGCATGCTTGGATCAATTTTTTTGAGTATTTTCTACACTTAGGGTATAAACCAACTGTGAAAAAATGGCAGGTGCGTGACAAAAGGGATAAGGAAATTATACAAGAGTGAAAGAAGGCAATACGAACTGACTTCAAAAAGCGAATAGGGCTCATTGTTGATTGTCCAAAAGTAGGAGGTTCCGGAAACACCAACGACGGTAATATGGCTCGTCGCTTCTTTGCCAATTCGACAGTGTCTGCCGAAATCTTAGGAGTGGACCATGATTCACTCAAGCGAAGTCGCGTAATACTACAGGTGTTGTCATGTGGCTTTGCTGTGACCGTGGACAAATTCGAACAATATTGTAAGGATACTGCAAAACTGTTGGTCGAAAAATATCCGTGGTACTACCTGCCTACCTCATTACATGTGTTATTAATTCATGGGCCACTGATAGTAGAATGTGCCCCATTGTCGATTGGACAACTGTCGGAAGAAGCGCTGGAAGCGCGACATAAGGATATTAAAAGGTATCGAAGAGGGCATTCTCGACTAGTGTTGCCGCGATATTATCGTCGATAATTGAAGAATAATCGATTATCTCAATTCTTACACGTTCTTATGGAATATATAATCCACGAATCTTCGATTATGCTCATGATGAAACGGAATAATGAATGATCCCAGACTTGTACACAAAATAAACCAAGATATGCTTCCATTTATCGTTACGATATATCGATAATTATCGTTACGATAGTGTAAGAATATTTTGATTTATTTTGTTTAAAAGACCAAGATGATCCATTATCCCGTTTCATTTCGTGCACAGTCGAAGATCTACGCGTTAAAAGTTCCATGAAAACCTGTTAAAATTAAGATAATCGATTATTTCTGAATTTCGACGATAATATCGCGGCAACACTATTCTCGAAAATCTTCTCGGGAAAACAATATGAAAGATATTTTTCATTGGCTACTGGTTTCGTCTGATCCACTTATTTCAAGCTTGAGGAGTACATCACCTGAAAAAAGTGACAATTTGTGATCTGAAGCCATGGAACTTTTGATGTCACCGAACGTTGAAGACTTTGACAACTCTGATAAGCATAGTAATTTCAATTCCCAGCGTGATTCGGGAACCGATTCTACTCCCGAAGACGATTATGAATACTCATTGTTTCATTTGAAGAGATGAACTGTAGCAATTGCTCATACCGATTCAGTTCTTGATACAAAATTTGTAATCAGTAACTTTGACATGTAATTCTTATTCAAATCAATTGATCGTTTGAAAAAAATCAGTCATATTGGATTCGTCAGTTTGATTCTCAAATGTTGATACCGAATTCGTAATCAGTGACCCCGAAAACCCATAACTGCAGAGTTTGAAGGATATCAGATACATTCTGTAATGAAATTCCGTCGTATCGAGGGAATCCAGTTGATTTCAAGATTTTTGGTTGTCATGTTGCATCTGCAACCTTGAATTTTTGGAATTCAATCTCCAATTTGGATTCAGCGACCTTGAAAATTCCCGAATAGTGAGTTTCAAGGGATTCGGGTTAATTTTGAGATTTTTATTCGCCATATTGCATTCAGCATCTTCGATTTTTGAAATTGGACCTCAAATTTGACTTCAGCGACCTCGAAAACCCCCGAGTACTGAGTTTCAAGAAATTCAGGTTGATTTTGAGATTTCTGGTCGCCATATTCGATCCGCCATTTTGAATTCGGAAATTTTGATAACGAATTCATCATCAGCGACCCCGAAAACACCCGGAAAGTGAGTTTCAAGCGAATTTGAGTACTGCTCATATTTTTCGCCAGGTTTTTAAGCTTTTTAGACCACTGTGGAACGCCGGGAACAGCGGCGGAAACGGAGGGAAGGGAAGGGGAAACTACCTTCCTTGACATCTTTCAGTATCCCTGAGGGGATTAAATCTTTTCCCAAATCTAGAATTTTTGAATTATGATTTATTGAAAAAAAATACTCTGCCAATTGGCACATGGCTTCCTCGTTTGTCTTGGAGGAAAAAATCGACAAATAATGCGGATTGCTAAGAACTTTTTTGTCACATCTCTCAACCGATTGAAATGAAACTTATACGGGACCACTATCACCTCGATCCTCTACTTAGGTGGGAATTTCATAACGATCAGATGATAGGAACGAAAAATATCCGCATGATAACGGTATTTACGGAATTTTCAAATTTCATTTTGAAGCTTAGTACTTACCTTTTCCTTCCCTCCACTCCGATTTGTCTGGAATTCATATCGTATAACTCACACCTCGTGAACTGGATATGCTCAAAATTCTATAGCATTCGGATGATATGAACCTGGAGAAGGCATGCTTTCCAAATATTGTCAAAATAATGCGGATGGCAAAACAAAAAATTCCACAGTTTCCATTCCATCCGGATGAGATTCATATGGGACCACTATCGGATCATAACTACAACCCGGTATAAGTTCGATTGATTTGGATAACAGAGAGCAAAGATATGCGCTATCGCAAAATCAATAATTTTGATGAAATTTTCTCCCTCCTCCTCCCGTTCCTTTGTGAGAATCAGGTCAGGACTTTTGTAGGACTACTATCGACACTGCATAACACTGGTGAAAATTTCATAACGATCTGATGATAGGAATGAAAGATATTCGCATGATAGCAATTTTCAAGAATTTTCAAATTTCGTTTTGAAGCCTACTGCTTACTATTTTCTTCCCTTATTTCCGATTGGCCCGAAATTCATATCATACAACTATCACCTCGTGAACTGAATATACTCAGAGTTCCCTGGCATTCGGATGATACGGACATATCTCCGAAGGTGTCTCCGAAGACCTCTTTTAGAGGTCTCTTAGATATCTTTTAGACCAAAGAAGAGTTTGAGACATCTGGAAGAGATCTGAATGTGTTGCGCGAGACATCTTGAACTCATCTAAAAGACATCGCGAAACATGAATTGTTATGTGGGAAGGCATACTTTCGAAAATATTGCAGATCGCAAACAAAAATTTCCCAGAGTTTTCAACCTATTGAGATGAGACTTATAGTGTTGCCGCGAGCCGCAGAACGAGCTGTAACGAGCTTTAGACTTCCACTGGATTTAGTTGGGAGTATAAGAAGTAAAAATTGTCTCAATACTTGGTTGAATGGTCCTATACTCCGGTTCGGAAGTTCGTAATAATGCACAGTTCCGTGGATTTGAATTTTCAACCGGTTCATATATCAAACAGTTTAGGTCCACCTCGAAATGTCGGCTCAAAACCGGCTCGAATATGAACTAATTTGAAACTCGTATCCATAAAGTTATATTCCAGTTCAAACCTTGAAATTCAGTTGAGGGTCTATTGAACTGAATTTCAAACCAATTTGGTTGACTAAAGAAGAATTCACTTTCAATCCAGATCATTTGAAATCTAAAATTCGTTAAGCCTCGTTTGACGGCTCGCGGCAAACTACGAACTTATATGGGACCACTATCAGGTTATAACTAGAGCATGGTTCAAATTTCATTGGAATCGGATAGTAGAAAGCGGAGATATGCGTGATCGCGAAATCACAACTTTCGATAAAATTTTCCTTCACCCCTCCTATTCTACTGCAAAGATCAGGTTGAAACTCATATGGGAGCTGTACTGACACCGAATGTAACCGTGGTAAGAATTTCGTGATGATCGAATAACAGGAACGGAAGTTATCCGTGATGGCAATTCTAGGGGGGGGGGGGGTTACATCCACACATCCATCCAGACAGACAGCAGACAGACACGGAACCAAAAATTTCTCCCGAGTTTCGAGGATTTTGATCTGAGAGACTTTGAGTTTAGGGATAAAAGAATTTTCGGCCCCTCGAAACGATCACAAAGCTTCCCTCTAACGAGGAAGCAAAACAACGACATGATGGCGGTCTCTTGAGTGGAATATTCTGGGAGTAAAATGCCTCTCGTTCGGATCTCCAGGGTGGGGCTGCTCGACGGAGCTTCATCGAACAAGATAGGAAACCCGAGGAGATAGGGAAGGAACAGAACATTCGTCGAATCGGAGCGTGGAATGTTAGATCACTGAGACAAACAGGGAAACTAGTAAATTTGAAATTAGAAATGAAGAGGTTAGATATCGATACAATGGGAATCAGCGAAATGAGATGACCGCAAGGAGGGTATTCCCGGAGTTGAGATTATAGGATGATTCATAAAGGATCAAAGAATGGATAAACAGGTGTGGAGATTATAATGCATGAAAGGGTAGGAAATAGGATCGAAGATCATTTGCAACATAGCAAAGGCGTAACGATGGTCAGAGTTAGAACAAAACCGATAAACACTGTTATAGTTCAAGTATACACGCCCACATCTGCGTACCCAGAGGGAGATATCAAGAGAACGTACGATGGAATAGAGGAAGTGATAGAATATGTTAAGAGAGGGGAGAATTTGATAATCATAGGCGACTGGAATGCGGTAGTAGGGCAGAGAAAAGAGGGCAACTTAATGGGAGATTTCGGGTGAGGAGAAAGGAATGAGAGAGGAAAGCGTTTAATTGGATTCTGTCAAAGTCATGAAATGGTTATAACCGACATCATCGTCATGGAGTAACCAGTCTCATGACTGGTTTGATGGAATCCTCCAACCCTGTCCATTATCCGCTAAGCGCTTGATTGCTACATATCTCCAACGACCCTTATCTTGTATAATTTGCTCCGTATACCTCAATCTAGGTCTACCTCTCCGAGTTTCACCATTCATTTTCCCTTCCAATATCGTTTTTGATGAGCTATCAAGCCTCAACGTGTGTCCTATCATATTATTTCTTCTTTTCACGACCTGTCTCAGAAGACTTCTTTTCTTATTTACCTTCTCGAAGTACTCCTTCATTTTTTACTCTCTCTATCCACTTTAGTCTGAGCATTCTTCTATAACACCACATTTCGGGGGCTTCCAGTCTTCGTTGGTTCGTTTTTCCAATTGTCCAAGTTTCGCAACTATATAATGCTGTGCTCCAAACGTAACTCTTCAAGAATTTCTTCTTTACTGCTAAGCTAATATTCTTCGAACACAGTCACTGTTCCTCTTGGTGGGAAGCGTTTTTTTCTTGTGCTATTCTTGCTCTTTTATCTCTTTCGCTTTCACCATTTTCTGTAATTAGGCTCCCTAGATATTTGAACTTTCTCACTCGCTGAATGGTCTCTGCATCTATTTTGATTTTCGTTCTTCTTGATGTTTTCACTGTTGTACAAATCATGAATTTTGTTTTCTCCTTATTTATATTCATACAATAGTTTTCTAGTAATATTGTTTTCATCGTGTTGAGAGTATTCTCGAACTCAGCACCACTCGTAGCTAATATAGTTATGTCATCCGCAAATCTCAGCATGCTTACATTTCAACCTTGAATCTGTCATTTCAATTGCACTTGCTCCTCCACTCCGTTCATCGCTTCTTCTATATACAAATTGAAAATCAATGGCGATAGTGAGCATCCTTGTCTCACCCCCCCTTTTGATCCGTGCTCCTCCTTTTTGACCCTCTATTCCTATTATTGCGGTTTGGTTCTCATATAATTCATATATAATTCTCCTATCCCTGAAATTAATTCCTACCTTTTTCAAAATCGTCAACAACTTCTCTCAATCAACATTATCGAATGCTTCTTGTATATCTACAAAACCTATATACACAGACTTTTTTGACTCTAGACTTTCCTTTACTACTTTTCTGAGTGCTGATATTGCTTCCCGCGTCCCCCTATTTTCCCCAAAACCGAACTGATCTTCTGCTAATTCACTGTCTATTTTATTCTCCATTCTCCTGTATATGATGTTTGTCAGTATTTTCGAGGCATGTGAAGTTGAACTAACCGTTCTGTAGTTCTCGCATTTGTCTGCTCCTTGTTTTTTTGGAATGGCGAAAATTTTATTCTCCTGGAAATCTTTCGGTACTTCGCCTATTTCGTACATATCTCTGATCAATTCGAACAGTGCGTCACGAGTTCTCTGACTGGAGGCTTTGATAAGGGTCGCACTTATGCCATCTATTCCTGGTGCTTCATTATTTTACAATTCTTTTAAAGCTCTATCGAATCCTGATCTCAAAATTGAATCTCCCAATTCTTCTTCATCGACATCTCCCCCCCCCCCCCCTCTCTAAGAATCCTATATTATCGCTTCCTTTATACAGATCTTCTAAATAATTATTCCATTGTTCTATTTTTTCCTCCGTTCTTATCAATTGTCTCCCTAGTGAATTTTTAATTCTACTGCTTCCAGATTTCATTTGTCAAAAAAATTTCCTACCGATCCTCTATGCCTCATCTATTTTCCCTAAATCTAATTTTACTTCTATATCTTGACATTCCTTCTCCAACCATTGTTCTTTTGCTTTCCTTGATTCTCTTATTATTTTATTCCTCAGTGCCTTGTATGTCTGCTGGTCATGTTCACTACTCTTATTCTTGTATTTCCTCCTTTCAATCATCAAATCGAGAATTCCTTCTGTTATCCATGGTTTCTTAGGTTCTACTCCATCGTTCTTCAAAATTTCATTCGCACATTGTTCTATATTCCCCTTCATATTTGTCAATCTACTCTCTATTTCCAAGTCTCCCTCTCGTCGATCCTCCAATTTTTCATCCAACATCACTTCGAATGCCTCTTGGGTTGTTCTTCTTGGAGATTCTTCAAATTCCATCTTTTTTGCATTTTCCTTTTCTCCTTCAGAGCTTTGAATTTCAGAGAACATTTCATCAGCAACATATTGTGATCACTATCTATATCCGCGCCTGGATAACTTTTACAGCTTTTCACTTGATTTCTAAATCTTTGTTTCCCTAATATGTAATCAATTTAGTATCTTGCTGTATCTCCTGGCATTTCCCAAGTATAGATCCTTTTTGGATGATTTTTAAATAATGTGTTGGTAATAACCATTCTATGGCTCTCGCAGAATTCGATCAGACGTTGTCCTCTTTCATTTCTTTTTCCTAACGCAAAATCTCCTATTATGTTGCCCTCTTTTCCTCGCCCTACTCCCGCATTCCAGTCACCTATGATCATCAAACTTCCTCTTGCCTTCACATATTCTATCACTTCTTCTACTTCATCGTACGTTTCTTCGATATCTCCCTCTGAGTACGCGGATGTGGGCATGTATACTTGAACTATAACAGTGTCTACCGGTTTTGTTCTAACTCTGACCATCATGACGTGTTCGCTACGTTGCAAATAATTTTCTATCTTATCCCCCACCCTTTCATGCATTATATATCCCACACCTACTCGATCATTCTTTGATCCTGTATGAATGATTTCATAATCCCCACTCCAGAAATCTCCTCCTTGCGGTCATCTCATTTCGCTAATTCCCATAACATCAATACCTAACCGATTCATTTCTAATTTCAAATTTTCTAGTTTCCCTGTTTGTCTCAGTGATCTAACATTCCACGCTCTGACTCGGAGAATATTCTCTTTCTTCCCTATCTTCTTTGGTTTTCTATCTTGTTGGATGAGGCTCTCTCGAGCAGCCTCCACCCGGAGATCCGAACGGAAGGCTATTTCACCTCCGGAATATTCTGCCCGAGAGAACGCCATCATGTTGTTGTTGCTCTTTCTTTCAATCAATTGAAATCAAAAATTCTAGGTTTGGAGAAAGATTCCATTTCTTCGGGAATATCGAAAGATGTCAAGGAAGGTGGTTTTCCTTTGCTTTCCCTTCGTTTCTGCCGATGTTCCTGGCGTTGGGATGATTCAGTTCCTCTCAGTCTGTATTCTCCCTCTCGAGTTAGTTCATTCCACCCGAAGAAGAGACTCGAATCTAAGATATTCATCCTCCCCACCACGTAAAGGGAGCAAATACTACCAAGGATGGATAAAAAGGATATCAAGGACAGGTATCAAGAATATCCCCCTGAAAGATCTGCAATCATCCGACGGGAAGGAATAAAGTGGATAGAGAAAGTAGAAAATGGAGAAGTACTTGAGAAGGTGAATGAAAAAAGCAGTATTTCGAAACACGTGAAAAGAAGAAGTGATTCGATAGGACACACATTGAACACGATATTGGAAGGGAAACCGAATGTTACAACTCGCGAAGGTACACCTAAATTCAGTTATATGAAGCGAATTATACAAGATAAGGGTTGTCGTAGATATGTAGAAATTGAGCGTTTAGCGGGTAATGAACAGGGTTGGAGGATTCCATCAAACGAGTCATATGATTCATTACATCATGATGATAAGTGCCTCGAAAACGTTGATTGTATAAACAGGGCTTCAGAAACTGTAGATGATATCAAAAAGTATGTTGATATCGTCAAAACCCGTTCGAAGCAATCCATATAACAGGTGTGTGAGTATGAAACCGGAATTTGCCCATAGATGGCGCTAGATGTCGATGCAGTTACCGACACATCACGTCAGTGGTGTCTTGTTATTGTATTGATATCCGACAAAGTTTTCCGACTCAAAATAACACGAGTTTCATCCAGTAGCATCAGTTTATCAGAGATAAACATGTCGAGTATTGTGCCAACAAATTACGATTCGCGGACAGCACCACTCTTCTGTTCTCATCTGACGAAAACCGCAGCTGAATCGCATCGATGCTTGTGGGGGCATTTGGTGAGCATGCTCTCGGTAAAACACAGTGTTTCGAGTGGTTCAAACGGTTCAAAAGTGGGGATTTTGACGTCAGAAACGAAGAACGTGGAAGACCACCGGAAAAGTTTGAAGACGCTGACCTGCAAGCCTTGTTGGACGAAGACGACGCTAAAACACAACAACAACTGGCGGATCAGTTGATGGTGACCCGAGAAGCCATCTCCCTTCGGTTGAAAGCCATGGGAAAGATACAAAAGGTGGGGAAATGGGTTCCACACAGTGCTGCCAGAAATGAAGGAGCTCCAGCGTTTTACCCCCTCCATGTACCATCGCAAAGCACGCACGCTATAACTATATATATGACATCTATAGTTATTATAGAGCTCCTTCATTTCTGGCAGCACTGGTTCCACATGAACTCAACGAAAGACAGCAGGAAAACCGCAAAACATCATGCAAAATGCTGCTCGCCAGGTTCCAAAGAAAGTCATTTGTCCATCGAATTGTGACTGGCGATGAAAAGTGGATATATTTCGAGAATCCTGAGCGCAAAAAGTAATGGGTTACTCCGGGTGAACCATCAACATCAACGGCAAGACCAAACCGCTACGGACGAAACACAATGCTGTGTGTTTGGTGGGATCAGGAGGGCGTAATCTACAAAGCGGGTGAAACCTGGGGAAACTGTCAATACTCAATGCTACCGACAACAAATGATCGATTTGGATCGAGTTTTGCGTGAAAAACGACCAGAATACCAACAAAGACAACACAAGGTGATTTTGCTGCATGACAATGCACCAGCACACAAAGCAAAACAGGCCCAGGAAACGATAGAGTCGTTCCGTTGGGAGATTCTTCAGCACGCGCCTTACTCACCGGACCTTGCCCCATCCGATTACTACTTGTTTGCATCGATGGGACGCGCACTTGCTGAGCAGTGCTTTACTTCTTACGAAGATGTACGAAAATGGCTCGATGACTGGTTTGCCTCAAAAGAGCAACAGTTCTTTTGGCGCGGAATCCACAAATTGCCAGAGAGATGGAAAAAATGTATAGATGGCGACGGAAAATACTTTGAATATAAGCTACTTTGTATCATATCATTACAATAAACGTGTTTTTTCTGTACAAAAATTCCGGTTTCATACTTACACACCTGGTAAGGTCTGAGCAGTCAGCCTCCTGACGTCGCATGACGGATCTGTTGTTCCAGAGGTTGTTGTTTTTCCTCTGTCATCAATTCCCGCATAGCACAGAATATCTCCGTGATGTATTGGAATATTGCTACAATATGATGAATGTCTTGGTGATGTAGAAATATGACGAGATATCACTGTGAACGCTTGTGCTATGTTCGCTTTACCATATCGAGATCTGTTCATTTGTCATTTGCTTTTGTTCAATTTATTGAGATTCGTTTGTGTTGGGATGTACATTCGGAATGGGATCGCTGAGTTCTCACCTGAGTTATACTGCGCGTAGCAGAACAGAGCTGCGCTTACTCCAACATTACTGAGGGATTCCGAATTTTGAAAAATCATGATTCCAAAGTGGTTGATCCCTCGGCGTTTTCTCATTCCAACGTTTGAAATTGAGGAGGATTGGAATCATTCTATGCTCAGAATTCAGAACGGTTGGAATCAGCACTGTTATTTTACATGTGACTCACAAGGAACAATCCCAACCTCTATTCTGATGAGGAGAACGATTCCACTCCCATGGAGAGGTGGAGAATGAGTGAGGGACGCTCAAGACTCCGATATATGTTGATCGGTATCGAATCATGACAGATGAACGTATTTTCGTTCTCCAATGGCTCACAGAGAACAATTCAGACATCTTCCCCATGAAGAATGATGATTTCAACCCCATGGAGGAGTGGATGATGAGTCGTGGATGCTGGGAGCTTTGATATATGTTGATAGGCTTCCGATTGTCAATTTTGACCCTATCTTGATCCTTAAATTCCCCACGAAAGAACTACTGACTTTTTTCCGATCAAAATAATGATTCCACCCCCGTGAGGGGGTAGAGGGTATGTCATAATGACAATGAAGCTAGCAGCGGCAAGCTAGCAGCCGAATGGATTGGGTTTTAACTCAGACTGTACACAAATGTATTCCTTTGGCAGAATAAGAAGGAGATGGATATAGATCAGGGAGAGGTGGTGATTCTTGTGTATGTTGAGACGAGGAATCGATTGAGATGGATTTCAAACGTGGAAATTGAGGTTTTCATGAAGTTTTGGGGAAATTACATATAAAAATCGTTACGGAGCGAGACATTGAGTGATAATTACGATTTCGGAACGAAGCCTTGATTTTTTTGGATTTTTGTGGATCATCGAACCTGATAGTTTGGAATGTCCCGCATTCAGTGGTATGCATGGAATTTTGGTACGAGGCTTCCTCAACGGAGTTTTAGACCGAAGAAGTTTGCAGGGCTTGAGTTTGATGAATCCATATTGAATGAACAGGCACGACGGAGCCTTGATTTTTTTGGATTTTTTTGAATCATCAAACCTGATAGTTTGGAATGTCCCTAATCCGATGATGTGCATGAAATCTCGGTACGCGACTCCCTCAATACAGTTTTCGCCCGAAAAGATGACAGGATTCTGAGTTTTTTGATAAATCCACGTGAAAATGATGATCGACGGGGCCCTGATTTTCTCTGAATTTTTTCAATCATGCAATCTGATACTTCGAGATGTCCCAAATCTCATAATATGCCTGAAAGATCGGTACGCGCCTCCCGTAATAGGGATCTGGCACGAAGAAATGCACAGGTTCTGAGTTCTTCGATAAATCCATGTTGAATATAATGACACGCTCTGGCTTTGATTCACCTGGATTCTCCTAAATCATGCAATTTCATAGTTTGAGATCTTACATATACCGTGTTACGAATGAAATGTCAGCTTGTGTATCTTTGCCAGTTCCAAAAATCCGGGGATGTGGTCTTTCAGATCCTGTGTTATGCAAATCACAGAATACAGATTCAGTCTGACCAGATATTCAATGTTCGATTGTGAGCAAAGTGTACAATTCCATTTCCTAATATTTAAAAAGATGGCAACACCATTATGCCAGCGAAATTTATGTGGACGACCAATCACTCGTAACTGGCAGTACAAACAGCATATCGTGACCTCCAGAACTTTTTCAAGAGCCCATTTGGTCAACCGCGTTCCCTTCATCAATTTTTTTCCGGATCAAGATGTCACTGAGAACATCGTTCAAATTCCATTCCCGGAATTGCTTTAGTTTGAAATCTACAATTTTTAGTAACTGCTTATGAGTTTCAATGGGCAAAGCGGAACCTCTGAGGTTTTCTGCCATATCATTGCCTTCCTGGTCAGTATTTCCACAAAGGGATCTCTCTTTCCATTTGATTGGGCTGTCTGGTTAATGCGAGTCCGTGATTGATCAATTCTCTCAGAAAGAGGAATCATGTGGGAATATTGTTCCTGGGATATGATGAATCTACACGGAACGTACAGATAATTGCAGTTGCCGCAACCGGTTCGTTGCTTGTGTATGGTTCTATCTGATTACTCAGTTATATAACAACGAATTCTCATAACCAAACTGTGCTGAACTTGTAGAAGTAGGATTAGATTGAGTCACGTGGAACAAATGACACAAGATAAGGGCGGTCGTAGATACTTGTATAGAAATTGAACGTTTGGCGGATAATAAAACGAGTTGGAGGATGTCATCAAACCAGTCATGAGGCTTTATGATACTTTCAACTTTTACTTCTTACGTTTACTTTTACTTCTGTTGATTACTGCATGATGATGATAAACCACCAATTATGTGCACGGAAAACAATGTTTAGCTGTACCAGCTAGATTTTAGCTACTGCAGCAAAATATTCAGCTATAATAGCTACAATTTAGCTGATACAGCTGAACATCATTTTCCGTGTGGGAGCAGCGACGAGCTAGCAGCCGATTGATGTCATTTGATAGGATTACTTCATCCAATATTTCAATAGCCAAACTGTATAGTTGGTAAGCACTGAGAAAATTTCTGGTATCAAAAACGTTGAAATAAATTTCAATCAAAAAGTGAGATCATTCGGCTGCTAGCTCGTCGCTGCTAGCTTCACTCTCATATCATTTTCACGTGGATTGATCAAAAAACTCAAAATCTTGTCATCTCTTCGGGCGGAAACTGTATCAAGGAAAAATTTCATGCATATCATCGGATTAGGGACATTCCAAACTATCAGGTTTGATGATTCAAAAAAATCCGAAAAAATCAAGGCTCCGTCGTGCCTGTTCATTCAATATGAATCCATCAAAATCAAGCCCTGCTCACTCCTGCGGTCTAAAACTTCGTAAACGAAGCTGCGTATCAAAATTCCATGCATATCATGAGATTCAGGACATCTCAAACTATCAGATTGCACGTTTCAAAAAATCCTAAGGAAATCAGGGTCCCGTCGTGTCATCATTTTCACGTGAATTTATCAAAAAACTCAAAATCTTGTCATCTCCTCAGGTGAAAACTATATTAAGGAAGCCGCGTACCAAAATTCCATGCAACCATCGGATTCGGGACATTCCAAACCATCAGGTTTGATGATTCAAAAAAATCCAAAAAAATCAAGGCTCCGTCGTGCCTGTTCATTCAATATGGATTCATCAAACTCAAGCCCTGCTAACTTCTTCGGCCTAAAACTCCGTTAAGGAAGCCGCGTACCAAAATTCCATGCATATCATGAGATTTAGGACATCCTCAACTATCAGATTGCACGTTTCAAAAAATTCTAAGAAAATCAGGGTCTGGTCGTGTCATCATTCCCACGTGGATTTATCAAAAATCTCGAAATCTTGTCATCTTTTCGAGCGAAAACTGTATTAGGGAGCCGCGTACCAGAATTTCATGCATACCACCGAATGCGGGACATTCCAGACTATCAGGTTCGATGATCCACAAAAGGCCAAAAACATCAAGGCTTCGTTCCGAGATCGTGATTATCATCCAATGTCTCGCTCCGTAACGATTTTCATATGTAATTTCCCCAAAACTCCATGAAAACCTCGATTTCCACGTTTGAAATCCATCTCAATCGATTCCTCGTCTCAACATACATAAGAATCATCACCTCTCCCTGATCTATATCCATCTCCTTCCTTTTCTGCCGAAGGAATACATTTGTGTACAAGTCGAAACCAAATCCATTCGGCTGATAGCTCGCCGCTGCTAGCTTCACTGTCATTAGGTCACCCAGACAGCACAACGTGCCACTGGAACGTTTATGGAAGGTTTATAGAACGTAGGAGAGGTTTTCTGAACGTTCAGAAAACGTCCCAGAGACACATTGTGCTGTTAGGGCATAGACACTCAAATCCTTGGGATTTCTTCGAAAACACTGGGATCTTGAATCTGGATTGGGTCACCACCCTCAATATATCACACAAACCGTCTGACTCGAATTTTCGTGTAACCCCCCCCTCCTCCCGGAAAACCCTGACGTCATGGGATAAAACGGGCTCTGGAGTTGAATTCAGCGACCCCAAAAACTCAAGCCGCACCTGGTCTGATCCATTGTATCGGACACTTTTTTCTTGCGCTCCTGTGTAATCAAATGGATGAAGTGGAAACGGTCGGCCGTGGAGAGAACGGCCGATGGTCATAACTTCTCACAAAAAAATCTGATCATGAATTTGAGCATCTAAAACGTTCAGAGCAGCGCTGCTTAATCGGTTACTAGTGTCAACCAAGCTTGAGCAACGTTCAATTGAAAGTGAGAAAAATCAGTTGCGATAGTAACGGCCGACAGCTTTCACTTCATGTCGAATATTATTTGGCTAGAACATTGAACAGAGTGTCAGCCAATGGAATAGGCTGAACTCTGAAGTGAAATTCAAGTATCAAACCAATTGTATTATATAAGAATGATCATACGGATCATCAAACATTATGAACAGGAATAAATACCGTAAGACGGGGCTACTCTGCACATGTTTTGGCAATTTTTCGTTTGTTTCTTTTTTTTAACATCAAGACTCGATAACGTTTTCTACCCAACAGAACAATGTGTCCTTCAGCTATCAAGTTCTCATCAATGGAAGCCCCACTAACTCCCCACAATTTTGTATATATATTTTTTCTAATGTCAAACTTACCCTGAGTGTGGGGCTCCTTTCATAAGGCATCGGAATTCATATTATGTCAAAGACCTAGAACGTAAAGGTTACATCCACATCATTTTGATGAAAAAATAATAATATTCAATGCATCATACGGAAAATCAAATGATAAAGGACGGATTTCATCAATTAATTCCCCATTTTTATTAAAGGAAAATTCAACATAATGATACTAAACACTCACCGTACAATTATAAGCACGTAATCCGTCTTGCAATTATCTTTGAGATCCTAATCAACTCCAGCATTCTCACAATCGACTTCAGCAAAAATAAACTCAACGAGTTTGGACAATAATAGGAAAGGCTAAAAATAGTGAATAATCTGTATCCTCGCACACCGTACATTCATAGGCAGGATCTGTCGAGCCTTTGTTACACATGCCACAAATCCAATTTTTGCAAGTGATGCAGCGAATCCAGTCTGGAGCATGATGGTGGAATCAGGAGTCACACTTACGAATGTAACAGAGATTGTTGTCTCTTCTCTTGCCTTCTCTCTTGCCCTAAACTCACCGAAAGAGCATCCAAACTGTACAAAGCCGTATTCACATATCACAATGTAAACACTAACGATGAACACGCTCAGATGAGTCGATGAGTCAGGTGATTGCAACTCAATTCACTCCTCGCGCTCCCCACCCACCGCAGGCAGTCACACAAGTTCGCTCCGCACACATTTGAACCATATTTCAGCGCTTTGTCAAAGTGGCCCCAAAAACTGTCAAAGTTACCCTCCAAGTCAAAGTAACCCCATTTCACGGTAGGCTGTTGACTCATTTCCACTGGAGAAAATTTCGCAAAATGTTCCTGGAATATCCCAGAGTCTGAGAAGGTCATACTATTGTAACGTTCTGAATAAAATGTTTCATGAAAACATCTGAGGAATGTTTTGGGATCGAAAGAATCCTACTTCCATCCGCAAAGGCGCAGATGGGTTGAGCGGCTCCACAATTCCCCGCCGTGGATATTCATCGGACATCGTGGGACCTAAAATGTCAAAGAATAGCGGAAACGATTCCACACGGTTTCGAAGGATAAAAGGGAAAGGTGGAAAGCTGAGGGAGAGGGAGTTGGTTGATTCTCGAACTCCAGGAGAACTGAACTCGAGTTTGAAGGACAGACACGTGCTAGCCCTGATTGAAATTCCGTGAGGAACAGATAGGAAATGGACATAGGCCCTCTGTCCGTATCTGACTGACTCCCTATACGCAACGAAAATATTGCAGATAAAAATTATATCTGTTTCTGTCTGTGTCTATCCACAGTGACGATAGGACCGCAGGTTTGAACAGAGACTTCATCAGTCTTGAACGGAGCTCCAACGGTCTATTCGCTTCCATTAGCAACAACTGTTGGAGGAGTTGGTGAAGTATATGCGTGATTGATACGTGATAATGAAGGCTGGGATACTCATGCAGGTCCAAAAGTTTCTTTCAACCAATTCCATGTATTTTCTCGAATCACGTTGGGGGTGGTCTGGAGAACCGACTAGGAGACATTTATTGGCCTAACTGGTCGGTAGTAATGAGCTGTCGGACCAATTTCTATCAACAATTACAAGAGTAGATTTTGATAGAAATAGTGAGAGAGGTAAACCGGGTTCTGAGGAATCTGACATGACCGTAGTTTTTCACTGCAATTGTGACATAATCTCCTCCCCGGTGGATCTGAACGAGGGTGGAGCGAGGAGAAAGTGAGGATCCCTTTGTACGTTTTGGCGAAGTTGAGAAGATGATAAAAAGAGGATAGGGATATGAGAATTTCTGAGCGGACGCAGTTAACGTATGAAGTGGAATGGAGAAGGATTCGGGAACAGGAGACTTTCATCTGTCGATTGAGATATATTTGGCGGAGAGAGTCGTTCATTGAAGTCGGAATTGGATCGATTGAGAATGAACGATTTTTTTGAGAAAACTCGGTGCAATCGTACGCTGAACGTGGGAGGTGGAGCTCGAACGAAGAATGGGGAGGAATGGAGGGAGAAATGCCACGCCCACAGAAACTCTTGCTCGGTGATGCTTCGGTGAAGTTGGAGCGAGAGTAAAGCATGTGTCGGATAATTATTCACTTCCAGCTGATTTTTCGAACTGCAATCCGTTTTGCTGGGATTCTCCCACACACGGGTGATGCCAACGACTGGATTATTCATTCATTCAGGTTTGAGTACTGGCTTCTGTAACCAATAATTGACGCCTAACATCACTTGTTGAGGGCAGAGCGATGATACAGCGTGGATCATGGAATTTCTGATTTTTAGCTAATTTCCCGGATTATATTTCGTTTCCCTGATGTCCTCACACACTCGGGGGGTGATAAGTACCGAATATATATCAACTCAATCGAGATTGATTGCTGAAAACCCCTGAAATTAATAATCAATGCCTGTCATCACCTGGTGAGGGCAGAGCGAAGATATAGCGTGGATCATGGGATTTTTGATACTCAGCCGATTTTTCTATCTATATCTCGTTCGCCTGACGGTCTGACATACTCGGAGGGTGATATTCATCGGATATATATGACCTTAATCGAGGATAAATGCTGGAAACTTCTCGAATTAATAATCAACGCGTATCAACAACTAATGAGGGTAGAGCGGTGATCGGAGAATTATTGATTTTCAGCTCATTTCTCGGCCTTCGTCTCGTTTCCCTGTAGTTCGCTTACCTCTGGACGGTGAGAATTGAGGAATATCCATTCATCCAATCGAGATTGATTGCCGAAAACTTCTGAAATCAATAATCAACGCCAAACAACACCTGGTGAGGGTAGAGCGATAATATAGAGTGAATAATGGAATTATTGATTTTCAGCTGAATTTTCGACCTTCACCTCGTTTTCCTGATGGCCACTGACCTCCAGAAAGTGAGAATATACAAATATTCATTCATTCAATCAAGATTGGGTACTGGAAATTTCAAAATTCATAGTCAACGCCTATCCTCGCCTGGTGAGGGTAAAGCGATGATACAGCGTGACTTATGGAATTACTGATTTTCAGCTGATTTTTCGACCTTCATCTCGTTTCCCTGATGTTCACTAACCCCCGGATGGTGAAAATTGAGGAATGTTTATCAATCAAGATCCATCTCTGAGAACTTCTGAAATCAATAATCAACTCTATCATCACCTGGTGAGGGTACAGGGATGATATAGCGTGGATGATGGAATGATTGATTTCCTGCTAAATACCAGGATTATATCTCGTTCCCCTGATGTCCTCACACATTCGGAAGGGTGATAATTACCGAATATATATTGACTTGTTCGAGGTTGATTGCTGAAAACTTTTGAAATTCATAGTCAACGCCTATTATTGCCTGGTGAGGGTGAAGCGATAATACAGCGTGAATCATGGGATTATTGATACTCAGCCGATTTTTCTATCTATATCTTGTTCCCCTGATGTTCTTGCACATTCGAAGGGTGATTATCACTGGATATGTATTTACTCGATCGAGATTGGTATCTAGAGACTTCTGAAATTCATAATCCATGGCTATCATCACCTGGAGAGGGTAGAACGATGATACAGTGTGGAGCATAGAATCATTATTTCACATCTCATTTCTCGGTCCCTCATTCGTTTTCCTGATGTTTTCATCCACTTGTGGGTCAAAATTACTGAATATGTATTCACTTGATCTAGATTGATTGCGGGGAACTTCTCAAATTGATATGCAACGCCTATCATTACCTGAAGAGGGTAGAGCCATGATAGAACGAGGATCAAAGAACTTTTGATTCTCAGCTCATTTTTTGACCTCCGCACAGTGGTCCGGGTGGCTGCATTAGGCGGCAAAAAGTCATATTTTGAACTTCAAGCGACATGTTTAAAACTTGAATATTATGATTCTTAATACTTCGATTGGTTGATAATCGACGCTCATAACTTTTTTCCCGCACATGTGCGTTCTACAGAGCCCTCTGACATAAGAAAATCGTGTTGTTGTGGAGATAAACATCCCGTTTGCCCGTACGGATTCAAGTTCAGTTATTTTGAGGAATTCAGCAAAAAATCACCAAACTACAGGTTGGTTGAAATTTTGCATTCGCTTTAATTATTGATTTTAAAAGGGCCTATGATTCCGTGAAACATGATTTACTTTGGTATAAGCTACACTGCCTTGGAGTCAGCCCGGAGGTGATTCGAATTTTGATGTCATTGTACGAAAACGCTTGTGCGCAGGTCAAGTTGAATTCCGGGGTATCAGACTTATTTGACATCACGGAGGGCATTCTGCAGGGTGAGTCTCTTAGCCCGATTCTTTTCAATCTGTTCCTCGCTGATATAGAATCTTTTTTTCGGGACCAAGGCTGCGAAGGCCTCTATATAAACAGCTTACTGGATATCTTGATGCTTCTATACGCTGATGACTTAATTATATTCGCCCACTCACAAGCGGATCTGAAGCGTGAAATTAAAATATTGAAGATGGATTGTGACCAAAATGGTCTCGAGGTCAATGTTGCCAAAACTAAAACAATCCCGTTCTGTAGATCAGGTAATATAAGTGGCGAAAAGAAAATCCCTTACTTCTATGGTACTGATCGTATAGAGATGGTCGAAGAAGTGGAGTATCTGGAAGTAACCATCCGAAGCTCTTCTCTGGGGGCAGGCGCGGCTGATTCAGCTATACGGAAAGCGAGATAGGCAATGGGGGTAATTCTTCCAATGCTTGCCTCGGGTAAGTCAGACGCTTGGCCCACGAAGCTTAAATTATATGATCCCATGATATTATCGGTTCTTCTGTATAACTTTCCGGCGTGGGGTCTCCAGTATGGTGACAAAATTAGAAGCATACAAACTGAATTTTTTAAAAAACTCTTTGCATTGCCAAGGAATACCCCGGGATACAGTTTGAGACTGGAGTGTGGTCTGTTGCCACTATTCCACGAAGGCATGAAACTGGTCTGGGGCTGGGTACACAAGTTACTTGGAATGCCTCCACACCGCTACACAAGACTCTGTTTCGATAGGTTACGTGAACTAGCCCTGTCTCCTTCCTGCGACAAGACCCTTAACTGGGCCGCCCAAGTCGGTTCCTGTGTCTGTCGGTTTGGATTCAGTGATGTATGGTATCGGTTGAATACATCCGAGTTAAAAGAGAAAAAAGAAGCGTTCTTTCAAACAATGGCTATCTAGCTGTGGCATAAAGATATGACAAGATATACAAACTCCTCCTCCTGCCAAAATATCTTCAAACATGAATGGACGCCAATGCCTACGAATTACTTGCAATACCGTTGCCCCTTGGACTGGCAACGTGTTGCGATTAATTGTAGACTTGCTGACAAGTTTGAATTCAAGATCCGCTATCGTGGGTTGCTCTACACTATCGAAACGAAAGAACTGTGCACAATATGTGATCTGCTAGAATACGAGGACACCATACATCTGTTCTGTAGATGTCCAATATATGAGTCACTCAGAGTAAGATATCTTAAATCTCCTGATATACGTAGCTGTCCAACCGCGAAAGCTGATATTTTTCATATAAGTTTATTGGCTGTGAGAAGGTTCTATGACCTTGAATATGTATTGCTCTCACTTAATAGTATGTATATTTGTATAATTATTGTATAATTGTTCAGTCATTTGTAATACTCCTATTGTTACTATTACTGCACTACTGCGGATAAGCAACTGTTGTTATAGCTCCACTCAATACCACAAAATTACAAGCAATTCACCATTGTAGCCCACCTCCTTGCGAGGAGGGTTGTATCCTTATATGCAATAAACGGATTGATTGATATTTCATCCTTCATTTGAACACACACACAAATTCATTCTTTGTTTACAAGCCATTCGAAGTTGACATGTCAGTGTATTTCGTGAAAATGGAAAAATCCGAATATCGTGTTGGTAAGGATTTAGGAGGTGGGAGCTGTATATTTGGGTAGGAAGGGAACCTTAGGATAAATCACTAGGTACGATGAATGAACTCGCGTTAACGTTTCTTTAACGATATAATATAAGATCAGATAGAATTTACACAGATAAAAATATAATAACACAATCAAATTAAAAAAATAAAAAAGAATAAAAATTAATTGCACGTCGTTGACGAGATTTGCACTCTCGACAGAATAAGAACCGAGGACGAGAATTAGAGAATAGGAATTGATAGTGATATTCGATTCGCCTTCGTGAACCGTCGCGCTAAGATTACGAGTTTGGCACGTAGATCGTGTGATTGAGGGCATGAATATTCCCCTCCGAGGAATGTTCGAAGAGAATTTAGAGGGGGGAGAGGGGGCTGAGAAGGCTAAGAGACCCCCAGACTGCTTACAAGCTATTCGGTCCACCCATAAGCAGCCAAGGGGAATCCTTCACCTCTCAGATCCCTAACATTCCGCCCGCCTCGTCAGGGACCAAATGATGCGCGGATTCAAGTGGCTCGCCCGCCATGAGGTGGTAAGCTAATGTTGCGTAAGACAGGGTCGTGCGATGGGCGTTTGAGAGTAGAGTCAGCCGTCCTGACCGAGGCGACTCGGACTTGTCCGTCAGTCCCCGGGTGCGTTTCCAGAATGCGGCCTAGGGCTCATTTCGTTGGCGGTGAACGCTCATCTTGAATGAGCACGAGTTGACCGCGTTAGAAATTCGGTTGAGGGGTGTGCCACTTGGAGTGTTGCTGCAGGTGATGCGTATACTCGCGGGACCAGCGAGACCAGAGGTGCTGGTGCATCCTTTGCAGGAGTTGCCAGCGAGTTAACGTATTCTGAGATGTGTCCAGCAACGAGGGTTCTGGGATGCTAACTAGGGAGGTTCCAGTTAGGAAGTGACCGGGAGTTAGAATTGACAGATCGTCGATTTCGGAAGTTAGAGGAGCGATGGACCGGGAATTGAGACAGGCCTCGATCTGCGTTAGGACCGTAGATATCTCTGCGAACGTGAGGCGTTGGTCGCCTATTACCTTAAGTAGATGTCCCTCAACGGAACGAATGCCGGCCTCCCACAGGCCACCGAAATGTGGTGCGTGTGAGGGTATGAAGTTCCATGCGACCCCATTCTGGGCTAGAAGATGTGCGGCTCCGGAGTAAAAGGTCGGAGACGAGCGAAATAGAGCGCGAAGTTCGGAGTCGGCACCGCGGAAAGTGGTGCCATTATCTGAGTACAATTCTGCCGGGAGCCCACGGCGTCCGCAGAACCTACGAAAGGCGGTCATGAAGGCTTGGGTAGTGGCATCACTGACGGCCTCTAGGTGTACGGCCTTTGTGGAGAAGCAAACGAACAAGCAGATATACCCTAGGGTGGTCCTTATTTTGAAAATTTCTGAATTCTTTCGGTCTCACCCCCTAAAAAGGTTCCAATTCCCATCAAAATGAAGTACGTAAAACCTCGGTCCGATTGAACTACGTTAACACGTGCCGCAAAGAGCTCAAAGTTTCGAAATTTCCTACTTTTTTCGAGGTTTTTGGCTGTATCTCGAAAATGGCGAGATTTATCTAAATGCTTGATAGCCCAATCGAAAGAACACGAAATTCCCTTCAAATTCCACCCAATCACTTTGTTATTACAACGCATGATTTCGGAGATAAGCGCAATTAAGTAGCAAAAATCGTATATAACGTAAAAACGTGAATTTCATATCATTTACGATAATATGACCTAAACGATTCAATACATCCCAAAGTTCATAAAATAAAACTGAAACTCTCTCAAAATTGATTAAAAGTCATTGATCTGAATGTTATTCACGATCAGACTTCTTGTGTGGCAGTGGATTACTGAAATTTTCAGTAAGAATAACTCACATTCTTGTTAACAAATTCTTTCAGATCGCTTAATCGAGAAGATATTTTTTTCTTCTTTTTTTCTGCAATATCATGTTCTGTTTTTGTATTCGACTTCGTTTCCTCTATCGTAGTTTATTTGATGTTTACCGGCATGCGTGCATCGTAAAATTTTAGAACAATATATTCAAAAGTACAATTGTGTGTTCATATGTTTCACATGAGATTGACCAAAACAATTGACATCTACGGCGTTGTATAATCATTTGTCATCTGTGTATTGTTTTTCATTTCGTTGGGAGGTATTCATTCGCGATTCTGATTTCTCAAGTGTTAAGTGTCATTTTTTTCTCATTTTACTGGATGATGAAATTATCAAGCACTTGAATTTACTTTCATAATGACTTCACCATTATCATCAACATTGGGAGTGCGTCTTCGTGTGCATGATTCAGTCTATCTTGTAGGACATGTATCAAATCAAATTGTTGGGAGTAAATTACCATCTAATCAACAAGTCCTGAGCGTTTTGTTTTATAATTTACGGCATGTGAAGCTTGATTCACAAGAAAGTGTGAAGTTAGTAATCAAAGAAACTTCTATATTCTGGGAAAAAGCGAGAATTCCTGTGCGAGCAGATCATCATTGTATTGCGAAATTAGAAAGTTTATATCAAGATTGGCGAAGTTTACGAAAATCGTCACATCGAGTATCGAAAACCCAACAACAGAAAATTGCTGATTTTACCAATAAGTTGGATGACCTTTTTGATATTTCTCACGCTGATGAATTAGAAATCATACATCTTGAAGAAGATAAACAATTTCTAATCCAGCAGAGACAGAAAGGAAGACCAGGTTGTATGCTTGGAATTGATCAAAAAATGACTCAAAAGGAAAAGCGAGTGGTTGAGAAATCAATTCAGTTGGGAAGGAAAAGAAAAAGATCTTCTCCGGAAATGCAATAGTGTTGTAAGTTAGAAATGGGACTCATTCAATCTGTGCTTTCACTCAAACGGCATAACAATACAAAAAGAGTTATCGATGAATTCATTTTAAACTTTCGTAATGCTATGTGAATGTATTCTGAACTCTCTTCAAACTGTTATGCTGTGTCGGGACAGTAATACAAAATGCACTCCACAAATGTTTACGTAACTGAATCTTCCTTCCCAACTTTGAATTATAAGAAATTTTATTCAAATATGAAAAAAATAGATTTTCAATATATACGTATGGAGTATTGCATCATCTCTTGTGATTTTATAATATAATTTTTGTTTCAAACGATTATTTTCAGGGGAAGGTGGGGATTCTGAATTTTTAACCAGCGATGAAACAAATTTTATCGAAGAAGAATTTGTTGATTTGAGTGAACGTTCCGATGAAGATGTACGTTTCCAGATATCATCTACGAAACAAAGAGGAACGTTGCAAATAATGACTCCCAGATTATTCGCGGTCTTAGACAAATGTAGAATCACTGATCGTGAAGCAGTGCATATAATCATGGCTACTGCTGGAGCTTTAGGGCATGATAATGCAAAAATAGTGTGTAATCGATCTTTGATACGACGTCAGAGACAAAAGTTCCGTGAAGAAAAGTCGGAAGAGCTCCAAAAACAATTCAAATTGTGAGGAATGGAATCTCTTGTCGTGCATTGGGATGGAAAACTTCTTCCTGATTTGCAAAAAAATGTAAAAGTAGATCGCGTTCCAGTTATTGTATCATTTGAAGGATTAATGCAACTACTTGGTGTTCCAAAGCTTGATTCATCTACTGGAAAAAATCAGGCAGATGCAATTTTTACAATTTTGAGTGAATGGGGACTTACAGACGCGGTGCAAGCGTTATGCTGCGACACCACAGCTTCCAACACTGGTCGTTCGAATGGAGCAAATTAGAATTAGAATTCGAGTTTTTGCGGTTACGAAGGAATCGCAGACAATATGCGACTACACGGAGGAGTTTGTGGAGAGACGAGGAGCGAACTAAGATTCCCGAAACATCATTTGGTGCGCGCGTTCACATATGTGTCAGTGGTCGAGATTCTTCTTCGGTGACAGGTAGAGATTGTGGATCGGATTGGCTGGGCCATGACTCACATGGTTCTTGTGGCCAGGAAGGGCCATGCCACCAGACGTCGGAATCGCGTAATTCAGATGGGCTATTCCCCCTAGTGGCGAGTCCAGCTGGGTTGAATTTCGTAGGCACATGGCGCCATGGCAAATCCTTGATGGAAGTTTGGATGAAAGACGCTCTGTTCGCCACCAAAGTGGTCCAGCGACTTGGATGCTGGTGGATCCACTGTAGGGCCACTTTGCTATCAAGCCAGGCGAATGTGGAATAGGCAGCGAAGAATTGACTCTGTTTGATATGCAGAAAGAGTCGTACCAACGGAACCGCGGAGCAAAGTTCAAGCCGTGGTATGCTCAAGGTTTTGACCGGAGCTACCTTGGATTTAGAGATGAGGAGCGCAGTTGAACATTGCCCTGAGTTGTTGACGGTTCGAAGGTACATGTTGGTGGCGTATGCTCTGCTGGAAGCGTCGGCGAAGCCATGTAGCTGTACCTCTTGTGCCGAAGCAAGGTGAAGGCAACGTGGAATTCGAAGGGGGGATAGATCGTTCAGAGAGTTGGAGAAATTCCTCCATTGCTCTTGGAAGTGGAAGGGGAGAGAGTATTCCCAATCTCCCCCCAGTAACCACAGATCTTGAATTAGGGTTTTAGCTCTGACGCCAATCGGAGATATCCAACCTAGGGGATCAAAGATCCGAGTGAGACACAAAAGAACTATACGTTTAGTCGGCTGGTGATATTCCGAAGAATCCACGTTAGAGAGAGTTGAAGGCACTTGGAAGCTGAAGGCATCTTCATTAGGACTCCACATGATTCCGAGAGTTTTGATTGGTTCGAGCTCGTCGAAACAGAGATTGTGGGTTTTCTGGGAGGAATCGGAGATGGGAGCGTCCAGCAAATCTGGATGACTTGCTGACCATTTGTCCAACAAAAATCCACCAGCTTTAAGCAGGTGGGTGAGTTGATCGCGGATAGTAACAGCTGTTGAGAGACCATCAGCTCCAGGAAGAATATCGTTCACATAGGACTCGTGGACAAGAGCTCGAGCTCCTAGCGGAAATTGATGACCCTCATCATGTGCTAATTGATGCAGAGTTCTGATGGCAAGGAACGGTTCACACTTCATGCCATAGGTGACCGTGAGAAGGCGGTATTCGGCCATTGAATCAGATTCATCCTTCCAGATGATGCGTTGCAGATTTTTATCAGCAGGATTGACTCGAATTTGCCGGAACATCTCAACGATTTTGGCAGAGTATACAAAGGTGTGCCTCCTCCAATTTGATAAGAGGAGGGTGAGGTCCGTTTGTGAGACGGGCCCCGAATGCATGGAATCGTTAAGCGAATGGCCGCGAGGTAGGCGACGGGAAGCATCGAACACGACTCTGAACTTTTTCTTTATACCGGAGCTATTGATGATAGGGTGGTGAGGTGAATACCACGAGTCTGATGGTATTTGCTCGTCCTCGCTGATCATTTGCATATGATCGAGATTTGAATATTCAGTGAGGAAGTGATCGTATTGTGCAGCCAAGTCTGGATCCCGATGCAGGCGCTGTTGGAGATCGTGAAAGGAGGTGATTGCAACCTGCTTAGAGTCGAGCGTGTCGTGAGGGAGATTGGAGTTGAGCGGCAACCGTATCACATAACGCCCTGATTCATCTCGTTCATGCGTGTTAGAATAGTGCTGCTCACACCATGCATCGTCGGGACGCTGCCACTTCTGTGACGCCGGTACTTCCTCCACTGTCCAGAACTTCTCGATCATCTGTGGAACATCGGAATTAGTAGTGCAATGTAAAGAGAGGAGTGGGGATGGCGTGTTAGTTAGAGGAGATGAACGATACGCAGTGGGGCCTGGAAGCACATAACCAAATACGGTGTTTTGAGTCACGATCGATGTTCCTGGAATTGGTCGTAATCCATCGCGCATTATTTGTCCGTACAAATCGGCGCCAATGATCATTCCCACTGCAAGTGGTTGGCCGTAGTCTGGATCGGCTGATGATGATTCGGCCAGAGAAGAGAGATCGATATCGGAGATAAGAGTTGACGGAATTTCGGTCGTAAGCTTCGGTAGGACCAGGACCTTCGCTGATGAATCCAGATTGGGCCGTTCGGCGCCTCCAGCCGCACCAGAGTCGAGTATTTCGCCATTCCAGTGGAAGAAGCGGCAATTCCAATCACAAGTTTTTGTCCTGCGAAGTTGTAACAGTTCGGTAACTGCCTCTGAAATAAACGACATTCCAGACCCTTGATCTAGTAAAGCCCTAGCAAGAATGGAATTTCCATGGGGCCCATGGATTTTAACCCTAACCGTAGCAAGCAAAATGGAGCGAACGCATCCGCTAGAACTGGCCGTGTGCGTGGCCACTGCACTGGTGCACTGGTGTTGGCATCTCGCGTTTCAGTTGGTTGCTCGATGACCTTGAATTGGAGGTTGATGCGTGCTCATGGATCAACGTGTTGGGCTTTGATCGGCAGATGATGCAGCGTTCCTCAGAGCGGCACTCTCGTATTGGATGAGTGCCCAAGCAATTTGTACGAAGACCCAAATGATCGACTAGCTCCTTTCGCTCCCGAAGGGATTTAGATTTGAATTCTGGATAGGCCGTTATGTAGTGATCAGCGCGACACTTACAGCATTTCCTCTACAAATTGGAGGACGATGAGCGGGAAGGATATTGAGATGCAGTTTGCTGTGGAGAAGCGTGGAGTGTGTAAGCGGATTTGCTCGAATTTGAAGCGCGACATGGGTTGACGGGAGTAGATTTAGCGAGTTTGAAATTGCGAGAAATTGACTCCGGAGAGGACTCTAACGCTTCGAGTGCCCGGATACGACATTCCAGAAATACCTTCAACTCGGGAATTCGGCTAGTTCAGTCGAATCTCCTTGTGAGGTTTCCCAATCTCGAAGGGTTCGAGCATCAAACCGAGAGACCGTCATGTACACTAAAAGCGCATCCCAATCGTCGATTTTGCATTCGAGTGCTTCGAGTACGCCGAGCGATTTGACTGTCGCATCATAGATCCGACGTAATTCGGTAGGAGATTCTATAGTGCACGGTTTGATATTGAAAAGAGTGAAGAGATGGTTATTCACGAGCAATCGACGATTGTCGTATCTGTTTTCGAGCGTATTCCACGCTAAAGTAAAGTTCGCACTCGTAACCTGGATAGTGCTAATGAATTGAGCAGCCTCTCCTGTCAAACTTGTTCTGAGGTATTGGAGTTTTCGTACAGGCGGAATATCCGCGCGTGAAACAATAATTGAATTGAATGATCGCGGAAATTTCTTCATTCATTAGAATTACCGGAAAATTTCGGTAACGAGAGTCTAGGCGGTTGCACTGGCACACTAACCATCCCTTTGATTTGAGAAGGAAGAGGTTGAACGACGGAAGAAGAAGAGGAAGCGTGGAGGTGCGTGTGGTTCCAGTGCGATTAACATATCTGTCATCTCACCGAGCTGTTCTAGATACGATTGTTCGGCTTTGTCAAACACAGAATCGGTGAAGTAAACATGAGCACTAGCAGCATCATCCTGGTAGAGAATTAATTTGGCGTGACATTCAGCGAATTCTTTCCATGGCGTATTGAGTCGATCGATACGCGTTTTTAGAGTACCGATGGTAATCTTGGATGCATCAATCTTTTTAAGATTAGTGTGAATACGCGTAAGGGAATGCGCTGTACTTTGTTTCTGCGTGATTAGATCATCCATACTGATGACAGAAATGATACAAATAACCACACAACTTAAACAGATCAATCACGGGAATGTAGGGAAGAATCACTCGTGTGAATTTGAATTCAATGCGTGAATATATCGATAAGTAGTACAGTGCGGATCGATGAGCACACAGTTTACACTGTAACGAAGCGAATAGCGTATAAAGGAATGGGAAAGAAGAGAGGTCGCTTACCAGAAGAGAAGAGAGAGATGCAGAGCATAGATATATACGTAACCAAGGTATTGAGGAACGTATATAGACGAGAGCGAGAGAGGGTCGAATGCGTTGATCAGAGCGAGAAGACAAATCCAACGACGATCGTATATCAGAGTCCAAGGGATAGGTATCACCTGAGCTGAGCGGAGGCAGACGGAGTCTTCGATGACGTCACCCCGTTGAAATCCGAAATTTCGAACGTATATACTCGTTTGTCACGTACACCACTGTGTGAGTGTGCACACACATACACTTCTCGTTGAGTAGATTCAACAAAGGGAATGAACTTTTCACTATTGTTTTACACTTTCAGGATAGGGAAACGGAAGGAGACCGGGAAGGATCCGGCTCGAAGGACCATTTGGTGAGGATTTAGGAGGTGGGAGCTGTATATTTAGGTAGGAAGGGGACCTTAGGATGAATCACTAGGTACGATGAATAAACTCGCGTTAACGTTTCTTTAACGATATAATGTAAGATCAGATAGACTTTACACAGATAAAGATAAAATAACACAATCAAATTAACTGTACGTCGTTGACGAGATTTGCATTCTCGACAAAATGAGAACCGAGGACGAGAATTAGAGAATAGGAATTGATAGTGATATTCGATTCGCCTTTATGAACCGTCGCGCTAAGATTACGAGTTTCGCACGTAGATCGTGTGATCAAGGGCATGAATATTCCCCTTCGAGGAATGTTCGGAGAGAATTTAGAGGGGGAAGAGGGGGCTGAGAAGGCTAAGAGACCCTCAGACTGCTTACAAGCTACTCGGTCCACCCATAAGCAGCCAAGGGGAATCCTTCACCTCTCAAATCCTTAACACGTGTCGTGATAAAATTCTTTGTTTTGGAAGGTTTATCAGCAACAGAAATTCACACTAAAATGGGGAAAGTGTTGAAGGAATCTGCTCCTTCATTTCCAACTGTACATCGATGGGTTTCAGAGTTTAAACGTGGTCGTACAAGCGTTGAAGATCAATCACGTAGTGTACGTCCAAAAAGTGCAACGAAATCAGACATCATTGAGCAAGTCTATGATATTGTTTGTAAAGATCCGAGTTTGATTGAGCGTGAAATTGCTGATACTATAGGCATCTCGGATGACCTAGTACTCCATATTTTACACAAAGAATTACATATGAAAAGGCTTTTTGGACAGTTAGTGCCGCATTCGTTGACAATTCAACAAAAACTGAATCGAAAACAAATTCCTCAGCGTAATTTGAAGCGTTTAGGCAGAATGAGATCAATTTTTTGCGTCGTTTCGTAACTGTGAACGAGACTTGAATCTACCTTCATGATCCTAAACTGAAACGAAAACGTTTACAGTGGACTGAAGCTAGTTGTTCAGCTCCAAAACGGGTGAAGTCAGAACGATCGGCAAAAAAGGTTTTAGCATCGGTTTTTTGGGACGCAAAAGGGGTTTTGTAGATTGATTATCTCGAAAAAGGTGAAACAATTAACTCGAAATATTATTGCAACCTTCTGGACCAGTTGGATGAAAAAATTCGTGAAAAAAGACCCGGTTTACTAAAGAATAAAATCATTTTTCATCAAGACAATGCACGGGTTCACACAAGTGTTCTGGCGATGGCTAAACTGAACGAATTGAAGTACGGATTGTTTGAACACCCACCGTATTCACCAGATTTGGCTCCCTCCGACTATTACCCCTCCAGAAATTAAAAACAATTCCTTCGTGGCAAGCGTTTTTCGTCGAATGAAGAAGCTATTGCAGCTGTGGGACAGTATTTTGCGGAGCTTCCGGAAAATCATTACAGAGATGGTATGAAATTATTGGAGGATCGTTGGAATAAGTGTGTTGAAGTTGAGGGAGACTATATTGAATAAAAAAAATTATTCAATCAAAAAATACACATTCTTTCATTTTTGCTTTCGAAACTTTTCAACCAACCTGTAGCTGATTGGGTAACTAGAAGTGAGTGTTGAGTATACATATTATCATCATTCAGTCCTTGGAATATATTTCTGCCAATGTTTTTGTCCGTACAATAACCTGAAAATGATGGTTTTCGTCATAATAAATTGCATGGAAAGTACAAGTTTTCTAAAATTCACACCAGGACTCTTGGATTACCTGAAAGCTGACACTTTATACTTCAGCAATATGGAACATTTGGCTGCCTTTACGTGCCTTTGTAGCATTTATCAATAAATGAACATGGACCGTGAAATACTTTCGCAACTGTTCCTGCGAATGTGATCTACATTTTCATCACTTCTTTATTTGTGATGCTTATAGTAATGTCATGAGTTTCATTTCATGATTAGGTGCAGAGGAAAAGCATCTATCTGTGATCACGAAAATCCAGTTGTCTTAGCTGAATTTTAGTTTGACAAAAAACAAAAGTCACATTTTCTGAAATATGAATAAAATAGATTATCCGACGAGAGTAATTTTGCTACCGCAAATGGAACTCTTGGGTTCAACTTGATTTCTACTTGAAGTGACTAAATTTGTTGGCTGTCTAATATTCAACATACTCCTTCGTCACAGTAGATTATTAAAATAATTTTCATTATGAATACAAGAATTTAAGAAATCTTCTTCGATGTCATTATTACTTAGTATTTATTCATATAATTCCCTCATTTCCAGTGTACACAGAAAGGAGTGTTATTATTCGTATTGTTCCTAATTTTCCCCGATAAAAAATTTCCTTCGAGATTGCAGATTTTACATACAAAGATTTGTTTTTCCGCCTCCGAGATATCCCTAATATTGTTATTTCGAGTTTGATTGATAAGAGGTAACATTTAATGCTTCTTGTCAAAGATACATATCAAGGTAAAAGTTGGGAAAATGTCAACGAGCAAAGGCTCGAGGAGTGGTTATTGTCGTTCACGATTCTGTTGAAAAAGGAGTGGGATAAAGCCCATAGGACTTATGATAAGTGTATGAAGGACAAAAGATATGGTTGGGAACGGCTCTTCAACTACCCATAAAAAAACGAGTATCTCTTCTAGGACGACTTAGTAAGAGTTCTGAGGAGAGTGGTGAAAGGTCAAAACGGAACCAAATGAAATTGATACGGAAAACAGTGGGTTCTCCAGAAATGAAATACGTTGTGGAATCGGAACTGTACGATAAAGGGAAAAGAGTAGCAGCTCGAGTGGTAGATGAAATTTTGACAACGCCTGACAAAGCGGTACAGATAAAATAAGCGCTTCTTTTCCAGCCAAGAGAACCTATCAGAATGACTCCTGATGCAGCTCTTGCACACTGATTAGACAATGATCTGAATAAGCTGCAATCCGTGAATACGAGAATGAATTCGGATAATCCAGGACGGATAAATGTCAGCATTATGATTTTTTGAATTTATTCTTGTATTCACGGATTGAAGCTTATCCAGATCATTTTCTAATCAGTGCGCAAGAGCTGCATCACGAGTCATTCTGATAGGTTCTCTTGGCTGGAGAGGAAGCGCTTATTTTATCTGTACCGCTTTGTCAGGCGTTGTCAAAATTTCATCTACCACTCGAGCTGCTACTCTTTTCCCTCTATCGTACAGTTCCGATTCCACAACGTATTTCATTTCTGGAGAACCCACTGTTTTCCGTATCAATTTCATTTGGTTCCGTTTTGACCTTTCACTACTCTCCTCAAAACTCTTACTAAGTCTTCGTAGAAGAGATACTCGTTTTTTATGGGTAGTTGAAGAGCCGTTCCCAACCATATCTTTTCTCCTTCACAAACTTATCATAAGTCCTATGGGTTTCATCCCACTTCTTTTTCAACAGAATCGTAAACGAAAATAACCACTCCTCGAGCTTTTGCTCGTCGACGTTTTCCCAACGTAAACGTTCTCGTTTCAGTTTAGGATCATGAAGGTAGATTCAAGTCTCGTCCACAGTTACGAAACGACGCAAAAAATCGGTCTTATTCTGCTTAAACGCTCCAAATTACGCTGAGGAATTTGTTTTCGATTCAGTTTTTGTTGAATTGTCAACGAATGTGGCACTAACTGTCCAAAAAGCCTTTTCATATGTAATTCTTCGTGTAAAATATGGAGTACTAGGTCATCCGAGATGCCTATGGTATCAGCAATTTCACGCTTAATCAAACTTGGATCTTGACAAACAATATCATAGACTTGCTCAATGATGTCTGATTTCGTTGCACTTTTTGCACGTCTACTACGTGATTGGTCTCCAACGCTTGTAAGACCACGTTTAAACTCTGCAACCCATCGATGTACAGTTGGAAATGAAGGAGCAGATTCCTTCAACACTTTCTTCATTTCAGTATGAATTTCTGTTGCTGATAAACCTTCTAAAACAAAGAATTTTATCACAACACGATATTCGGATCTTTCCATTTCACGAAATACACTGACACGTCAACTTCGACTGACTTGTAAACGAAGAATGAATTAACAGATCGGAATAAAATTGTGTGTGTGCTCAAATGAAGGATGAAATATAAAAATAGCGTATAAATTGTGATTCCTGTACTGGTTGATAGTTGTCGCTTTCAAAACTTTTCGACCAACCTGTAGTTTGGTGATTTTTTGCTGAATTCCTCAAAATAACTGAACTTGAATCCGTACGGGCAAACGGGATGTTTATCTCCACAACAACACGATTCTCTTATGTCAGAGGGCTCTGTAGAACGCGCATGTGCGGGAAAAAAGTTATGAGCGTCGATTATCAACCAATCGAAGTATCAAGAATCATAATATTCAAGTTTTAAACATGTCGCTTGAAGTTCGAAATATGACTTGTTGCCGCCTAATACAGCGACCTGGACCACTGTACGGAGGTCGCAAAATGAGCTGAGAATCAAAAGATCTTTGTTCCTCGTTCTATCATGGCTCAGCCCTCTTCAGGTGATAATAGGCGTGGCATATCAATTTGAGAAATTTCCCGCAATCAATCTAGATGAGGTGACTACGAATTTCCCGAACTCTCGCACCTGATGTAAAGTTTGAGATCGTGGACATGGAATTGTGTTTACATCGCACACTCCGAGGCCGCGCATGAAATGTTTGCCACACTCTATATCCAATGGGTACTTCGAAGGTCGCAGACATGGAATTGTGTATGCAACAGACACTTTGAGCCCGCAGATGGAATAATTGCAGCACCGTGTATCCAAAGGACACTTCGGGCTCGTGGACATGGAATTGTGTATACATCGTACACGTTGAGGTCCCGCATGGAATGATTGCAGCATAGTATACCCAATCGATACTTTGAGGTCGTGGACATGGAATTATGTATCCCTCGCACACTTTGAGGACGCACATGAGATGATTGCGGCACTGTGTAACCAATGGATACTCTGAGGTCGTGGAGATGGAATTCTGGTGCCACAGACGCTTTGAGGTCGCACATAAGATGATTGCAGCACTGTGTATCCAATGGATCCTTTGAGGTCGTGGACATGGATTCGTGTATGCCCTGCACACCTTGAGGTCGGACTTAAGATGATTGTAGCACTGTGAATCCAATGAATACTCTGAGGTCGCGAGTGAAATTCCCCGAACTCTCGCACCAGATGTCAACTTTGAGGTCGTGGACATGGAATTCTGTATACATCATACACTTTGAGGCCGCGCATGGAGCATTGCAGCACTGTATACCCAATGGACACTTTGGGGTCGTGGACATGGAATTGTGTATACATCGTACACTTTAAGGCTGCGCATGAAATGATTGCAGCCCCGTACACCGAATATATACTGTGGGGTCGTGGACAAAGATTCTCGTATGCACCGCACACCTTCAGGTCGCAGATAAGATGATTGTAGCACTGTGAATCCAATGAATACTCTGAGGTCACGAGTGAAATTCCTCGAACTCTCGCACCTCATGTGAAGTTAGAGGTCGTGGACATGGAATTGTGTTTACATCGTACACTCCGAGGCCGCGCATGGAATGATTGCAGCACTCTATATCCAATGGATACTTTGAAGGTTGTGGACATGGAATTGTGTATGCAACAGACACTCCGAGGTTGCACATAAGATGATTGTAGCTCTGTAAATCCAATGAATACTCCGAGGTCACCAGTTAAATTCCCCGAACTCTCGCACCTGATGTAAGGTTTGAGTTCGTGGGGGTGCAATTGTGGATACATCGTATACTTTCAGGTCGCATATGGGATAATCGCAGCACTGTATATCTAATGGATACTCCGAGGTCGTGGACATGGAATTGTGTATGTAACGCACACTTCGAGGTCGTACATGAGATGATTGCATCACTTTATATACAATAGATCATTTGAAGGTCGTGGACATGGAATTGTGTATGCAACAGACACTCCGAGGTCGCACATTAGATGATTTTAGCACTGTGAATCCAATGAATACTCCGAGGTCGCGAGTGCAATCTTCCAAACTCTCGCACCTGATGTAAAGTTTGAGGTCGTGGACATGGAATTGTGTTTACATCGTACACTCCGAGGCCGCGAATGGAATGATTGATCATCATGAAGTAATCAGTCTTACGACTGGTTCGATGAAACCATACACCCCTGTCTATTATCCGCCGAACGTTTAATTTCTACATATCTACTACATCCCTTGTCTTGTACGATTTGCTTCATATAACTTGCTCTAGGTCTACCTTCACCAGTTTTACCATACATTTCCCCTCCCAATATTGTTTTCAATAAACTCTCATACCGTAATGTGTGTCCTATGAGATTGCTCCTCCTTTTCACGATGTGTTTCAAAAGATTTCTTTCTTCATTTATTTGCTCGGGTATTTCTTCATTTTTCATTTTGTCTATCCATTTTATTCTGAGCATCCTCCTATAACACCACATTTCACAAGCTTCAAGTCTTTGTTGATCAGTTTCCCTCATTGTCCAAGTATCGCAACCATATAATCCTGTGCTCCAAACGTAACTTTTCAATAATTTCTTCCTCACCTCCGAACTTAAATTTTTTGAGCATAATAACTGTTTCTTTTGGTGAAAAGCCTGTGACCCTTGTCACGGTATAAAACACCGTTGCAACAGAAACATAGAGAATAGAATTGTATAGGGATAGAAGAATAGAAATGCTAGGATGTATAAGCATAAAAAAAATCGAAATCAAAAATTCAGAGAAGAATTATGAAATAGAAAGGAAAAGAAAAAAAAGAGAAATGGAGAATAGGGACAATTGGGGATTGAAATCGAAAAGATGGGTAGAGAATTAAAGAACAAAGAAATTAGAAATATGACTGGAATAAAAGATATTACATGAAACGGTATGAAAGAGATTATTATAGGTGTGTATATATATATGTGTATATACAAATCAGGGATCAAAAGACACGACGGTTGGAAATTGACAACATACACATGGATATATTCACACGGAAAAAAGAGGTTTTACAGAGTCAAAATAAGGAACTGGAAATCGACTCGTATATATATACCAACATATAATGTGAAGTATTGGTAGGCTTTGAAAATGGGAAGAGATGGAATATGAGAATCAAAACACACGTGTGACAACCAAAACATCCGTGTACGAATTTTGATCCATCGAACAAAGGTAGGGAGGCGTATATATACGGGTCGAAACTAAAGGACCGGGACACTTGTGTCGAATCTATGCGGAAGCGCTGCACGACACAAGAGTGATCTTATACGTAACAGGCTATGTAGGATTTCATTAGGGAATTCTAGTTTCGATTATTCAGGAATTTGTTGTGAGTGGATTTCTCCTACCTCACGATTGCGTGGGTTGTTTGAGATTTTCCACAGCAATTTTTCGTGCCGATATATTTCTCGATGATGCAAGAGAGTCCTGAGATATAATCGTGTATCTTGCTTCACTTTGCTTTGTCAGAGGAGTATAGCGTCGATGTTTAGGGGGTGAATTAGATTCAGAGTGGGCCGCTTCACAAGGATATATGAGCTTCTCGCGAAGACTAGTAATCAACCAACTATCTAAATAGATATATTTTCTTTCTTCCTTCGCTAGGGAATCCGCGAATCTAGAAAGTTGTGCGCCGACAGGAGCAAGGATACCCGGCGAGAGAATAGTGGAGGAGTCTGAGGATCAAATCCTAGCATATTTGACGATTGTTCAAATCATGTAAAAAGGAAAGAAAATAAACCGAATCATCACAATCAGCGGATCAGAATTACCTTTTCTCAGTACATGCGTAGCGGTGTGTGTGTGTGTGTCTCGTTCGAGGTGATGAGTTCGGACAGTACTAAGACGTATACACATTTATAATTCGTAATCCGTATTAACATACACGACCAGATTACAGACACGAGACTAATAGCATGCATTATACTAACTCTTACTTTATTCGATTCCCGTGATTATATGCAAGGTCGACAAAGATGGGTATATGCGAAAACGTTTCTTAACTTCGAACGTCGCCTACAGTATGAGGGATCGAAGAAATATAAATAGATGTCAGATAAGGAGAGACATATGCATGCAGTTCAGATGAATACAATTGTTCTCTGTGATTAATGAACTCTACATAATTAATAAAGAGATCAACTTGGTTTGAATTCAGTTCGCCGCACAATAGTCATCACATTAGTATATCCATAGATGAATGCATGTTTTCTCTCTCTCTCTCTCTCTCTCTCTCTCTCTCTCTCTCTCTCTCTCTGTCTCTCTCTCTCTCTCCCATCGAGACTGTGGAGAGGAAGTGAGATTTTTGTAGGAAAGCAAAAGAGAACGTTCCACCCTTGTGCTATTCTTGCTCTTATATCTCTTTCGCTTTTGTAGTTTTCTGTAATTATGCTTCCTAGATATTTGAATTCTTTCACCTGTTCAATTGTCTCGGTATCTATTCTGATTTTCGCTCCTCCAGCTGTTTTCGCTGCTGTACACATCATGAATCTTGTTTTGTCTTCATTTATATTCATACAATGGTTTTCCAACAATATTGTTCTCATAGTGTTGAGAATATTCCCTAACTCAGTACTATTCGTGGCCACTTTGAGGTCGCATATGGGAAAATCGCAGCCCTGCATATACAATGGATACTTCGAAGGTCGTGGACATGGATTTGTGTATACATCGTACACTTTGAGGACGCGGATGAGATGATTGCAGCACCGTATATCTAATGGACAATCTGGGGTCGTGGACATGTGATTGTGTATACATCGTTCACTTTGAGGTTGCGCATTGAATCACTGCGGAACTCTATATCCAATTGACATTTTGAAAAATTCGTGGACATGGAATTATGTATGCAACAGACACTTTGAGGCCACGCATGGAATGATTGCAGCATCGTTTATCCAATGAACACTTCGAGGTCGTGGACATGGAATTGTGTACACATCGTGCGCTTCGAGGTCGCGCATGAAATGATTGCAGCACCGCACGTCCAATGGATACTTTGAGGTCGAGGACATGGGGATGTGTAAACATCGTACACTTTGAGGTCGTGCATGAGATGATTGCAGCACCGTATATCCAATGGACAATCTGGGGTCGTGGACATGTGATTGTGTATACATCGTTCACTTTGAGGTTGCGCATTGAATCATTGCGGAACTCTATATCCAATTGACATTTTGAAAAAGTCGTGGACATGGAATTGTGTATGCAACAGACACTTTGAGGCCACGCATGGAATGATTGCAGCATCGTTTATCCAATGGACACTTCGGGGTCGTGGACATGGAATTGTGTATACATCGTGCGCTTCGAGGCCACGCATGAAATGATTGCAGCACCGCACGTCCAATGGATACTTTGAGGTCGAGGACATGGGGATGTGTAAACATCGTACACTTTGAGGTCGTGCATGAGATGATTGCAGCACCGTATATCCAATGAGCACTCCGGAGTCGTGGACATGGAATTGTGTATACATCGGACACTTTGGAGACGCGTATGAGATGATTGCAGCACTGTATATTCAATTGAAACTTTGACGTCGCTAGCGGAATTCCCCAAACTCTCGCACCTGATGTGAAGTTTGAGGTCATGGACATGGATTTGTGTATACATTGTACATTTAGAGGTCGCACATGGGATGATGGCAGCAATGTATATCCACTGGACACCCCGGAGTCGCAAGTGAGATTCACCGAACTCTCGCACCTGATGTGAAGTTTGAGGTCCTGGACATGGATTTGTGTATACATCTAGTGTTGCCGCGATACGATACGATACGATATTCAGAGCATTATCGTATCGTATCGCGAACTTATCGCCTGATTATCGTATCGCCTCGGACAATATCGTATCGTATCGTATATCGTCAAGATTATCGTCAAGATTATCGTCAAGATTATCGTCGATAATATCGTCGATAATATCGTCGATAATATCGGCAAAAATATCGTCGAAATCGTGAAATTTTGAATATCTCGAATGATTTTGTGGAAACCAATCGGACTGAGAGCTGGATGCACTGATTTATACGTATAATCTGGATGTAGTATGTTCGTATGCCAAATGTTGAATTTTTTGATTCGATTGAAGTTAATGAAATCACTATAAAATAATAAAAAACGACAGAACCATCTACGGCTGGCCTCCCATGGACCGAATTTTCTAGGTTATGAAATGTAATCCGAAGATGTGATTGGTCCTTGAATAGTACCTCACCAGAATTCCCTAGATATCCCTCATAAATTCCGTTCGATGGGAGAGAAGCCTAACAGTAAGCCAAGTCCTTAAAAATAATGAATCAAGATTATGATTGAAATAATACAATTACTTAACGAAGTACAAAACACACTATAGTTTCACAATAAATAATATGAAAATGAATTATCCAAAAATTTTATTGTACTTCCAAGATATAATTTGCATTTCAGAATTGGATTAGTTGATATTTGAATCATGTTATCGTAATAACTTGCGTTACTGTCCAGATGGAGTTCGTGCTTCAATTGGAGCCACTGTCGGAATTACTGTATCGTATCCAGTTATTATACTAGATATCAGTGTTGCGATTGCTTCGTGTTTGAAAACAATAATATATTGCAGAAAAATTCTCTCATGACGCGAAGTAATAGCCGAAGTATTGTTTCCAGTCGAGAACCAGATGTGTCAAACGATGGAGCTGAAAACTTGACAAATAATGATCAACGTAAAATGAAAAAAAGACCAGGACGTTATGACGATTATTTTGACTGGATCGTTGACGGGCTCGCCAAATATGGGATTTGCAAACTTTGCAAGGCACGAAGCATTACCAAAAAAGTAGCTACCCCTAAATCTAACACATCAGGATTAAGAAATCATTTAAATCTGAAACATAACGAGATTTTTCAACAACACTTTATCAAGAAAGTTTTGGATGAAAATCAACAATCCTTGACCCAAGTTTTTCGCAATGGTAAAAAACATCAAGTGAGTTGTCATTAATATCAAAACACTTCAATTTTCATCATGTGAAATGATATGATCCGTTTGAAATTATTTGAGCATAGTAACACGAATCTATTGATCATTTGAGGTTAAGTTGTAGAAAAAGATTTGCAGTTCCCCAATAAAAATTAGAATTTTTTGAATCGTTTTGGATTTTAGAATGAATGATAAGTTTACAATATCTCTTTTCAATGAAATTTCTCATATATTGGTTCTTGTCGATGAAATGTTTGTTGACCATACATTCATCGACAAGCATCAGTATATGAGAATTCCATTGACAAGGGGTATTGTAGAAAAATTCTAAAACTTGACTTAACAGCAGAATGCCCGAAGGGGTCGATTCGACTACTCTGCTTTTTTTCTATATTGCATTGTTTTTCATCTTGGCTTAAGCTTTGCGGGAAGCGGACCGATATTTCGATCACACCAAGGTGGTCTCAATCCAATAAGAGCCATGAAAGTGCATTATTCAATGCATAAAATTAAGAATAATGCAATAGAAACAAAAACAAAGTAGTCAACTCCACCTACTCGGGCATTCTAGTGTTAATCAAACGTATCATTCATTCTAAAACGATTGAAAAAAATTCTGATTTTCAACTGGAAAACTCGGTCTTTTCTTCTACAGCTTTACCTTGAAGCATCAATAGATTCGTTCTGATTTCAATTGATTATGAATATTCATAGGAAGGGTTTATCAACCCGTTGATATAATGAATGAGAATGATGAATTTCTATGTTCCCTGTATCGAGAAATACATTTGATTGAATGTTATTCAAAACTATCATTACAGGAATGGAATCAAGAAAAGTTTGTCTTGAAATTGGTAGAATGGGTTGCAGTTAAATATCTTCCTCTGAGCTTTTTTGATGATGAGCTGACTCAAGAACTATTCAATGGAATTGGTCCTCAATTAAAATCTCCATGTCGTACATCATTGACAACGGCAGTCTGTGATACTTACCACAAAGCAAAAGGTATCGTAATGAACAAGTTGAGAAAAAATACCTCAAGAATATCATACACAGTCGATGGTTGGACCTCAATTCGCACAAACTCGTATTATGGTACGAGTAAACTGGTCATTTTATTGATGAAAATTGGGAGATGTATTCATTGGCAATTGATTTTATTCCATGTCAAGGGCTGCATGCTGGTGTTGACATTGCTCAATTTTTTGTTAATTCTCTTTGTGAAGTGGGGCTGCAAAACAGCATTCAAGGTATTACCGTGGATAATGCTTCGGTGAATCGAGTATCCATTGAAAAAGTCGAAGAAAAATTGAAAGAGAAAGATATTGACTTTCAAGCTGATTCACAGCATTTCCGTTGTTTTCCGCACATTTTAAATTTAGCCGCACAAGATGTCCTCAAAGAATGACACGTTGATGAAGTGCCAGACAAAGATTTTTATGATTTATACGACGAAGGCAATGAGGAAGAAACTGTTGATGATGATCGGGGTCAAAATGAGAAACTTTTACCACTAGTTAAACCACGGAATATTTGCATAAAGTTGAAAAAATCTCAGCAAATAAGCAAAGAACTTGGAAGTTATTGTAACGTTCATGAAGGAAAAAAGATTCACTTGCCTTTGGACGTATCCACAAGATGGAATAGTACCTACGAACTAATTGCAAAATGAAAAAATCAATCGCTTCACTTACATCGGATAAAAGTTTCAACATTCAGCATTTGGATATCACTGATACAGAGTGGTGTATACTCCAAACGATCCAAAAGTTCTTGAGAAATTTCAAAAAACTCTCTGACAATCTTAGTGGAGATCAGTATGCAACACTCCCTTCAGTTGTTGTTGGGGTCAACATTTTACTGGATAACATCGAAAAACAATGTCACGATCTGGATATGAAACCTGACAGAACAAACATTGATGAGATTATGATTCGTGCTTTTCTGGCTGGACAAGATAAAATATTAAAACATTATCACAAAACGAATTGGATTTATTGTGCTGTGCTCATTCTCGATCCTAGACACAAGTTGGAAATATTTGATAGGACTCCATGGGGAAGAGAATTGAAAGAAAATTCATACGAAACGTTCCGGGATATTTATAGAACAAAATATACTGATCCAATCAATGGAAATGACGAAACTGTTGGGAAGACAGTGGACTCGGATGATGAATATTCAAAAAGCATAGATGATTTGTATTGTACTGGTAGAAGAAGTAACCAAGACTGGGAATCAGAATTGAAAACTTATCTTCAATTACCAAGGGCTGATCAGAAAGTCGATATTTTGAACTGGTGGAAAGTAAATGAAAACAATTTTCCAAGGTTAGCGAAAATGGCGCGAGATTTACTAGCTATATGTGCATCAAGTACACCAGTTGAGCGTCTGTTCTCCACTGCTGGCTTGATTTTGAGGAAGCATCGAAGTAGACTAAACGACGATAACATAGAGTACCTTTTGTGCTTACATTCATGGTTCAAAAGCTCGTTGAGAAGTTCACTTATGAATGAACTTGAAGAAAAACATTGAAAAATGTTAACAGTTACAATACTTCCGTTCCCCAAAGAATTGCAATGTTTGTGATACATATACGTATAATATAAGCATATAATATAATATAATATATATGATATATATATTTTATGTATAAATCTTTTTCTCAACTGGCAATATTAGTAATAATATCAAGTAGAGGTGATGTATTATCTTACCAATATTTTTACTTTCGGTGATCTCACATGCAATCATAATTTTCAATCCTAGTTATGATTGATTTCCTAATTGAATCCTTTTCTTTGTATTCAAAATTCAAAGAATAATTATTTTCATTTTCTTTAATTGTTTCACGATATTATCGTGAATCTCGTGATCAAAATATCGTATCGTATCGTCTTATCGTTACGATAAAAATACACGTTATCGTATCGTTTGTCGCGATTATCGTATCGTATCGTATCGCAATTATCGTCTATCGCGGCAACACTATATACATCGTTTACTTTGAGATTGCGCATTATATGATCGCGGCACTCTATATCCAATGGATACTTCAGAGGTCGTGGACATGGGATTTTGTATCCCCTGCACACTTCGAGGTCGTACGTGAGATGATTGTAGCACCGTATATCCAATGGATACTCTCAGGTCGTGAACATGCAATTTTGTATCCCCGCACACTTTCAGGTCGTACGTAAGATGATTGCAGCACCGTATATCCATAGGGCACTTCGGAGTCGTGGACATGGACATGGGTATACATCGTACACTTTGAGGTCGCACAAGGGATGATTGCAGCACCGCACGTCCAAAGAATACTGTGAGGTCGAGGACATGGGGATGCGTACACATTGTACACTTTGAGGTTGCGCATGGGATGATTGCAGCACCGTTTATCCGATGGGCACTCCGGAGTCGTGGACATGGAATTGTGTATACATCGTGCACTCTGAGGTCACGCGTGAGATGATTGCAGCACCGTATCTCCAATGGATACTTCGGGGTCGTGGACATGGACTTGTGTATACATCGTGCACTTCGAGGGCGCGCATGAAATGATTGCAGCACAGTATATCCAATGGATACTTCGAGGTCGTGGACATGGAATGGTGTATACATCGTACACTTTGAGGTCACGCATGAGATGATTGCAGCACAGTATATCCAATTGATACTTCGAGGTCGTGGACATGGATTTGTTTATACATCGTACACTTCGACGTCGCGGATGAGATGATTGCTGCACCGTATATCCAATGAGCACTCCGGAGTCGTGGACATGGAATTGTGTATACATCGGACACCTTGGAGACGCGTATGAGATGATTGCGGCACTGTATATTCAATTGAAACTTTGACGTCGCTAGCGGAATTCCCCGAACTCTCGCACCTGATGTGAAGTTTGAGGTCATGGACATGGATTTGTGTATACATCGTTTACTTTGAGATTGCGCATTATATGATCGCGGCACTCTATATCCAATGGATACTTCAGAGGTCGTGGACATGGGATTTTGTATCCCCCGCACACTTCGAGGTCGTACGTGAGATGATTGCAGCACCGTATATCCAATGGATACTTCGAGGTCGTGGACATGGATTTGTGTATACATCGTACACTTCGAGGACGCGGATGGAATGATTGCAACACCGTATATCCAATGGATACTCTCAGGTCGTGAACATGCAATTTTGTATCCCCGCACACTTTCAGGTCGTACGTAAGATGATTGCAGCACCGTATATCCATAGGGCACTTCGGAGTCGTGGACATGGACATGGGTATACATCGTACACTTTGAGGTGGCGCATTGAATCATTGCGGAACTCTATATCCAATTGACATTTTGAAAAAGTCGTGGAAATGGAATTGTGTATGCAACAGACACTTTGAGGCCACGCATGGAATGATTGCAGCACCGTTTATCCAATGGACACTTCGGAGTCGTGGACATGGTCTTGGGTATACATCGTACACTTTGAGGTCGCACAAGGGATGATTGCAGCACCGCACGTCCAAAGAATACTGTGAGGTCAAGGACATGGGGCTGAGTATACATTGTACACTTTGAGGTCGTACAAGGAATGATTGCAGCACCGCACGTCCAAAGAATACTGTGAGGGTGAGGACATGGGGATGGGTATACATTGTACGATTTGAGGTTGCGCATGAGATGATTGCAGCAACGTTTATCCAACGGGCACTCCGCAGTCGTGGACATGGATTTGTGTATACATCGTACACTTCGAGGTCGCGCATGAAATGATTGCAGCACCGTATATCCAATGGATACTTCGAGGCCGTGGACATGGGGATGTGTGAACATCGTACATTTCGACGTCGCGGATGAGATGATTGCAGCACCGTATGTCCAATTGACACCCTGGGGTCGTGGACATGTGATTGTGTATACATCGTTCACTTTGAGGTTGCGCATTGAATCATTGCGGAACTCTATATCCAATTGACATTTTGAAACAGTCGTGGACATGGAATTGTGTATGCAACAGACACTTTGAGGCCACGCATGGAATGATTGCAGCACCGTTTATCCAATGGACACTTCGGGGTCGTAGACATGGAATTGTGTATACATCGTGCGCTTCGAGGTCGCGCATGGAATGATTGCAGCACCGCACGTCCAATGGATACTTTGAGGTCGAGGACATGGGGATGTGTGAACATCGTACACTTCGAGGTCGCGCATGAGATGATTGCAGCACCGTATATCCAATGAGCACTCCGGAGTCGTGGACATGGAATCGTGTATACATCGGACACTTTGGAGACGCGTATGAGATGATTGCAGCACTGTTTATTCAATTGAAACTTTGACGTCGCTAGCGGAATTCCCCAAACTCTCGCACCTGATGTGAAGTTTGAGGTCATGGACATGGATTTGTGTATACATTGTACATTTAGTGGTCGCACATGGGATGATGGCAGCAATGTATATCCACTGGACACTCCGGAGTTGCAAGTGAAATTCACCGAACTCTCGCACCTGATGTGAAGTCTGAGGTCCTGGACATGGATTTGTGTATATATCGTTTACTTTGAGATCGCGCATTATATGATCGCGGCACTCTATATCCATTGCATACTTCAGAGGTCGTGGACATGGGATTGTGTATCCCCCGCACACTCCGAGGTCGTACGTAAGATGATTGCAGCACTGTATATTCAAATCATACTCTTAGCTCGCGAGTCAAATTTCCCGGAAAATTCGACGCCTTGTGTTCAGTACAGGTTGCCGCGGACATGTGCGTTGTTGAACCGTGTGTGGATGGTAAACTCCGAGGTGGCACATCAGATGATCTCAGCACTATGTACTCAATGTCTCCTTGGAGTCCGCAACAAGAACCCGTGAAAATTTCACGGCGGGTGTATAGTTTGGCTCGCGGACATGCAAATCATCGATTTGCATGAACTACGTATACTTCGGGGTCGCAGATCAAATGATTCTAGCATTGTATGTTGAATGTAACTTTCGGGTCGCACATCAGATGATTTCAGCACTTCATATCTAGGGTATACTTCCGAGTCGCAAAAACGAACTGAGGAATCCGACGCCTAGTGTAAAGTTTGAAGTAGGGAAATGGTAATCACCGATTAGGATGAACTATGTATAATTCGGGGTCCCTGATAAATGATATGAGCCAAGGACAGTAAATGTGACTTTGGGGTCGTGAGGACCTTCCCAAGAATCTCGCACTTGACGTTCAATTTCAGATCGTGGACATGGAATGGTATGAACATAGTACAATCCGAGGTTGCCCATGAGATGATTTCAGGACTGTGTATCCAATGTATACTTTGCGGTCGCGAGCGGAATTTCCCGGGCTATCCCACCCAATGTGAAGTTTGAGGTCGCGGATATGGAATTGTGTGTACATAATACAACTTGAGGTCGCACATGAGACGATTGCAGCACAGTATATCCAATGGATACCTTGAGCCCGCGAGTGAAGTTCCCTTGACTCTCGCACCTAACGTGAAGTTTGAGGTCATGGACATGGAATTGTATGTATATAGTACACTCGGAGGTTGCAGATGATATGATTCCAGCAGGGTATATCCAATGTATATGTTGAGAATGCACCTCGTGGAAGTTCCACGCCTAGCGTACAGCTTGAGGTCACGGACATGTGAATCACCGATATGTTTAAACTATGTATACTTCGGGACGCCTATGAAATGACTTCAGCATTCGATATGGATGTCAGTTCGGAATCGTGAGGGGTTTCTCCCAGAATCCCGTAATGAATGCATGGTTTGAGGTCGCGAACATCGTAACTGATGAATTGTGTATACATGGTACAATTTGAGGTCACACTTCAGATGATTCCAGCACTGTACATCCATGGTATACTTCGAGATCGCAAATACAACTCGCAAACTTCGACGCCTAGAGTTTAGTTGGAGGTCGCGGACCCGTGAATCGTTGAACTGTGTCTGGATGGTCAACTTTGAGGTGGCACATCAGTTGATTTCAGCACTATATATTCAATGTACTTCGTATACTTCGAGGTCGCAAATACAACCCGTGGAAATTTTACGCCTGGTGTATAGTTTGAGGTAGGAAAATGTGAATCACCGATTGGGATGAACTGTGTATAATTCGGGGTCCCTGATAAATGATTCGAGCATAGGACAGTGAATGTCACTTTGCGATCGTGAGGGAACTTCCCCAGAATCTCGCACTCAACGTCAAGTTCGAGATCGTGGACATGGAATGGTATGAACATAGTACAATTTGAGGTCGCCCATGAGATGATATTAGAACTGTATATTCGATGTTGACTTCTGGGTCGCGAGTGGAATTTCCCCGACTCTTGCATCTTATGTGAAGTTTGAGGTCGTGGACATGGAATTGTGTATACATAGTGCAATTTGAGGTCGCGCATGAGATGATTACAGCACTGTATATTCAATGTATCCTTTCAGGTCGCGAGTGCACGATTTGTCAACAAAAAGCATCATCCATTTCTCGACCGATTGGAAGTGATATTTTCCGGATTCCGATGAAAGATCATATACAAGTTTGTTCGGAGATCCAAATATCACCAAACATTATATTGTGAATAATCAAAACAGTCCTCATTGATGCCTGTTGCGTATGTTTCTGTATGCATGCAAGTCAAAAATATCCTCAAAGGGTAATACCAAGTCATCCGACCGTCATTGCCCCACTTATTTGTATAACCTATTTCCTGAAAGGAAGACGCAATCATCATCATCATAAACATATCCATCTGACACCTTCTTGAACATTTCATCTTCTGCGAATGGGTGATTCTCAGTTGAGAAGCATAGAGTCCAAAGATTTGTGACAAACAAAGAAACATATTTGATTCACGATACTTCATATTGATTGTTTGATTTAGTGGTAACTTATTCATGATCTGAAAATGTCCAATCAATTTATTCATTCTTTATGAATCCACCAGGGGCCAGGGGAAATACTTGGACCACAGGAGGTACAAGATACGAACTTCCTAAGCTACTCAATTATTTCGCTACAGACATGATCTGCAATCAAGTGTAGCTGTTGAAATCCATATTTTGACGTCAATTTGTATGAAAAAATGTTGAACGTATTGCGTGGTATCTCCTGTAGAGATTTTGTATCCACCCTGGATATTTTGTATTCCCCCCGGCAGTTGACCACTTGGTAAGTGCAAATACGATACGTTTTGGAAGAAATTTTGAGATTGAAAGAAAAAAGGACTGACTTGACTTATTTGAGAATTTTACAAATTAAAACCTCAGCCTCTTATAATGTATCACGAACAACGAGAATGATGAATCAATGATTCCTTATAGAAAACAATTCACCTGGGGAAATACCATGATTACCTAACCACACGGAAAAAAAGAAATAGTTGTAGCAACTACTTAAATGGTTGATTTTCGCCCATCTACTCAAGTAGTTGCTGCAGCTTCTCAGTAGTCAGCACGAATAACACGTGAGCCACCTCAACTAACTCAAAATACCTCGTATTCATGTCAGTTAGTGCAACTATCGAGTTAGTTGAGGCAGCCAACGTGTTACTTGACCTGACTACTGAGTAGCTGCAGCAACTACTCAAGTACACGGAGAGACCGGGTTTATCATTATTCAAAACACCGACTGTCAATTTAGGGAAAAAGCGGATCGCTGAAGAATATTCGTAGTGAGTTTACCATAAGTTGATAGTTTCACTGTGAGAAATGACAATAAGACTATCAACTCTTAGTATTTCTACGTATTCACTACGAATTTTTGGTAAACTCACTACGAATATTCTCCAGTGGTCCTTTTCTTCCCTAAACTGACAGTCACTTTTCTGAATGTTGATCAACGTTTCCTAAATATTAATAAACTTGGTCTTTCCGTGTAGATGGTCGCAAATCGACTATTCAAGTAGTTGCTGCAACTATTTCCTTTTTCCGTGTAACTATAAGTGAATTCTCTCCTCAGTGTTGAGAAAAATGAGAAAATATACAAACGAGGAAGAAAAGGAATAGTAGATTTAATTCGTTCGGAAATCCAATATGTCGGTTACGTGGAAAGGAACAAAGGAGTACCGGAATGCTTCTCTGCTCGCCACCGAAATAAATCTCGAACACTGCATTTATGGTCACCATTTCACAATTCGTTTATTCCGTCACCATGACATGAGTCGGATTGATTGATTTGAATTAGAAATGAGATTGATCGGAGTAGAAAAGGATGGAGATGCGGAATAGAAAAAGAATTGCTCGTCCGCTCTCTCCAGATTTCGCACGCTACTCGTCTATCACGATGAGGCGGTAATTTGTGCCATGGATCAGGTAGATGGGAGGGGTACGAGCCATCAACGATTCCACCAAGCTACTCGGTCCACCTGGCTTCCCCGGTGATGGAACGCAAACCCAACCAAACCCGAACACTCAGTATATAATGAATTCTGTTGTTCGAGATGGCCCTTCGGAAATAAATCTTTTTCTCAAATACCGTCGAAGGCAAAAACACCATCAGTACATAAACGTTTGATAACACATAGAAAGCACATAAGTACCGTTCACTACAATTTTGAGAATTTTAGTAGTTATGAATGAAAGTTATTCAAATGATATTTCCTATGTCCCACATAGCACAAATGTCTCAGTGATATCTTCAGAATATGCTGCAACATTCTGGAGGAATTGTAATCTTGTGAGAATACCGTGGAGATATTAATGAGACATTTGTGCTATGTGGGGTATGAGAGATGGAATCATTTAGAACTCTTGAGATCACATTAGAAAGGTCGTAGAAATCGACGCATTACAGATCATTCTGAAATCTCTCAGATAACATTATGACAGTTTCAAAATGATTGTTCACTGGGTATCCAACTGCTGTTTATTTCTGAACAGTTGTATTCGTGACCTCAAAGTATACTTCGTGTGTACAGTGCTTGAATCGTTCCGGTAGGGTATCATAATACCGAAAGTTCATGACAGCGCTGCCAGATGGGCGTTGCCGTTAAGGGGAAGTGTACCTCCACTATTGCCCCATGTATATAAGTATCATGTATGTATAGGTTTCGTATGGAGATGAGAGTATGTACATAAATGATAGTGGAGGTTCCATTCCCTTCGACGGCGATACCCATCTGGCAGCTTTGGTCCATAGTCCCGACGGTGGTATAATCCCAAGAGGTCATAGAACCGAGAAAAATTGTAGAATTCAATATAAATCAAATATTTGGCCATTTTTATCATGAAAATTTGATTGTTCCCAATGAATTAACAGGACATTTTTCATGATGGAAGTGGCTACATACTTGATTTACGTTGAATTCTATAGTTTTTTTTGTGGATTAGGCTATTTCAGGATTATGACACTTCGGGATCATGAACTATGAACTATGTCAGAACTATGGGCTTTCGGTATTATGACCCTCTTCATATGCGACCTCGAAGTATTCATCAAGTGCGTGATTTCGAGAGGGTGGATTCGCGAACTCAGAGGATATCTTGTGCGCAGTGATGCCAGATTCAAGACCGAAACCGCTATTACCCTCTCCATCGACCGCTTCCCCTTTATCCCACCATGCGGAATACGTCGGGTGAGCGAGAGAGTGATAGTCACCCTTCCTCTGTCCCTTACCCAACGTATTCCGCATGGTGGGAGAAAGGGGAAGCGGTCAATAGGGTGAGTAAGAACGGTCTCGGTCTCGAATCTGGCATCACTGCTTGTGTGTACGATGTTGGAGTCGTTATACGTGTGACCTTAGAGTGTGCATTATATATGCAATTTTTCGATTACCATTTTGTCAACTTCAAATTATCCAGCAGGTTTCATCAGGTGTAAGATTGTGAAAAGTTGGATTGTGGGTGAACTACCGAAATCGTCCCATATGTGACCCCAAAGTATACATTGTGCATATAGCATTATGCAGATGCATTCCATGGTGCCTCCTAGGTCCTAGATGCAAGAATTCCCGATCAACCTCGATGACACACATCCGGTGCTACATCTGGTGATACATCCGATGCAAAGACCTCAGACTGATCGAATGATGTATAAAAGTTTGGTGTCTGACCTCGAAGTATCGAAATGTTCCCGAACTATTCTTTACGTGACACATTGCGACCTCAAACTATCCATCAGTTGCGGAATTCTCAGAAGTTGTATTTGCGAACTCAGGATATATCGTTCGTGTATAATACTAGAATCGTTCTACGTGCGACCTCGGAGTATGCATCGTGTATGCAACTCTTCAATTACCATGTTCGTGACCTCACTCTAACCGTCAGGTACGTAATTCCCAACATTTGGATTCCTAACCTGAAAGTATACCCCTAGTATACATTGTTGGCATCGTTTCATGTGCGACCTCAAAATATGCATCATAGATATATATGCAATTCTCCAATAATCATGTTCCTGACCTCGAACTCCCCATCAGGTGCATATTTTTGAAAAGTTCGATTTGCGACTACAAATTATACCTTGTGTGTACAGTGCCGAAATCGTTTCATATGCGACCCCGAAGTATATATTGCACATATACCATTATGCAGATTCATTCTGTGGGGACTCCTAGGTCCAAGATGCAAGTATTCCTGATTGACACGGAAGTACACATTCGGTGCTCAGACCTCAAACTGATCCAATCAGGTATAGGAAGTTGGAGGCCGGAGCTCGAATTATCGAAATGTCCCCGACCTATCCATCACATGACACGTTACGACCTCAAACTACCCATCAGGTGCGTAATTCTCAATGTTTTATCTGCGACCTTGAGATAAACCTTTCGTGTACAACACTGGGATCGTTCTACGTGCGAGCTCGGAGTATGCATCGTGGATGTGATTTTGAATTACCCATGTTTTTGCTCTCGAACTATCTGTCAGGTATATTATTCCGAACATCTAGATTTCTCACCTCGAAGTATTCTTTTAGTGTACAATGCTCGAACCGTCTCATGTACGACCTCGAAGTATGCATTGTATGTGCAATTCTTCAATAACTACGTTCGCGGCCTCAAACTCATCATCACGTGCATATTTGTGAAGAGTTGGATTTGCGATTTCAAAGTATACATTAGTTGCCAAGACCTCAAACTGATCGAATAATGTATAAAACTTTGAGGTCACACCACAAAGTATCGGATTGGCCCTGAACTAACCTCTACGTGACACATTGCAACCTCAAACTATCCATCAGATGCGGAATTTTCGGAAGATGTATTTGCGACCTCAAAGTATTCCTTCCGTGTTTAATACTGGAATCGTTCTATGTACGACCTTGAAGTATGCATTGTATGTGCAATTCTTCAATAATTATGTTCGCGGCCTCAAACTCCCCATCACGTGCATATTCGTGGAGAGTTGGATTCGCGACCTCAAAGTATACTTTGTGTGTACAGTGCCGAAATCGTTTCACATGCGATCCCAAAGTATACAATAGATGCTGAGATTCCAAATTCAGCGAATAATTTGTGATAGTTTGAGGTCAGACCTCAAAATATCGAAATGTCCCTGAACTAACCTTTACGTGACACATTGCGACCTCAAACTATACATCAGATGCGGAATTTTCAGAACTTGTATTCGCGACCTCGGAATATCCCTTCCGTGTACAATACTGAAATCGTTCTATGTGTGACCTCGAAGTATGCATTATATGTGCAATCGTCCGATAACTACGTTCGCGACCTCAAACTCATCACGTGCATATTTGTGAAGAGTTGGATTTGCGACCTCAAAGTATACCTTGTGTGTACAGTGCTGGAATCGTTCAATATGCGACCTCAAAGTATACATTAGTCGCTAAGACCTTAAACTGATCGAATAATGTATAAAACTTCGAGGTCAGACCACAAAGCATCGAATTGGCCCTGAACTAACCTCTGCGTGACACATTGCGACCTTAAACTATCCATCAAACGCGGAATTTTCGGAAGATGTATTTGCGACCTCAAAGTATCCCTCCTGTGTATAATACTGGAATCGTTCTATGTGCGACCTCGGAGTATGCATAATATGTGCAATTCTCCAATCACTATGTTCGCGACCTCAAACTCCCCATCACGTGCATATTTGTGAAGGATTGGATTCGCGACCTCAAAGTATACCTTGTGTGTACAGTGCTGGAATCGTTTTATATGCGACTCCACAGTATACATTAGGTGCTGAGACCTCAAACTGATCGAATAATGTATGAAAGTTTGAGGTCGGACCTCAGAGTATCAAAAATCCCCGAACTATCCATTACGTGACACTTTGCGACTTCAAACTATCCAAATCATATATATACAGGGTGTCTCAAATGAGGAAATACACGCGGATATCTCGAAAAGGAGTGAGTGAAGAAGAAAATGTCTCAAGTAAGAGTTGTTTGGTTCAAAGAAGGAATGTTCGAGGTGATAACATATTTGCCCTTGGAATGAGTTTTCAAGGTCATTGGAGAGGTAACAACATTTTTTTGTATAGAACCCCCTTGTTTTTTTGGAGATATCATATTCTACATGAAAAAACACAAAAATCTTACTTGAAGCATTTTTCTGTCACCATCGTACTTTTAAATATATGGCCAGCAGTGAACCCTCCCAGCGAGACGTGACAGGAAGAGTGTGTTTCTCTTACAAACTAGTGGAGATGAATCAATGTTGAGAATCAAAAAACACGGAATCCATAATTGACAGATTTCAGAATGTTCGATTTATTGAATTCAACGTAAAGTAATATTAATATCAAAGGTTCTCAAAACATCTTCGAACAATTTTCAAATGTTCAAAATGTGCGCCTTGTTCCTGCAAACATAAATGAATTCTTCGCTCGAAATGACTCACCGTAGCTAACAAGATATTTCTTGGAATGTTGGCACACGTGTTGCGGATACGTTCCATGAAGTCTTGTCTCGTGGTTGATGCTTGTTCGTACACTCTGTTGTTCACAACTCCCCATAAAAAAAAATCCAGCGGAGTCAAGTCCGGAGATCTGGGAGGCCATATCTGAAATCCACTACCTCTCCCAATCCAACGATTGTGATATGCCCATGTCCAAAAACTGGCCTACAAGACGGCTGTAATGAGGGGGAGCACCATCTTGTTGTATCATCATTTTTAGCCTTGTTTGTAAGCCAAGTTCATCTAGCATCAAGGGCAGTTCATTTTGTAATAAATTGAGGTAGTTGACTTGGTTTACATTTCCTCCGAAGAGATAGGGCCCAATTAAATGTCCATTCAATATCTCACACCAAACAGTGACGCTCCAACGATGCTGGTGATTGATCTGGCGATACCAATGAGGATTTTGTTCGGCCCAGTGAAGACAATTGTGACGATTAGGCAGGCCAGTATTGTGGAATGTACTTTTGTCGCTCAACATGACATCGTTAAAATATTCAGGACTTTCTTCGATCCTAGCTTGAGCCCATCTGCAGAAGTGCATCCGCGTTCAGGATCATCGGGTTGCAATTCATGACATAAGGTGATATGATATGGATTGAACTTTCGGATTCGTAATATTCGGTGCACCGTATTCCGTAGGATACCAGTAAGGCGTTGAATGTTTCGAGTGCTGTCATGTGGATTTGAGGCTATTGCAGCCAAAACTGTAGCAACTCTTGGATCATCATCATTCAGATTGATGCAGCCCCTTTTGTATTTCATTCCCCGTCTTCTAGCAGCGTCCTCTATCTTCCTAATTACTGCGGGGTTGGGATGAATCCTCATAGGATATCTCTGTGCACAAAACACCCTGGCCTGTCGATGATCACGTCGAGATCCACCCAGAATCATCAAAATATCGACGATCTCATGAGGGGTATAATTTCGAAGCATCGTGATAAATTAGACACTCAGAAAATTGAAGTTGCAAATCATGAGAATTTTCGCACGCACTAACGCGAGTATCAATTCTCCACTGGCCTGGTTCTACCGATTGTTTCTTCACAAAATGAGGATTTACAAAATCAGAGAATACATACAACACTTTTCTTCGAACATAAACATCAACGTGATTTCATAAACACAACATCGAAGTCAACATTCATTGAAGAAAACATTCGAAGAAAGAATTGTTTTTGTTCCTTTCGAATGTTATGTTGGACATTCAATCGGGCCCTTTTTCTTTGAAGGAAATGTGAACCTAGTCAACTACCTCATTTTATTACAAAATTAACTGCCCTTGATGCTGGATGAAGTTGGCTTACAAATAAGGCTAAGGATGGTGGTACAACCTGATGATGCTCCTCCCCATTGAAGCCGTTTTGTACCATAGTTTTCGGACATTTCCAAGAAATGTCTTGTTACGCGCAGAGGAATCGCGAGATATCAGATCACCCAATTTGTTGATTTTATTCCACGTCAGTTGCGAAACGAAAAATCACGGAGGTTGTGGAGTGAAATCTCACGAATTCTCTCCGTGTAGCTACGCCCTGGTGGAAATGAAGCGTTGAACCCAACGAAAGCGTAACCTAGAGTCATCTACGCGTAACAAAGAATCCCCTAAGCGTCATTTGAGAGGAAGTTGGAATATCTCCACGCTTCATTGGTTTCAACACCCGTTTCCTTCAATTTCGGATTTTCACCAGGGCCGTGAGTGATTCCAAGCGAAGAATCCATTTGCAGGAACAAGGCCTACATTTTGAACATTTGAGAACTGCTCGAAGACGTTTTGAAAATCTTTGATATTATTATTACTTCACGTTGAATTCAATATATCAGACATTCTAAAATCTATCAATTTTGGATTTCGTGTTTGGTGATTCTCAACATTGATTCATCATCGCTAGTTTGTAAGAGAAACACACTCTTCCTGTCGCGTCTCACTGGGAGGGTTCACTGTTGGCCATATCTTCAAAAGTACGATAGTAACAGAGAAATGCTTCAAGTAAAATTCTTGTGTTTTTTATGTACAATATGATTCCACTGAAAAAACAAGGGGGTTCCTTATGAAAAAATGTTGTTACCTCTCCAATCACCTTGAAAACTCATTCCAAGGGCAAATCTGTTGTCACCTCGAACATTCCTTCTTTGAGCCAAACAACTCTCACTTGAGACATTTTCTTCTTCACTCACTCCTTTCCGAGATATCCGCGTGTATTTTCTTATTTGGGACACCCTGTATATATATCTACATAAATACATGTATATCCAAATATTCATGCTTCTTCCTTCCTCCTTTTTCTAGACAATTCTCCTCTTATTATTACACATAAGATATTGAGAATACAAAACCAATAATGAATAAGGATTGAGGCAGGAATAAACAATAAATACTGCACAAGCCATGCATGACTATTAACAACATCCAATTACCAGGTGTGTGAGTATGAAACCGGAATTTGCCCATAGGTGGCGCTAGATGTCGATGCAGCTACCGACACATCACGTCAGCGGTGTCTTGTTATTGTATTGATATCCGACAAAGATTTCCAACTCACAATAACACGAGTTTCATTCAGTAGCATTAGTTTATTAGAGATAAACATGTCGAGTTTTGTGCCAACAAATTGCGATTCGCGGACAGCACTGCTTTTCTGTTTTCATCTGAAGAAAACCGCAGCCGAATCGCATCGAATGCTTGTGGAGGCGTTTGGTGAGCATGCTCTCGGTAAAACACAGTGTTTCGAGTGGTTCAAACGGTTCAAAAGTGGCGATTTTGACGTCAGGAACGGAGAACGTGGAGAACCATTGAAAAAGTTTGAAGACGCTGACCTGCAAGCCTTGTTGGACGAAGACGACGCTCACACACAACAACGACTGGCAGATCAGTTGGAGGTGACCCAAGAAGCCCTTCGGTTGAAAGCCATGGGAAAGATACGAAAGGTGGGGAAATGGGTTCCAGATCAACTCAACGAAAGACAGCAGGAAAACCGCGAAACATTATGCGAAATGCTGCTCACCAGGTTCCAAAGAAAGTCATTCCTCCATCGAATTGTGACTGGCGATGAAAAGTGGATATATTTCGAGAATCCTAAGCGCAAAAAAGCATGGGTTACTCCGGGTGAACCATCAACATCGACGGCAAGACCAAACCGCTACGGACGAAAGACGATGCTGTGTGTGTGGTGGGATCAGAAGGGCGTCATATACTACGAGCTGCTGAAACCTTGGGAAACTGTCGATACTCACCGCTACCGACAACAAATGATCGATTTGGATCGAGTTTTGCGTGAAAAACGACCAGAATACCAACAAAGACAACACAAGGTGATTTTACTGCATGACAATGCACCAGCACACAAAGCAAAACAGGTCCAGGAAACGATAGAGTCGTTCCGTTGGGAGATTCTTCAGCACGCGCCTCACTCAACGGACCTCGCCCCATCTGATTGGTACTCGTTCGCATCGATGGGACACGCACTTGCTGAGCAGCGCTTCACTTCTTACGAAGATGTACGAAAATGGCTCGACGACTGGTTCGCCTCAAAAGAGCAACAGCTCTTTTGGCGCGGAATCCACAAATAGCCAGGAAGATGGAAAAAAGGTATAGATAGCGACGGACAATACTTTGAATAAGTTACTTTGTATAATATCATTACAACAAGAGTGTTTCTTCTGTACAAAAATTCCGGTTTCATACTTACACACCTGGTGAAGGAAAACAAGCGTTTGAAATTCATTAAATCGACAAATTGAAATACGAATGGATAGATTATTATTACGGAAGCGAGATTCACGAGGAAATTATTAATGAATAAATGTACAAGGGATAAATATTACCTTCCAAATATGCATCAAAAATATAAATATAACCATGCAAATAAGATTCAACATGCAAAAATCCTCATGCACTCACAGTAGACCAGCCAAATAAATAACTATTCATTGAGAATTCAACGTGCAAACACCTATGAAACAACAGTAGGAGTTGGAAATAAAAACAATCATGTTATAGGTTGAATAAGCAAGACGTACATTTACGTCGCATACATTAATACACGGAATAAATTGTGAAAAATCCTACTACAAAAGGAATAAACGTGTGAAGAGGAACACGCGATAATAGATGATGAGCAGGAAACTCTCTGATTAACAGGATTCACCCTCACCTACGAGAGGACGTGAGGGAAATGACAATTCTTTCCACCAATACGATCAAGTGTTGATCGATGGAAACCACCCCCACTGAAGGACAAAGAACACGAGTGGAGGGCAACGACCACTTCCATTACTATGCATCGATCGACGGATCGATGGAATCACCCCCACGAAGAAATCGGAATATGGAAAATAATTTCACAAGGATAGGGGTATGACCCTTTTCATAAAAAAAACACGCCAATAGGGGAACATTTGATCAAGGACGAACCCCCGTAGAATTTGCAACCCACGAAAACCGAAGGGGAATGGAATTCACCAGTCAGAGAATTCTTGATCGATAGATCAACCCCCACAACACTATTTTGCGGGAAGCATCCTCCCCAAGGTCGAGAGCCACTACTTAGAAAGAGGAGCACGGCCAAAATGATACACAATTCTGGACTGGATAGCCAACAAGCTATTACAGCTCCTAAGCTCTCATAGCTACTCCCAAGCTCCAATAGCTTGCTCACTCTTCCTCGGCCCAACAGCCTTACGAATCACAGCATCATGAATCAACCACCGATCCTCCGCCAACGCTTGTGTTTTGGACTTGGTAGTCGACTCCAATATACATTACGCACATTGGAAGCGTGATTCTACTACTTCTGCTGAATCCAAACCACCGATCGATTGACGACCCTTTACTGATGCTCGTGTTCACGATTTGATAGTCCATTTCAATACATACCACGCACAGGAAAGCGTGATTCAACAACTAGATGAGGAGCAGATCAGTGGAGAAACAGCACCTTTACAACGATAACGTAAGTATAGCCCTATATTATCCGTATGAGTATACGGTCCCTTTACATTCAATTGCTCTTCCTAATATAGGAATCAATTGTTTGTCCCTCTGGACTCACTATGTAGTAGATTCGAAGGCTAGGTTCCTCACACCCCAAGACTAAATCAACGATTCTCAGATTTGCTACCACCTTGCCTACTTGCATTTGAAATTATAATCATTCAAACTTCTCCAATTACAAAATAGATAATCACTCGGTTTTTGATCCCTTTTTCTATAAAACACTGGAAAACAATTCCAAGTGGGAATCTTTCATCAAGAATAATGAGCTTCTCTTTCTCCTCTCCATTATTAAATCGAAAGGATCCGACAGCTGGAGAAAAAAATTGAGGAAGCTGAATCACGGATAGCCAGGAGACGGGTGGTGTATCATTCTCCTACTAGTGGGGATAAGGAGATCAAATCGGAATCCGATGAAAACCATCACCAGGATGAGAAGAAAATTCACGAATGGACAAGTGAAATTCAAATCATCAAATGGCAAAATAGGAATAAGAATAATCTCCGACGCTGCAAAAATTCTGAAAACTTTTCAATTAAATTTTACGATCGTGAGATTTGCAAATCACATGAGGAAGAGTATTTTAATCTCAATGATCAGGAATTATTAACCAGGGGCTTTGCCTCTGAGGGAATAATAGAATTACAAATTAGAAATGGCAAGTTTGTAGAAATTAGTTCCAAGAATGAATATTGAATTTACCCAGATTTCAATGTGTCATCAATGACTTGACCTATATTCGCCCTTCATCTCCGAGAAATTACCAATCTCACCCCTTCTTTTCTCAACTGATGAATAGGGGAATTAATTCATAATTGCCGTCTTGGATGGAAACATCCAGGACGTGACAAACTCAGTAAGATTCATATGTAAATGTAGAAAAAAAATTGCTGTAGGAGATTACAGAAGCGTTTTTTGAATTTACAATCAAAATTTGAGTACAATGTACATCCATGGCTGTACACTCCACGCACAGTGGGGCCAAATGCCAAAAAGCTGGACAAAATTATAAGGGGCTCTCAAATTCGCTTGCGACTTCGCACTCGGGAGGTTTATGGGGTCACTGATTACGAATCCGTTGTCAGAATTTCAAAATTCAAAATGGCGGATCCAATATGGCGGACGAAAATTGAAAGGAAGAATCGGATTTCCTTCAAACTTGGTGATCAGGGGTTTTTGGGGTCGCTGATTACGAATCTGCTATTTGAGTCCCAAAATTCAAAATGGCGAATCCAATATGGCGGACGAAAATTTTAAAAATCATCGGATTCTCCTCAAATTGGGTACCAAACGGTTTTTGGGGTGGCTGATTACGGATCCGTTGTCCTCATTTCGAAATTCAAAATGGCGGATCCAATATAGTGGACGAAAATTGGAAGAAATCATCGGATTTTTTTCAAATTTGGTGATCAGGGGTTTTCGGGGTCGCTGATTACGAATCCGCTGTCTGAGTTCACAAATTCAGGATGGCGAATCCAATATGGCGGACGAAAATTGGAAAAATCATCGGATTCTTTTCAAATTGGGTACCCAGGGATTTTTGGGGTCGCTGATTACAAATCCGTTGTCTGCATTTCGAAATTCAAAATGGCGGATCCAATATGGTGGAATAAAATCGAGGAGATCATCGGATTTTCTTCATACTCGGCATCCAGGAGTTTTTGGGGTCACCAATTACGAATCCGTTGTCAAAATTTTGAAATTCAGAATGGCGGATCCAATATGGTGGACAAAAATTAAGAAAATCATCGCATTTTCTTCAAACTCAATACTCAGGGGTTTCTGTGGTCGCTGATCACGAATCCACGGTCTGAAATTCAGAATTCAAAATAATGGACCCAATATAGCGGACGAAAATTGTAAAAATCATCGGATTCCCTTCAAACTCGGTACCCAGGGGTTTTCGGGATCGCTGATCACGAATCCGTTGTCAGAATTCCGAAATTCAGGATGGCGGATGCCAAAAATCGAAACTCCATTCATAACTTGATATTAAACAAGAACTAAACGGCCCATTTTGTTGTTCCTATTATGATCATTATTATTATTATTTCCAACATTGAATCATTATTAATATAATTATCGAATGATATTAACACACCAAATGTGTTCAATCGAAAGATATATACATTCACAATATATACAATAATATAAAAAACTGAAATCGTAATGGTTTTTACTTTTGCCACACTTTTTTTACTCAGATCAGTCTTCTTCTTCACTCTCAGAAGAAGATAATGGGAAAGTTACGTTATCTTTATCAAGTATATCCGGAGTTTCGATCAGGCTTAACACGTCTCTGGGGAGAAACTTCAGTTTTTTCTTGGGCAACTGTCTTTTACTCGATAACATTGGATCAGAACTCAAAAGGAACCATTTAAAAATGTCTTCATTCGTTTTTTCTCTACTGCATTTCCTGGAGTGATGCTCTCGGTACCTTTGGAAATGAATGTTGTTAAGATATTTGAATATAATTATGTATTCATCGACACCGTTAAAGCTTTCGATCTCAACATGACAAGCAAAATCAAGGAAAAACAAAAAGCAGCTGCACTTTGGGGTCATCAGTATAAAGTTTTGAATAAATCCTCTAATTCATAAGTTTACTTGATTCTCAAAATTGTTTTCTAGTATATGAATTCATGTTTCCAGAGGATGAACAATGTGGCTTATTAATAAAAAAAAGTATATGAATATTCATAATTCCCCGAATTCCTTACCAGAACAAAACAATCTTCGCGAACATATATTTTCGTGGTTACCATAAATATATAGTTTGCCTAGTAGTCAAAAACGTATTGTGCAATGTATCAAACTGATTGCAGTACTTGAGAGGTCAAATTTTTCCCTTCAAAGTGTCGAGTCCACTGTGACAAATATAGACTATTATTAAGTGATATACATCATTTTTACCTTTTAAAATCTTTGTTACGAGCCTCTTGTGCTTCCTCAGTCAATTGGCCTATAGGTAGAAGAGCAGATGCAATGATTTCAGGTCCGTGGATCAAAAACTTGTGCATCGTAGGTGACATTGGGTACCACGGATATTTTGTCGCGTAGTAGCGTGCCGTGTCTACAGCGTAACTCCGAAACTTTTCAACGTCTATTTCATGGCCACTTGAAACGGTAGCTAATACTACATGAAGTCGTTGTATCAGGTTGACATCCACCCCTGTGATTTCGGCAGAAACTTCGGGTTGTGCGAAAAATCGCCTAGCGGTATTCCCATCATTCGAGTTCCCAAACCCTGGCTTAGGAACATCGACAATGAGGCCACATTTTTCTTTAAAACTTTTCTGTAGCACCTTTTTCCGTTCTTCCACCAAAGCTTTATCTTGTTTTCGTGCTTGCCACTTCTGAATAGGTAGCTTATGAGACAAATGCAGGAGGCCCTCAAAAAATCGTATCCAGCCGTGTAGACAAGACAAACCAAACTGGAGGTTTTCGGTTTTGACCGGCCTGGATACTATATCATCAATTTTGTTGAATTCCTTAGATGTGGCACCACATATACAGCACTTCTGGGTATAGGTTGTCTCAGTTATGGCATTGCATACCTTCCCGTCCACCATAGAAAAAATCATCTCATGTTTCACTGAAACATATTTTTCATCAGTTCTGAAAGAAGTAGCCCTAAGATTTTCTATTTCATTATCAACTCGTAGCTTCTCTGCAACCGAAACTTCAGTTGATTCTTTTACAAACTCTATTTTGATTGGCCTACAAAATCTGGTTGATGATGGCCTTGGATTCTGCCAAATTATTTTTGGATTGCAGTGTAGGCGGAGAGGCACAAGTGAAGGAATGAACACAGCGGAATCACTAGCTTCCGAACTTTGATATGCTTGTTTGTATGAGGAGTGGTCAGAGCTCCCATCAAACCCCCATTTGGAAATAAGTGCCAGGTTTTGTAACTCTTCATCAGATAAAGTTGACAAAACCGAATTCTGTAGCTTTAAAATACGTGTAGCTGTGTGATCAAGAAGTGCTTGTAGTTGCACAACATTGCAGGTTCCTGTTATTTGAATAAATTCCTTGTCAGGGAAACACATGCGTTTGGCCAGTTGAATTTTTTTATGAGGTGGAAATTTCTGCGGATCAGCTTCACGCAATAAGCAGTACTGATGTTTCGAGAGCTCGGCATCTACTAGGAGAGCTAGAGCATCTTCATCATTCAACATCTTTGGCTCATTTCGCTTGAGAGTTTGATAACCTTTCATATACATTTTTGCAAGCTCAGGATCAGAAGATGTAACATCCTTTACAATTTTTGCGGCTTCGATCTGTCCAGACGCTCTCAAACACATTCGTGTGGCGTAAGACAGCTCTGAGATAGGAGTATTTACTCTGACATTCTCCGTTTTCCTACGTTTCGTTCTTTCTGAACATTCGTTGAATTCAACAAGAGGTCTTCCCACTCGCGTGTGAACAGTTACAGAATGGGGATTCCTGAGAGTACAAAACACTACCTCTTGTTTTAACCATTCTTCATTATTTTGAAGAAATCGTTCTCCGGTCCTTTGAGAAGATTCCCATCTCTTTTTAAATACACATTCAGAAGTAGATGAAAGGTTAGAGATCTCTGTAGTTTTGTTATCCGGACAACACGTTATCTCGATGATTTTCCCTTGAAGGAAAGTGAACTTTTCATCCAACGTAGGTAGAGGACTGCTCCTTAAAATATTGTACATCTCTCTCCCCGAGTCATAGATATTGAATCATCTTCGAAATCTACAAACGTTGTAGAATTCAATAAAATTCGCTACAGAAACCCCATGTGTTTCTAGAAATTTTCCTAATTTTCTTGGGTTGGATTCAACCCTCTTAAGCTAATTTTTTTTGCAGTCAACTGTTCAAATTAAACTACTAAGAAAATATAGGTTGTTGAAACACTCACCTATGGCAGCGGAATCCATCTCATTTGGAATTGTATGTTAACATTGAATGATTTCAAAAAACGAAAAATATTCACCAAGCTCCAAACTTGCACGCGGAAAAAAGTTTACGGTAACGATTACTAGCAAGAGTAAGAATTCGGTGACAGCTATTGCACAATTGTGATAAGCACCATTTGAAATCAGACCGATTACAACCAACTATTTACGTTGCCATGGAAACGATAGGTTAACATAAGAACGATCACCAAATCGCGAGTCATGATTCAGTTCAAGAAAAGAAAAGAGATATCAATACTTGAATAACATTTATAAACATTTAGGAAAATGACGGTTACTTTAGGGAAAAAGAGCATCGCTGAAGAATGTTAGCAGTGAAGTTACCAAAAATTCGTAGTAATAATACTAAATGTTGGTAGTTTTATTGTCATTTCCCATAGTGAATTCATCAACTCATAGTAAATTCACTACGAATATTCTCCAGCAATACTGTTTTTCTCTCAATGGTCCATCATCTTCCTAAATATCAATGATTTCTGGCTTTTGTGTACCCTAAGCCCGCGATGAGAAGAAAAACGAATGGTAATCAATCTCATACAGTTTTCCTCGTGCAGCAAATGTACACTGGGAATAAAACACATACCAACGTTGAGATAAAATTCAAAGCGAATCTACTGAATTCTGAGTTTTGTGTCCACCATATTAGATACGCTATCTTTGATTCTTGGAATTTGACAACTGATTCGTAATCAATGACCCCACTAAACCCTGGATACCGAGTTTGAAGGAAATCTGATGATTTTTTCAATTTTCTCTGCCAAACTGGATCCGCCATTCTGAATTCCGGAATTCAGACACCGGATTCGGAATCAGCGACCTTAAAAACCTCAGGGTACCGAGTTTGAAGGCAATCCGATGATTTTTTCAATTTTCATCCGCCATATTGGATCCGCCATTTTGAATTTTGAAATTCAAACAACGGATTCGTAATCAGCGACCTCAGAAACCCCTGGGTAACGAATTTGAAGAAAATCCGATGATTTCTTTCAATTTTCGTCCGCCATATTGGTTCCGCCATTTTGAATTCCGAAATGAAGACAACGGATTCCTAATCAGCGACCCCACAAACTTCTGCATATCAAGTTTCAGACGGATCTAAGGACTCCTCATCACTCCGTCTAATTTTTTGTGATTTCCTGCACAAAAACATGGCGGAATTGCTTAGGGGCAGACATGGGCAGCCGTTTTTTTCTGATGTTCAGGTAAGAGTCCCATCTACCACCTCCAATAAGTTAAACGACGTAATTTTGCGTAATTCTCTACTATTCCTTCAAAAACCAAACACATTTTCTCATTTATAGATATAGAAATTACATCCAATCATTGCTCTGTCAGTATTTTCCACTCATCAAATTGATATTCTCTTAATTTTTAGTGTATTCTACATAGTTTTAGTAATAGACTCCAATTTGAAAAAGTTAAATCGGTTCATTTTTCGAGACACAGCGTCTTTTTGAACATGCTCGTTATTTTACTGTCTTCCAATCACGCGGATTATACTTCAAGGAGGGTATTAGGCAACTGGTACACAAGGGCAGGGGGAGGGGATCAGATCTTCTTATATCAGAATTCCAATACTTGGGACATCACCTTACTCATCCCAAGGGTAAAATATCCCCAACTACAAACTTCATTTTTGGGGTTTTGGTCAGCTTTTTGGCATTTGGCCCCACTGTGCCACGTATGTGAATTTCTGATCATCTATGTGATCCGGAGTCTGACAAGAGTTCTCCTCCTCATCCTCTATAATCTGAACTCGTAGTGACAATAGCAGAGATGTGAGAAATAGGTATTTCAAATAGGAAATCACAAAATAGTTTCCACAACCCATCTGGAATACAAATTGTGGAATAGTTTCATCAACTCTTCCCAAATATGGAATATGGAATGGGCATATCTTACTCTTATACATATAGTTTTCAAGAACTTATCCAGATGTGAAAGATAAAAATTTTATATATTTTTCTCTGTAATTCAATACGAAAATTTATGATGATTCATTCATCGTTCCACTGGCGCTCTTTCACGAGGCTCAAGAGCACCGCCTCGCTCCTCATCCCTTCGAAGTCCTCCTCACATATACCCATTATCATCCCATCCAAAAGCAAGGATTCAAACACAAGAGAAAGAAAAAAAAAACCAATTCCTTCTTACAGTCTCTATGTCATAAAAACACAAACCAAGAAGAGAACAACACTTCTTTCACTCCCTCTGCCTCCTGCTTCTCTTCTTTCTCCCTCCTTCCTATAGCCTCCTCTCTTCTCCTGTTCCCGTCTTCTTCCTTCCCGCTCTCTCCTCTGGCCGCTCCTTCTCCTACTCGTCCTCACTCCTTCCCTCTCCTTTTCTCCATCTCTGCATCCCCTCCCTCGTCAAATCGTCGTCAATGTATATTCCAAATATTTTTAGTACATCCCTTCTATCCCTTTTTTTTCTCCACTACCTCCTCCTCTTCAAACCTAATTCACACGTCCTTCCCCTCCTTTCCTTTCATCCTCATCTATTCTACTCTGAGCTCCAGCCCCATCCATTATCTCTAGTAGCCTCTCCTTGCTTTTATAGCCCTGGCTCCCCATCCTCTAACTATCACGTCCCTTTACCTCCATCTCCTGTTCTCCTCCTCCCATTCCTCTCGTCCTCTCTTCCGTATCTCACTGGTTCCCCCGGCTTCTTCTCCTCCCCTCTTCTCTTCCACTTCCTTCTCTTCCTCTCTCCTATCTTTTCTCCCTGCTTCGGTTAGATGTCGCTCCCTTTCTCTTCCTCTATCTCCATCTTCCTTCCTTGTTGTCTCTCTTCCTCCTTCTCCGCCATCTTCCTTATCCTCTACTTCTCCTTCCTCACCGACATGCTTTCCATCCTGTCAGCTCTTCTCCCCGTTGGCGTCAGCACCTCCGCCCTGCTTCCTCCTCTGTCCCCCTTCATCTCCCTCATCCAATCTGCCAACTTTTCCACTAGCTTTTCCATCACTCTCACCTCACTTCTTCCCATTCCCTCTTTTATCTTCATCTCCATTCTTCCCGCCTATTCTCCTTCTTTTCTCCTCAGCTTTTCCTCCACCATCTCTTGCACCAATTCCCTCGCCTCCTCTCGCTCCATCCTTCCACACGTGTCACCAATATACTTTGAACCTCCAGACCACTTCGCCCTTACAGTTTTTCCGCCAAAAATTGTAACCACACGAACCACTTCGCTTGCGCTGTCCTTCACTCACCTCTTGTCCCCGTTCTCCTTGTTTTTCCTTTCCAACTCTCCCTTTTCTTTCTCCGTTCTTAACCACTCGCCTTTACTCTCTCGCCATCTCACCGGAAGTCCTGAGAAGTAAAAAAAACTCTGCCAATTGATAGGCACAAAGCTCCCTCGTTCCTCTCCAAGTAATACGCAAACGTATTTTCACCCAAAAACTCTGCCCAATATTGAACTGTATATATGTAATGCGAAATCGAATTCAAGTATCATGTTTGAGAGGGAAATATTTGAAAATTCCTACTCATTGATCAGTGAAGAAAGTTTTTTGAAAAATAGAACCTGTGTGCAGTTTGATTGAGAGGAAGGAAACAGTTCGAATGGATATGTACATATCGATATATCGATTATCAATATCTTGAAGTGAAACGCGAAAGTAATAAAATGTTTAAAAAACAAATTATAAAAACAACAAAAATAAAATCAATAACTTGATGTGAGTCCTTCTCTACGTTCATGTGGAGTTTGTTCAGTCGCGTTGGAATTTCCATAAAATACGGACGTCCTCAATACAAAACCAAGACGAAGCATTGAATATTATATAATCAGTATATTTATATCAGTTCTGTTGATAACATTGTTTCGGTAAGTGAATTTTTGGCAGGATATCTGTTTCTTTGAAGTTTATTCCTTGGATTTAATTTCATGTTTGTTTACAGTTTGAGAAAAATAATAGTTTTTGAAGATCCTCGCTGCCTCAATTCAAGGGATAAAAGGGACACGTTCCCTCAACAAGGTTCACACATTAATATTCCGAAGTGCATCAGATTAGATGTATATTGCAGTTTCAAATGTAAGTACAATTCATTCAGAATTTTTTCGGTTATCCTGTTCTCTGGTGATCCTCAGACAAAGGATTCTTATGATTAGAGACCAGATTATATGCAACAAAAACCGTGCGGAATATGCATGCAAATATGCATGAAAAAATCTCAAAATATGCAGTAAAACGTCAAAAATTTGCCACAAAATATCCAAAAATTTTAACGAGTCTTTATTCATAACAAAATCAGAAATTAAACAGGATGACCAATTCACTCATTTTTATCATATATATATTTTGATGGAAGTATGATACGATATACTGCTCCAAGCTTTCCATAGTGGAATTGGGGCCTCTATCATTCAGAATGCGTTTGAATGCAGAAAACAAACGTTCCACATCCACTGATTCATTTGATACGAACATATATTTGTTGCGAATATGATTCCTAATTCACGATGAAGATCAATTTGACAGTCATTTATTATCATTGTGTGGAATAAGTATTCATTCCACAAATTAAATATTAACTGATTATAAGTCATTTTTTTTATGGTCAAGAACATTTCTTGTTGAAGATATGAGTTTTTCCTGGGAAATTCGTGGAAAATATGCATTTTATAACAAATAATGAGCGTAACATGCAAAAATTTGAATATGGGCAGAATATGCAATTTGCATATGCAAATATGCATTTGCATATAATCTGGTCTCTACTTATGATTCTTGGGTAATCCTCCGGGAACGGAGGAAACATCAAGCGTGTGTGAAACGGGATCGAGAGCTCATGAAGCGTGTATGGAACGGATGATTTCATCGCTTTACAGCAAGCAGGCATCACACGCTTGAGGAAGAGGGAGATGAAACACTTTTCGCTTTGTATGCGCTTCCTTCGCGCTTTGTGTATACGCTGCATCTCCACCAGGGATCCTCCTTCCACTTATTTTCCCACATGGAGAAAAACGGAACTCGAAAATATAATAATATTAAGATTTGATTTATAAAAATCTGAGACTTTTTCTTGGTTTTCAATAGACTAGAAACCATAAGGTTCAGAAAATGAATTTTCACAAGAGAATATGGAAGATCACAAATATTGTACAAAAAGAAACGAATCAAATCAAAATTTGAGACGCTGAACGTTGAATTTTATACAGTGCATAGTAAAATTTGGATGTTCGGCATTTCGAAATTCAATCGAGTTTGTTACTTCTCACCGTGTATTCATAATGAACTAAGAGCCCGTAATCACCAGACTTTCGTCATTTTATGAAACTGCAAATTTATCAGCACATGCTCCTAGCATTGTTAGGGACGATGGCCTACTATGAAGGTTGGATCATGGTGCCTCCGGCAGATGAAAGACTAGTTAATTCCGGATAATATTCAAAATCACGTCGTCCACAGTCAGACACTCATTATCACATAGTTACAATTTATTGAAGTTCAAGTATGGCTGGCAGGGGGATGCCACAGTGTGAATTATCTGGCAATGGAAAAACCGATTTCTGATATCATTCGGAAGTGAATATAAGGAAATGACGCTTCATACTTCGAAGAATTCAAGTTGTTCTCTTAGGCACCTTTTCCAGTATCTGCGAAAGGCACCATGATCCAAACTTCATAGTGAGCCATCGTTCCTACTTATATTGAGAGCATGCGCTGAGGAATTGTCAGCCTTCATAGGATGACGAATGTCTGGCCGTCACGTTGAAAAACTCAGGGAGAGTATCAGATTTTTATAAAAATTATTTTTTTTTCGAATTTCAATTCCCTCCGTTAACCATATGCTACCGTACGGTAATGTATATTACAAAATTACGTTATTCCTCATGTGATGGGTTTTCTTCGCACTCATACACAAAGGCGCATATGGTTCTGAGCGCCTCTACGACTCCCGTCGTGGATATTTATAAGTAGTGGTGGCACCTGAAATATATTGAAAACAGGAAAGTGAAAGGTTCACGATAAGGTGGATGCAGTCAAGGGATAAGGATAGCTCAGGGAGAGGGGTGGGTTAATTTTACTTCAACTCAATAAACAATCTCGACATATAATGAACCACGTGCCAGAGCACGTATGTATTGCACGTTAAGATTTCTTTCAGCACATACGCAACTTTGTCGTCAAAAAAAACTAAAATATAAACAGTCCTGAGATGCTCAATGTATTCATCTAGGGGACCACAGGGAATTCAAAAATCACGGAGGGCACGACTACGAGGGAATATACTTCACGGACCACGCCGTTTACATTCACAAAAAAAGGGAGGGCTCAGGGAAACCGCAACCATAAAATAGTATACGAGGGTGGGCTAAATCGGACGAGGGGGTGATTCGAGGGAGCACACACAAACGGCGAAGGGGAATTCGAATGAGGAAACCCGTGGAAGATGCCACGAGAAGGATAACTTTCACGCAATACTTCACCGAAAACCACCACACTGACACTCTCACCCTGGATGGATAGTCTGATAGACGCACGTGTTTATTTCTATGCCAAAATTCGACCCCAGTGGCACCGTTCACTCACCGTTAATTCAAATTTCTCGCAGAAAGATTCTCAAGGCAAATGTCGCCGTGGCTTGGTCACATGAGGAGTAAGAATCCAAGATGGCCTTTGCTTCTTCTTCACCGACGGGTGAGTTCGCAAAATGACACACGGAACCCCGTCGGTGCCTTTCCGTTGGAGCTCGCCTGTTGAGCTCGTTTCATTGGTTCTGACGGTGATGATCTCTGATTGGTCGTTGTGTGAGTGTCGGTATAGGTGGGGAGGAGGTTCTGTTCTTCTCCAATTGACTGATTTTCCCCGTGTGAGAGTGACGAGGAATGTCGGGGTTCGGGTCGTCTCTCTCGTCCATTTCTTCTTTTCTTCTAGGGGCATGTTGAACGGCGCATGCGTCCTGCTCCTTCCCTTCGGGTTGATGGCCTTGGCGAGAGGGCGATAGAGGGCGTTTCTTCCTCCGCTGTTGGTTGGCCTGGGGTGAGAGAAGATGGACTCCCGTGATTGGTGGATCGTCCTCCGGTGGTAAGGGACCGCCGTATCACCTCGTGGCAGATGGCGCTGCCTCCTCGGGGCAGGGAACCTCGACAAATCATAGTAGGACAGGGGTTAGAGGAGGTCGGGATTGGTTAAGGAGGGGAAATGTGTTCCCGATTCTCATGTGAGCGAGCGACAGCAGTGTTTTCTGTAGCGAACTAAAGTGTTCGCAACTGACATGACACACCCTAGCGGTGGTGCGCGGCGCCAACCCGTAATTCTCTTTGTGACGAGATATCACGTCACACTCAATTGAAAATCATTGTATGTCGCATAAGAGTGAGGTTGGAGAGTGAGTGGAGTCAGGTGTCAATTTCATATATATTTGCAACTATGCCTGTCTATGACTGTTGGAAATCTTCACTTTTTGTGAATGTAGAAAATCGAGTGCTGATTAATACACAATTCTTGATACTCTTGAATACATCAATCGCGTATGAAATGCAGAAACACGCACTTCGTATATTATACACATGCAAATTTCAAATAACTCTAAACCGTGTCATACAGAATTGACTATTCCTCTACAGTCCTTGTAGGTGCACAGTCCGAGATTATGACACATTTTTCATAAATACTGATGCAGTTTCGAATTCAATACTATCACCATCTCTGTAAGAGTGTATCGATTTCAATTCCTATATGACTTTTGAATACATGAAGAATATCATCATACATATATTAATCAGTTTTGACGGACAAAAACATGACTCGTGTTCTGGAAATCCTGACTCTTGACGTTTGTTGACCTTTTGAGGTCCTCATATGTAGCTTCACAGCACGTATCCTGACGAATTGTGATAGAACTTTCGCAGTGAATTATGTTTGGATATTATCTTGGGCTTCCAATTTATATTCAAAGTCTAATATTGAGGATATGTTGTATCATTGCATATTCAAAATTTTTATTTTTTGGTTAGTTGTTGGGAAAGTATTTAGTATATGCAGTGATGAAACACACTGCCAAGATTAGACCTTAGAAAGATTGGATCGAAACACATCATAAATACTTCGAATGAATTGTACGTTTGCAGTTCACCAGGAACGATAACATTTATATTTGTTATTCGATGGATATTTTAGTTGATGATGGGTCGAAAAGAGAAAGCTGCATACCGTTTACAACCATATAGAAGTCGCATTGCAGAATTTGAAATGCGTTCTCATAGAGGGAAGGGGGAGAAAGAGGAAGATAATGTATGTCAGAGACAAGAATCGCGTTTAATAAAAAATAGTGACGTTATTATATGACGTGTATGCAACCACAATCTACAGGATGTGACGAAGGTGAAGGACAAGATCAAAGAGAATGTATGAACAAGGATAGTGAACACCTAGAGAAGGAAAAAGGATATCAAAGGAAAACTAATATGGTAAAATCAAGAAATGTCGAATATCAACAAAGGAAGAGATAAAGAACGTATGATTATGCTGAGAAGAAATCGAACATATAGACGAGAAGAGACCGTAAAACAGAGGAATACCGAAAGAACAATGAAGGTTATGGAGAAAAAGAAAAAGAACGAAATAAGGGATATATGAGGACTTTGAGAGAAAATGAAGAATATAGAGCGGACGAAGAAGAACGAGATAAGGTATACAGAAATGTTTTGAGACAAAACGAAGAGTATAGGGCGGACGAAAAAGAACGAGATAAGGTATACAGAAATGTTTTGAGACAAAACGAAGTGTATAGAGCGGACGAAAAAGAACGAGATAAGGTATACAGAAATGTTTTGAGACAAAACGAAGAGTATAGGGCGGACGAAAAAGAACGAGATAAGGTGTACAGGAATGTTTCGAGACAAAACGAAGAGTATATGGCGGACGAAAAAGAACGAGATGAGGTATACAGAAATGTTTTGAGACAAAACGGAGAGTATGGGGCGGACGAAAAAGAACGAGATAAGGTATACAAAAAGGTTTTGAGACAAAACGACCCTAGAAAAATTACGGTTGCTTTGTGACTTTTTTCGTCCTAAAACGAACCGAAAAACTACCGAATCCAAAAGAAAGTACATCCGTCGATTTGCGGTTATTATTAGGCCACGAACCGGAATATAACCAATTTCATGAAAATTCCGTATGGTACGGTTTCGGTTCTTTTTCAATAAACAACGAACCGAAAAACTACCGAATCCAGAAGAATGTACATCCGTCGATTTCCGGTTATTATTAGGTCACGGACCGGAATGTAACCAATTCCATGAAAATTTCGTATGGTACGATTTCGGTTCTTCTTCGATAAACAACGAACCAAAAAACTACCGAATCCAAAAGAATGTACATCCGTCGATTTTCGGTTATTATCAGGCCACGAACCGGAATATAACCAATTTCATGAAAATTTCGTGTGGTACGATTTCGGTTCTTTTTCGATAAACAACGAACCAAAAAACTACCGAATCCAAAAGAATCTGGATCCGTCGAATTTCGGTTATTATTAGGTCACGGATCGGAATATAACCAATTTCATGAAAATTTCGTATAGTACGATTTCGGTTCTTTTCCGATAAACAACGAACCAAACAACTCCCAATCCAGAAGAATCTAGATCCGTCGGATTTCGGTGATTATTTGGTGACGGACCGGAATATAACCAATTTCATGAAAACTCCGTTTGGTACGATTTCGGTTCTTCTTCGATAAAGAACGGACCAAAAAACTACCAATCCAGAAGAATCTACACCGTCGGATTTCGGTAATCATTAGGTCACTGACCGGAATATCACCAATTTCATGAAAATTTCGTTCGGTCCAATTTCGGTTGTTTTTCAACCAAGAACAGACTGACATACCACCGGATCCGGCAAACTCCAGAACGGTTTGAATCCGTTTATGAGGCCATGACCCGAAATATTGTGAATTATAGAGATATCCTGATCACCAGCGTTTCAGTTCGTTTTGGGCCACAAAACAATCAAGCAACAACATTTACGGAATGACTTTATACGTTCATAGCGCCACGAGTAGCGGAATCTGACTCGCAAGTCAACGAAAAAGGCGTGTCTTTCCAATCCTACGCACATTCCCTCACATCTCACTGCGTGCCTGGAAGAGATGAATTAAATGATCGCTTCTTATCCAAATAAAATTTCTTTAATGAGATATGTGCAAGTTTCGAATCAGCTGTTCAAGGGTTGAATGATTGTGAATTAATTTGAATCAATTTTCATCAGAGACTTGTTGTATTAGTAATGGTAGAGAGCCTCAAGGGAGAGAGTCGCCAACTAGCTGTGCTCTGATTGGCGTAATCGCGAAGAGCTCTTTAAGGGAGACGCCATATTGAGAATTTGACGTCATCGCAGTATTGTAGTTGACGATTTGTTCCCGGATGTCATAACGATAAAATCAGCACACATCAGTTATAGCGAATTGTGAGCTTCATTTCGTTTTGCAACCTGCAAATTCATTTTTATTCACATTCAAAGTTGAAAAACATCGGTATGACTGATTGCTGATGTTATGGTTATGACAGCCTAAAACAAATTGTAAACTACAGCACTGCGGTGACGTCAAATTTTCAATATGGTGACTCCGTACAGAGTTGTTCGCGATTACGCCAATCAGAGCACAGCAAGTTGGTGACTCTCTTCCTTGAGGCTCTCTAAGTAATGGGTATGAACGATTTCGCGTTCACGAGGTAAGTAGATCTTCAACCCATACAGCACCCAGATATCCTTTTGATATTCATTGCCGTGAGGAAATTCTCTATTTTCGTTGCAACATTCCATTCATGTAACGCAGCACGTTTTTTGCATGTTTTCATGCGCGTCTCAAGGCATGGAAACGATATTTCTGACGATTGGGGAAAACCAGTGGTAGAATGCCACAATGTAGACAAATGTACTCATTACATGATAATAAGTACAATATACAATGTTGTACTAGTACTTGAAAGTCCCTAACGTTCACACGTCGCTTTTACATGCAGAACACTGTCAAATCGCACTTTGTGATATCAAGGACGGTGAGCACCACGGAGGTAGAGTTTTCAATCGCTTGCGCGATATTTTCAGCACTCGTCTGCGACTCGGACTATAAACATAAGCTCGCCGTTAAAGAGGCTCTTCACCTCCTTGGTACACAATGTACTACTCTTTGCCGTTTCTTTCTGAAACATGGAAAATCATGTGAAAATTCTTCAAGTTTGTGAAAATGGACGGAAAAACGTTTTTGAGGGTGGATATCAAATAAAGATCTAATCGACATTATATGGATATCACATGAACATTTGTATATCTATTGGGTATCTGATGGATACTATCGAAGTGTGCTGTATGGATATGTCTCGGTTGAATAGGAAGAGTTATTAGATTAGAAATTTTTCAGAACATTCACCATTCGGGGATTGACATTGTAAACTTCCGTAACGGGATAATCAACTACAATCAATGGACAACTAAATCAATTTGTCGACAGTTCAGTTCAATGAGTCATAAAGAAGGAATAATAGAAATTGATGAAAAAATAATCATACGTATTAGGTTCATGGTTGGAAGTAAAAAGTAAAGTGAGATGAAGATTTATAGATATATATATTCAAATAACAAATTATATACGCAAAGAACATAAACTATATTTTTCGATCTACTTAACCAATTTTTAATAAGATAATTTGTATTTATTCGAACTTAAAAGAAAATGATGATGCGCATCAAGTTCGCGCTCTTGACAATGAGTGAAAATCAAAGTTGAATCAAAGATCACATACATAAATGTATATTCATATGATGAGCTAGATTATAATTCAATTCGAATCAAAAATCATTCCGATATATATTAACACATGAAACTATCCACGTCATGAACATTCAATACTTTTCAATTCGTTCAAACTCAAAATGCGCTTCAAGTTTGCGCTTCTCAGTAGAAATTGAAGTTGAATCAAGAATTATAGACATGTATATTCAGGATCAGATAACAAATTATATACGTAATGAACATAAAATATATTTTTCGGTTTACTTGACCAATTTGAAATAAGATGATTTACATTTATTCGAACTTAAAAGAAAATGATGATGAGCATCAAGTTCGTGCTTCTGACAAGGGAACATACCCAACCCTCCGCATCCGATTTTGCTGCAATTTGAATATGTCATAGTTTATCAAAAAATAAAAGATACGTATTTTTTTGTATCGGCGGAAAAACGTATTTAGGGAGTGAAAACCACCCTTGAAAGTTACCCTAAAGAATAGTTTCACAGCAATATCTTCGGTCGTAATGAATATTTCTTGATAAAACAAAATTGAAAAACTTCAGTATGAAAACAGCAACAAAATCGCATGGGTTTCGTTCATAGGGGTTGCAACCCTTTAAATTTATAGACTCAAAACCGTGTTTTCCAATCGTACTTTCTGAATGAGAAATACACTCGAAAAACATGGTTTTGAGTCTATAAATGTTAAGGGTTGCAACCCCTATGGACAGAACCTATGCGATTTTGTCACTGTTTTCATAATGAAGTTTTTCAATTTTATCCCATTGAGAAATATTCACTTTCCACCCCGTGGGATGATTGCGGGTCCTCCAGGGGGATATTCTTGATACCTGTCCTTGATATCATTTTTATCCATCCTTGATAGTATCTGCTTCCTTTACGTGGTGGGGAGGATAAGTATCTCAGATTTGGGTCTCTTCCTCGGATAGAATAAACTACTCGAGAGGGAGAATACAAACTGAGAGAAACTAAATCATCCCAACGCCAGGAACATCGGCAGAAACGGAGGGAAAGCAAGGGGAAACTACCTTCCTTGAAATCTCTCAATATTAGCGAGGAAATGAAATCTTTTCTCCAAACCTGGAATTTTGAATTTTGATTTATTGGAAAAAAAGCAAAAACAACAGCATGATGGCGTCCTCTCGGGTAGAATATTCCGGAGGTAAAATAGCCTCCCGTTCGGATCTCCGGGGGAGGCTGCTCGAGAGAACCTCATCGAACAAGATAGAAAACCAAAGAAGATAGGGAAGAAAGAGAACATTCTTCGAGTCGGAGCGTGGAATGTTAGATCACTGAGACAAACAGGAAAATTAGGAAATTTGAAACTGGAAATGAAGAGGTTGGTTATCGATGTAATGGGAATTAGTGAAATGAGATGGCCGTAAGAAGGGGATTTCTGGAGTGGGGATTATAGAATCATTCACACAGGATCAAAGAATGGTCAAGCAGGTGTGGGAATTATAATGCATAAGAGGGTAGGGAATAGGATAGAAAATCATTTGCAACATAGCGAATGCGTAATGATGGTCAGAGTGAGAACAAAACCGGTAGACACTGTTATAGTCCAAGTATACATGCCCACATCTGCATACTCAGAGGAGGATATCGGAAAAACGTACGATGGAATAGAAGAAGTGATAGAATATGTGAAGGGAGAAGAAAATTTAATGATCATAGGCGACTGGAATGCGGTAGTAGGGCAAGGAGAAGAGACCAACATAATAGGAGATTTTGCGTTAGGAAAAAGAAATGAAAGAGGACAACGTTTAATCGAATTCTGTGAGAGTCATAAAATGGTTATTACCAACATATTATTCAAAAATCATCCAAGAAGAATCTATACTTGGAAAATGCCAGGAAATACAGCAAGATATCAAATTGATTACATATTAGTAAAACAAAGATTTAGAAACCAAGTAAAAAGCTGTAAAACTTATCCAGGCGCCGATATAAATAGTGATCACAATATGTTGCTGATGAAATGTTCTCTGAAATTCGAAGCTCTGAAGAAGAAAAGGAAAATGCAAAAAAGATGGAATTTGAAGAATCTCAAACGAGGAAAAACACAGGAGGCATTCAAAGTGGTGTTGGACGAAAAATTGGAGGATCGACAAGAGGAAGACTTGGAGATAGAGAGTAGATGGACAAATATGAAGGGGAACATAGAGCAATGTGCAGATGAAATTTTGAAGAACGATTGGATGAAGCCTGAGAAACCATGGATAACAGAAGGAATTCTCGATTTGATTGATGAAAGGAGGAAATACAAGAATTAGAATAGTGAACAAGGTCAGCAGACATACAAGGCACTGGGGAATAACATAATCAGAGAATCAAGGAAAGCAAAAGAACAATGGTTGGAGAAGGAATGTCAAGATATAGAAGTAAGATTACATTTAGGAAAAATTGATGAGGCATATAGGATTGTTAAGAGATTTTTTGGACAAATGAAATCTAGAAGCAGTAAGATTAAAAATTCTCTAGGGAGACAATTGATAAGAACGGAGGAAAAAATAGAACAATGGATTAATCATTTAGGAGATCTGTATAAAGGAAGCGATAATATAGGATTCTTAGAGAGGGAGAAAGATGTCGATGAAGAAGAATTGGGAGATTCAATTTTGAGATCAGAATTCGACAGGGCTTTAAAAGGATTAAAAAATGATAAAGCGCCAGGAATAGATGGCATAAGTGTGGACCTTATCAAAGCCTCCAGTCAGAGAACTTGTGACGCACTGTTTGAATTGGTCAGAGATATGTACGAAATAGGCGGAGTACCAAAAGATTTCCAGGAGAATAAAATTGTCGCCATTCCAAAAAAACAAGGAGCAGACAAATGCGAGAACTACATAACGATTAGTTTAACTTCACATGCCTCGAAAATACTGACAAAGATCATATACAGGAGAATAGAGAATCAGATAGAGAGTAGATTAGCAGAAGATCAGTTCGGTTTCAGGAAAAATAGGGGAACGCGAGGAGCAATATTAGCACTGAGAATAGTAGTAGAGAAAAGTCTAGAGTTGAAAAAGTCTGTGTATATAGGTTTTGTAGATATACAAAAAGCATTCGATAATGTTGATTGGGAGAAGATGTTCACGATTTTTAAAAAGGTAGGAATTAATTTCAGGGATAGGAGAATAATATATGAATTATATAAGAATCAAACCGCAATAATAGAAATAGAGGGTCAAAAAGGAGAAGCACAAATTAGAAGAGGGGTGAGACAAGGATGCTCACTATCGCCATTGATTTTCGATTTGTATATAGAAGAAGCGATGAACGAAGTGAAGGAGCAAGTGCAATTGAAATTACAGATTCAAGGTGAAAATGTAAGCATGTTGAGATTTGCGGATGACATAGCTATATTAGCTACGAGTAGTGCTGAGTTAGAAAATACTCTCAACACTATGAAAAAAATATCACTAGACAAATATTGTATGAATATAAATAAGGACGAAACAAAATTCTTGATTTGTGTAACAGCGAAAACATCAAGAAGAACGAAAATCAAAATAGATGCAGAGACAATTCAGCAAGTCAAAGAATTTAAATATCTAGGGAGCATAATTACAGAAAACGGTGAAAGCGAAAGAGATATAAGAGCAAGAATAGCACAAGGGAAACAGGCTTTCCACCAAAAGAAACAGTTACTATGTTCGAAGGATATTAGCTCAGCAGTAAGGAAGGAATTCTCGAAGAGTTACGTTTGGAGCACAGCATTATATGGTTGCGAAACTTGGACAATTGGAAAAACGGACCAACGAAGACTTGAAGCTTTTGAAATGTGGTGTTATAGAAAAATGCTTAGAATAAAGTGGACAGAGAAAGTGAGAAATGAAGAAGTACTTGAGGAAGTCAATGAGAAAAGAAGTCTCTTGAGACAGGTCGTGAAAAGAAGAAGTAATCTGATAGGACACACATTAAGGCATGATAGCTTATTGAAAACAATATTGGAAGGAAAAATGAATGGTAAAACTCGAAGAGGTAGACCTAGATTGAGTTATATGAAGCAAATTATACAAGATAAGGGTTGCCGTAGATATGCAGAAATTAAGCGGTTAGCGGATAATAGACAGGGTTGGAGGATTTCATCAAACCAGTCATAAGACTGATTACTTCATGATGACGATGAAGAAATATTCATTAGAACCGAGGATATTGCTGTGAAACTATTTTTTAAGGTGACTTTCAAGGGTGGTCTCCACCCCCTTAATACGTTCTTCCGCCGATACAAAAGAATCCGTATCTTTTATTCTCTGATAAACTATAACATATTCAAATTGCAGTGAAATCGGAGGCGGAGGATTCGGTATGTTCCCTTAAAGTGATAATTAAATTTGAATCAAGAATTGTATACATCAATGTATATCCATATAAAAAGCTAAATTAAAATTGAATTCGAATCAAAAATCATTCCGATATATATTAACACATGAAACCATCCATGTCATGAACATTTAACACTTTTGAATTCGTTCTAACTCAGAAGAAGATGATGCGCATCGAGTTTGCGTTTCTCAGTAAAAATTAGAGTTGAATCAAGAGTTATAGACATATATATTCAAATAACAAATTATATACGCAAAGAAAATAAACTATATTTTTCGATCTACTTGACCAATTTTAAATAAGATAATTTGTATTTATTCGAACTCAAAAGAAAATGATGATGCGCATCAATACGTATTGTCTCACAGCCGCACATAAATTCACAGTACGTATATCACAACGTGAGAGCTCTTGAAGTCCTAGGGATAAATATAAGAATTCTCTAGCGAAAATGAAAATGTTCGGATGAATAGATGTTTTCATCATTTACGGAAATTGTTATAATGAACAGCTTACCTGGTATCAATAAGTTTATTCGCTCCTTTTTCTCTCTCTGCATCTTTCTGATTTCAATGCAGTTAGCACCCATTCCTTCACGCAAAAGAATCGATTCTCTTTTTTTTTATATTTGATTTTTCTACTCTTCTGCATATTTTTACAAATCTCTGCAAATTGTTGAAACTCATTTTGAATCATCGTATCCACATGATTTACATGTAACATTCGGCTAAGAGGACGTTGAAGGAGAACATGAAAAGTGCGTTTCCCAAACAGCATAATTGAGCCTTATCCCAACAGTGTGCATTATGCGTGTTCAGTGCTCATTCTAAACTGCTGTGCTGCTTGAGTACAATGTTGCATTGATTTTTGGACGAATAACAGATACAAAAGAATGATTCATGTATGAAAAAATGACAAAGAATCAAACAAATTAACACCCCTACAAAGGAGTCGTTATCTCAAATCCATCGGAATAGATCATCAAGGGAACTTTAATCAGTCTTATGCAACACTAAATGATAACTAGTCACAGTTGAGTTGATTAACCCTTACACCACACACTGGATTACTCTAATCCAAAGAGTATCAGGAGGAGAAATAGCGCTGGTAGGGATGAAACGGGAACTCACACCCTCAAGATGCACTTTTTGATGGCTGCAATCAATGGAAGCACAATCCTAAAAGTAAGAAGTGGGGCATTTCATATCAATTGAACCAGGTCGGATACCCAACATCTTGGATTTTGATAAAATTTGGCAAGTTTGTTATTACCATCAAGTTAACAACTCATGCCAAATTTTATGACTCTAGCATTTATAGTTTCTGAAATATGAAGAATTGAAATTTGGAAAATCTGCTCTGAATGAATTTTCAATAATCAGGTCCTATGACGAAAAAAAATTCATATCTTGGTTCCTATTCGTTGTATCTTTGAGGAACTTCCTTTAATATATTCAGAAGAGCGCACAGATGCCAGAAAAAACTATTTTATCGATATTAAGTATGATTTGGGATCATCATTTTGTTTTGTTTCCGTATTCACTCGGCAAATTCAGCCTTCATTCAAACTCGATTATCTCCGATGGCGGTATGTTTATCGGCTCAATTTTTTTTTTAAATCGAAGGTGAAAGATCGCCCTACAAGATTATGAGAGGAAATTCATGGCTTCTTGATGAATATAAGTGAAAAAAAATGTTAGAAAGTTATTTTGATTCTGTATGAAAATAAACAGTAGTAGACACATGTTGAGTAAACATGATTTCATAAAATGTGATGGTGAGATGAATATATTTTGGTTTCTGTAATGAATTAAGTTGTATGAATATTGGCGGAGGGGGTGTAGGACCTGAGGGAGGGGGGGCTTGGGCCCCAAAAATGTAAAATTGCAGGGAAAATTACAGTGAAAAATACTAACAGGAGGTATTCAGCTAACAAATTGTAACATCACCTCCCCTCTCGCTTCAAATCCCCGCCCGCCTCTCCGAATATAATGTTCCTACTCTACTGTTTAAAGATTAATTCATGCAAATGGAAGAAATCAATCACCATAGAGGCATTCCACACGAAAAGAGCACGGATGTACCATGACCCTCACCGATTTTGCTGCAAATTTTTCTTCTGCTTTCTGACTACAAGAAAACAACATTCCCAGAGTTTCAGTGAGGAGGAAAATTTTTTGAGAAAACTACGATTCTTTGACATTTTTAAATAAGTTTTTTGCAACTTTTTGTGCATTCATTCCTCTTGAGCTAGTTTCTACTAAGAAAAATTGGCACATGTCATTTCTCATTGGGAATTGGACGAGGAAGCCGAAAAAATACGTTAGGAGTAGTTTTTAACGAAAAAGTGTTTAAAATTTGGCTTCAAACATTTTTCTTCGAAAATTTTTCTCCAAAAAACAGCATTCTTGAAAATGTTTTTCATCAGCTAAACACCTCCGTCTTCATTCATATGTCAATAAAAATATGGAATTGAGGTGTGTTTTGGCAAAATGAAGAATTGCAAACGCAATATATGAAAATTTACCTATGATGATTATACGAAAATATCATTATAACCGATATTGCCTGGGAATATGTATAGTTGAATATTTATGAATTCATCAAACAGCATATACAAAGTAAAGAAATGTGAGTGTTTTGTTACGATTCCCCGGTTTATGCGGCAGACGGTCATTATAAAAGCAATTATTTAATTCAAACCATGAGTAATAATTATACAAGAATATCATTATAACCAATATTGCCTGAGAATATGTATAGTGGGCAGAGCTGTACCTTGGAATTCTGACGCCCAGGGCGAGACCCTGGTTTTTGCTCTTTTTTATATCCAAATAGCAATGGAGTTGCTAGGGATTCTTATCTGATTATCTAAAAAAAAAACAAAGAACTTGATGTCCAATTTTGCGCCCCTCCTTGGGCTGCGCCCCTGGCGGGGGCCACCTCCGCCACCCCATCCGTACGGTGCTAATAGTGGGATATTTATAAATTCATGAAACAGCATACATAAAATACAAGAATATGAGTGTGTTGTGGCGATTTCCTGGTTCATGCGGCAAACGGTCATCATAAGAGCAATTATGAATTGAACGAAAACGGATGGAATTTCGTAATCACAGAAACATGGTGAATTTTCATATATTGAGTTCGCATTCCTCCATTTCGCCAAAACACACCATAATCTGATATTTTTATTGAAATATGTTTGGAATCGAAGGTTTTCAGCGTATGAAAAAAATGTCAACAATGCTCATAGTCAGAAGGCAGAAAACAACTTTTCAGCAAAATCAGTGGCCGTCACCGGACAGCCGTGCTCTTTTCGTGTGGAATACCTCGACTACGATTGTTATGATTCATGAATACATTGGTATATAATGTGAATACGAGTGTGTATTTTTTTGCATTTTGGTATCCCAACTCACCGCAATCAATAAGTATAAGACTATATGATATATATAATAACTTTCGTATTCAGTCATTTTGAAAGGGAAGCGTGGGTTTGTCTTATATCTGCTTGTATGGATTATAAATGATATCTATTCTATCAGAGAATTTTTCTATTTTCATACGCTTTTCTTAAACTTACTTTGGTGTCTGATTCCAAATCATTTTTGGAGGACTTTCGGGTGACGAGTGTATGGGCAAGGTGATTGGAGATAGGTGTGCAAAAAAAGGGTAATTCAGTGAGAAAAATAGGACAAAAGGAAAGTGTAGTGGTGTGGAGGTGAAAGCTGGGGGGCCAGTGTAGGTGTTCCAGTGAAGTAGTGGTAGTGAAGTGGGAGAGTAAAGGAGGAAAAGTAAAAAGTTAAGTGGTGTGACACGTGGTAGGAAAGGGGCAGAGGGGACGGGAGAAAGTAAGAGGATAGAAGAGGGAAATCGGTGGCATGGTATAGGATTAGGAGCTGAAGTAGGTAGAAGAGTATAGTAGGTAAAGAGAACGGCGGAGAGGATAAGGCAGTGAGAAAGACAGAGATTCAGTTAGGAGCGACATTGGGCGGAGAGATAGCGAGTAGTGAAAGTCGGTACCGAAGGTAAGAAGAGAAGTAGGGAAGGTAGAGAGCGAGAATATGGAGGAAGTAGAAGGGGTGAGGTTAAAGTCAGACGGCAAGACAGTGGAGAAGATGGAGATAAGGCCAAACGGGAAAGAAGTAGAAAAGGTTAAGCTGGGGTCAGACGAAGGGAAAGGAGAAGAGATAGAGTTGGGGTCGGGCGGTAAAGAGGGAGAAGGAGGAAAGATAGGGCCGGAGGAACTGAAGAAGGAAACAGAGAAGGGGCAGAGAGGTAAGAAAATGAGTAGGGGACGACCGAATAACGCGGTGAGATTGGGGCGAGAAAGAAGTGGAACCTTGGGAAACGGAGAAGGGCTCAGAGATTTTCTGAAGGGGAAGAGGGAGAGGGAGGAAGAGTTGATAGGGGGTAAGAGTAGGATGGAGAGACCACCGGGGGAGAAGAGGTCGAGAGAAACAGAGAGGATGTGGGAATTGATGAATATGATGGAGGAATTGAGAAGAGAAATGAAAGAATTAAAAGGGCAGATGGAGGAAGGTATGGAAGGGATGAGGAAAGAGTTGGAGAAGATAAGAGAGAGACAGGATAGGGTAGAAGAGGTATGGAAGACGGAAAGGGGAGAGTGAAAAGCAAGGATGAGCAGAGTGGAAGAGCGGGGACAGGAATGTAGGGAAGGGAAAAGGTTGTTAGAAGATCTGAAGAGGAAGGTGGAGGACTTGGAAAAGGGGTCGGGAGAAGGAGAGAAGAATGGGGGGGATATGCAGGGTATAATAGGAGGAGTGGGAGAAGCAAGATTGATGGAGTTGAAAGAAAGATTGGAGAAAGTCGAAATTAGAGGTAGAGAGGAGTATGATGGAGGAAAAGAGAGAGAGCCCAGTCACTCGGAAGTTGGGGTGGAGGTGAATAGGAGAATGAGGGTGATGGAGAGGAAAATGAAGTTGAGGGAGAGGGAAGAGAGGAGGAAAAATGTCATGGTGAAAGGTTTAGAGGGAAAGAAGAGCGCAGGAGAGGAGGTGAAAGAGTTAATGGGGAGGTTAAGGGTGACGGTGCAAATGGAGGGGATAAGGGATTTAGGGCTGGTGGGAAAGAATGAGAGAAGAATGGTGATCATTGAATTCAGAACGGTGGAGGAGAAAGAAGGGGGTACTTGGGGGTAGAGAGGAGACAATAGAGGAGGATTATACATGGAAGGAAAGGAAGATGGCAGAGAGGATGAGGGAAATAGGGTTCAAACTGAGAAGGCAGAGGAAAAGAGTGTGCATAGGTTATAGGGGAATGTGGATAGACGGCAGATGGTGGAAATGGGATGTAGAAGAGGAGAAGTTAAGGAGTAGAGGAGAGTACTTCAGGACAATGGAAAATATGGAGGATAGAAGAGAGGAGAGGGATTTCATGGAAAGACAGGGGGAAGGAGAGGAGGCGGGAGGACAGAGGTAAGGAATGAGAGAAGTGGAGGAGACGTAGGGAAAGGGATAGAGATAGGGTTCTGGAATGTAGCAGGAGTAGGTGGGAAGGAGAAGGACTTTTGGAATGGGATGGAAGCATGGGATATAATAGGATTGACGGAGACATGGCTAGAGGAGAAAAGGTGGGGGAAGATAAGGAAGAATTTACCGAAAGGGTATGATTGGAGGGTACAGTGGGCAAGGAAGAGGAATGAGAAAGGAAGAGCTATGGGGGGAATGTTAATGAAGATTAGAGATGGGTTGAGAAGGGAGGAAGGGGAGGAGGAAAGGGAGGAAGGAGGTGTGATGGTTAGGAGAATTCAATGGGAGGGAGAATCATGGAGTGTGGTACTGGTGTACTCGGATGGAAACATAAGGAGGAAAATGGTGGTGGTAAGAGAGGTATTGGGGGGAGCAGGGGGTTTGAAGGGAAGGATTATTATAGGTGTTGATCTGAATGCGAGGATAGGATGCAGTGGAGGGGTAGAGTGTGAGGGTGTGGAGGAGGGAGTGGAGGTGAGGAAATCGACGGACAGGAAGATGAAAGGGTGTGGAGATGATTGAAATTCTGAAAGAGGGAGGGTGGGGGTTATGAATGGAGTGGTAGAAGGGGACAAGGAGGGGGAATATGCATATATAGGGAAGAGAGGGCAGTCAGTGATAGATTATGTGATAGGAGATACTAAGGGCTGGGAGGAGGTGAAGAGAATGGAGGTAGGAGCGAGAGGAGAATCGGATCACTTACCTCTGATAGTAGAACTGAAAGGAGGTGAGAGGGAGTGGAGAAGGAACAAGGAAGGAGGACAGGAATGGAGAGAAGTAATAGATTGGTCAGAGGAGGGGATAAGGGAATTCAAGAGGAATATAGAGGGTTGGGTGGGGACAGGGTTGGAGGGAGAGGAGTTGAAAAAAGATTTGGGGGGGAGAATTAGGGCGGCGATGAGGGAGAATGAGGTCAAGATAGGGGGCCAGAGAAGGAGGAATCGTTGGTGGGATCAGGAGTGTAGAGAAAGGAAGAGGGAAGCGGCGAGAGCGATAAGGTGTGGAGGAAAGGGGAGATAGAGGTAGAGGAGGTAATAGCGAGGAGGAAGGAATATAGGGAGACGTGCGAGAAGGAGGAGGAAAAGGAAGGGCGAAGGGTTTGCGAAGAAATTGGGAGAGTTAAGAGAGAAGCGCAGGTGTGGGATATGATTAGGAGGGTGAGAGGAGGCAGGAAGGGAGTAGAAGAGGAAATAGGGCTGAGGCAATGGAAGGAGTATTCCATGAGGCTGTTAGGAGGGGTGGAGGGGAGGGTGAGGGATGGAGGAGCAGAGTTACTAGGAGTGGGAGATGGGGAAATGCAGATGGAATTAGAAGAAGTAAAAGAGGCAATAGGGAGGCTTAAAAAGGGGAAGCCTGTGGGGGGAGATGGTATACCGGGTGAGGCTTGGATGTATGGGGGTGAGGAAGTGGCAAGGGCAATATGGGAGATTTTGAAAGGAGTATAGAATGAGGGAAAGATTCCGGAGGAATGAAAAGAGATTTGGATAGCGCCGATTGCGAAGAAGGGAGAGGGCAAAAGGGTGGAAGAATATATAGGGGTAGCGCTGACTACAGCACTATACAAGGTGTACACGATGATAGTGGCGAAGAGGCTAGAGAGGGAAGTGGAAGAAAAGAGGATAATACCGGGGAACCAGACAGGGTTTAGGAAAGGGGTAGGTACGTTGGACAACATCAATGCGCTGAACTATATAATAGGGAGAACAATTAGGGGGGGGAAAGAAAGGATAGCGGCGATATTTGTGGATTTGAAGGCGGTTTTCGACATGGTAGATAAGGGAGTGTAAGGGGGGAGATGAGGGAGAGAGGGGTGAGGGAAGCCCTGATAGGAAGGATTGGGAGGCTATATGGTGGGACAAGAGGGAGGGAGGGTAAGAGTAAGAGGGGAGCTGACGGAGGCGTTTTGGACGGCAAGGGGGATAAGGCAAGGGTGCCCGTTGAGCCGTATGTTGTTCAACCTGTTGACGCGGATCTTGAAGGGAAATTAGCAAGAAGTGAGGGAGGGGGAGCGATAAAGGTAGGGGGGGAGGGGGAATGGAGTTTGGCGTACGCTGACGACATAGTTGTCATATCGAGGGTGGAGGAGATGCAGGAGGTAATTGCAGTACTGAGGAGATATTTTAGGGAGAAGGGGTTGAAGGTTAACATTGGGAAAACGGAGGTAATGAGGTTCAGGAGAGGAGGGGGGAAACAGAAAAAGGTAATGTGGAAGTGGGGGGAGGAAGAGCTAGAGGAGGTGAAAGAATGGAAGTATCTGGGATATATCATCCAGAGCAATGGGAAACAGGAAGCAATGGTGAGGGGAAGGATAAGGAAGGGTATGGTGGTGATGAGGACAGTATGGGGGATAGGAGAGAGGAGGTTGGTAGCGGACTGGAGGAGGAGATTATGGATTCGGGATAGATTGGTAGGGACGGTATTAGAGTATGGGGCGGAGATTTGGAGATGGAAGGGAAGAAAGGAAATGGAGGAGTTACAGGAAAAATTTTTAAGATGGACATTGGGTTTAGATTGGAGGACGCCTGGATATATGGTGAAGGGGGAATGTAAGAGGGATGAATTGAGAATAGGTTTCAGAAGGAGGGCCTGTAGATACGAGGAGAAACTGGAGCGAGGAGAGGCGGGGAAAGTGGCGATGAAGTGCTGGAGGGGAATAAAAGAGGGAAGAGTGGGGGGTATGTGGGTAGAAGAGAGGAGGCAGTGGCATGAGGGTATAGGGGGGGCAAGGGACGGGATGAGAGATTAGAGAAAGAGTAGGATGGGCGGAAATGATAGAGAAAGATAGGGGAACTCAAATAGAGGAGAGGAGATTGAGGATAAGAGAGTCGAGGTACAACCCGTGGTATAGGGAAGTAGGGGTAGAGGACATCCCGAAGTACCTGAGGGAGAGTGAAGGGGTAAAGTGGGCTAGGAGAATTGCACGATTCAGGTTAGGGAATGTAATGAGAGGGGGGAAATATTGGGAGGAAGAGGATGGGCGAATTAGTAGGGTATGTGGAGGAGAGATAGAGGAATGGGAACATGTGCTGGAGAGGTACACAGGGGGTGGGAAGGTGGGGTTGGGTGAGAGGATAAGTGAAATATTGGGTGAGGATGGGACAGGGGAGGAGTGGATAAGGGAATTGGAAGTGGAGGGGAAAAGGAGAAGGGCAGGGAGGGGAGGGGGTTGGGAAAAGGAGGATGGAACGGAGGGAATGAATGATGGATTGGATGGATGAATGGCAATCTCTCTCTCTCTTGCTCAGGAATGTGTGTTGAAATGTGAGGGAGAAGTAGGATAAGAGTTATAGGCTAAGATAGATGTGAATAGTATAAGTGGGGAAATTTGAAGGGAGGGCCGCGCTCACAAGAATTGTAAGTGGGCGCCGATGGAAAAGAAATAAAACTAATACAATACACTTTCCTTTTTGAATCTTCATGGAAAAATGTTTTCTCGCATTTTCATTGTTATGAATGACAGCAAATATATTCCTTGTATATACTGCACTAAAATACTGTATAATCTTGGTTTAAATTTTGATTACGTGGGTTATTTCCCCCTTTCCAGTGCGTATTTTCTATGTATCTATGTTTTTAAATTACCAAATTTTTTTTCCATTGATTTTTTTCTAGGAAAGCGTTTGAAAAATTTTTTTTTGTGGAAAGCGTTGAAAAAAATTTTTTTTCTCATTTTTTTCAATCAACAAATTCTTTTTTCTTTGGTCAATGATTGAATGAATTATCAAAAATTTTTACGACAAAATAATAAATTTTTCAATCACAGAAGGAACTAGGTAAATTTTCATATATTGTGTTTGCAATTCTTCATTTTGCCAAAACACACCACAATTCCATATTTTCATTGACATATGAATGAAAACGGAGGTGTTTAGCTGATGAAAAACATTTTCAAGAATGCTGTTTTTTGGAGAAAAATTTTCGAAGAAAAATGTTTGAAGCCAAATTTTAAACACTTTTTCGTTAAAAACTACTCCTTACGTATTTTTTCGGCTTCCTTGTCCAATTCCCAATGAGAAATGACATGTGCCAATTTTTTTTAGTAGAAACTAGCTCAAGAGAAATGAATGCACAAAAAGTTGCAAAAAACTTATTTAAAAAGGTCAAAGAATCGTAGTTTTCTCAAAAAATTTTCCTCCTCACTGAAACTCTGGGAATGTTGTTTTCTTGTAGTCAGAAAGCAGAAGAAAGATTTGCAGCAAAATCGGTGAGGGTCATGGTACATCCGTGCTCTTTTCGTGTGGAATGCCTCTATGGTGATTGATTTCTTCCATTTGTATGAATTAATCTTCAAACAGTAGAGTAGGAACATTATATTCGAAGAGGGGGGTGGGGATTTGAAGCGAGAGGGGAGGTGATGTTACAATTTGTCAGCTGAATACCTCCTGTTAGTATTTTTCACTGTAATTTTCCCTGCAATTTTATATTTTTGGGGCCCAAGCCCCCCCTCCCTCAGGCCCTACACCCCCTCCGCCAATATTCATACAACTTAATTCATTACAGAAACCAAAATATATTCATCTCACCATCACATTTTATGATATCATGTTTACTCAACATGTGTCTACTACTGTTAATTGTCATACAGAATCAAAATAACTTTCTCACATTTGTTTTTACCATTATTCATCAAAAAGCTATGAATCTTCTTCCATAATCTTGTAGGGCGATCTTTCACCTTTGATTTAAAAAAAAAATTGAGCCGATAAACATACCGCCATCGGAGATAATCGAGTTTGAATGAAGGCTGAATTTGCCGAGTGAATACGGAAACAAAACAAAATGATGATCTCAAATCATACTTAATATCGATAAAATAGTTTTTTCTGGCATCTGTGCGCTCTTCTGAATATATTAAAGGAAGTTCCTCAAAGATACAACGAATAGGAACCAAGATATGAATTTTTTTTCGTCATTGGACCTGATTATTGAAAATTCATTCAGAGCAGATTTTCAAAATTTCAATTCTTCATATTTCAGAAACTATAAATGCTAGAGTCATAAAATTTGGCATGAGTTGTTAACTTGATGGTAGTAACAAACTTGCCAAATTTCATCGAAATCCAAGATGTTGTGTATCCGACCTGGTTGAATTGATATGGAATGACCCAAGTGAATTTCACGTTTGGGAACAGAACTCCCGTTGGTGGGGGTTATAAGTTCATTGGCAGCACATAAGAGTCCGTATGCAGAATTATATCCAGGGGATTTCTCAACGATAATTTTTGTTTTTTGGGTCGATGAATCCGAATCTCAAGCTATTTTTGCAAGAATTATGATCGGTTGTTTGTTATAAACAATTTGATTGTTGAAAAGGCATTCATGGTCGAACTATTGGTTTTAGAGAAAAATTGTATGCACAAAATTGTTTCTTATTCACTTAAAAATAAAGTTTATTTGAACTTTTGTTCTGATCTCTCGATTGTTCATGCGAATATTTTTTTCAATGAAAAAATTTTTTCCAATTTTTTTCGATTTTTTTTCGTTTATTCATTCATTCGTGTATCTTTCGAATTCAATAATAATGAGAAAAAAGAAAGAAAAATCAAAAATGAGCACAAGAGTCTGTGTGCAAAATTATATCCATGAGAGTTCTCAACGATCTTTTATGTTTTTTGAGTAAGGAAATTCAAACATCGGATTATTCTTGTGAAATTCGTAGTCAGTTTGTTGTTATAACAATTTTATTGTTCCAAACGTATTCACGGTTGAACTGTTGGTTTCAGTTGAAAGTTGTATGCACAAAATTCTTTCCTAGAGAATTCTTTTTTTCTCCGAATGAGAAAAAGTGAATAAGTAAAGGAATGAGAAAAAAGATTGAAGTCAAATTGAAAAAAATGAATAAGAACAAAATTATGTGCATAAAAAATCGAGAGATCAGAAAAACAGTCTAAATAAATTTCATTCCTGAGGGAATAAGAAAGAATTTTGTACATACAATTTTTCTCTAAAACCAATAGTTCGGCCATGAATGCGTTTTCAACAATTAAATTGTTTATAACAAAAAACTGACCACGAATTTTGCAAAAACAGCTTGATATTCAAATTTCCCGACTCAAAAGACGTGAAATATCGTTGGGAAATCTCATGGACATGGTTTTGCATACCGACTCTTATGTGCTGCCAATGGACTATATAAGAAAGTTGGCCTTGAGGGTGTTGAGTTTCCGTTTCAACAATTTCTACCTCTTTCTCCCTCCTTGCTCTAATCCGAAGGATTTTTCAAACACACACAGACAGTTCTATTTCATTTGCGAAAATTGGTGTAGAAGAACATGTTACTCCGAGAGATGTGCAGTATGATGGTTAAAATATCCTTACTCCTGAAGCATATCTTCAGCAACGTTTTGAACAATATTATAGACATTTCTTAAATAAATCCAGAATGTTTTTCAAGAGGTTATTCTGATATAGAACTCCAAAAATAAGCACTTATTGTGGATTCAAAAACCAAACTATTCAATATACATTCTTTCAATTTGCAGCGTTCATTGTTCACATATTGAGGAGTTGAAATTGACTTTTCAATGCAATAATATGATTTTTTGAGCAAGGCACTGTAACAAATATGAAAGTATTCCAGAAAATTGTTCCTGGACGGTAAGCATCTTGTATACTCATTTGATCAAAAATAAAAAAATTTTTTTTCGAATTCGAAAAACGTGATTCGCGGATATATATGAATAATCAATTATTCCGTAGGGAAAAATATTAAGAATCACGGTCTGAGGATGATCATCGGTTTTTGCCATTGAACTCAATAGTATACTGGAATGAGCACTCTTCGTTTTTTCCATAGTACCGACCGGTCAGAGAGAGAGATCAGTATGTTGGGAGAGGGTATCTGTTTTTAACAAATGCATTATAGAGAGAGATAGGAAATATGTTGGGAGCTTCCTACTCTCTCTTGCTCATGCAACAAAGTATATCACCCTGACCGCGCTCATCTACGGAGCGCTCATTCCAGTATGTATAGAGTTCAATGGTTTTTGCATACATTGGTAACATCTTTTTGTTAATGGAAGCTCTGCTTGAATAAAGATTTCTGTACTCAGTTTGAGTAAATATTCAAGGGAATTCAATCAACTTCAATTCAAAACCAAAGTCATCATGATCCATGGAGAATGTTTTTAGCTACAACGCTCGCCGCAATTTTTGGCAATACTCACATATTTATTGCAGTGCCTTGCTTAGACTTTGATATAATTGCACCGAAAAACTAATGTGAAACTTTCAGTATGTGAACAATGAACACTGAAAAGTGCAGAAATATGTATTGAATATTTTTTTTTTAATTCCACAAAAACTGTTCATTTTTTTATGTTCTATGTCTGGATACCCCCTTGAGATGTGTTTTAGAAGTAGGAACAGTTCACTCCTTATAAAATAGTATATTGTGTATCAGAGGCGAAAAGTCGGTGATTGGAGCGAGCGGAAGGTGTGGCAATCACCAGCATCCCTCGGCGAGTCTTGGCCAAGAACCGGGTCGCTTCGATCCCTTCGGCTCTACTACACCTCCTATTTACACCAATCAACTTCTCGAGTGAATTAGGAGGGTGTCAAGTTAGTTATTACTCAACAGTAATTATTAACTTTTGCGCCCCGTCTTACCTGCATGGAAAAATAAACTTTCGATGCAAGCAGGGGAGTGCAACTCGCCTTAGCATTTTTTGCAGAACGATTTGTCACCACCGTATACCTCATCTTGAGTCCGTGAACGGCGCTGTCGGTGGGTCAGATTGAGAAATCACAAGGGGTTACAAATCGTTACTTATAGTTTTTATCGAACTGCACCCCCCTCGATACAAGGATGACAAACAGTATCTTTTGGTGTTGCATGAGACTTATTCAATTTTTCTTCATTATTTCTCAAGTTATCTACAAGAAAATGATCACTGTGTAGGACACGGCCAAATTTGTGCTCGATTCTTCAAACGTGTTTTGGCTAAGGCAATTTAGCCAATTTAGGAGATTCAAGTTTTTGGGTGTTTGCGCAACAAACATTGAATCCATTATCAAGTTATTCATCATTTGAAAGGTAACGAAGGAGTGAAACATCATGTCAGGGCATAACCCAAGTAGAATATAGAACTAACCGAAACATTGGATACTCACTTTTTTTATAAAAAGGCGAATGGAAGAATGATCAAAACTGTATATAATTCATATTCAATTCAATATAATTCATATATAAGTTATATTGAGAACACACCATTATACTGTTTCGACGTTCTACAACTAACCGCTTCCTTGCAGAATTAAGTTTTCAGTCAGAACTGACTCTCAAATTATGCCCTGCATGATGCAAGATTGAAGGCAGGAAATGAGGGTTCGCAAAGAAAAAAATTAATCAGTAATACCTCTAATATCATTGTATTCCTTCGAGGTAATCACTCGCATACCGGGATATTTTTTGGAAGACCTTGCGATTAAGTTTCTTTGGACTTCCGGGGGCCAATATCCTTGCGTAATATAATTTATTCCCTTTCTAATGGTTGTCGCATGTATTGCGTTCACATGGATTAAATAATCCATCCAAACACCTGGCAGTACTTCAACCTACAAGATAAAAAAGGCAATCATGCACAGTACATGGCACATAAATTTTAATTTTATTACAAATGAAAATGTACTTCTCCGTTTTCGTTAGGTTGTGGGGCAAGTTCTTCATCATTATCCGACTTTTCATCCAGATTTTTTGTCTTTATTTGTGAGATAAGATCTTTTTTCAAACGTTTTTCAAATCGATTGAATTCTCTCTTAAACATTCTAGAAATCGAACCCATTCCGGAAGTCGTCGCATTGTTCGCAAAGGCCCAGATCTCTCTTCATCACTGGAATCTTTCGATTCATCCATGTTTTTTTCACTTGAGGTTGTTGAACTGATTGATGTCTGATTGAAAAATGAAGAGATCATTAAATACAGGAAGTTTGGTTGAATAAATGATAATTATTTGTTACAGGGGAAATAATTACATTAAGCTCTCTATTTGATTCAATATTTCTATCGTGTAAAAATTTTTGTGGCTCATTGAGCACTCTCTTTTCATTTGATTTCTGGTGTAGATTGTTCTCTTCTACCGTTGGAAATGATTCGGACCTTTCTTGATTACTGGCATTTTCCTGATCGCCTTTTTTTGTTCCGTTTGATGTTGTTGAACTCATAGGTGTCTGATTAACAGAAAAATCATCGAATGCAGAAATTTTGCGGTGAAAAAAATTATATTTGTAACGAGGCATATAGTTACCGTAGTGCTATCGTTTGGTTCAATATTTTCTGTGGTCAAGTTACTAATTTTCACTGTTGGTTGGATAGTCGCATGAGCTGTCTCATCAATGGAAGGGGGCTTATCGGTCAGTACTATCAATGGCTTATCGTGTAACAAATGTTGTGACTCATTGAGCACTCTTTTTTTCATCTGATTTCTGGTGTGGATTGTTATTTTCTACCGTTGGAAATGATTCAGATCTTTCTTGATTACTAGCATTTTCCTGATCGTCCTTATTTGTTCCGTGTGACGTTGTTGAACTCATAGGTGTCTGATTAACAGAAAAATCATCGAATGCAGGAATTTTGATGTGAACAAATTATATTCGCAACGGGGCAGATATTTACCATAGTCCTATTGTTCGATTCAATATTTTCTGTGGTCAAGTTACTAATTTCCATTGTTGGTAGGATAGTCACATGAGCTGTCTCATCAATGGAAGGGTGTTCATCGGTCTGAACCATCAATGACTCATCATGAGAATGATCCTCATGTGATTGATTGCCCGAATTGTTCTTCTCATTTGCTTCGTTACTAACAGAACTTCCGAAATTCACTGAATTCATTGAAACCTTATATAAAAGAAAAAACGGAAAATATCAGAATATCGAAACATAATAATGATAATTGTAAGAAAAGATAAAAATTCGGTTGAATTGAATTATTTCTGATATCAAAGAAGTTGAGTTACATCAGGGATGCCATCAGATAAATCCTTCTCGTCTGTCAATGCTGTCGGCGATTTATTAGAGAGGTCCTTCCAATCCTCAATTGTAAATCCTCTGGGTTTCTTGAAACATTATCACGTTCATTGATGGTACCTTCAGTAATAGAAACCTAACACAAGGAAAATATTCTTCAAATATGGAATAAAAAAATACAAGAAGAATCGCATAGAAATGATTGAAAAATTAATTACAAAAGATCCATCATCCGACTCACTCTCCTCCACCTCCATTTTTCTTTCATCTGACGATAATGCTAATTGTTTCATTGTCACTTTCGAGCGTCGTACAATATTTGAATTATGAATTTCGTTTGTGTCTTCTATAAGGCCGAGTTCAAACTCTTTGACATTCCCTGAAATCTGATAAGAACATACAATCAAATAAAACAGTCGACTTTACTCAAGCCATTTATTATTGAAATGACCGAAAAAAAAAGAGAATTGTATGGAGTCAGGTCATAATTATTGTGATGGTTTCATGTCAGACTAAGGGTACTTAAGGACCGGAAAAGCGAGCCAATTTTTACGCCAATTTTCTTCATAAATTATACGTTCAATACACATTTTCAGCGCATATAAAACCATTCCAAATGTTCAACAAAACCGGACAGATAAGGTTATTTGAGGATTTGGTCGGTTTTTATTCTCAGCTTGACCATTTTCCACAAAACAAGACCATGTCAGTCATAATCTGTCAGATCCGGGTTACCATGTTGTTCGGTTCTGACAGACGTTTATAATAGGGAAAATCTTCGATCTGAATCAGATTCTAAATTAGTTTCAGTTTTTTACTGATTTCCTGACGAATATAAGAGGATTTTGAAAGTAATAATCTTATGCGTATAATCCCGCCGAATAAAATGTATCAGAACGTTTATGGAAAATCCCAGACACTGCTAATATCCTAGCATTGTAACGTTTCGGATTAAATTTTTCAAAATAATACCTCTGAAATGTTTTCGAAACATGAAACATTTCTGCGACGTTTCATAGGTGTTGTTTGGGAAGATTTCATTTTAATCGTTACAATGATAGAACATTAGCAGTATCTGGGACGTTCGAGGGACTTTGCGCAACATCTTGTCCAGTGGGTACAAACCTACATTAACCTCCGAAGATTCATCCCTGAGAATTCCAAACTTTTTTATGCGTCCAGTGTTGAGTATTTTGGTCTGAAAAATAGTTCCACCAGATGGAGCCATCTATGCGCTCGTATCTTCTTAAAGCCAAACTCAACACATGAGTTGAGCTCTTGTGTTTCTTTTAGAAACGTTTCGGAAAGGAGAAAATTATTTTCATTCATATTTCACATAGAAATAATGGTGAAGAATACTAAAATTTAGATTGCTTGCACCAAATTTAGATTATATGAATTTTGAATGAGGAATACATTTTTTCCAGTACAGATGAATTGACATTACGAAGGAGATTCAAATCCCCCGTTCAAAAAATCTCATGGATGTCCAAATATCGCTGTAGAATCACATATATTCTTCTCATGTAAAAAAGTTTGACATACTTGGTCAAAACTAGGCATAAATTGTGTATGGAAATGGGCATGCGAGAACTATCAATGCCAGGGTTGGCATCTGTGGGTCCAACCCAATTGAACCCAGTGGGTTTTTTTCAGGTGGGTACGGATTGAAAAAAACCTTAAAAAACCCATTAAAAACTTCGATTGGTCCCGAAGGGCAAAATTTTGAAAATTATATACAATTTATATATAATTCAATGCAGCTTATATATAATTTATACATAAACTATTTGGAATTTTGTATTGTCAAAATCTTCTGAATTCGGGCGTTTGATTAAATGGTTATCATATCTGATATATTTTTTTCACATTATCCTTTCTGAATTTCAATAAGTGGAATCTTGAGAGGATGAGAGTAGAAATATATCAAATTGTGTTACATTCTCATGGATAGAACTATATTGAAACAAAATTTCGATTGAATTGGATATAATTTTTACTTACCTTGGAATATACTTCATAAATGGATTCAAATTGATTTGTTGGATACACTCTCAATGCATTTCAATATATTTTTATTCTCGATTTCCACACAGGAATGTCTTAGTATTATATTCAAGTGATATTATATAAATATTATGTACTATCAGGAATATTATGAACAAACAGTGATTTACTTTTATCTTTGATTCAACTCAAATTTCACGAATCAAAAACGTGATTTGGTAACTCAAACAATGATCACAAATATTTCAATAATATTTATCAGGATGGATATATGATATTCTTCGAATATTTCGGAATAGTAATGGGATAATATCATATGAAAATTATTATTTTTAAGTAAGTTGGATCCAACTAGCATATTTTGAAATATGCCAACAACACAAATCTATTTTTCTAAATACATTTGACAAATAATTAGAACAGGATAATATAATTGCGGCCAATTAATTAAAATATTCTGATGATTTCAATCAGTTTTTCTTCATGAATAGTGTGGAATTGAGAATTCTTGATTGGTTAGATAAGATAAAACTTTTTATTGAATTCTAAAATGAACACAAGAAACTATAACATTCAATTGTGATTGTGGTGACTTGGATCAAATTGCAGTGAGATGCTCCCGAAAGTTTTACTAGTTCCAAACTTAATTCCAGACTATGTGAAAAGTAACTTTTCAATTTATTTAGTATTTCTTAATGATAATATGAAGTAATATATCATTTTATATCATCATTACATAGTATCATGTATGTTCGGACATGGAAAATGATGAGAGCAATTGTTAAAAATTGAAAATCCGTAGATTTTAGTAAAAATCATTAGAGAAAACTTGGCCCAATTTGATTGAACCCGATAAAATCCGATAAAGGCCAATGAAACCCGATAAAACCCGATTGGACCCAGTGGGGCGGGTTTGCAAGAAAAAACCTGGGTTTTTTTCAACCCTGATTAATGCTCAAATCACGTATTTATTGATCCTCTCTTCAAATAACATTAATAGTTTTCGCATGTCCATTTCCATACAAAATTTATGCCTAGTTTTGACCAAGTATGTCAAACTTTTTCACATGGCTTATAAGATTTCATCAGGCTCAATACTAGTGTTTGGGTAATTTTATCAGAGTTTAATGAATCGTATGAGTTTCAATGATATTTTTGCCAATGGGTTATGTTTCCTTCAAACCATGAGGATGAATTTATAAATGTTTATTCAATTAATTATTATATTAATGTGCCAGTTATTGATATACGAGGTGTGTTCAAAAAGTAAGGTGACTTTTCAAATTTCGCGGGCAACGTACTTTCGATTATCGATTTTTTTGTTTTGTTATGTTGGCACACTCTTCCCGAACATCTGTACCAAGTTTCAAGTGTATAGCATTCTTTGTTTGGTTGTGAGAGGCGTAAAGGTTATAAGTGTTTTACGTGCTCGGCGATTTCTTGCTATCGAAAAATATGGATCAAAGGATTTGCATCAAATTTTGTGTAAAAAATAAAATAAAGTGCTCCGGAACACTTAAAATGTTGACAGTAGCAAACGGTGAAACTGTTCTGAGTAAAAAAAATGTTTACAAGTGGTACAAACTCTTCCAAGATGGCCGGGAAGATGCCAATGACGAGCCTCGCTCTGGACGCCCAAGCACGTCAACAACTGATGAAAACGTTCAAGCAGTGAAGAAAATTGTTTTGGAAAATCGTCGAATCACTATCAGAGAAGTTGCTGAGGATGTTGGGTTATCGCTTGGCTCGTTCCATGAAATTTTTTCTAACGTTTTGGGCATGAGACGTGTGTCAGCGAAGTTTGTTCCGAAATTGCTAAATCTTGACCAAAAGAACCGTCGCATGAGCATCGCTCAAGAACTGTTGAATGACGTCAACGACGACCCAGATTTACTCAAAAGGGTCATAACTGGTGACGAATCATGGGTATATGGTTATGATGTCGAAACCAAAGTCCAATCGTCCCAATGGAAGACCCCAGATGAGCCAAGACCGAAAAAAGCACGCCAAGTTCGATCAAATGTCAAAGTTTTGCTCACTGTTTTCTTCGATTACCATGGCGTGGTGCATCAGGAGTTCTTACCATATGGTCGTACGGTTAATAAACAGTATTATCTTGAAGTGATGCGCCGTTTGCGAGAAGCAATACGAAGAAAACGTCCAGAATTGTGGAAAAATAATCCATGGCTTTTGCATCACGATAATGCCCCAGCTCACTCATCTTTGCTTGTGAGAGATTTTTTGGCCAAAAACAACACCACAATCATGCCTCAGCCACCATATTCACCGGATTTGGCCCCATGTGACTTTTTCTTGTTCCCAAAACTAAAGAGACCTATGAAAGGACGGAGATTTGCAACGATTGAAGAGATAAAGACTGCATCGCTGGAAGAGCTCAAGGCTATACCGAAAAGTGCTTATGAGAAGTGCTTTGAGGATTGGAAAAACCGTTGGCATAAGTGTATTGTATCTGAGGGGGATTACTTTGAAGGGGACAACATAAATATTGATAAATAAATAAATATTTTTTCTTAAAAATACAAAGTCACCTTACTTTTTGAACACACCTCGTATTATGCGGACAAACTTGGAAATTCAGAGGAGCAGTAAAGTAATAATTAATTTCATTGCTGGATTCAGCATTTTGCAATAGATGAAATAATACAAGCAGTATTCAAGGAACTTCGCAAATGCCCAGGAATATTCGATGAACATTCCTGAAGATTTGCGTTCTTTTGAGGAGAGGAGTGTTGGAGTAATGGAGTTTTGTGAAATATTATAGGAGAATGTTTTTCCCAGTTTTGATATTTTTTACATAATAATCAATTACCTTCAATTATACTCACACAAAAATCATTCAGAAATAAAAATTAATTTCACCTGATCTTCATCTGTATTCTTTTTCTGGATTGTATCTAAATCGTTGTGTGTGACAGATAATGTATCGCGATCACACGCATATGCTTCCAAGATTTTCGCATCACTTTCTTTCCCAGAAATCAATTTAGCTCGCTCAATTAGTTTCTACACAAAAGAAAAATATAAGTTTCATTATATTTGATTTTCCAGATCTAAGGAGATACGAGCATCATCATCGGAGCACATTGGTTAGAAAAGCACCCGCCTATACATAGGAAGAGAGGTTCGAACTAGTGATCCCAGAATGCGGGAGCTGGCAACCCCCGCCATGTTTCTTTTGGAGATTACAGCAGTCTTATCGCACGTCAATGTGAAAGAAAGAGAATAAGTACATTGTAGTCAATGATTACACTGTACTACAGTGTAATCTTTGTTATTTCACTCAGACCTGTGGTTCACTTGCAATAATTATAGAAGGCTGCATGATGGGGGCTGCTGATTCCCGCATTCTGGGATCACTGATTCGAACAGACGCTGGTATTTCCTTAAGGAATATTACAATTATTTTGATTTTCAATTGGGAGAGGTGGATAGCTTTGTGTTTCGTGCAATACTGTGGAATATTGGATTCACCCTAGTAAAAATGGATCAGATAAGACCATATATGATCCATATAAAATCCGTATATGGTCATATATGATCCATACATAATCCATATTGGAACCGTGTATGGCCCATATATGATCCATATACAATTCATATATAATCCATACATGCCACATTTTTTCATGTATGTAAAAGAATCCTGCCATATGTAGAATATTTTCCATACATGGATGGTATATGGATTATACATATATGAGTTCTATATGATCATATATGGATTGTATATGAATTGTATATGATTTACATATGATCTCATGTGTTTTCATATATGGGGCGTATATGAATTGTATATGTATTTTATATTGATTATTATATATGTCCGATTTCTACTAGGGGACTTAGATGGAGATAACTATAATGTGAAATTTCTGCTATCAAATACAAAAATCTGGTTCACTTTTTCCCGGAAGATGTCATGTGAATGTGAGTAGCATTCTGGATGCTCCCGTATATAATTCATCATAGATTTCAGATATGTTCTTATATGAACATGAATAACCAATCCGTAAACATCATTTGGTAGAACGTCAAAATCACATCAAAACCAACATACAAATACAATAAAAGAATTCTACTTTAAAAATTACTGTATAATTCTAATAACCACGAGGTAAGCAGAAGTTGTATTAAAAATGCCTATGTAATTCTGTCAAATTTAATGAATTATCAAACAAACGAAAGAGATCCTATTTTAGGTAAATTTTACAGAATGCACAATAATTTTTTCAATCAATTACTCCTTTTGTCAAAGTTATTTGAATTCCATGATAATTTTGAATGTCAAATTATTCAAGTATAAATTATAGTTGCTGTGTTTACGTTTCACCATTAAGACGAATGAATATGGCTGAATTGAAATTTGTATTTTTTGAAGGTTTTCAAAAACTTTACCATTTTCCTTCAAAGCCAGAAACATTTTCGGTGAAATATTATTGAAGACTAATTGATGTTTTCCCTCAAGGGAACTTTCCACAATAAAAAAAATCGGTACGGATAATCATATATTACTTCCATGTTCCTTATATCTACATGAGAAATGAATTCTAAAACTTTTGAGCGTTCAAATATTGTCAAATAATCCTGACTGCAAAAAAAAATTTTTACTATGTTTAACCGTTCCGGATGAAACTTATACAAGACCATTATCAGAACGTACTTGGAACGTGGCTCAAGTTTAATAGCAATTGGATAATAGGAAGCGAAGATATGCGCGGTCGCTGAATCACGATCTTTCAAACAATATTCCGCAATATTTTCGAAACGCCTCACCCGATACGTCTAAAAATCAATAGGCCTCGAGTCCTCAATGAGATGAACGAATTGCAAATAAATTCGCTCGAATAGGTGCATCCCTTGAGGAGTTTTCGTGGACCCAAAAAAAGAACACGCACGCACAGACAGATACACAGACATTTTTGGGGAATGCGTTTTTTCGACGTTCTGAACCGTTTGGTGAAGGCGAAATACCCTCTTCTGCACAATGGATTTTTGACCGTATCACAATACTTTCGTTTCCTTATATATGAGGAACATGGGAGTGAAAAATCAGAAACAAATGACATAAATTCATTTTCCATCGTTATTGAAATAATTTTTTATTTCAAAAAGAGAAGAAAAAATTGTTTGTCTTGCTGAAGGGATTAATTGAACAAATTGGATATACATAAAAGAAACAAAACTTACTCTCGATGCAGTAGCAGCAGCTGCATTTTCTAATTCCACCTTTTTTAGATTTCCCTTATTGCAAGGAATTGGCGTCAAACTGAGGCGTTTCATAATTTTACGACGCTTATCTCCCGTTGTACTTTTTATTGACAACAATTCTTTCTTTGTGCCTGTCAAAGTAATAGAAAAATTTATAAATGCATTCGCATATAATTTAAATATCATACATCCTAAGGAAATGCGAGCACAAAGATATCTCTAATTTTGTATATCATTCCTCGTTTTGTAAGAATGGTAATACACCTCGGTCAACCAATTGTAGTACCAATAGTACTACTAACACAAAGTGACTTTCGTAATTTTTTGGAACATTTGTGAATCATGATTATATGATTAAATGTGTATTTACTACTGAAAATTTCCCATAGAAAACAATACAATTTCTCTTATCGGTTCCAATGCAGTTTCTGAAACGTATGTTCTCGATACTGTATAGTGAATTAACGATAGAACTTTGTGGTTATATTATATTTTATGGGATTTGACAGAGACGTAAACGTGGTTTTATCGTAAAAGTCCACCTACAACGAGAAGTGCTGGAATTCTCGTACATATGGAGAAAAGGAATCCAGGAATTCAGTGGATTTCCCAACGATAATGGGATCTGGCCACATCGACAATATTTGGAGAAAATTAAGATAAGTGTGCCATCCTTCGGGGAAGACAAATAAAAGTTCTTTTTTTCTCTCTCTCCCTCTCTCTCTCTCTCTCTCTCTCTCTCTCTCTCTCTCTCTCTCTCTCTCTCTCTCTCTCTCTCTCTCTTGCTCTCCTTTGTTGTAATTATTATATTATTGATCTAAAAAGATATCTGAACATTCAAAGAAAGATATTTAGAGTAAAACCGTGATAATTGACTCGATATCACAGGAGGGTCAATGAAATACATTTTAAGGTGGCACTAGAGACTTTGAATAAAAAATGATAAGTTGATAAAAATTGAATCTATTATAGTTGAAGTACTCAAGAATTGATTGCCGTTGAGAAATGGGTATGTCAACGACAATATTATCGATAAATACAAGGTTAAAAATGTGACTTTCAACATGGTATCTTATGGGATGATTAGTCTTGGAGACGATTTTCGATAGTATAAAAAACAAGACCTCAACAAAAAACATCAGAACTTATAGATTTTTTCAAGGAGATTCGAATGGGTGGAAGAAAAACATAGGTTATCGACTAAAAATCATTGAAAATCATGATCAACCTATGTTATTTGTAATTTAGGCCATGAGAGAATATTTTCTGAGCATGCGCATTATGCATTAATTTCAATATTTCCATTATTGAAGGATTTCTTGATGCACCTTGTTCTTCAAAAAGGGTTTTAGATGCTCCATTTATACAATAAATTCAATTGGAATATGAAACACACCACAGGGCCCAGACTTCGTACGACACCAAACGCTGGTGCTACCTTAAAGTGAAGAGCATTTGTAAGAATCCGTTATGGTATATAACTGAGGAGCTGGATCGAATAACTCGCCGAGCGCTCGAACCGCGTTACAAGTTTGATGCAAGAGATCCCGTCGTAGGTCGAAAAAAAGTCGGAATTTTGGAAATGTAAAAATACTAAGTGGTAGAGCTTGAAAAATCAATCCAAGTTACTCTCTACGATTTTTTTCTATGATTGACGATTTTCGAGAAAAAAATCCAAACCATCAATTTTTTCACACCAAAAATGATTATTTTTCAACATTCAACTCGCTTTAACTTGGTCATTTTTCAATGAATCGAAATGAATCTCGCGAATTTCGAATTGTGAGACTTCCCCGGAGATGCAAATGTAGGTCAAGTGCGTAAAAATTGATAACAAATTAATAAATTTTTAATACGAAGTAAAAATCACGTTTTTTATGCTTTGTATCAAAAAAGTGGTGGGAGAAGTACGAAGTACAAAAAACTTCCAGCGAGAAAATTGTTCGCTAGTGTTTGAACTAACTTTGTGAGAAATTTCAGATTGATTCGACTAATAGTTCGCAAAATACAGCCATTTATTCATTAGCGCGCAGCAAAAATTTTTCATAGTTTCGCGTCGTTTATAGGATGAATATCCGCGTCCGCGGCAAACGTGGTATTCGCTCGATTTCTGGACGTAGGTTTGTTTTTTGGGTTGGAGGAAACGAATATTGGATTATTCCTGTGAATAAAATTCATGATCGATACCTTATTACAAATAATTTAATTGTTCAAAAGGTCTTTACAAATCAACTGGTTTACTTCAAACTGAACGAGCAGAAGCAACTGGACTGAGCAAAGAAAAACTGAATGATGTCAAATCGTTGATGCAATATTTGAGTAGTGAAGGAAAAAAGGAGTATCAAGATTTTTTTGCAAAAGCTGTAATAAAAATGAAAAGAACCACAAATTACAGATAAACCTAAAAGCAAAAAGTGTGTAAATCCGTAGCAGTAAACGAGAAAAAAAATGATCAAATGTACATGTGGAAAATAGATTATGTAAATGAATGAATAAATTCGAATAAAAAACAACAAGGAAAAATGTTCCGCACCAAACTTATTTCTCGCAAGACAAGAAACTTTTTTCGTCCGAATAGCTTTCCCTTAATACCAATAGTTGATTTGTGAAGACCTTTTGAAAAATTAAATTATTTGTAATAAGGCATCGATCATTAATTTTATTCATAGGAATAATCCAATATTCGTTTTCTCCGACCCAAAAAACAAACCTACGATCAGAAATCGAGCGAATACCACGTTTGCCGCGGAGGCGGATATTCATCCTATAAACGACGCAAAACTATGAAAAATTTTTGCTGCGCGCTAATAAATAGATGGCTGTATTTTGCGAACTTTCAGTCGAATCGATCTGGAATTCTTCACAAAGTTAGTCCAAACACTAGCGAACAACTGTCTCGCTGGAAGTTTTTTGTACTTTGTACTCCCCCCACCACTTTTTTGATACAAAGCATCAAAAACGTGATTTTTACTTCGTATTAGAAATTTATTAATTTTTTATTGATTTTCACGATCTTTATCTACATTTGCATCTTCGAGGAAGTCTCACAAATCGAAATCCGCAAGATCCATTTCGATTCATTGAAAAATGACCGAGTTAGAGCGAGTTGAATGTTGAGAAATAATCATTTTTGGTGTGAAAAAATTGATGGTTTGTGATTTTTGTCTCGAAAATCGTCAATCATAGAAAAAAGTCGTAGAGAGTAACTTGGATTGATTTTTCAAGCTCTACCACTTAGTATTTTCACATTTCCAAAATTCCGACTTTTTTTTCGACCTACGACGAGACCTCTTGCATCAAACTTGTGCCGCGGTTCGAGCGCTCGGCGAGTTATTCGATCCAGCTCCTCAACTGTACATACGTTTCCATTGCATAATTTATATCAAAACGCATGGACCAAGCTATCAAAATAAATTTCGACAACGAATCTCTAGAAGATCCGAGAACTAGGTAGATGAATTTATGATATTCATCGTAATCAATCCGACTTATTTCATGATAGCTCCGTATGTATTTCGCGATAGAGGAACAACAGACAAAGAATGTGAATAGAACGGTCTCTGACCAATTGCATAGAATTTCGAAGATACACTTCAATAACGACACAGATTCAATCAAATTCGAAATCAATAACAGTATAAGAATTGATAAAATCGATTCCAATCATATCCTCAAATATTATTCAAACATATTAATTATCAATCTAATTCATCCTTTAATTAGAAACCTTCAATCGAGTTTTTCTTGTCACTCAAATCAATTACCTAAAATCAGAAGGTAACAATAGGGTTCTATCGTGAATTCGCACTACAATTCAATAACAAGACGCCATGTGAGTTTGACGTGCATTTGCTGCTCCGATAATTTTCTCATCCGTTGCTTTTAATAGTGTCTATTTGACTGCTATCCAGTTTGCTCGGTATAGTGTTTTTTTACTGTGCATCTCGTGTAGTATTCCACTTTCCGGTTTGTGCCTCATCTTCCACGTTTTGACTGATTTGAAATCATCATTTGTCGAAAAGTTTCGTCTCACGGATACAGTAGCCTGACATACGTAGTGTCACTTACATTGCCGCTTCGTTGTGTGATACGAAAACAGTAAACAGACCATTACTCGTGTATGTGTGTTGTGTGTTACTAGTACCAGTGATTATCATCTGCTCTACGTTTTGATCTTTTCATATATTTAAAATGTCACAACAAGATAAGAAAATCTGTAAAGGTTGTACTAAACCTGTCTCTCATCCTGTGAGCTGCCATACGTGTAATATTCATTCGCATCCAGGATGTGTGCACAGATGTAATCATCCGTGGAGTGTGAAAAAACTCATCAATTGTTCAGATGCTTCTCCACATCAAATTGATCCATCTTCGCCAGAAGACTCGTCTCTGCTGGTAAATATAAAGGAGCTCATCCATGAAGAATTTTCGAAATTTCGTGATGAAATGGCTCGGGTTTACGAGGACAAAATAGTTTCTCTTAGTCGAACTATCCTTTCCCTCACTGCGAGATTGACTGAAGTTGAGAACGAACTCGACGTTTCAAAACAAGACCGCGATTCTCGTGATCTTGAAACGATTATTCATGAAGTCAACGAGCGACAGAAGCGATCTCGCAATATTATTATTGTTGGTATTGATGAGACGCCAGACAATCAACAGCAAAATGATGCAGCGAAGGTGAAAACACTACTCCGAAATATTAATCCTCCCGTTCATGATGATATTAGGTTGCATAGAATCGGTAAAAAGGTTGCGAACAAACACAGACCTATTTGTGTTTCTTTTCCATCGTCTCAGGATGTTATAAATATCTTGAAACGTAAATCTAATCACAATGGACCGTTTAAAATTTATCAAGATCGAACTGTTCACGGAAGAAATTATTTAACCACGTTACGTGCGGAACTCAAGAATCTGATCGATGGTGGTAATACCAACAAAACAATCAAGTATATAAATGGATTGCCAACGATTGTTGACACGCGTACTGTGCCCCAGAAAGCAAACCTATAACTCACCCTTTGATATACTATCAGATTGTTCGTGGTCTTCGTACTAAACTTCAAGATTTGCAAATTTTACTTTCATCTCTTACTTCTACGTATGATGTAATCATCTTCTCTGAAACCTGGTTAACGGATAACATATCTGATGAGGAATTGTCCTTTAATGATTATGTCTTGGATCGGTTGGACAGGAGCAGGCGCACTAGTGTTTTTTCTCGAGGAGGTGGTGTGCTGATTGCGGTCAAGAAGTATTCGAATAGTGCATTGGTTGATTTGCCGCCTGCTAGCGTGGAACATATTCTTGTCAAGTCGCAGTTTAATTCGAAGTCTGTTTTTATTGGAGCAAGTTACTTCCCCCCTGCCTCATCATCATCTCTTCACCTTGAACATTGTGTTTCTCTGGCCGAGGTACTGTGTCAGGATTATGATTCTTCAATTTTCCTCTTCAGTGACTACAATCTTCCGCATGTGGTTTGGCGCAATGACGACTCTTCTCTAACGGCATCGTTTCGTCCTGGTGTGACACTGAATGATAGGTCTTCGGTGAAGATTTTGACTCAATATTTCAACTACTTTGGTTTATATCAAAAAAACAATATTTACAATGATTTCAATGGTATGCTGGACTTGATTGTTACCACCGATGAGTATGTTGAAACTATTAGTCCGGTTGATTACCTCCTAGATTGTGATGCTTATCATCCCCCTATTGAAATTAGATTGTATTCTCTTTCATTGAGATCTTTGTCTTGTACCGACACGTACCGGTACAATTATAAATTGGCTGATTTTTTTCTATACGGCAGCATTTGAATCAGATTGATTGGGATTTGGAGTTGAGATGCATGGAGGTAAATACTGCTATTAGTTTTTTGTATGATCAACTTTCTGTGGCTATTGAGTTGTACGTTCCGAAAACATTGATCAAAAGATCTATTTATCCTCTTTGGTTTACTCCTGAGCTCAAAAAATTGATTAGAAGAAAGAAAGTTGCTCATATGATTTACAAATCGTCTTATAGTCGCGGCGATTATTCAGCGTTCCCTTTTTTGCGTGCTCAATGCAAATCACGAGCTCGGGCTTGTTATTCGAATTACATTCGCCAAGTTGAGACTAATATTCAAAAGGATGTTGAATCTTTTTGGAATTTTGTTAACAGTAAGCGTTCATTTGATGACTTACCTAGTACTATCATGTCAAATAATGTAGTTGCTGACTCTGCAGCTGGAATGGCTGACCTTCTTGCTGATCACTTTTCATCGGTTTTTGCTTCACATAACTCGGTTAATGTTAACCATTCTAGACATGATATGTCATTTAACATGCTTTCTGATTTGGTTATTACCATAGGAGAGATCTACTCTGTTCTTGATTCGTTAGATACGAGCAAGGGCCCAGGATTTGATGGCCTTCCGTCGTTGCTGTTCAAGTCTTGCAAATTCATTCTTCCTCGACCGCTTTGGATTATCTTTAATAAATCTCTTTCTTCCGGATGTTTCCCTGCTGAATTGAAAACGAGCCTGATCTCTCCTATTTTCAAGCATGGTAATAAACTGGATGCTAAGAATTATAGACCTATGAGTATTTTAAATGTTATGTCTAAGATTTTTGAGCGCGTGGTTGTTGACAAGATTACTCTTTTGTTGTCTCCTCTTATCATCCCGGAACAACATGGTTTCATGTCAATGAGGTCTACTACTACGAATTTGGCTGCTTTTTGTAATTACACCGCCATTGCACTGGAGAATAACTCACAAGTTGATGTTATTTCCACTGATTTCAGTAAAGCGTTTGATACTGTATTTCACAGCGTTCTTCTATCTAAGTTGAGTAGCTTCGGAATATCTGGTAATCTGAAACTTTGGTTTCAGAGTTACTTAACTGATCGGGTGCAGATGGTAAAAGTTCGGAACTGTTCTTCTGAACCGATCATACCTTCTTCGGGAGTGCCCCAGGGATCCGACCTTGGTCCACTTCTATTTTTGCTATTCATACATGACATTGGGCAGGTTCTCAATGATTGTGATTCCCTGGTATTTGCTGATGATCTGAAAATCTTCAAGAACATAAAATGTCTTGCGGATATTCATCACTTACAGTCAGTATTATCGAGATTAGATTCTTGGTGCACCCGTCATTCTCTGCATCAGAACTCAGAAAAATGCTGTGTAATAAGAATCTGGCGGTCAAGGAATCCTCTCATATTCTCCTACAAGATTGCAAATGTTCCTTGAATCGGAAACCTCAACTCGGAAAATAAACCTCGAATCGGTTTAAACTGTCGGTTAACGCATGATCATATTGTAGTTGTATTTTATGCGTCTTTGGACGCTGTCTTGTATTGACCCTGTATTTACTTTTCATATCAAAGGGTGCTAACCCGTGTATTGCAATAAAAAAAAAAATACAGCATCGTTAATGAAAGTTTTAGAATCTGCATTCAAATAACTGATGGTGCAAATATCATTTTTTCATGGGAAATTTTGAGCAGCATTGAGGAGTAAACAGGAAATACTTATATAGATCCCAAAGGAGCACAAAATGCTTTGAATTTTGTTTTTCGAAAAATTTTTTGTCGGAATTCAGAATTCGGGATCTGTACAAACGTACATGAAGTCTCGAAACATCACCCCTGAAGCTTTCAACAGGGTGGCGGAAAAATAACTTCCGAGGAATTCCCTGAGAATCCCAAGTTTCCAGAGTAGAAACTTGGAATTTTCCAGGCGGGATTCGGGCCAAATCGAGACAGCTAGAAAGTTTTGGAGAAAGAAAAGAGGGATAGGGAGGAAAAAAACAATAATAAATTCCGAAAAATAGTAGAAAGTGTAGTGTAAAGTGTAGAGAAGGGGTGGAAGTGTGAGTGAAAGTGAGTGGAAAAAATTGAAGTAGGATAAAGGGTACAAAGTTGTCTATAAGGAAGAAGGTTAGGAAGAAGGAAAGGCGGGTTAAGAAAGTTATATAGTTCAAGTAAGAGACAACTAGCGTCATCTGTGGGAGGAAAGATAAAGTCAATAGTGGGAAGAAAAACAAGGGAGTCGATAAGGTAGGAATAAATGTGGAAGAGAAGATAAGAAAAAGAGAATAAAACAAATAGTAAATAGATAGGTGTCAAATAGCAAATAGTATCTCAGAACAGGAATTATGGGGGAACCAACAGAAAAAGGAAAAGAAGAGCAGAGATTCTTGACTCCTGAAGGTCAAAGAATGGGAACGGGTAGGGAAAGATCAGCTTCAATAGGAGGAATAGAAGATTATTGGAAACGGAAAAGAAGTTTCGAAACAGGAAATTTGGAAGGAAACCAAGCTTCCAAGAAAAGCTCTATTATAAAAAGATCTCCTGCAAGAGAAGATGGAAGATGGGACAACATTCAGAAAGAGATGGAAAAAATGAAAAGAGAGATAGTGTCAGAAATCAAAGAAGTGTTAAGTAATGAAGATAAAAAAGAGAGGGTGGGAATGAAAGAAGAAATGGAAGTTAGAAATGAAGAAGATGATGGGAGAAATCAGAAGTCATGAGGCAAGTTTGGGGAATAGGAAAAAGGAGATTTGGTGGGGACTGAGGGAAAAAAATGTGGCTCTTCGATTGTTTGGTGGGAACAGTTGCAAGTTTCGGGGCAGAAATATGGGGATGGGAAGAAAGAGGAGCGATAGAAAAATTGCAGGAAAAATACATTAGATCGACGTGAAATTTAGATTGGAGAACGCCTGGGTATATGATACGAGAGGAAACGAAAAGGGAAAAAATGGAAACGAAGATGAGAAAGAGGAGTTGGAAATTTGAAGAAAAACTGAAGGAAGGAAAGGGGAGCAAAATAGCTAGAATGTGTTGGGAAGAAATTAGAAAAAGTGATGGGGAAGTGGGGTGGGAAAGAGAGAGGAAATTATTCTCCGAAGAAAGAGGATTTTCAGAAATAGGAGTAGAAAGGCAAAGAGAAAGGGGTAACGGAGTATATCAAGAGTTAGAGGAAAGAGATAAGCAAATATGGAGATAAGCATCCAGGTATGTGGATGAGAATTGGAATCATGGGATCACGTTTTGGAAAGATGTAGGAGAGGAATAGGGGCGGAAGGGAATAGTCCACAGGAAGGGGTGAGCAGGATATTGGACGAAGATGGGACAGGAGAGGTATGGATGAAGGACTTAGAAGAGGTTAGAGGGGAAATTAATGATGAGAAAAGGTTGGGAGAGGAAAAAGAGGCGGAGGGGGCGGGATGGAGGGAAGGTTCAAATACGGGAAGAAAGAATTGGGGAGGGGTATGAGTGTGTGAGAATGAGTGGATGGAGAGAATGAGCACTCGCACACATACACACACGCACGTCGTCAGTCTTGTATAATACAGAGAATGCAATTTAGATAAGAGTTTAGATTTTAAGTTCAAGTAGATTTGAGTAGATTTAAGGCAATTCTCAAAAATTGTAATGTTAAAGAGGGGAGGGCGCTCTAAGCGATTGTAAAGAGCGCCCAGAAAGAACAAATGAATAAAATATATATGAAAACTTGGAATTTTCCACAGTAACTCATTTGACTATAACAAACATGTGAACCACTCTTCAATTTCTCTAATTTCAATCTGATTTAAAATACTCACTCATATTGTTCCTAAATGGAATAAACATTTTGGAATCGTGAATGGAAAAAAATTCACTCACATATTCATATGTCTTTTCGAATGAGATTCTAAATGCTATCATTCGTATGATAAGGATTCAATTTCAATCCATTCAATGAAATCGTCCATTCAATAGATACAATGTGACAAATTAAGATTTACCATTTATACTTCAGGATCCCTGGCGAAAATGACACTGTGCGTAAAGCGTGCATGACCGCCAATTCACTCTTTTCAAGTTATCCATCTTTTTCTGACGGTTTGTTTGAAAAAAATGGAAAAATTGGGAAGAGTGATTTGACGGTCATGCACGCTTTACGCACGCTGTCATTTTCACCAGGAATTCAGGGTTCATATTTTATTCATCTACTTCAGGTGCAATATGAAGAGAAAAATGAATACTCGATTTGAACCACCCTGTTTGTTTGAATTTTTTCCAATTTCTTATCTAAAAATCATTTGGAATATCATTTTTCCTTATACATTAAACACTTGATCCATGTAATAGTTATAGGTTCAATACCAAATGAAAAGTTTCGATTTTATTCGCCAAGTCTCCACAAATTCATGAACAAATGGGAAACAAGTTTCTGTGATGCAATGTACTTGAAAGAAATATAAAGTTTGTCCGATTATCTGGAGCTAAGAGGGAAGTAACTCTATTCGAAATTGTACACAGAAAACTGTAGTTCACTGTAAAAGAACCAACGATTTATTATGGAACAATATGCATGTCCGATCAATGATTTCTTCGAATCCCCTAGTGAGAAAAAATCTTTCTGAATTTATCTGAAAATTCAGTTCCAGAGGAATTCAGAGAGGTTCAGAATTATTCATAGACATTCAAAGAAATTTTCAGTGGAAAAGCTTGTTCAATAAGCAAGGATTTTTCACACGCAGAAGAAAGGTTAGTTGAACCAACTATTTGACTTGTGAGCGCATATCGACCAGTGGTCACAGATCCGAAACGCCGACTCTACTCATACAGATGTAACAGTATATACATGTGAAGACACGTACGTATCACAAATTCACGTATACGTATACATGTTCACATGTACGTACCGTTGGTTGTGTCCGTATGAGTAAAGTCGGCGGTTCGGATCTGTGGCCACTGATATCGACCCTTTTTTTCCATTGAGATAGAAATTTCTTCCATTGATTCAACTTATTTTTACACAAAATTATTCAAAAATGGTTCAATCAATGAAGACATTTGTTATTCTAACGAAAAAATGGGTCCATATGCGATTACAAGTTCAGTAGTTACTTCAACTAATTTTTTTCTCCCGGGCGGATTTTGAAAAAACTTTCATACTTTTTCGGTGTTTCTCAGAGATTTTTTTTTCACCAAGGCAAACTTTCTTCCACAAACCAACCAAACAGTTTTAGAGGGCCCCAAGTATAAATCGCTCTATCGATTTTGTCAAATTAATCATTTAGTTCAAAAATTTAAGGTGAGCAGTGTGAAAATGAAGAGTAATACCAGATAATACTATTATACCCAAGTAAATCAAATGTGCGGAAAACTTTCCACAAATGTCCATAGAACGTTCAATATGCTATAAGCATTCTCAAATCGTTTTCTAAACATTCTGTGCTACTAGAGATTTATAACCTCTATAACATACTCGGAACTACACTTCGCAACGTTGATATTTAGAGGCAGAAAATGTCAGGAGTGTTAACTTCAATATGTACAGGGTTGAATGATTTGAGTTCATGCCCTCTGTGCAAGTTTGAATTATTAATTTTTAGAATTTGATTTCAAGATTGAGGTTCGTTGTGATAGGTTTGTTCCTATAATAGTTGCCGAGAATTGATAAAGAAAATTTTGGTGAACACAATAAAGCTTTAGAACAAATGTAACAATTCTGAAAATATGAATCTTTGATCAAATGAACGTTGAAGGTTAAAATTTGATTTTCACAAATTCCCCGGTAAAAATTTTATAAACACACAAAATTCCCGATTTTCCCGGTGTAAAAAAAAATTCACGCCTAATTCCCGATTTTCCCAGAATCCCCGGTCGCTGTGAACCCCGTTCAAAATCTTTCTCACAGTGTAAGATAATCTGAGTAGTTCAATACTTCGACCGTGATTTCCATACAAGGGATATAAGAATGTTCATGTGAATGAAAATCCAGTCACTTTTTTCATAGAAAGTACATTTTATATGCACGTTTTATGAATATGTTGTCAACATTTTCTAAATATACGAATAATCTCCAACTTGTAATCATCTTCTCAACACTCATGAGCTGTACGAGAAGGCTCTAATAGAATTCGGTACATTTGAGAAACGATAAGCGAATATATGATTCCTCAAATTATGGTTGAATTTACACTGAAAATCTGTGAATTTCAGGATTGATATGTTGTTTTCAACACAAACTATGAGTGGACCTCCTGTGACACCAAATTTTTCGCTGTGTAGGGAACACCTGAAGGTGATGCTGGTTCAGAGACGTCTTCGCATTTCTCTCACGTGGCATGCATGGGAGAAAGAAATCAGAGAACGATGGACTGTGAGGCGTATCCCTCTGGTTAGACCATGGACGAAACGTGAGCATGGAGAGGTGGGGTTCCTTTTGACTCAGTTCTTTACGGGAAATGGGTGATTCTAGAAATACCTCCAACAAATGGAGAAGGCAGCGTCGCCCGAATACCTCAACTGTCCTGATGTAAAGGATGTTCATGTAGTGATGATCAAGTACATCCCATATAGCAAAACTTCCACTCTGTCTGAAAGATTTTTACTGGATGTCTGCGAGATCTCTTATGCAACAATTTTCACTGTCTTCAAGACGTCTTCGTTAAGGAAATCTGAAAGATGTCTTGGGACCTCTTTTAGATGTTTTTTAGATTTCTTAAACGAAGACATCTTAAAGACAGTGGAAACTGCTCTATAAGAAATCTTTTAGACATCCAGTAGAAATTTTTTAGACAAAGCAAAACTTTTGCTGTATGGGATCCTCTTCTAGTAGGGGAGACCGAGGTAAGATGGAACAGAGGTAGGTTGGAACAGCGCCCATTACTTGCGGTATACGACCGTCAGCTATTTCGCAACATCGCATTTCAACTACTCGGGACAAGCCCTCCACCACGCCAGTGCAAGTCGGGGACGTCTGGCAAGCGGATATTAGTTCTCAGTGTTCGTGCGTGAAATATTGCTCAAAGTAAGTATTCGTGATATTCTTCACAATGTTGTAATTTTTGATATCAATGATATTAGATGTCATGTTGAAAGGAAAAAGTCTGCGAGAAGCTGCGTCATCGTATGATTTGAAACCTACATCTCTCCATCGATTCATACAGAAAAAGAAACAATTCGACCCGCAAGAAACTCAAATTAAGCCGACTGTAGGATATTCTCATCCTACGGTATTCACTCAGGAAGAATAAATTTTATTGACTGAATATCTCCTAATTTGTGTGGCATCAAATTATGGTCTGACCAAGAAGGAATCTTGACAACTGGCATATAAATTGGCCAAGGAACACAATAAGAACATTCCGCCCTAATGGACAGAAAATGAAATGGCAGGTGAGGTATGGTTCCAATTATTCATGAAAAGACATCCCGTTTTGTCGTTGAGGTTACCCCAACCAACGAGCTCAGCACGAGCAACGAGTTTCAACAAAACCAACGTCAGTCTATTCTTTAATAATTATACTGAGGTTTTGCAAAGACATGCACTTGAAGCCAAAGATGTATGGAATATGGACGAATGTGGTATCACAACAGTGCAAAAACCAGATCGAGTGATTGCAAGACGTGGGCAAAAGCAAGTCAGTGCGATCACTTCGGCTGAAAGAGGTACTTTGGTCACTATAGCATTGGCGGGAAATACTATTGGAAATTACGTACCACCAATGTTTATATTCCCTCGCAACTGTTTCAATGATTATTTTATACGTGATGGTCCAGTTGGATCTATTGGAACTGCCAACGGCTCAGGATGGATGCAAGAAGATGACTTTCACGTTTTCCTCGAACATTTCAAGAATCATGTCAGACCATTACAAGATGAGAAGACTCTATTGCTACTGGACAATCACAGCTCACACATAGCTGTGAAAAATATAGGATTTTGCAGACAAAATGGGATAATTCTGCTGACATTTCCACCACACTGCACGCACAAGCTGCAGCCCATGGATCGCGCTGTCTTTGGTCCGTTGAAAAAAGCAGTTAACACCGCTTCTGACAATTGGATGCGGTCAAATCCGGGGAAAGTCATGACCATTTACGAGATTCCGGGTGTAATAAAAACATGATTCGGCATTGCGATCACTGCAAAAAATATATCTGCCGGATTCTCGGCCACTGGAATTTGGCCTGTTAATACGGATATTTTTGAAGATCATGATTTTCTCCCAAGTCAAGTTACTGGTCGAGCTTTAGACATCCAAGAGCATCAAGCAACCTCAATTCCGCAACCCAGTGTATCTGCACCACATGTCAACGATACTGTTGATGAAGAACCGATTCCTTCTACCTCCACTGCTATTTCAACCCCAGCCAGCACACGAAAATTGTTCTCACCAGAAAATTTGAGACCATTACCGAAAGCTCCACCCAGGAAGGGAACCCAGAAAAGTAGGAGGAGGATGAAATCAGCTATTCTGACAGATTCGCCAGTGAAAAATCAGCTGGCTGAAGTGGAGCGCAAGAGGGTTGTTGGTAAGGGAAAGAAACGAGCATGTAACAGTAAGAACCAACAAACGAAAAAAAAGCAACAATCCCTACCTATTCAGGCTCAGGAACGTGATGTTCAAAGTGATGAAGAGAACTGTTTTTGTTTGTGTTGCTTAGAACCATATTCTAATAGTAAATCTGGAGAAAAATGGGTCCAGTGCATAGAATGCAAGGGTTGGTCACATGAAAATTGCACTGCAAAAGAATTAAGCTATGTATGCCATAACTGTTTATTTCATTGACATAATTATTTTATTTAGTTCGGTTAGTTTTGTCAGATTGTGACTGGTCATTGAAAATCAGTATCAATCGTATGCTAAGATATTGTGCATTTATTGTTTCATTTTGTTAGGATAGGAGTATGTCCTTGAGATTATTTAAATATGTGACATATGATTTTTTAGAAGATGTATATGTCACGGCTTATCATCAGATAATTATTATTTCACGTATTTTATTTGTTACCAAAGATTGTGGCTAGTAATTTTAAATGTTTCAATTGTATTCTGAGATATCATTTATTCATGTGTGCTAAGTTATCATTCAAAAATGTGCCTTAAGTGGTTATCTTTAGATAAAAATCATCAAATTTGATTAGAATTTCGCTTATTTTCTTTGAAACGACATGGAACTCACCTGTTCCAACTTACCTTCTGCCTTGTTCCAACTTACCTCTGTACTGGGGGGATTGGAACAAAGGAAACCTTCCCATTCAAGTCATGATATCAAGACTCAGTTATTGCTTTGGACGATTTACCTTGATTTGGTAGATAGAGGATGGAATGAGATGTAAATTAAAAAAAAATAACATCGGTAGATGTTTTTTTTTGGCTGAATTAGCATTGAAAATCGGAAAAATGTTCCAACCCTCCTCAGTCTTCCCTACATTCGAGGGGAGGCAAATCGAACAACGCTATAAATGGAATTCGAAAACGTTAATCTTCATATGAAACTGATACTTCCAGATTATTTTAGTTGGCGGGAGTGAACTCTTTCCACTAGAGAGTTCTTCGTTTAAAAAAGCTGAACCTGAATGGGGAAAGGGATGGATAATTGACACCCCTTGAGAATAGGCGGGATGGAAAGAATTTGAACAGTCCCTCCGGGCTGAATCTGAGAGACAAAGAGGCGGTTTAAGTGGGTGGGCAAGCAATTAAAAAACGGTACGCTGAAAAAACTGTTTAGTTGTTGGGACTACAAATTTGGTGGAATACGATATCAAATAAAAAATTCAGTTGTCACAAGAAAATATGAATTGCTTCAATTTAAAATTGATGTTGAAGCAAACAATATTCCCATTTAGGCAACTTGAATTTTTTATTCAATGACGTTTTTGGTTATTGCGACTAGAAAGTTTTCTCAGTCTAGCTATGGGATTTGGAACACTGAGGAGTTTTCCTGCTTCCTAATGGCGCATAAAGCATCTATCCTTCGATAGAAGAAACAACATATTGCATTCATCAGGATTTTCAACTTATCTTGTCAATCAACCAACCAGTTTCACATCTTCTTGACCTATCTTGTCGATTAACAAGTTCATCACTTTTACATATTTTTGACTTTTTGAATTTCTTATGCTTGTTCTTGGATTTTTCCTCACTTTGTACTTGGAATATGCAGTTCTCGTTCTGACCAACTGGTTCCGAAATTTGGTTGTATATCTCTAGTAAAATTGATCTATCCATGGTCCATACATTGGTCACGTGTAATCAAAATATAACTTATATGAAAATCATATATGTCTTATTCATATAAGGATTGAACAAGATTCATGTGCGGCATATACAGGGTGTCCCATTTTAATCTTTAAATTCAAATATCTCAAAAACATGCATCTTGAACCAGAAGTACTTCATACCGAAGTTGTTATACAAAGAGGGGGCCACAAAACTACGATATCAGTCCCATCATAGATGGCGTTATGATCGATCAAAATGAGGTCGACATCATTCTTTTAAACGGGAACCCCCACTTTTTATTGCATATCTTGACTCTACGCAAAGAACTGAGTAACTTTTGCTTGAAACGTTTTTCTAAATTTTCGAAGATGGCGCCACAATCGATGAGAAATGAAGTCTATGAATGTCGTTTCCAAAACATTGAATTAAAGTCATTCACAATGTTTTGGACATGACATTTGTTGTGTTTTGTGTTCGATTTCTTCTCTGGAATTATTATTGTTTTGATTTGTTTGTTGAGCGTTGTTTCACACATAATGCAGTAGAACTATTTCATCAACCTCATTTTCCACCGTTTCCATCTTCAAGAATTTAGGAAAAATGTTTCAAACAAAAATTCCTCATTTTTTCGCGTAGAATCATGGCATGCGATAAAAAGTAGGAGTTTCCATTCGAAAAATTGAAGTTGACCTCACCTTTACCAACCACAGCGCTATCTACTATGGAACTGATATCGCCTTTGTGTCGTCCCCTCTCTTAACAACAACATTTGAATGAGATATTTCGGCTCTTGGATGCATTCCTCAAGATATCCGTATATTATTTCATAGACTTTATTTTTCATCGATTGTGGCGCCATCTTCAGAAATTTAGAAAAACGTTTCGAGCACAAATTACTCAGTTTTTTGCGTAGAATCAAGATATGCAATAAAAAGTGGGGGTTCTCGTTTAAAAAAATGATGTTGGCCCCATTTGAATCGATCATAACGCCGTCTATGATGAAAATGATATCGTAGTTTTGTGGCCCCCTCTTTTCATAACAACTTTGGTATGGAGTACTTTTGGTTTAAGATGCATGTTTTTGAGATATTTGCAGTTAAAGATTAAAATGGGACACCCTGTATAGGGCCATATATGAATTATATAGAAGTCATATCAACATCTGTGTTATCATGTGTCGCATATGTGATTCATTTTCACTAGGAATCAAAAGAACAAAAACTCCTATAGAATTAGAACAGCAATAGGTTTTAACCCGTGAACTTAGTGCGAAAAAAGAAAATTCATAATGAATCCTTTTCAAGCGTCGATTTTTTCATGAACTCATTCGCTAGGAAAATAAAGATCAGTCATTCAATTACGTACCATAATGATTCACTCATCGATAGTGTTGCCGCGATCCGAGCTAATCCGAGTTTTGAGCATGAGCTCGGCTAGGCTCTTATTTTTGACAAATAGGCTCGGCTCGCAAATCGGATCGACAGATCCACTGCTCGGATCGAAGCTCGGATTGGCTCAAAGATCGTTGAGCTAGATCAAAGATCTCAAGATCCTACTTCGTTCAGTACAAACGCGAATGAAAAATTCTTGCGTCCAGGGGCTCCTTGGAATGGAGCATACAGTACAGGCCATAAGTTTGAATTGACCTGAAGACATTTAACATTTTTACATCTTCGCTGTTCAAAATTGATTCAATTCATATAAACTACATAAATAATAATCGAAAAATCTCTAAACAATATAAAACGGAATAGAATGCTGTAGATAAAGTAAGTTGATTCCCTGAAACAAATACATCAGCTGGAAGAAAAATCCACTTCATAAACACATTTTCTCAATATCATCAAATATAATTTCAATAAGGTGAATTACAGTGCAATTTGTGAATATTTAGGTTCCATCAACTGGGACCATGAATTGCGGAATCCTAATGTTATTGAAGCTGTTGATTTTTTGTATCTTCATTCATATAATGCAGTTGATTCATTCGTACCCAAGTATGTATTAAGGAATAGTTCTCATCCAAAATGGTTTTCTTCAGAATTAATTGAACTTATGCGTAAAAAGAAAATTACTCACAATAGGTACAGAGAGTCAAATTGCTTTGAAGATTACTTAATCTTCAGTCACTTGCGAGCTCCATGTACAGTTTGAACTCGCCAATGTTGCTTGTCTCATCTTCATTATGTCCAAGGGTCCATTCCTCCAAATGTCAAAAGCTTTTGGAACTTTGTTAATAGTAAGCGGAATCAGAACGGTATACCCCTGGTGATGCATTTAGACGGTACTATTGGCACTATTGTACTACGCTCCTCTTCCTCTAGATCAAATACATGTAGTCCTCTTTCTTAGGTCGATTACCACAAGGTTCAAAGCATTAAAACACGCGAAGTTGTGCATTATACTCGTACGGGGCGCCACCGTACCACACCACGGCTTCGTCTTCATTCTTTTTCTTTGTGTCTCGAAAGCCACAAGGCTATTCGTAGGAATTTCAGAAAATTATACATAAAGCAGGAATTCTCACATCATCGTGCGTTTCTTCTCAACAATGAATCATCGTCAAGAAAGAAGCGATAAGGGAGTTCAACGATATTTGAAGAAAATTGCCAAATATGGCGACCAAACTACATACGAACAAGCACGTCAGATGGTTGAGAACTCTCAACGCAAGTTATTACTTTCGTTAGTATTTTTCCGTTGGGAAATTGTATTGAGTTATTACTCAGGATACTTTATAAGCCTTCAAATTAGGTTTTTTCCTAAAAGAAAAACCAACCTTGAAGTTTGTGGTTGGTGCAGCCAGAGAGTGAAGAGGTGTTCTCTTTCTTTTACAGATGTTGTTACATCTGCTTGTAGGGATGAGTTATGACTCATTCAGTTTGGACCATTTCGGAACCCCATTCGAGTTATTTCTAGGAATTAGGGGTTTTCCTTTTTTTTGATGAGTTGTTACTCAAATTTGTCAGACTGTTTCTTTTCTCGCGAAGAAAAGGAAATGACATTGTTCCAAAATGTGTTTTTATTCTGTACAGAAGCTTCTATTCTCGAAGTCGTTCTAGATCTCGGTCGTTGTATTCTAGACATCGCTCTCAATCTAGGAGATCTTACTCTCGACAACACCGCCAGATCAACAGCTCCAGTTCTCAGAGTTCTCATCATCGTCGCAGATCTAGGTCGGAATCTAGACGGAATTGCTCTATCAGGTCTAAGAATTCTCATAGACAGGAGTCAGAAGGAAAACGCCAAGACTCGATTGTCAATACAAACAACGAGGGACCAACTATTGATCCTACTGAGGAATCACCTATTATTCATTCAACGGAGGAAAATAGGGAAATCTGTAGCAAGCCGATTCATTCGGAAAGAGAATTTGCTCCAGAGGTTGCCTCAGAACTGGCTGCCCAGGTAAAACCTGGCGAGAGGTTTTAATCGAAAGCATCCCGGAGGATTTGATGGAACATATTATCAAGAAGCATTCTCCACCATCAAATTGTGAACAGTTCGATCCACCGATATTGAATAGTGTGATCCGTGGAATTATGTCGGATCCGGTGAAAATAAGGGATGATCGGATAAAGAAGAGGCAAGAAAAAATTGCGGCTGCTTTATCCTCGGTAGTAGAAGCATTGTCCCTGGCAGTTAGGTCCTCGGCGGGTCCTGAGGAGAAGACTATTCTGGAAAAATTTGATGATACAATGATTCTTATAGCCAATCTCCAACATGACGAGTCGATTATTCGACGAAATCTGATCCTTGCGAATTTGGATAGGAAAATGAAAGAACCTTCATCCACCACTACTATTACGGGAGAACTCTTTGGAGAAGACGGTCGAGGCTGCTAAAGTCATCCGAACGACTGAGAAACAACTTAAGAAAGTCGAGAAAAATTTGCCTACAAAATTTCCAAAAAACATAAAGAGCCCGCCTCCTTATTATCGCCCGGAACGCGAGGGAAGTTCAATACAAGGCGGGAAGAAGGACCGGACGTCAACGATTCTTCAGAAACGCAACCTTCACCAGAATCGGAAGAGCTACAACGAACCTCGCGACAACAGGGGCAAAGACAGGAGATACTCACCTCGTCATCGCTAGGAGATGTGAGCAAAGTTGCTGGACGACTAAATGAATTCATTCCTTGCTGGAAAGAAATTTCCTCCAATCCCAAGGTCATTTCATGATTGCGAGGGTATGAAATCCCCTTTTCGTCCCAACTCTTCCAAGAGAAGCCACCTTTGCAGTTAAACTCTTCAGATTCGGAGTTACGGAATTCAATAAAGCTAGTTGATGAACTATTGGTTGAGGGTGCAGTGAAGGAATGTGCTCCTTAAAAAGATCAGTTTATTTCAAGAACCTTCTTAGTCCCAAAACCAAACGGTTCCAACAGATTTATCTTGAATTTGGAAGATCTGAATACCTTTATTGATCCATTACACTTCAAGTTGAAGGATCGAAGAGCTGTATGTGAATTGATCTCATCAGATTGTTTTATGTCAGAAATTGACTTAGAAGATGCTCACTATTTACTCCCAGTCAGTGAGAATTATAGGGAATTCCTCCGTTTTTATTGTGATAACAAATTATATGAATTGACCTGTTTACCATTTGGACTATGCACTGCACCCTTTGTATATGGGGCATTCTTTGTGAATTCGGCCACCCCCCCCCCCCCCTGCACATCTCAATTTTGAAGATGAAGATCTCGGAGACCGATCAGAATTTTCGCTGGAGTGTCTACTTTTCATCGCCGCAGATGTTTTTTGAACATGGCGGCCATTTCGCCAATATGGCGGCTGAAACGAAGGGGAAACGTGTTGAGAATAATCAAAACCAGTCCTAGAAATATGATACGTGGGTGTTGGATAGTTCTGTGGACTGGGGCATGTGATTCGAGCCTCCCGGATTGATTGCATGCGGTTGGGATACTGGAATTGCAAATGGCGGATCCAATATGGCGGCCGAAAATTCAAAATTGCTTCGAATTTTTCGGAACATGGGGAAAGGGGGTTTTTCGGGTCGCTGATGAAGAATCCGAACTCAGATTTCCGGAATTACAAATGGCGGATCCAATATGGCGGTCGAAAAAACTATAAATCTTTTGGATTTGTGCAAACATTGTCATACTAAGGTTTTTGGGGTCGCGGAACAAGAATCCAAACCCAGATTCCCGGAATTGCAAATGTCGAATCCAATATGGCGGCCGGAAATTGAAATATTGCTTCGAATCTTCTGATGCATTGGAGGAGGGGGTTTTTTTGGGTCGCAGATGACGAATCCGAACTCAGATTTCCGGAATTACAAATAGCGGATCCAATATGGCGCTCGAAAGAATTATAAATCGCTCAAATTTGCGGAAACATTGGCATACTGAAGTTTTTGGGGCGCTGATCAAGAATCCGGACTTGAATTTCCGGAATAGCGAATGGGTAATCCAATATGGTGGTCAGAAGAATTATCAATCTCTTGAATTTTTGCAAACAATGTCATACTGAGATTTTTGGGGTCGCTGATAGACATTCGAATGCGGATTCTCAGAATTAGGGATGGAAGATTCGATATGACGGTCTGGATATGAAGAATCATCCGTCCTCTGACGTGAATCTTTGTTCCGAGGAAGTTCTGGTCGTTCATTATGAACCTGAGGTCAGATTCCGGGAACCAGAACTAACGCACCACGTTCAATGATCCGCAAGCACATTTAATATGATGGGATCAAATATAATATGGATTTCAAGAATTATTTGGGGCCTGATCATACTCATCCTGGACTTTATTCTTGCAGTGCTGCTTCGCTCCGTCTCTGGTACGGATAATCCCATTCATTCTTCTCACATTCCGTTGGATTTGAGAAATTAACAAAGTCTGAATAGCATGAACAGCAAAGGTGTTGTGTTTCAGACTTTCTGATCAGAATACGTAACTCTTGTGCTCAAAATCGCGTTCTTGTAATAATAAATAGCAGGAAACACGGTGCATTGTTCGGTATCGAAATTCAAATGGCATCCTGGCTAACATATACTTAGTTCTCAAAAAATCATACGTAATCGGTGTTTCGCCATCGCGAAGATTGTGTTCCCGTTCCTGGATGAGAAGATTCTGTCGCTCAGACATAAATGAATGAGGTTTGAGTATTGTCAGTCTATTGCACAATTGTTGTATGAAATTATCAATTTTCATCATGACTGTTTGTAGAGTTGAACGATCCGTTGCCGTCCAAACTGAATATTGAATACCTGTGATCAATGAATTCTCCAGTAGATCATGTGATTTCTTCGAGAACTGCGAAACTCCTGGACAATCGAACTCTCAATACTTTCAATATTTCCACCTCTATCATTCAATTCATCAACCACCTTGTCATCTCGTAATTTGTACGATGAACCTCCTTCCATACATGCAGCCTCAATTCTGGAATTCGCGTATAAGTCAGGAAATTCCTGTAACTTAACCTCCGATATCTTTCGCGAATTTCTACCATTGTGTGCGGCTGTTTTGAGTGGATAAATCATTGGCTTTTTTGGAGAATTCGCGGCTTCGTATATGAGAATGTCGAATAAATCAGCTGAAAATAAACGAATAAATGCGTGAAATCGATTCTTATCAACTGACAGTGATTCTGAACAATTCTTCAGTAATGTCTGCACCTAATTTCATGTGGTTTCATTGTAACGTCAATTGTTTTCCTTGTCTCCTGTTATTTATCGTTTTACATTGTTACTTTATGAATGTTCGCGACGTGAAGACCTCAAAGTTTTTGTGTTTTAACTCATAAATTCGTACTAGGAGTTCGCATATTTTCATCTGATTTATCTGATCATCTAATACACGATGCCGCGAATTCTTCGGACGGACCGGTGTGCAAATCCGTTCAAAACTGCCGGGCACGTTGGTAGAAATTTACGAAAGATATCGGAGGTTATGTTACAGCAATTTCCTAATTCATGCGCGAATTCGAGGATTTGTGCTGCATGTATGCAAAAGGGTTCATCGGACAAATTACAAAATGACTATGTGGTTCATGAATCAAATGATAGCGGTGAAAATATTTGTAGTATTGAGAGTTCTATGAGAATGGATGTTCAATTGAAGAATGAGACACACGGAGGTCCCAATGATACACGCACGAACAGAGAAATTGAACTGGAAGGAATGCTGGATGAGCTCAAGGAGAAATTTTCAACCTTGGAACCCAACAATCCATTGAAATTACAAATTTTAACTATCGCCCCATCATCTTGGAGTGCGAGCAAAATCGCCCAAAAATTTGTTACAACGCAATATTTGGCCAACAAATCAAAGAAATTGAAGATGAAAGCTGGCATTTTACCCGATAGTATTGCAAGGGAGGCGAGAAAACTCTCTCAAACAACTTCAGAAAAAGTACATGGATTTTATACGAGTGACATGAATAGCAGGATAATGCCTGCATCGGAAGATGTTGTTTCTGTGAAAATTGATGGAGAGCGAACGCTGAAACAGAAACGTCTCTTACTGATGGGTTTGGAAGAACTTTATACCGTATTCAAACAGTCTCACCCAGAACATATTATCTGCTTCAGCGCGTTCGCCAAACTGAGACCAAAAAGTTGCATACTCCCTGGGGCTTGTGGGACACATTCAGTTTGTGTTTGCACAATACATCAAAATCCGAAATTGATGTTGGATGCAATTGATATTCAAAAGCTGACGTCGAATACACAAAAGCCACTAACTAATTACGAAGACTGCCTCAATGAGATTGTTTGTGAGACCTCGTGCTGATTGTTATCTAGACGCATGTGATGACTGTCCAGGAGTTCCGCAGTCCTCGGAGAAATTACATAATCTACTGGAGAATTCATTCATCACAGATATTCAATATTCAGTTTGGACAGCAACGGATCGTTCAACTCTACAAACAGAAGTAATGAGAATTGATGATTTCATACTTGAATTGTGTAAAAAACTGACAATCCTCAAACCTCATTCATTCATCTCTAAGCAACAGTCTTTTACCCAAGAACGAAAACACAATCTTCGCGATGGCGAAGTACTGGTTACGTTTGATTTTTCTGAGAACTACGCATATGTTTGCCAGGATGCCTCACAAGCATTTCATTTCAATAACGACCAATGCACTGTGTTTCCTGCCATTTAATATCAAAAGGAAGGGCGCGATATTCAGCACAAAAGTTACGTATTCTTATCTGAAAGTTTGAAACACGACACTTCCGCTGTTCATGCTATCCAAACCTTGTTAATTCCTGGAATTCAACGCAATGTGAAAAAAGTGAATGAGATTATTTATACCAGTGACGGAGCAAAGCAGCACTTCAAAAATAAATTTCAAATCGCGAATTCAATTCATCACAAAGAAGATTTCAATATTGACGCTGACTGGCATTACAGTGCAAATGTTCATGGTAGAAGTGCTTGTGACGGGATTGGTGCTACTTTGAAAAGAGGAGCAAACAGAGCGAGTCTGACTGCCAAACCTCAAAATGCTATATTGACGCTCCAAAAACTCTACAGCTGGGCAAAGAGTCATTTTGAAACCATAAGCATCATGTACTATGATAAAGTATTTCACGCAAAGATGAGACGGAAACTCAACAAACGATTCGAGAATGCCCAACCTTTACCTGAGATTCTGAAAAACCACGGGTTTTTGATAGGATCCGATAATGAAGTGCTCATCAAAAGGTACTCTCACGATGAACAAAACAGAGTATGGTGGCCAAATGGACAACCATGAGGTAATGTACGCGTAGTTGTAAACTTGTTGATTGAGAGACATGTGACAATCAACGGCCCTTTCCAGGGCCACTCAATGTGGAAACTCTGATCGCGCAACCTCCTCGTGGTGCAGATTGGGTCATGCTAATGCCGACAGCTTGGAGCCTGAATACACAAACTCACAAGTCAAAAACCAGCAGTATTCATGGTTTGGTTCGAGGAAGATTTGCAAGGAGTTCCATTGGGAGGGAGTCTATTGAAAGTTTGTGAAGTTGTGTGACCAGACCCCAAATAATTCCTGAAATAATTATCATATTCGTTTCCATCATATCGAATGTGCTCGCGGATCATTGACCGTGATGCGTTCGTTCTGGGTTCCGGAATCTGACCTCAGGTTCATAATGAACGACCAGAACTCCCTCGGAACGAAGATTCACGTCAGAGGACGGATGATTCCTCATATCCAGACCGTCATATCAAATTTTCCATTCATAATTCCGAGAATCCGGATTCGAATTTCTATCAGCGACCCCAAAAATCCCAGTATGACATTGTTTCCACAAATTCAAGGGATTGATGATTCTTCCGACCGCTATATTGGATTACCCATTCGCTATTTCGGAATTCCAAGTCCGGATTCTTGATCAACGACCCCAAAAACCTTAGTATGACAATGTTTCCACGATCTCGAGCGATTTATAATTCTTCCGACCGCCATATTGGATGAGCCATTCGCTATTCCGGGAATTCGAGTCCGGATTCTTGATCAGCGACCCCAAAAACTCCAGTATGCCAATGTTTCCACAAATTTGAGCGATTCATAATTTTCCCGACCGCCATATTGGATCCGCCATGTGTAATTCCGGAAATCTGAGTTCGGATTCGTCATCAGCGACCCGAAAAATTCCCTTTTCCCATGTTTCAAAAAATTCGAAGCAATTTTGAATTTCCAGCCGCCATATTGGATCCGCCATTTGCAATTTCAGTATTCCAATCGCATGCAATCAATCCGGGAGGCTCGAATCACATGCCCCAGTCCACAGAACTATCCAACACCCACGTATCATATTTCTAGGACTGGTTTTGATTATTCTCAACACGTTTCCCCTTCGTTTCAGCCGCCATATTGGCGAAATGGCCGCCATGTTCAAAAAACACCATACGGCAATGAAAAGTAGACACTTCAGCGAAAATTCTGATCGGTCTCCGAGATCTCTATCTTCAAAATTGAGATGTGCAGGGGGGGTGGTCGATTTCACAAAGAATGCCCCATATACTAAACTACTAAAACCAGTGGTCTCTTACTTGCGTCAACATGGCATTATTGTTGTCATTTATATCGACGACCTCCTGATTATCAGTGATTTATTTTCAGAATGTGTTCTGAATGTCGGTTTCGTAAAATCGCTCTTATTGAATCTTGGATTTGTTATTAATTATGAGAAAAGTAATTTGATACCTTCGAACGAATGTAAATATTTAGGTTTTATTCACAATTCTAAGGAGATGACCGTAGTTCGATTATAATTGGGCGTAGCTCCTCTTCCGAATAGATCAAGAACCCACCCTTATTTTACCCCTTCATATCATAATTCTCCCATATTTCATTGTTCCGGCTAATGAAAATAGCTTTGGAAAATGAAGATGAAGCCGTGGTGTGGTACAGTGGCACCCCGTACGAGTATAATGCACAACTTCGCGTGTTTTAATGCTTTGAAACTTGTGGTATTCGACCTCAGGAAGAAGACTACATGTATTTGATCTATCCGGAAGAGGAGCTACGTACAATTATGATCGAACTTCACTTGGTAAGTTCGTTTAATCAACTAATTTACCAGAATCTACTCTCAATGTCAATCTCTCCGATTCATCCATCAATCTCGGGGAAGTGTTCAATAAAATCTCATCCTTGAAAACTTCTTCCGGTCCTGGTGATGATGGTATTCCTCTCAATTTTCTGAAATCTTGCAAGTTCGTCATTTCTCGGCCTTTGTGGTTGATCTTCAACAATTCTTCATCCTCTGGAATATTTCCTTCTCAATGGAGATCCAGCTCAATTACTCCTATCTTCAAATCTTGGGACCGTTCTGACGTGAGAAACTATAGACCAATTAGTATCGTGAATGTTATGCCGGAAATTTTTGAAGATATAGTTACTGATAAAATAACACCACTGTTTTCTGATGTGACTTCTGATTTCCAGCATGGCTTCACTTCTGGGAAATCTACCGTAACTAACTTGTCTATTTTTTCTCATGTCGTGTCCTCTGCGCTTGATCAAAATGCCCAAGTTGATACTATTGTACTTCTCAAAGGCTTTTGACAGAGTTCCCTGGTAGAAATGTTACAAGTTCTCCCCTATGATCGATGAGGCACTAAGAAGGAAGAACTAATTAGGAAAAACTAGCAAGGGGCTAGTCAATAACTGATAAGTTGGATCCAACGAGCATCGATTGGGACAAACTGATGAGTTACTCATCAGTATTTGATGATCTGAACTAATTAATAATAATAGAGTAAAATCTTCTCTACTGATAATTACAAGTATCCACTCCAGGTATGAATTAAATGAAGAGACATGAGCTTTTCAATCTTGGATCGAATGAAATGTTCCTCGCACTTTTTATCAGAAAAGACGACATTTTTGATGGATTGACTTTGAAAATGAGTAGGGATTGAGCAACAATATTGGCATGATTCATAAGTGCAAATAACTTCTTATTCATTCCAAGACTCGAGAGGTAATTTCTCTTAATTGCATCTATATTCTGAGTGAAGAGTTGTAGTTATTACTACAGTATACCCCCTAAATTTCTAAGAGTGAAATTTCCACTCTCAATGTAGAATGCATTAGCACTTTCACTCTCCAAGAGTGACAAGATCACTTTGGTAGAGTGAATCTCTCCACTTTCCAAACTAGAATGAAAAGTATCACTCGTAAGTGGAGAGTGAATTATACTTCACCTATTTGTGAATTAAAATATCACCTGTCTTAGAGTAAAATGTCCCACCTTATTCATATTAAATCGATACTCAGATTTTCTATGTCTCGCAATGCTTGGTTTTGAATATTCATCTAAACTTTTGTTTACTTTCAGGATAATTATTTCATTCTCTTGGAAACTTATGGAATTTTCTTATTAAAAGTGATGGTACTGATCTGGAATACCTTTAGTTCTATATGATACCAATAATTGATAATCCCAGGTGTCATTAGCCAATACCTCATGACTCATACCTCATTAGTCACTGTGTGTGATACCATGTATTTATGAACAATAGTGAGTATACCCTGTAACAATAAACAATACTGGATATAGTTGATAAATACCATGTATCGATGAACAATATCGGATGTAATTGATCGATAGCATGTTTTCATGTACAATATTGGATACAGTTGATCGATGCCATGGATCGATGAACAAAATTGGATATAGTTGATCGATACCACATATCCTTGTAGAAGATCATATTAAGGTTGTTTGAACTGTATATATGAACCTTAATGTTAATTTTATTTATGGAAATTGCAATTGTAGATCTCTTTCAATTTCATAAAACTATTTTGAATTAAATCTTACGAAAGCTTTTCAAATTGATACTTCAGTACTGGATGTACTATACTGAAAATCATTTCAGTTCTTTGGGTTGATTTTTCATGAAAGAGTTTGTTTTTTGTGATTTATTAAGTTATACAAATAATTTTCACAAAATCCCAGTAATTTTACACTTTTGAATCATGAAACATTTATTCTGATACATAGTTTAAAGTGTTATGTCTTTTCAGATACCCAAGAACGTTTCAAACAAAACATTTGATTCTAAATATCTACATTTCATTGAAAATATATGTCATTCAATGGAATATTGTGATCACAGTCTTCTTGTATTGTGAAAGTTCCTTTCAGATTCATATACTCTTACTAAAATACATTGAAAATCTGAATTATTCTTTGACTTATTCTCTTTTCATGGGCTTTTTTATTGGCTTATGTATATGTTTATCAATCGTATAACACTAATATACAACTATCCAATTGTATTGTAAAACGTAATACCTTTTCATGTATCCATCATATATCTGTGGCCTGTGGCCTTCATTATGAAACATTCAGTATATCTTGTTTATGTTAGGTTGAATTATGTATAATAATTTCATTAATTGTGATGAATGTTCGAAATATAATGAATGTTTCACAGTAAACGGTACAGATGTATGGGATGTACATATACATGAAAAGGTGTTATATTTTACAATGCAATTGGATAGTTGTATATTAGTGTTATACGATTAATAAACATATACATAAGCCATTAAAAAAGCCCATGAAAAGAGAATAAGTCAAAGAATAATTCAGAATTTCAATGTATTTTAGTAAGAGCATATGAATCTGAAAGGAACTCCTACAATACAAGAAGACTGTGATCAAAATATTCCATTGAATGACATGTTTTCAATGAAATGTAGATACTTAGAATAAAATGTTTTGTTTGAAACGTTCTTGGGTATCTGAAAAGACAAAACACTTTGAACTGTGTATCAGAATAAATGTTTCATGATTCAGAAGTGTAAAATTACTGAGGTTTTGTAAAAATTGTTTGTATGACACAATAAATCACAAAAAACAAACTCTTTTATCAAAAATCAACCCAAAGAACTGAAATGATTTTCAGTATAGTACATCCAGTACTGAAATATCAATTTGAAAAGCTTTCGTGAGATTTAATTAAAAATAGTTTTATGAAATTGAAAGAGATCTACAATTGCAATTTCCATAAATAAAATCAACATTAAGGTTCATACATACAGTTCAAACAACCTAAATATGATCTTCTACAAGGATATGTGGTATCGATCAACTATATCTAATTTTATTCATCGATCCATGGCATAGACCAACTGTATCCAATATTGTTCATGAATAGATGGTATCGATCAACTACATCCAATATTGTTCATCGATACATGGTATTGATCAACTATATCCAGTATTGTTCATTGTTACAGGGTATACTCACTATTGTTTATCAATACATGGTATCAAACACAGTGACTAAGATATGTGGTATTGACTAATGACACCTAGGATTATCAATTATTAGTATCATACAGAACTGAGGGTATTCCAAATCAGCACAATCACTTCCATTGAGGAAATTCTGTAAGTCTCCAAGAGAATGGGATAATGATCTTGACAGTAAACGGAAATTTGGATACAGACTCAAACCAAAGCATTGCAAAAAATAGAGACTTTGCGCGTAGATTTGATATACATTGAATTAAATTCACTTCCAAATTCACAATTCACTTCTTATGAAATTATACATCAATAATTGTGAATTCAATTCATTTTATTGATAAAATTATATAACCTCTCACAGTACATATATCATATAAGTATATGTGATTCAAAAATTTTGAGGTCAGAAAATTACATGGATTGGAAATTTGTCAACGTCGGAATCAAATTCTATTCACTGGCACATCATTACAGAATTTTCAATACTTTGCTATATTTATCCCTCATATTATAATGATTCAAAAATTTATCGAGTCTGATTTGATTATTATTGTAACACATCGTTCTACAGGAAATCAACCGAGGTACTCCAGGAACACTTGTTGCAACTTTTTCTATCACAAACGCAAGTGTCGGTTTAGCTCAGGTCGTTTAGGCATAGGTTATGTAGGTTCACGTTCTGGTAGGTTGATTACAGCGGTTCGAATCCTCGAAGGTGCCTAATAAATTCCCATCAGTACACCGAGCAATTACAGAATGTTGCGGAGTTTGGGGATGTTGGTGAAAAGATCAAAATGGATTATTTTTATTTTCTTTTACAAAAATGACTAAAATCTGTGACAGATTTTTTTCCCCCTGAAATACACATTCTTCAAGAGTGCTATTCCACTCCAAGAAATTCAGAGAGTCATATTTATTCCCAAAAATTCCTCGTCAGTTACTGGCGAGTGCCTCATCAGTTACTTCCTAGTGTCTGCTTAGTTTACCTGATTAATCCCTCGTTGGTGCGAGTGTTACATCCCTCATCAGTTACTGGTAAGTTTTCCCGATCAGTGCCTCATCAGTAAAAAGGATGAACTGATTAGTGCCTTATGGTTTACTAGCGAGAATTTCTACCAGGGTTGATCATAATATATTGTTAAATAAATTAAGTAATTCAGGTATTCGCAGCAATTTTTTGTCGTGGTTACAGAGTTATATTCTGAATCGTACGCAATCAGTCTGTGTCTCTCAATATTTTTCTGATTCATTTCTTGTATCCTCAGGTGTACCGCAAGGCTCACATCTAGGTCCTTTATTATGCATTATTTTCATGAATGATATCTCTATGATTTTCAAGTATTGCGCACATCTTTTTTTTGCTGATGACCTGAAACTTTTTATGATTATAAGAACTTGCAAAGATGCTCAAAATCTGCAATCTGATTTGGATCGGTTACAATCTTGGTTTGTGCTATCTAACATGTCATTAAATCTCACTAAATGCCATGTGATGAGATTTCATAGAAGTGAAAATGCTATTTATTTTCCTTATAAATTGTCTCATTCTCTGTTATCACCTGTAAATACTGTTCGTGATCTTGGAGTTTCATTTGACTGTCGTTTCGACTTTTCAGATCATTACAATTACATAGTTGGTACTCCCATGAAATCTCTCGGATTCATCAAGCGCGTTTGTAAAGATTTTCGTGATCCTGTCGCACTTCGAACACTGTATTGTACTTTAGTTAGACCTCATCTTGAGTATGCGTCTCAAATTTGGAGCCCTCATTTAATTCGGGATTGTACAGACTTGGAAAAAGTTCAGCATGAGTTTCTGCGTTTTGCTGCCTATCAGATAGCCTGTCCGTTGAGCGTCACTTGTCATGATTACTCATTGATTATGTCTCTACACAATTTGCCTTCCTTGGAATCACGTCGTTTGTTCAATGATTTTCCATTTTTGTATAAAATTGTTAATGGGAAAATTCGCTGCCCTCAACTGCTTGGACTTGTACGTTCCAATGTCCCTTCTCGTTTATTAAAACGCCCTAAATTGTTCAATCCAATTTCTTATAAATCGAGATACGGTTATTCTGATCCGGTAAATCGGATATCTATCCTAGCTAATTCTCACAGTGATGTTCTTGAATTATTTTCATCCCATTCTGATCTTAGAAATTCTCTTTCTCTTATTTGTCAAATTTAATACTTAACCCATTAACGCCCAAGCGCCTCGATTTTGTGTCAACTTTTCGACGCGATTATTTGTAATGTTATCGTCTTTGAAAAAATTCAGTTCTCACATATTTTGACGTGAAATCCCATGCTCTTTCAGGATCCGTGGTCAAAATTATGATTAGACTCCGAGGAAAAAAATATGACCGATTTAAACTCAAAAAACGTGAAAATTGAAAAAAAAAACAAATTTTCTTGATTTTTTTTCATAATGTTATCGCCAATAATTCGTGCTCTAATTATGGACGAAAAGTGGACAAAATGCTTCAGGTTTAAGAGGGGGTTTTTGTCATCGAGGTGAAATCGCTTTTTTTTTACAAAACGGCGGCAATAACGTAAAAATTTCATGAAAAACATTACTTATTTTTTTTCTCGGAAAACTAGATTTTATCGAAAAGTTCATGGGAACAAAAGTGTCTTAGAATCAGTCGATGAATGCTCACAAATTTTTTTAGAATTTTTTGAGACAATTTAGATTCTTATGAAAATTCGGAAAATCTAATTTTTCAAAAACGTGTCAAAAATATTTGAAAAAATCTTTGAGTATTACGTAATCAATTATGAGACATTCTTGTTCTTTTGAATTTTTTGATTGAGTCCATAGTTTTCGAGTAAAAAAATTAGTAATGTTTTTCATGAAATCTTTACGTTATTGCCGCCATTTTGTAAAAAAAGCGATTTCACTTCGATAACAAAAATCTCCTCTTAAACCTGAAACATTTTTTCCACTTTTTGTCCATTATTAGAGCACAAATTATTGGCGATAACATTATGAAAAAAAATCAAGAAAATTTGTTTTTTTTTTCAATTTTCACGTTTTTTGAGTTTAAATTGGCCATATTTTTTTCCTCGGAATCTAATCATAATTTTGACCACGGATCCTGAAAGAGCATGGGATTTCACGTCAAAATATGTGAAAACTGAATTTTTTCAAAGACGATAACATTACAAATAATCGCGTCGAAAAGTTGACACAAAATCGAGGCGCTTGGGCGTTAATGGGCTAATTGTCCATTTTATCTATAATTATACACGTTAACTGTTGTTGTAATATAAGATGCATGTAGTCGAGCTTGACATGATGGTTAATGCTTTGATGCATAATATGCTATATGGTTCAAATAATGTATATTCTATGTACCAAAGGCTCTTTTATACCCGTATAAACGAAATAAAATCAGAATGAAATAAAATATCAACTCTACTACCAATTAAACAATCAACACAATATTGTTTCATAAACCGATTCTGACAAATGAAATTTCATGAGATTTGATCAGAACATTGCCCAAGATTCAATCAGATTTTTCGAGATTCAGTGAGATTTGGCGAGAATCAATCGTTTTTCTTAACCAGGGTCCTTCGTCTGATAGGAAATTTTCTCAGTAACAATCTAGCTCGTCGATCTCATAGTTCTGGCTTAGCTTGAAACTCGGATCGACTGAAATTTTTTCAGCTCTGCTCGAAGATTGGATCGTTTGAAATTGTTGAGATCGGCTCGAAATTTCGAGCCGATCCGAGACGATCTTCGATCCGGATTAGATATTAACAACCAATCAAATACACCAACATCATCCGACTCACCCGACCAACAAGTTTCGAAATGCAAAGAAATGTTGTAGCATCCATTCATTATTGATCTAATTGCTATTTTCATGATCAATTTCATCCAGTTTCTAAAGAATTAATTTTTCTACGATGAATATTCAATTCTAACCATCAATTAGAATGATCGATTCTTATAATCCACATCATTTGGTGACATGTATTTGTATAGTCATTTCAAATAATTCCCGATCATAGCTGCATTAGTATTAATAGCAGTAGTCTTGCATTGATTCGAAACGACATATGTCAATACTTACGCAGGTATTCTTTTTGAAACTCAGCGAAGTACGCGAAAGTGATAGGCACTATCAGAAGCTTATATTCAGACAGGTAAGATATACATTCACATGTGGAGTGAAATTGCCTTGAGGTAGTTCTCCGGGAGAGTTCAGGATCAAATTAGAAAAATTATTGTCAACTAGAGCACCAAGGTCGAAGGAATTCGGTAATCATATTCGTTGGGACTTATATTTTTATTTATGACAAAGAAAGAACCAACTCGAAGTATAAACAAACAACCTTGTAACAACAACGCAAAATTTGACATGGTTTTTTTTCTTAAAAAATGTCTATTCTTGATCCGTTTATGACTTATGCGGGCTCATTTTGTTCCTTGTGAGATTTAAAAAACCTTTACCATGGGGATTTTTCTATATGAGTCATCATGACACTGTCACACGCTTTTGTTTATTAAGTGGATACGAGCATTCACTTCGGACCTCTTTTTCTAATGTATAAGTTTGTCTTTTTCTAACCAACGTGCTCGGATGGTAAACGCTCGTATCCTCTTAAGGGTATTCATCAGAGGCAAAGTTACTAGATCTCTCCCCCCAGTTTTCTCAACGATTAATGAATATAATCGATTTTAATGAGCAGGTGCATCTTCTTAGCATGTCAAAGAAAGTGCAGCTACTCTTTATTTTTCATTTTATTTGTTCGTTTCTGATAAAACTGAGGGGGGGGGGGTGATTTTGGAATCTAGTAACTTTTTGGGAAGGTAGTGAATGCCGTTAATAGTAAAATACATTCCCATAAACAAAAACGTGTGACAGTGCCATGGTGACTCATATGAAAAAATCCCCATGGTGAAGGTTTTTTAAATCTCACAAGGAACAAAATGAGCCCTCATAAGTCATAAACGGATCAAAAATAAAAATTTTTTAAGAAAAAAACCATGTCAAATTTTGCGTTGTTGTTACAAGGTTGTTTGTTTATACTTCGAGTTGGTTCTTTTTTTGTCATAAATAAAAATATAAGTCCCAACGAATATGATTATCGAATTCCTTCGACCTTGGTGCTCTGCTTGACAATAATTTTTCTAATTTGATCCTGAACTCTCCCGGAGAACTACCTTGAGCGATCATATACCGGAGGTGACGTAGTGGCAAAGCATATTTTAATATAGTGTGTTTATGTTTCACCGGCTTATAAACCACCTTCTCCACCTAGCACCCCTTGTCGACTCATCTGCATAACCAGTAGCGTGCTCATCCGTAATGTACATTGATTATTTCTAAAACCCGCTCGCTCGCTTTCTCCTTCGTCTTTTTTTCGATAGGAGCGCACGATGAAGTTCGTAATAAGCACAAATAACGTTTAAGATGATGTCCTCGTCGTTTATCATTGTCGATCTAATCGTTGCAAAATGTTACCGAGCCGAGAGAATGAAAATTATTGCAATAACAATTATACATCTAACTACTCTTGAACGCTCTTTCCGATAATTTGACGCTCATTTGTTTGTATTTGGTGAGATTTATGATTTTTGTTAGTGATTTGATTTGCATTTCCCTTGTTTATTGAATCGATCAATCAAAATAAAACGAATAATTCAGTGATCGCATTTTCATTCATTGAGTATAATAAAAGGTAAGTGTTGGTTTCGTCGAAAAACTCAGGGCTCGAAGAAAGCTAGTATTCATTTTGAATCTCTTGGGTTGCTATATACCCAAGCAGCCATAGAAGTTGAAAATATGTACGGAATAGAAACTTCCGAAGTGTACGAATGAGACACGAAGAACATATAACGATAGAATTCACAGGATATTCGAATGAGACTGTTTTGAATATACTTAGAACGTACATAACAGTACGTTTGAAATGTACGATACTCATTCAATCGACTGACATACCGTTGTTTATTCGATTACATACGTCCGATGAATGTGCATAGCACCTATGGAACAGTGACATTCGAATGCACGGAAAAAAATACTCCGGTTGATATATGGACAGCAAGAATTACTGCTATTTTAACCGGAATTCTAGTTAAATGAATCAAGTCTCCGGCAAATTTAACAAGAATTCCAGTAAAAGTCACAGATATTCCTTGCTGTCCATATAGTAACCGGAATTCCGATAAAATTAACAGTTCATTTTTTTTCCGTGTGTGCATAGAATATACTTTGGATATTCGGAGAACATTCATCGTACGTTCTGATGCTGCTTGGATAGGAATCCCCAAATCACAAATACACTGTTACAAAATTAACACTGGATTGATGTATATGACTCATATGTACATCGGGATTGTGTTGAAATTATACTCCAATCGGTGTTAATTTTAAAAATACAACACAAATCTGTGCGAAGTCAACACTCATCGGGAATAAAATTCTCACATAGAATTGATGGACATATATAGGATAAGATAGTGTAAGAGTACGCGGGAGATGAGAGTGCGCGGTTTGTTAACAAAATGCTTCAAACAACAATGTCCTATTATTTATTCAATTAACTTGCACTCTTGTGCACTCTTATCTCCCGCGTACTTTTACACCACCTTACTCTACACACCAAAAAGTGATTACAGGAGGTTGAATTTTTAACAGTATATTTTGGCAAAACGACTACCAATGGCCTGACGATTTCTAAGCAAGGCTTCAAATGCTTTCAATTGTTCAAAAGAGAGCTTCAAATCGACTTTCCAATATTTTGTTCTGAGTATTTGTATTTCGAATAGTTGACACTACAATATATGACTACACAATCCAAGTTTTGTGAGTCTTCAACCAATTAATCCCTCGTTTCGAACACAGTATTCTAAGTCTCGATCAGTACTCCATAATAAACGTATCATACTCGAACATATCAATCCCGCGAAATTATAATCGAAATTAGTTTATTAGAGTCAAATAATCGCAAGAACATAACAGGAAATAACTGATGGCTATCTCACGCCGTAACTACTCTCCTTTTCTTTATCCCGAGACGATCGATCAATCCATCTGAAAAGAATCGAATATATACCAATAATACTATAAGCGAGACGATGATTATCGCATAGCCTCGTCATCAGATTTTCAAATGGCAATCGGTCGTTCTCGGCTTATGATATAATGTGCTTTCAATTTAATGATTGTGATGTCATACGGTGCCAAGTTCCACGCGTCTTTGGTTATGCACGGTGACGACGTACGTAGTATGTGTGTGCGAGTGAAGCACGAAAAAGATGACCAGAAAAAAAACGACGCAGGAAACCAGGTGCATTGCTAAGCGTATAATAAAGAGCTGCTGACAAAGGTGACCACTTCCTCGACGGCTATAATCTTATTGTTATCGAACTCTCCACTTGTCGAACACAGGTTCACCAATAATAATTTGCCACGAATGAAGAACTATGTGCATTCATACACATTGTCGTATCAGCTAACATGTGGCTTTTATACATAAACATATAGTGTATAATATTCCTAACAATCGAAGAGAAGAATCCAATAATAACAGAACAAACCCGCCGGAAGGACAACTGTGGAAGAGAAAAGAATAGTGCTAACCACTTCCTAACTGTCCCACGATTTTCACCGCAACGATATTTCATGCCAAACAAATCAGCTGTCGAGTAACGATAGAATCATAGCAGGTTCAATAGAATTATTGATTCGTTCGGGTTTTTTATTTTTTTCTGGTACGTTCAATTTCATGTCTATGATTTTTTCATTGATCATTTTATCATAGTACATTCTCGTCATTTTAATGTATTTTGTTGAATTAATCACTCAGCACTGTTTTTGAGATGATAACAGAATGATTAAGAACCTAATAAAACTCTGCAGTCAAGAAACACTGTACCCAAGTAGCACGGAAGTGCTGGTGAAGTACTGTCAAAATATCACTCAGTTATATTAATTTGGTACAGCAAAAAACGTTCCATGGCACGTTCATAGAATGTTCATCATCGTGAACGTACTATGGAGATACTTTCCCATGTGGAAAATATGTCCAAAACTGTATACAATTGTATACGATTTGCATACAATTTGTGCACAATTGTATACAGTTTTGGACATTTTCTCCACATGGGTTGAACGTATTCAGCTGTACCAAATGCACATAACAAGAATATTCTATGAATCTTCCATGCACATGGTTGCTGCTTGGGTATTAGACTGCGTCACAAAAAACAAATTTCTTTTGTTTTCGAGTAAATGCATCTAAAAAGTTTCTTTGATTGGCAAAAGAGAATCTCCCAAAATTTCAACTCGATATCTTAAAAATTGAGCTGGCGCACGGGAGGGTCCCCTTTTCCATTTAAAATATATTGAAAAAAAAACGTTACCCGGTAATTTCAATATTAATGGCCGAAAAAATTTTTTTTTCAAATTTCCGTCTTCACTATTTTGTAGATAATCAAATTCTCTACAAAAACGTCTATCCCATATTTCGCTCAAACTCATAGAGAAAAAGTTACAGGATGCTGAAAAAGCAGAAAAGTGAACCCATTTAACATACATTGAAAAACAATGTTGTCCGGTAATTTCAGTATGAATGGTCGGAAAAAATTTTTTTCCAAATTTTCGTCTCCACTATTTTGTAGAGAATTAAATTCGCTACAAAAACGTCTATCCCATATTCCGCTTAAATTCATAGGGAAAAAGTTACAGGATGTTGAGTAAGCGGAAAAAGTGAAAAATTATGAAAATTCCTCAGATGTGCCACTCAAATTCAATGAAATTCATATTTGGTCGCTAATACATTTTTTCAATAGTATATTTGGCATAACTTACATGATGCCAGATGGATGTTGTAAAAAAAATTCTTCGTCAACAATTCAAACAATGACATTTTTTCGTCACTTTTTATTCATTTATTTATTACGGGTGATCTAATTGAACGAGCCTGATTGGCAATTTTTTTTTCTCAATTGTATATTTGTTAGAAATAAAAGTAGTATATTTAGTTTTTTCTCAAATCAAAATATGATGAACACATTTATTTATCAATTTGTTATAAACAAATTTGTAAATAATCAACTAAAATGAATTGTTGTGAGTTGACAAAAATCACCAATGATCTGTGTTTGAAGACGATTCGAATGCTGGATCGAACGTCGGAATCGGTCAATTAGATCGCCCGTAATAGATAAATGAATAAGAAATGACGAAAAAATTTCATTGTTTATATTGTTGACAAAAAATTTTTTTTCACAAAATCCATCTGGCATCATGTAAGTGATGCCAAATACTATTGAAAAACCGTATTAGCGACCAAAAATGAATCCCATTAAATTTGAACGGCCCATCTGAGGAATTTTCATAATTTTTCACTTTTTCCGCTTTTTTAACAACCTGTAACTTTTTCCCTATGGATTTGAGCGAAATATGGGATAGACGTTTTTGTAGAGAATTCAATTCTCTACAAGATAGTGAAGACGGAAATTTGAAAACAAATTTTTTTCGACCATTAATATTGAAATTACCGGGTAACGTTTTTTTTCAATATATTTTGAATGAAAAAGGGGACCCCCCCGTGCGCCAGCTCAATTTTTAAGATATCGAGTTGAAATTTTGGGAGATCCTCTTTTGCCAATCAAAGAAACTTTTTAGATGCATTTACTCGAAAACAAAAGAAATTTGTTTTTTGTGACGCAGTCTATTGGGTATATAGCAACCCGCAAATTCAAATTGTATGGGAAATTAATTTCCGATACATGCGTATGAAATTCCCTATGAATTTAATTGAAAATTCCAAACTTTATGGTATTCTCCCCAGCATTTCACAATAAATTTGCGGATCAGTACGGAGAATTCGTAACATATCCCTAACAATTCACCCATTCATTTCCACCCCATGTGGAAAAAATGTTCAAAAATGTACAGAAATTGTATACAAATTGTATACCATTGTATACAATTGGATGAAAATTGTATACATTTTTGAACATTTTTTCCACATGGGACATTGCGTTTCCGTGGATTCTACGTGGATAAATGGTGGATGTGGATATGAAGTAAATGAAGAGAGATGCTACAGAGAAGCAACGTAGAGACGATGTAGAAATGTCCGATGCTGTACGGAATGTACGTGTTTACGATGAAACGAATAGCGGTTCTTTCGTATGGAGATTTAAATCCACCATGCTTCATGGGCGCATTGAGAAAAGCTCATAACAAATTTCATAAGATTGGTAGTATCAGGATTGCAAGTTATGTCAGCTGAAACTTATGTTTGTTGTTACTATGTCCACGTTGTGTAAGAACATTCTATGGATATTCTATGAGTATCTGTCAACGTCTACAGAACATTATGATGATATTGCCTCAAACATCTTATGAACGTTCACAGAATATACTAGCTGCTAGGTACTCTGTTGAACGTTGTGAATATTGTGAGACCGTTATATGAATATTTTATGGATATTCGAAACAGCCTGATTCAAACTTTCCATGGATATTTTGTAGATATTCCTTATATTACATCAGAATATTCTGGGAATGTTTCTTTTTGGTATGTAATCAGGATATTCCTAGAAAATTCTGCGCTACATGCGTGAGTATGAAACCTATCCGTATAAGTATACTGAAAAACAACATGGGTATAGTGCCTCACTCCATAGCAAGAGTATATCTCGCAATCACTATACCAGTCTGGCGGAGTTTACCATAAAAATTTCTCCAGCGCATGTCGAGCTTCAATTAATGTGAGCGCATAGACATCACTTATCCCATTAACGCCGAAGAATGCAGAATTTTAACTATCATTTCAAACTTCGCGAATGACATATGAATCATTACAGATTTTTAGCAGAAATAACTGACTCACATCCGAATATGTAAAGAGCATTCACAGTATATTCTGATGTGACTTGAGTGTATGAGGCAGTCTAATAAATTCACCGTGAAAAAAAAAATAGTATGTGAACAACTATCCAGAAAACAAGAAGAAAACGGATGAGACGTTAGTCACGTTCACAAAAGTGAAGGAAGATATCAGTATAGAGATCATTTTCTATCCACTAAAACAAAAAAATTGAAAAAAAATATTCGTTATGTCGGAAGAAATCATTACAATGAAGTAATTATAGTATTGACGATCATGTCAGTTGTTTTCATATCTATGGGTTGTGCTGAGCGCAAAATCATATTGGGTGCTTCCGATCATCTCAGAAGCTTGCTCCGGATGAATTTTCTAACCAATTAATAATTTTTGAAAATATTTCCCAATTTTTTGATTGGTTAGAAAATTGATCCGGAGTAAGGCTCTTCCCAAGGAGCAAAAGAATTTCAAAGTATATACGGAATAGAAACGTTCGTGAAATGTACGAATGAGATACGAAGAACATATAATGAACGTTTATAGAATGTTCAAATGAGACTGTTAAAAATATACTTGGAACATACGTAGCACATTCCAAATGTACGATATCCATTCAATCGACGTTCGATTAACATACCATCGTATATTCGATTACGTACGTTCGATGAAAATGCATAGCACCTATAAAACGGTTCCATTGGAATGTGCATAGAACATATTTCGATTATTCGGAGAACGTCCAGAGTATATTCTGGTGCTGCTTGGGCTGAGATGATCGAAAGCATCCATTGAGATCAAAAATATAGTCGATGGATTTTTTTCTGCGAATTTCAAAAATTCGTTTGTTGGTTCGTAATCAGTGACTTCAAAAACTACAGTAGACCGATTTCCATCCAATTTCGAGGTTTTCCTTGAATTTCTGTCCGCCATATTGGATCTGCCATCTTGAATTTTGGAAATGTGATGAAGGATTCGTGATCAGCGACCTCACACATCCTCACAGAATTCGTTCAAGAAACATTGAACGGATAAGTTTAAGTATACTCCATCACCCACATAGCACTGAATGTCTCGAAAATATTCCCAGAATATTACGAATGTCTCATTTGAAACATTCCAGTTGGAATGTTCCCAAAAGATTGCATAAACATTACGTATACAATGTTCAATGATGAATATTCTGACAATCTCCTCTTCGAAATATCGCATATATTACATTTTGAAATGTTCTGACAATGTCATGATTGAAATATTCTGTGATTAAAACAATTCTGAAATTTTCCAAAGTCTGGGTTCGGGATAGTTAGATAGTTGAAGAAACATCATTTTGTTATTCATGCTAATCGATTCAAACTTAATCAGAAGTGTGAATATTCGTCCATCACAAAGATGTTTTGCTCGGATGGAATTCTTCTTTCAGAGAAAAATGAGCAGGGTTTGTGAGAGAGGATTTTTCCGATTTGAAACGCTCACTGAGAAAAAACATCTGTTATTGTGAATGAAAAATTTTGTTCAACTAATTTTCTTTGTTGGTAGAAATGCTGATCGTACAGGGGAAAAAATTGTTTGTCTGGAAAAAAATCACAACTTTTACCGGTATTCGAATCACTTCATTCCACTGGAAAATTTGATCAATCACGCTGGAGAACACATGATTGATGAAGAAAATATCTACGCAGGCCAACTATTCAAAAAATCGATATGGAGAACCATACAGTACTTCCATGTTCTCAATGGAAATAAAAACACATGTTTATTGCATCTTTTCGGTTGTTGGATTTGAATTTGCATCCTGATTTTTACTATTATAGGTTCGCAATTCCCTTTTGATTGTATAACGATCGGAGGGAAGGAATGGAACATATCTGCATGAGAACGGTATTCACGGAATTTTCAAAAGTTGTTCCAAAACTTAGTGCTCACCTTTTTATTCCTTCCGTTCTGATTTGCTTGAAATTTATATCACCAAATCACCACCCCACGAAGTCAGTAGGCCCAAAATCCCACGAAATTCGGATAATACGAACACAGAAAAGGCATGCTTCCAAAACATCGTCCAATAATGCGGATCACAACAAAAAAGTTTCCACATTTGTCACACAATTGAGCGTCCGGATGTAACAACCGGTCGCGCGCTCGAAAAGACGTGAAAGTATTGTCCAAGCTGTAACATTCAACGTCAAAATAAAAAATCCGAATTTCGAAAAACAAAAAATACCACACGATGGGTCTTGAAAAATCAACCCTAGTCTCCGCTGAAAATTTTCTTCTGTGACCATTAATTCTTTAGTAAAAAAATAAAAACTGCAAATATTTTTGGTCTGAGAATCGATGTTTTTCAATGTTAAACTTGCTCTAACTTTTGTATTTTTCAACATTTTCGAACGGATCTTATCAATTCTTGTCCGTGAGACTTGGCAAAAGACGAAGATGTTGAAAAACTTTTTGAAAAATCATTGTAAATTATCAATTTTTTAATCCAAAGTGAAAATCATGTTTTTCAAGCTTCTTATCAAAAAAGTGATGAACGAAGTTCAAGCAGGAGAAAACTTCCAGCGACAAAATTGTGCACTAGGGTATGGACTAGCTTTCTGGAGAATTTCAGATCAATTAAGCTATTGGTTTGGAAAATACAGCTATTTATTTATAAGCGCGCAACTCATATTCTTCGTTATTTCTACATAGTTCTCGGGTTAAACGTACGAGGCTGTGTGAAACATAAGTCCACTCAATCTTCCAACGTAGTCTTATGTTTTTTGTGTCAGAGAATCCAAATATCGAACTATTTTTGCAAGATTCATGATAGATTCTTTATTATAAACAAATTGTTTGAAACTATATTATAAAGAAGCGTTTGGTATTTGAGAAAAATTGGATAGACAAACAAGTTTCCCTGCTTCACTTGAGGGATAAATTATGTATCAAGCATGTTTACAGTACTAAGATTATTTATTTACGTAATCAATTAAAATTATATCCAGAAGATGGAATTCGTTTTTTTTTTCAATATAATGGTTTATGTCGGTGTCGAATACTTCAATTCCCTCATGAGGGAACATTGAGTGAAACATCTTTCATACAAGATCTATTCCTTATTTTTCGAATGTATCATCAAGGATAACATGTCCCATCAATGAACAACGGTAAACATTTTTGAAAAAGTCATATTCTTATTCATAGGATTCAATGAATATTGGGTATTAAAATTTTTTCCAACCATTTTATTTCAAGGTATAAATCATAAACTTTGTGAACAAAATATGTAACTTTATATAGCTTCCTATAGCTTTCAAATGAAACGATATATCACAGTAGAAGAATTGCAATTTCCTTCTCGAATATTTAGAACTTATTTTTACTTCCTTCGTCACTTTTCCGGAACATTTTCTTTCGACTTTTGGATTATGCCAGTTTTGTTAATAGTTTCTATCGATGATTCGTTGAATAAAGCATTGAAAAACTTCTACCCATTCACGCTCACATACTTTGTCAACGACTGCACATTGTTCAATTCTTGTCAACTTATTCCGACCGAATCAGCTAATGGTCTATTCAACAAATCATCGAAAACAATATCTGATTTTACAATATGACTTTTCGGTTTCCCATCATAGTCATAAAACAACTTAATTCGTTTATTTGGGGAATATATCACCTTCACCGCATCTCTGATGTGCAAATCTATCGGTTTCTTAATTCCGTCTAACACAGTTTCAAAATCTTCAACCGTACACGTACGAGGTGTGTTCAAAAAGTAAGGTCACTTTTCAAATTTCGCGGGCAACGTACTTTCGACTATCGATTTTTTTGTTTCGTTATGTTGGCGCACTCTTCCCGAACATCTGTACCAAGTTTCAAGTGTATAGCATTTTTTGTTTGGTTGTGAGAGGCGTAAAGGTTATAAGTGTTTTGCGTGCTCGGCGATTTCTTGCTATCGAAAAATATGGATCAAAGGATTTGCATCAAATTTTGTGTAAAAAATAAAATAAAGTGCTCCGAAACACTTAAAATGTTGACAGTAGCATACGGTGAAACTGTTCTGAGTAAAAAAAATGTTCACAAGTGGTACAAACTCTCCCAAGATGGCCGGGAAGATGCCAATGACGAGCCTCGCTCTGGACGCCCAAGCACGTCAACAACTGATGAAAACGTTCAAGCAGTGAAGAAAATTGTTTTGGAAAATCGTCGAATCACTATCAGAGAAGTTGCTGAGGATGTTGGTTTATCGCTTGGCTCGTGCCATGGAATTTTTTCTAACGTTTTGGGCATGAGACGTGTGTCAGCGAAGTTTGTTCCGAAATTGCTAAATTTTGACCAAAAGAACCGTCGCATGAGCATCGCTCAAGAACTGTTGAATGACCTCAACGACGACCCAGATTTACTCAAAAGGGTCATAACTGGTGACGAATCATGGGTATATGGTTATGATGTCGAAACCAAAGTCCAATCGTCCCAATGGAAGACCCCAGATGAGCCAAGACCGAAAAAAGCACGCCAAGTTCGATCAAATGTCAAAGTTTTGCTCACTGTTTTCTTCGATTACCATGGCGTGGTGCATCAGGAGTTCTTACCATATGGTCGTACGGTTAATAAACAGTATTATCTTGAAGTGATGCGCCGTTTGCGAGAAGCAATACGAAGAAAACTTCCAGAATTGTGGAAAAATAATTCATGGCTTTTGCATCACGATAATGCCCCTGCTCACTCATCTTTGCTTGTGAGAGATTTTTTGGCCAAAAACAACACCACAATCATGCCTCAGCCACCATATTCACCGGATTTGGCCCCATGTGACTTTTTCTTGTTCCCAAAACTAAAGAGACCTATGAAAGGACGGAGATTTGCAACGATTGAAGAGATAAAGACTGCATCGCTGGAAGAGCTCAAGGCTATACCGAAAAGTGCTTATGAGAAGTGCTTTGAGGATTGGAGAAACCGTTGGCATAAGTGTATTGTATCTGAGGGGGATTACTTTGAAGGGGACAACATAAATATTGATAAATAAATAAATATTTTTTCTTAAAAATACAAAGTCACCTTACTTTTTGAACACACCTCGTACAATCTTTCATCATTTTGGATGGGGGGTTTCTCGCATTTTGAATTATTTCATAATATTCTTCGTCGGTTTCTATCGTCTCTTTCTTTTCTTCTCTTGTCCATACATTCCAAAATAATTTTTTTCTTGTTTCTTCTTTTGTCCATACATCCCAAAATTATTTTGGAATGTATGGAAAAAGAAGAGACGATAGAAACCGACGAAGAATATCATGAAATAATTCAGAATGCGAGAAATTATTTCGGGATGTATGGACAAAAGAGGAAAAGAAAGAGACGATAGAAACCGACGAAGAATATTATGAAATAATCCAAAATGCGAGAAACCCCCCATTCGAAATAATAAAAGGTTCTACGTGTACGGTTGAAGATTTTGAAACTGTGTTAGACGGAATTAGGAAACCGACAGATTTGCACATCAGAGGTACGGTAAAAATGATATATTTCCCAAATAAACGAATTGAGTTGTTTTATGACTATAATGGGAAACCGAAAAGTCATATTGTAAAATCAGATATTGTTTTCGATGATTCGTTGAATAGACCATTAGCTGATTCGGTCAGAATAAGTCAACAAAAATTGAACAATGTCTAGTCGTTGACAAAGTATTTGAGCGTGAATGGGCAGAAGTTTTTCAATGCTTTATCCAACAAATCACCGATAGAAACTATAAACAACACTGGCATAATCCAAAAGTCAAAAGAAAATGATCCGGAAAAGTGACGAAGGAAGTGAAAATAAGTTCCAAATATTCGAGAAGGAAATTGCAATTCTTCTACTGTGATATATTGTTCCATTTGAAAGCTATAGAAAGCTATAAAAAGTGACATATTTTGTTCAAAAAGTTTATGATTTATACCTTGAAATAAAATGGTTGAAAAAAATTTTAATACCTGATATTCATTGAATCCTGTGAATAAGAATATGACTTTTTCAAAAATGTTTACCGTTATTCATTGATGGGACATGTTATCCTTGATGATACATTCGAAAAATAAGGAATACTACTGTGGGCAAAAAGTCAGGTGAATTTTTAATTTAAACTTCGCGGGCTTGACATTTCAGGCTAGTTTTTTTTTTCTTGAGTTGGCAGGACTGTTAATGACATCTGTGCCAAATTTCATGTCAATGTCATTATCACATTTACGCTTGTGTTTACCAAACGACCAAGAGTGCATTTTTCAATTTTTACAATGTCTGATTTAATTGAGCAGAGAAGTGCAATCAAATTTTGTTTGCGGAATGAAATTTCGGCTGCGGAAACTTTGAGGATGTTGCGGAAGGCCTTTTGTGATTCTACTATGTCACAGAAAAATGTTTATAAGTGGTACAAAGACTTCAAAGAGGGGCGAGAATGCGTTGACGACGAACCACGTCCAGGACGGTCATCAACATCAACTGATGATCAACACGTCAATACATTCAAGGAATTGGTGCTTGAGAATCGATGATTAACAGTCAGAGACCTTACTGGCATCGTTGGAATATCGGAAGGATCAGTGAAAACCATTTTGAAACATCATTTGGGCCCAAGAAAAGTGAAAGCACGTTGGTTCCAAAATCACTCATTGACCCTTCGTGAGTTTTTCGCCAAATTTTGAACCAATATCGTGCCGCAACCACAGTATTCGCCTGATTTGGCTCCGTGTGACTTCTGGCTATTCCCAAAACTCAAGAGACCACTCCGGGGGAAGCGTTCCGAGTCAATTGAGGAGATAAAAGCTGAATCGAAGAAGGCGCTGATGGCTATACCGGAAAGGGACTATTTAGCATGTTTCGATGATTGGAAAAAACGTTGGCATAGGTGTATTTTATCGAGAAGGGATTACTTTGAAGGGGATGAAATTGATGTAGAAGAATGGATGAATATTTTTCATTTTACAAACAAATTCACCTTACTTTTTGCCCGCAGTAGTAGATCTTGTATGAAAGATGTTTCACTCAATGTTCCCTCATGAGGGAATTGAAGTATTCGACACCGACATAAACCATTATATTGAAAAAAAAAACGAATTCCATCTTCTGGATATAATTTTAATTGATTACGTAAATAAATAATCTTAGTACTGTAAACATGCTTGATACATAATTTATCCCTCAAGTGAAGCAGGGAAACTTGTTTGTCTATCCAATTTTTCTCAAATACCAAACGCTTCTTTATAATATAGTTTCAAACAATTTGTTTATAATAAAGAATCTATCATGAATCTTGCAAAAATAGTTCGATATTTGGATTCTCTGACACAAAAAACATAAAACTACGTTGGGAGATTGAGTGGACTTATGTTTCACACAGCCTCGTACGTTTAACCCGAGAACCATGTAGAAATAACGAAGAATATGAGTTGCGCGCTTATAAATAAATAGCTGTATTTTCCAAACCAATAGCTCAATCGATCTGAAATTCTCCAGAAAGTTAGTCCATACACTAGTGAACAATTTTGTCGCTGGAAGTTTTCTCCTGCTTGAACTTCGTTCATCACTTTTTTGATAAGAAGCTTGAAAAACATGATTTTCACTGTGGATTAAAAAATTAATAATTTACAATGATTTTTCAAAAAGTTTTTCAACATCATCGTCTTTTGACAAGTCTCACGGACAAGAATTGATGAGATCCGTTCGAAAATGTTGAAAAATACAAAAGTTAGAGCAATTTTAACATTGAAAAACATCGATTCTCAGACCAAAAATATTTGCAGTTTTTATTTTTTTACTAAAGAATTACTGGTCACAGAAGAAAATCTTCAACGGAGACTAGGGTTGATTTTTTAAGACCTATCGTCTGGTATTTTTTGTTTTTCGAAATTCGGATTTTTTATTCTGACGTTGAATGTTACAGCTTGGACAATACTTTCACGTCTTTTTGAGCGCGCGACCGATTGTTGCATCCGAACGCTCAATCAGGATGAAACTCTCATGAAAGCACTGTTGGATCATAACTGAAACGTGGTACAAATTTCATCGCAATCGGATAATAGGAAGCGGAGATATGAGCAGTCGCAGAATCACGATTTCAAAAAACGTATTCCGCAATATTTTCAAAACGTGTTATTCGATCGAAACCAAAATCAATAGGCCTTGTGTCCTCTCCAAGACAAACATTTGAAAAAAAAAGTTATTCAAATCGATGCTTTCTGAGGAGAGTTATCGCACGCCAAACACAGAAATCACAATTTTCAGGAACATATTCTGCGATATTTTCAAAAAGCGTCATCCGATCGGAACCAGAATCAATAGACCTCAAAGCGCCTCTGAGACGAAAATACTGAAAGAAGAATCATCCCGATCGGTGTAGTCTGAGGAGAGTTATCGTGCGCCAAAGAAACCGTGTGCACACACACACACACACACACACACAGACATTCTTGGGAATCGAATTTTTTCGACGTTCTAAAGCGTTTGGCTGAGGCGAAATACTCTCTTCTGCAGAGCGGATTTTTGACCCTATCACAATACTTCCTTTCCCTTATACATAAGGAACATGGAAGTAAACGGCCTCCTTCATGAATTCTTAGAATCGTTCATTCTATGGAGACAAATTTTTGAAATTCTCATATCAATTCATTCTGGCACTCAGTGAAATTCGTAAGTGGGTTTTTCAAAAAATGTGTCTTTCAAGTAGTGTTCATTTACCATCTCAGAAGATTCTGAATCGATTGGTCTATATCCCACGGAAACAAATTTTTGAGAGTTTTTCATCAATTTGCTCCCCAGCACTTGATAAATTTTGGGAGTGCACGGATGAAGAAACGTTCCTCTCAAGTGCTATCCATTTTTCATTTCAGAAGATTCCGAACCGATTGGTCTGTGATACGACGGTGGAGAAGACGACGGAAGAAGTCGTCGAACCAACGTCTTTTCGTGAACTTCTGTTCTGCGTGGTCCAGCGTGGCCTCTGGAAATTTATAAAACTGTGTTGGTCCGAACAGTAAAACCGATACGTTATGAAAGATTTCTGGGTTCTGTCCCAGAATGAGACATAAACTGGAGGTGGAAGGGGGGTGGAATGAATTGATAATTTGATTTGATCCGCAAACAAAACTATAATTTCTCAAGAAGTACAATACACTTGGAGGAGGAACAAAGAAAAATTGAAATTGTCCAGTGAAAATAATTATTAGCCTATATTCGATGAGAAATAAAAAAAAATTATAATTCTATGTAACGACGGGAGGATTCAGTTGAAGGAGATTCAGAGGGAGAATAAATGGGAAGGGAAGCGAGAGGATGAAAGAAGAGACAAAGATCACATCCCGATCTCGAGATGGAGTCACTTCCAAGGAAAACTGGAAAGTTCCGCAACCTCAATCTCGAAGTACGAATGAATCCCAGGAGGACGGAGATGGAATCAGAGGGCTCCACCCCCTGACTGCTTCGCTTCGCTCAGCAGTCCGACCCCCTTCAACATTTGCTTCGCTCATTTGGAATGGATCGTAGCCCACACATACTCGCTTCTCTCGCATTTTGAACCATTCGGATATCCGGGGATATATGGAAACGTACTCATCGATTTTTCCCTGAATTGAGGAACTTTGTGAATGTAATGTTCAGGAAGCCTGGAACGTATTGCCTACCATCCTTTATACCATCCCCAAATGATTCAGAAACATGTACCTGAGGAACTATGGGATTTCAAGTGTCCCGGTAGAAATGAAGCCTGGAAGCGCGACGAAAGCGTAAGCTAGAAGTAATTTGAGCATAATAAGCGTAACGAAGGGTTATTTGAGCGTAATTTAGAAATGAATCCGAATATTTTCAGGCTTCATTTGTTTCAATAGCTACTTCCTTCACTTTTGGATTCTCACTAGTGCGCAGTTGTCATAACGTCAACCAGCTCTTGAGGAGTCTTCGGATGCAGTGGAGCTTAAACGGGAAGATCGAAATTATTATTTTCTCTCAACATTGGAGTCCAGAATTTGATTCAGCACCTTTGAAAATCCCTAGAACCCGTGTCACATATAACAATATAATTCTGTTTATTAGAGCCGGAACGACTATATTCACATATGCCATATTGGATTCACCATCTTGAATTCGTTTTTTGACGTCAGATTTGGATTCTTCACCCTCCGAAACCCCCAGGACCCATGTTCCATATAAATCTGTCCACGAATGCGAAGTTGACTCAATTCACATCCACCATCTTGGATCCGCTATCACGAATTCAGGATTTGACCCCAGATTCTAATTTAGCACCCTCGAAAACCTCTAGAACCCATGTTTCATATGAATCTGTACATGAATGCAAAATTGACTAGATTCACGTCTGCCATGTTGGATCCGCTACCTTGAATTCGGGACTTGCCTCTAGATTCGGATTCAGCACTCTCGGAAACCCCTAGGACCCATGTTTCGTAATAATTCATCGATCTCAACCAAGATAACAAACATTCAAAGACTGCGAAGAAAATGACGTATGTATGGGGCATTCCACGTCAGATCGGCCGAAGAAAAAATGACATGTTTCCGATTAAGACCAAATTTGTTGGGGTCAAACAGGTGCTCACACAAAGACAAAACCCCAAATCCTAGCCTTTTTCATGCAGTTTTATGGATTTTACAGTAGAAACAAAAAAATCACATTTTTATTCATTTTCAATTATCTCAACAGGGAGATGAGGTAAAATTCTGGAAAAATTCACACATCTGCTCAACTGAATTCTCTTCTTGGGGAAATTTTTGAGAAATTTTTTTTCCCAAAATGTTTTGGAAAAAAAATTATTTATCTCAAAAAGGTCAATTTATCTCGAAAGGCCCGGTCTTGGATTTTTTTGAAGAGAATATATGTTGGAGCTGCATTCTTCACGAACATTTCCCATTGTTGAAATTCAAGGAGCCTTCAAAATTGTGGAAGTTATGAACGTTTAAGTGAAGCAACTCGCGTTATGGCATGATTTTGAGCGACACTGAAATTTCACAGTGCGAGGGAATTATACAATTTTTGGCTTGATTGTCGATAATCATTTTGCAACCATTTTTTCTCAGTTTGTTATTGTGTAAATGATTATTCAAGGATATCCCAATAGAATTTTATTACTACCAAGTACGTTATTGACACAAATGTGAGTTGCGATAAAGAAGTCTTTGCTGGGTTTTTTCTTTAAAGCCATCACTATTTTCAATCAAGACATGGTCTTTCATTCCTAGGAGTTCTCTTGAGTTTTGCTCACATAGATAAAACTGCTTTATTGCGGCGATCGTTTCATTTGGGAGTCCTCTTCCGGTTTGTGCGTCAGGCACAGAAAGTACTCCCTTTTCATCTCTCAATTTTATCGCTTGATTGACCATGTATTCAAAGGAGTTAAATCGTTCTATTAAATCAGTCAAATTGAACAAAGATGGCAAAGATGTTGAAATTCGGACCTTATCGTCTCTGAAAAGGTCACAGTTTGTGTCATTAATCAAATTATCGAATCACAAGTGACCGTACGTACATAATTGAGGGGAGTATTTGGATTCGATACATTTCCATTTCATGTAATTATCGTTCAACAATATTTGAAGTTTTCAACTTTGAAATATTACCGGAATGTATTTTCAGCCTGGAACTTTCCTTGGTACGTGGTCATGACTTCTTCGTGCATTTAAAATGTTCCACTCGGCTGGGATGCGATCAACTTCAGTTTATTTAGATAACCATCAACTTGTATTCGGCTGATTTCAATTGTTGTTACGCGTTATTCATATGTCGATGCGACTGAGGTTAGTCTGTTTCGATCACAATCAATTTGTGTCCGGCTGATGTTTGTTCTTCTTCAGAAGTTATGTGGAAACCTTTGAATTTTCATAGCGGATTTTCGTTGAGTATTCGAGTTATTCGACTTCACTTATGAATCGATATGAGTTCGCCAAAGAAAAAGCTTTGCTGGAATCCATTCGGAACCTGCAGTGGCCGTAAGTTTTCGTATGTCAGTAGTCTTTTTTTTTACGCGTTCAACTTTCCAATTGTTGAGTAATGCTCTTTTGCATTATTGACGTAGCACTTTTTAGCTCGCTCCACTATTGTTGTGATCTCTTTCCTTTTTTGTAGGTAGTGTAAAAGATTTGAGAAGATTATCGGAAGAAAATCAACAGAAATTTGAATCAGTACCTGATAATGCAGTGGTTTGCACCAGATGTAGGATAAAACTCAATGGGCCCAACCAAAACAAGCCCCCCAATCACAGTTAGAATTATGTTCGTCGGACAACGACGATGAAACAGAAGAATTCACAGAACAGAGTGTACGTAAACAAAAACTCAATACTGCACTTGCTGCTTTAGATGAGAGCCGAATTGACGATAGCAAGTATGTAAATGCATTACATTTTTGATTCCATTGGAAAACTCTTCTTATACACGGGGAGATTTATATGAATAATGTAACTAAAAGGTCTCAACCAAATATTCTTAGAGGAATGAATCAACTCCGAGTTTTCGATTGAATCAACCAAATTTTCAGTAGATCCCATTAAGAATGTTCAGTTGAGACGTTCTTGTTACAGTGACTATATAAATTTCTCTCAGTATAATCATTACTATCTATTAATAAGTTCCTCATCTCGATAGACTTTTTGAAAAAGAATATGTGACTGAAAAAGTAGAATCTGCACAAGCAACCATCAAGCAAAAATTCGAAGAAATCACAAATGTGAAAATTGCTATCGACAATGACGATAAAGTGAAAGCTTACGAAGAAGTCATGACCACGTACCAAGAAAAGTTCCGGGCCGAAAATACATCTCGGTAATATTTCAAAGTTGAAAACTTCAAATATTGTTGAACGATAATTACATGGAATGGAAATGTATCGAATCCCAATACTCCCCTCAATTATGTATGTACGGTCACTTGTGATTTGGTAGTTTGATTAATGAAATAAACTGTGACTATTTCAGAGACGATAAGTTCCGAATTTGAACATCTTTGCCATCTTTTTCCAAAGTCACTGATATAACAAAACGATTTAACTGCTCTAAATACATGACCAATCAAGCGATAAAATTAAGAAATGAAGAAGGAGTGCTTTCTGTGCCTGATGCACAAATCAGAAAAGGACTCCCAGATGAAACGATCGCTGCAATGAAGCAGTTTTATCTATGTGAGCAAAACTCAAGAGAACTCCCAGGAATGAAAGACCATGTCTTGATTGAAAATAGTGATGGCTTCAAAGAAAAAACCCAGAAAAGACTTCTTTATTGCAACTTACAAGAATTATACCAGTGCTTCAAATTTGAGTTTCCGGATTTGCAAGTTGGATTTTTCAAATTTGCTGAACTTCGGCCAACCGAATGCATTTTGGCAGGGGCTAGTGGAACTCACACTGTATGCGTTTGCATTATCCATCAAAATGTTGAACTGATGATCGAAGGTAAATTATACATACTTTTAAACAGCGGGAACTTCGAATTACTTCTAAGCAACATTCTACTAAAAAATTCATTTTCAGGTTGCAAATTGAGTCGATTGACTGAAACTTGGGACATTCTCATTCATGGGAAAAACGCATACAAATTGCTCCTTCAATACTTGTTGTGTTCAGTACCAAGTAGTGAATGTTACGAAGGCCAATGCAAATCGTGCCCGGACAAAAATATTTCAAGCAATAAATTGATTGAAACTTTTGATAATGCAGAAATTGATAAGATTACTTACAAACAATGGATTTCCACCGATAGGTAACTTTTTTCTCACATTGAAACGAAGTTATTAATTCTTGTCATGACGTATCTCAATTATTATGATTTGAATTTGAATCCACTTTGAAATTGACGAAATCAAAATTACATGATTTCGTTGCTACGGAACAATCTCGGCATTTCAAAAATATTAAAGAAAATTTACAATCAGGTGAATTCGTGGTAACGCTTGATTTTTCAGAAAACTTCGCACTTGTTGTACAAGAAGCCGTTCAAGGGTTTCATTCGAATAATAATCAAGCGGCAGTTCACCCATTCGTCATATACTATCATGATATTTCAACCAATAAGATCGAGCATCTATCCTACGTTGGAATATCGGATTGTCTTGAACATGATACTATTGCTGTGTTCATGTTCCAGAAAAAAATGATCCAGTCTCTGAAAGAAAAGATTGCAGTTGTTAAAAAAATTATCTATTTTTCCGACGGTGCACCACAGCAGTATGGAAATGAGAAAATTTTTTGTAATTTAAGTCATCATAAAAAAGGTTTTGAAGTAGAAGCAGAGTGGAACTTCTCCGCTACCGCTCATGGGAAAGGAGTTTGCGATGGTGTTGGTGGTACATTAAAACGCCTAGCAAGACGATACTGCCTACAGAGTAGGACAAGAAATGAAATTCTAACAGCTGCGAAACTATATGAGTGGGCTTCAGATGGTTTGAAAAATTATCATCTATGCTTTTGTTCTCAGAGCGACTACAAAGTTGCAACTGAGTATTTGAAGAGTAGGCATCCGAAGTGCACAACAGTGGAAGGAACACTTTCGTTCCATCACGCATCCCCGATCCGTGAAAATGTTGTTGCATTCAAGACTACTTCGAATGATGTGAAATCAACAATAAAAAAATTGTAACTTCAACGTTTGTGTGAATAACGTATTTGGTAGTAATAAAATTCTATTGGGATATCCTTGAATAATCATTTACACAATAACAAACTGAGAAAAAATGGTTGTAAAATGATTATCGACAATCAAGCCAAAAATTGTATAATTTCCTCGCACTGTGAAATTTCAGTGTCGCGCAAAATCATGCCATAACGCGAGTTGCTTCACTAACACGTTCATAACTCCCACAATTTTGAAGGCCCCTTGAATTTCAAAAATGGAAAATGTTCGTGAAAAATGCAGCTAAAACATATATCAGGTTGGCGACTAAGTGATTGCGTATTTCACTCATAGATGGTGTCAGTTGAATTTTTAGGTTTGCAGACGTAGTACAAATGCAAAACACATCTTGTTATTTGATGGTTGGTAATTCAGCTGTCAATCAATAACAAAAATTTTTGGTCGTTTGCGTAGTTTTCGTTTGGCGTTCGTTGAAAAATGGAAAGTCAAAAAGAACATTTTCGTCATATTTTGCTTTTTTATTCCCGCAAAGGGAAAAACGCATCGCAAGCTCATAGGAAGTTATGTGCTGTTTATGGCGACGGAGCCTTAAAACAACGACCGTGTCAAAATTTGTTTGCCAAATTTCGTTTTGGTGATTTTTCACTCAAAGATGAAAAACGCTCTGGTCGTTCAGTTGACGTTGATGACGCCCTAATCAAAGCAATAATCGATTTGGATCGGCACAGTACAACACGCGAGATTGCAGAGAAACTTCATGTATTACATACATACATTGAAAATCACTTAAAACAACTTGGCTATGTTCAAAAACTCGATACATGGGTTCCCCACGAATTCAAAGAAACGCATTTGACGCAACGCATTGACATCTGCGATTTGCTAAAGAAACGTAATGAAAATGATCCATTTTTAAAACGACCGATAACTGGCGATGAAAAATGGGTTGTGTACAACAATATCAAGCGGAAAAGATCGTGGAGCAGGCTAGGTGAACTAACTCGAACAACAGCAAAAGCTGATATTCATCAAAAGAAGGTTTTGTTATCAGTTTGGTGGGATTACAAAGGAATTGTCTACTTTGAACTCTTACCACCCAACCGAACGATCAATTCTGATGTCTACATTGAACAACTAACGGAATAAAACAATGCTGTTGAAGAAAAGCGGCCCGAATTGACAATCCGAGGAGGTGTTGTATTCCATCATGACAATGCAAGGCCACACACATCTTTGGTCACTCGGCAAAAATTATTGGAGCTTGGTTGGATGTTTTGCCACACCCACCATATAGTCCTGACCTTGCACTATCTGATTACTTTTTGTTTCGATCTTTCCAAAACTCCATGAATGGTAGAAATTTCAGTAATGATGATGATGATGTCAAATCGTACCTGATTCAGTTTTTCGCTGATAAAAACCAGAAGTTTTATGAACGTGGGTTTATGATGCCGCCTGAGAGATGGCAAAAGGTCATTGATCAAGATGGGCAATACATTACAGAATAAAGTTATTTAGTTCTATGAAGAAAGTGTCTCTGATTTTCTAACAAAAATCCGCCATTACTTATTTGCCAACCCAATATTTTTTCCAAAAAAATCAAAGACCGGGCCTTTCGATGTCAATTGACTTTTTTGAGAAGAATAATTTTTTTCCCAAAAAAATTTTTCAAAAATTTCCCCAAAAAGAGAATTTAGTTGAGCAGATGTGTGAATTTTTCCAGAATTTTACCTCATCTCCCAATTGAGATAATTGAAAATGAATAAAAATGTGATTTCTTTTGTTTGTACTGTAAAATCCATAAAACTGCATGAAAAATGCTAATATTTGGGGTTTCGTCTTTGTTCGAGCACCTCTTCCACCCCACCAAATTTGGTCTAAATCGGAAATATGTCACTTTTTTTTCGGCCGATCTGACGTGGAATGCCCCATATACAGGGTGGGGCATTTAAAGTGTCGCGGGCGTTTTTTCCAAAAATAAAGTGAGATATGAGAGAATTTTTCGGACAAAAGTTGTAGGGTACCCAGGGGGACATCCGATGGTGGCCTTGGCTTTGACCTCAAATCTCATCTTCAAGGGCATTCTGAGGTCAACTCTTGTTTTTTAAATAGCATCTCATATTTTTTACTGCAGATTTGGATTTTAGGTCAGAAACCAAGAAACTTTTGTCTGAACCATTTTCCTGAAATCCGCAAAAATGGCGCTCTAATCGATATTGTTCCATTTTGAATCTGACATTCGAATAACTCGGAAACGAAGGGTCTTGCAAAAGAATGTTTCGTACAAAAGTTGTCAATACACAACACATTTCAATCGTCTACATTACCACCATTCAGAGCTCACGCGATGTGAACAAACGACGGGGTTCAGTGAGAATTCACGAATTTGAAAGTCAGTTTGTCAGTTACATTTGATTATTACTTGGTTTATGACAAATTGGAAATCATGGATATCCGATACACGGTTTCTGAAAAGATCGATATGATCTACATTGACGGTGAAGTGCATAAGAACCCCAGACAAGCATATGACTTGTATGCAGAACGATTTCCTGAAAGAACAACGCCATCCATTAGGTATTTTCAACGCATTACAAAATTATTCTCAGAAACGGGAAATGTTACAAGGGAAAAACGACATCGAATTAGAACTGTTAGCGGAGAGAATGCGGAAGTTAATGTACTAGCTGCAGTAGCCGATAATCCACACGTGAGCTCTCGTGAAATTGAACTCCATTCGGGAATTTCTCGAAGAAGTGTTCTTCGAATACTGAAACGTCACAAATTCCATCCGTATCACATTTGTTTGCATCAAGACCTTCACGGTGATGATTTCGAAAATCGTGTACAGTTTTGTCGATGGGGTCTAGCGCAAATGCACAATAACAACTTCATCAACATATTATTTTCTGATGAGTCGACGTTCACCAATCATGGTCAAGTAAATCGACATAATATGCATTACTGGGCGACAGAAAATCCAAGATGGTTACGTCAAGTAGAGCATCAAAGACAATGGGCTGTGAATGTTTGGTGTGGTATTTTTCGATCTCGAGTAATTGGACCGTACTTCATTGCAGATACGCTAAATGGAGAGAAGTACAGACATTTCTTAGATCAAGTACTTCCAACATTACTTGAAGACATACCTATTCAGGAACGATTGAATATGTGGTATCGACACGATGGTTGTCCATCCCATTATGCAGTCACAGCTCGAGAAATATTGGACAGAGATTATCCTGGACGATGGATAGGACGTCGTGGACCAGTTCATTGGCCTGCCCGTTCTCCGGATCTTACTTCTCCAGATTTTTTTTTATGGGGATACATAAGAGATACAGTTTAGCAACAAGCACCGACTACACCTGAGAATATGCGTCAACGAATCATCAATGCATGCGCGAGCATCAATGAAGATATTTTAGCGCAAGTTCAACAATCTTTTGTGAAACGTTTTGAAATGTGTATTGAAGTCGAAGGCCATCATTTTGAGCATCTACTGCATTAAAATTATCCAAGTGATGTAGACGATTGAAATGTGTTGTGTTTTGTCTGTTATACCCCATCACCTCCGTTTCAGTTCAAGGGGTCCCCCTTGGAATCAGACAACTTTTGTCCGAAACATTCTCCTCCAAGACCCTTCGTTTTCGAGTTATTCGAATGTCAGATTCAGTATGGAACAATATCGATTAGAGCGCCATCTTTGCGGATTTCAGGAAAATGGTTCAGACAAAAGTTTCTTGGTTTTCGACCTAGAATCCAAATCTGCAGTAAAAAATATGAGATGCTATTTAAAAAACAAGAGTTGACCTCAGAATGCCCTTGAAGATGAGATTTGAGGTCAAAGCCAAGGCCACCATCGGATGTCCCCCTCGATACCCTACAATTTTTGTCCGAAAAATTTTCTCGTATCTCATTTTATTTTTGGAAAAAACGCCCGCGACACTTTAAATGCCCCACCCTGTATATGTATGCACCGGAGAAAATTTCCTCCAAGATCACCTCTTCTTTCAGAGAAAAATTAAAAGAAAAAGGACTAGTCCGATTGCACTAAAAAAAAGGTCTCTGGAGAAGGGTTTGGAGGAGGTTCTCTATAAATTTCATCCAATTTGGTCCACTCGGTCCAGAGTTATCCCGAGTACAGACAGACATACAGACCTACAGACAACCCCACGGATCATCAATCAGTTTTGCATGAAATGAAAAGCTATCCAACTTTCAATTGCATTACTCAAATATTTCAGAAAATACAGTCAGAGCGTACGATAGCGGGTGCAATAGGCACTTCGTGCTGGTATATCACGTATACCGATGAGTGCCTGAAAATCCGGCGATCACGCACACAGCCCGTTAAATTGTCACTATCTCAAAGATTTGATCCAGCCTCAAAGAAATGGTACACGTGTATTATGATTTTCTATCCGGACAAGACTAGAAAAAGAGCGAGGGGAAAAAAAGAAAAATCTCTTTTGACACACACACTGTAATATAAAAATCATTTCACTCGCCAACTTCGATATGGACGATCCACCCTCTCTCAATCTCTCTGAGAAGAACCTTGGAAACCGTGAGAGACCCGACACGCCAAAAAAAGGTTCCGGGGTCACATCTTTCCCACAAACGGGAGTGCCAAGAATTCTTCCAACAAAGAAAATTCAGCCCTCTATAGTTCGTGGAACAGATGCAAGGAACTATTTTATTCTTTATTCATCCAGGGGGAAACACAGACCCCCCGTGGGAATTTCTTGGTCGTCGGGACCCAAAGGTCACCGGAACTCTCCACAGAGAGAGAGCTTACTCCTAGCTTACATCAATTCTGATCAATTTAACAAAACAAAAAATAAAGGAATAACAAAATACAAATCAAAATAATGATAACAATATACTTATTAGAACTATTTAACAACCTCTCTACAATTCAGATAATCAATTTCCAATTTTTCCTAGCAATCATCATATCCCTCACACATCCATTATAAATACACACATCATACATATAGAAACACACACATTACACATGCCTACACATATCTGTTGAGCAGCAAAGCATGATACTCCCTTTTGAGAGCCATGAGCGTCGCCTTATTTCTAATGTCATAAAGAAGGGAGTTCCATAGCTTTGCTGCACTGACCGTGAAGGACCTTTGATACGTCGCAGTACGATGAAGTGGTATCCCTAACCTATCGCGATCCGATCTCGTACCAGAAGTGGCATGTTGCAACGCAAATTTGGAGCGGTTATAAAGAGATGTTGATAGGCGCGTTTTCAAAATCTGATGTATGAAAGAACCCAGGAAGTATTCCCGGTGTTCTTTCAACTTCAGCTAACGTAGCTTCAAGGAATAGGGGGTTATATGCTCATCACGTTTAGCATTGAGAATGAAGCGGATGCATGCATTGAAGGAACGTTGGAGTTTCAAGTTTTCAGTCTCCGTTATATCGGTCAGGACCAGACAACAGTAATCAAAATGGGGAATAATAATTAGGCTTGATACGAGTTTCATTCTCATGGGAGTAGACAGTAATCGTCCATTGAGTCTCAACTGATATAAGGAACGATGAACTTCCTTTCGAATATCCAGCACTTGCTCACCCCATGGGGTGAACTGCAGTTCAACGTTGAAGATAAAGTACCGCCTAAGGATCCAATTGAATTCACGTAAGGAATGAACTCATCTCGTACACGAATCCTGGATAATCTGTCAAACTTGAGTGAATTCACATACTTGGAAGACCCAAGGATCATACACTGTGTTTTATTGGGATTCAGTTTCAGCAAGTTATCATTACACCATTCAACTATTAGTTCAATTTCAGAATTGACCAGCCAAATAGTGTCATCCAGAAGGTGAGGATGACAATGGCAATATATTCGCGAATCATCTGCATATTTAGATATTTTACATAGGTGTAAGGACTTGTTGATATCCGTCAAATAGAGAGCAAATAGTAGAGGTCCCAAAACCGACCCTTGCGGTACACCTGAATTCACAGGAACCCAGTCAGTAACCCCAGTGAGAGTTTTGACCGCTTGATGCCTACCAGGTAGGTAGCTCCAGAACCAGCATAGCACAGGCCTAGATATATTGAATGTGGCAAGTTTTTTTATAAGTAAGGCATGATCAACAGTATCAAATGCCTTCGAAAAGTCGAAGCACACAAGGATAGTTACCATACGCTGATCAATGCCGCGACGAACATCGTCAGTAACATTCATGAGTGCCGTTTGAGTTGAGTTATGCTTGGTGAAACCATATTGATAGGGATCTATTAGATTATTTGTCTTCAGAAAAGTGAGAAGATACTGATGTACGAGTTTCTCAAAAATTTTGCTGCATTCACACAGTATAGAAATCGGTCGAAACTCAGAGACACTAGATGGGTTTCTTGTTCTCGGTACTGGAGTAATATACGAGAATTTCCAAGCTCGTGGGAACTCACAGCTAAGCGATGATTTGTTAAACATATTGAGAGGTGCCAAAGAGATGAAGGGAGTACAGTGAAAGAGGAAGATGCTAGGAAGATCCTCAGGCCCATGAATGGAGGATTGAGAGAATCGTTGAAATGGCTGTAAGTCGGTGAAAGTGACATACGGAAAATAGAAAAGCGAGTCGTCGAAAACATGAGTCGTATCAAGTAAACTAGGCCGAGCAGAAGAGCTGCTATTATAAACAGAAGAGAAATATTGTATGAGGTCTTCCAGCGAGAATTTGTTAACCACATTAGAGTGGGTCTCCTTATCTTTGACGATTCCTAAAATCCTGAGTTCCCTCCATAGTTGTTTCGACTCATAAGTTTGACATAGTCGTGTCTCAAAATATTCCATTTAAGACTTCCTTATTAAGAAAATGACCGTTTTTCTCAATTCCTTATATTGTGAGCGGTATTCATTTGAGGATTGTGAATTCAAACATCAACGGTAATTTCGCCGCGCTTGGTTTCGCAGTTCAACAAGTTGTCTGATTTCATTGTTGATCCATGGAACGTTGTTCTTTTTGTGTCCTTGGTTCGACACCATAGGAGCATGCATATTCAAGAGATCATGAAGTGAAGAGTTGAAATCAGCAACTATCTCATTTGAAACTTGATAGCTGAGAACTATTTCTAATTGCGATTGCAATAATTGATGGTCAAGTCTTGAGTAACTTCTATTCTTTTCCGAGGGCGTATTAGTATTTGACGACTTGAAAGAATATTCAATATAAATTAAGCCCTGGTTCAAGAGAAATGGTACCTCAACCTGCCCCTTGTTCTTCATATTAGAAACATCACCAGTTAAACACACGTCTAACCACGTAGAAGTGGTTTTAGTATGATGAGTAGATTGAAACGGTACTATGTACATGTCTGTGAAGGAATCGCGACATATTCTTTGTTTAACAATTTCCTTTTCAACAATTTTTTTTCTTCAACATATATATATGAATTTGTATATTATATCAAATACCCTTTTTTATTTGATGAATTTATCTTGAAAATATGATTCATTCTATTACCTGCACTATGTGCATCGAATGTATATAACGGAGTAATTAGGACCGACAATACGGCACCTAGAGAGACAAGTACTTCGGTTTTTCTCACCCCAATAAAAGAATCATGGGCATCAGCAAATATATATATATATTCTCTACTAACCGTATTGAAGGTACCGTCGGAGGAAAACCCTGTATACCTCTAGATATTATAGATCATATCATGGATTCATACTCGTATCTAATAAACATGGAATTTTCCCTCAAACTCTCTTCTGTAAACTCAAGATCCGTTAGTTCCCTACTCCATGTTCTTTACAACCCTTTACCTCCATATTGAAAAAAATTAGTATATAAGGACCCATTTCTTAAGGATTTTTCAGAACAGTTCTTCAACTTGACGCAACAAGAACTCTTTAGTTCTTACAGAGTCCCTTAGCTCTACTAGAATTCTTTAATTCTTTCAGAGCTCTTTAGCTCTTTCGAGTCTTTACTTGAAATTCCAAGTCGTTACTTGGTATCATTTTGAAAAACAAAAATACTCTTTTGAGAGCTATAACTACATACGACAGTACAAGTAAATAACATTTAAATTTTTTAACGTTTGTATCAAATCCCAATTCTCAGTTTCATATCATCATTGAATTTTATTTTTCAGTGAAAAACATTAAAGAATTAGAAGAAAAACTTTTCTTCACGAGGAAAAGAATTCAGGAAAGAATTCAAAAGGTTGCACAGGGGAAAATCCATTCCAAATCAATTAAATATAAACGGTTCAAACTTAATCAAGACCAGGATTTGGAGAAGGAACAAAAATTTCTAATAGAGATAAATAATTTGAAACTTGAAGAAAAAGAAAATGAGTGGAGAAGTAATCTGCGAATAGTTAATAATGTCATTGATCAAAAACTAGAATGGAATCAGGATACAATTGTAGAATGTATGATAAATAATCAATTGAATAAACACGAAAACAATTCTTATCCTTCACCCAAAAGGTGCATCTTATGTGTTGACCTTCAGATAGTATTTTATAAATGTGAGAATTGTAAGGACTTTTTATATTATTATCCAACTTTAACACATGATGAACTATCAAAAATTAATCTAACTAATAAAGAGAAAAAGAAAATAATTCATTTTAAAAATTTATTTTAAGGGACAAATTTGTAGAGTATGAGAGAATGAGTATGGGATATGTAAAATTTATGTTTCTGTAGAAGAATGTATTATTTATGTATCCATTGCCTTCTAGAATGATAAATTGTAATTATTATATAAAATTTGATCTATTTTTGTTCAATCCCGAAACGAATATTTCCTCTTTCTCCTTTTGAACAAGGGCGTAACAAGTTACATTGTTATGTCCTTTCTTGTCGTTACGCTTGAGGCAACTTGAACGTAACATGTCTATACCACGTGTTAGGCCACGGAGATAACAAGCATCAAAAGATTGCGAGTTCAAGTCAGCATTCATGTCTCCAAATATAACTTTATGATGATAATCAGAGGTGATGTCTGCAAGAATTGGATCAAGATTTGAGAAACCAATTTTTGGAGGTCGGTAGATAACTCCAACAAAGAGCTTGCGCATAGAAATGCCATGAACTTGGATGAACAAGTATTCTGGTTGGGCTATATAATTATCAGTATATGAAGAAAGTAGAATACTAATGTCCAAGCAGGTTTTCGTGTAGAGACATACACCACCTCCTCCGCGCCCAGTTCTATCACAGCGATGAATGTTGTATCCTTCGATAGAGCAGGAGGAATCATCTAAATCAGGTTTGAGCCATGTTTCGGAAACTGCAATAATATCATAATTATTTTGATAGACGAATTCCATGAATTCAGTATAATGTGCCATGATAGATTGGGCATTTACGTGACACAGGAATAGAGTTTTGCGACTCAAGTTGATGTTAAAGTAAAGAGCAGGTGAGGGCATATAATTTCATATAAGTCTATTCATGAGGTCCATGAATAAACCATGGAATTCGCAACAAATTCTCGGAGTTTTCCCATCGATCTTACTCAGCGCTTTGTTAAATTTTCCAAGTTGAGGTGAAAAAAAACCTCTGTCCCACGATCTACTCATTTTTCATGTCAGAAGATTCTGAATCGATTGGTCAATATTTCACAGAAACGAATTCTTGAAACTCCCATCGCGATGATCACAATAAATGGCACTCTGAAAGTGGTGTCGTCATCTCGGAGATTCGCTGACGTGATAGAAGCCTTGACTCTCACTCGCAAGTCGCGGGTTCAGTCGTCACTGGGACACCTTCCTAACAATTGACTCCAAAGTAGGTTCTCTTCCACTCAAAGTGATTCTGGCTGAGCTCGTTCAACATTTGTGTAAGTCAACTCTGAAGAAATTTTTTCTCAATCCGGAGTCATATTTTTTAAGCTTTCTAATATATGTGATTGTTACAATTGTTTTCGTACAGAATATTGACGAAATGATCACAGTGATATTTCAGAATGTCTTCAGAACGTTACCCCGATGATTTTAGCAATGTTTCAGAATGTCTCCAGAATGTTACAAAGATGGTGACATAAGACATCCTGCAGACATTCTGACAATTTTTTCGAAACATTCTCCAGAATATCACACATTCCAAATGTAATATTCTAACAATGTTGCTGGGACATCCAGTGCTATGTGGGCAGTTTTCTTCATATTCCCATCATTGCAGGTTATTTCAGTGAATTCACGGCAGATTGAGTAAGGCAAGGTCTTTGTCAGATCAGGGTAAAAAGTCTATCGTAAAGCTGAGCTACTTTGTGCACCTTTGTATGATAATTTGGATAATTTCAAGTACATTCTCAACCCGTAACAGAATCATGAACCCAGATATTCACGAATTTTCCGTCGACTTGTCATTTCAAATCGGCCGTATCAGGACTCGAGCGTCATCTGGATGCAATTTGATTTTCACCAATTCGAAGATCGACTTCGAAAGGAGTGGGCAGGGGCATACACTCAAATGGACATGTTTTAGCCTGATTTCAGCGCTTCCGAGGGGAAGGGTACTTGAACTAGTTTTACATCAATTCACTAATACTGTTTCGGAAACTTTCATGATCTGTTGAGCATTTGTGTTAGTGTATTCATGTGAAATTAGTTCAAGTTTATTCTAAAAATTCTCTCATCGAGTTTAAGCCCCCTGATAGTGCGTCAGGTGTTTTGGCTGAAAATTTGTAATGATTTATGTGTCATTCGCAACGTTTGAAATAGTATATTGATTGGAAGTAACGCAGTTGACTTTTGATAATAAATGAGAACTTTCAGATTCCTCGACCCCTTTTGTAATGAGCACATTCGAGATTAATTTTTTCTCCAACTTTTATTTTGTAAATGAGCGTGAATAAATGAGCATAAGCGCATGTAAATCAGCATTGAAACAAATGATGGGTCATCACAGCTCGAACGGCTAAAGCAAAGCTTCTCAATTCGGGGTTACCGCGAAAAATGCGAGAGAGAGATGGAAAATGCGAGGGGTGTTGGCAATGTAGGAGTAGTGAGGGAACCCCGATTCGGGGAAAAACTCTCCCCCTTGGGAGCTTTAGTTTCTTATTGCGGGGTTCCTTATTGTATACGGAAAAGATTACGAACTCGAACCAGGTTATTTGTACTCCGTTGGATATGTAACATATGTAATAAACCGTTATGTAAATTATTTTGTTCTCATCAGTATCACATTTCTAATCACCCTCATATTGAGCACTGGATTCTAGTCATGAATGTTCAGAGTAGCAAATGAATCAGATAAGAAAAATTTAAATTATTGTGGTGATTTTCAGAGAAGATTCCATATAAAATTTTTATTCTGTATTGTTTTCCTTAGTTCCAACAAATACAGATCTAAATGAGCAAGGAGTTACGGCTCTGAGTTGAGTATTATCTGGCTCGTTCACTCTGATTCCCATCCCTCTTCAATTGTGCCATTCACATTCTGTTAGAGGGACTGTCCTGCGACGAAGAGTTAATTGGTTCTGATAAAATTTGTCTAGAGGTGGGTTCTACGAGGCAAGATGAGGAATTCCTGGGATTTGAATACAATAAAAGCTCTGAATAAGAACCCCCACCCTCTTCCGCATTTGAATGGTTATTGCCTTGCATTGGGAGGAGAGAATGAGCGGTCTTATTGAGAGATTCCATTGTATTGAACACGTTCAGGGTTGACTTTGGCTCAGCGGGGGTCCCTGGACATGCTACTTCCCGGGGCCCCCCTCCCGGTGGAAAATATATTGTACTCAAAAAGTAGAACTCCCCGAACAGTGCTTGAATTCTATTGAAACAACAATGATTTCTTAACGCATCATAATATGGTAGAAACCAGTGGTATGACAGTTTCCTTAAGAACATGTACAAATTGTATCCGATCCTCCAGTACTACCACTTATCCTTGCTTCGCTAGGCAACGACACTTGCATTTGTAACAATATGGAATCTGCGGAATTTCATCACCCGAAACATTCGAATTTTCTCGGTTTATGAAACGAGGGGGTGAGGGGTGGTGCGAAATGATCGAATAAACTCTGAACATACTTTATACATTGTGAGTATATGGAGTGTCATACCTCTGGTAGAAACCCATTCATGTGAGCTTATGAGGGGGATGCTGATTCCGAATAACTTGAAATCAAGGATACCACTGGAAATCCAAACTATACAAGGGTTCTTATATGTTGGCTTGCGGATGAAATCAACAGGTAATTTGAATGCATAAACGTTCGAACATTAGTGCCGAGAAAGATCATCGCCGCAAAACATCTTGCACTCATTCATAACGGTATACTTGATCTGCATCATCTGCATACATTTCGATTAAGACGGACGGTCCCAATGGATTGAAAACCTCGGCCACCACACTTAATCGAATGCTGAATCAATAACAAGGTTTCACTGTAGGTAAAGGTTGATAGGAGAATTTTTTAAGTATAGAAAGTTTATGACAAGTATGATGCGTTTATTCGAAATAATATGATAGTAAATTTGTACATGGCAAAAATAATGCCATCGGGGATTATTTAAAAGTGAGCAAAATGAGAATTCAGCGAGCTCTCAAAGAACTGTGCGATTCAATTGGATTTGTCCTACTCGATTTGAAGGTTAATGTGGGTTATATCGACCTCGCGGGCTATACCGGCCATCCGAAGTCGGCTTCATATTCATAAAAAAAACAGTGAAAAAAAACGTAGGAATGGAAAAGCAAAAGTCGCGCGCCACCGTGTATCTTCCTTAACCGAGATTTCACCTCCTGAAAAAATTCTCAATGCACAATAACTCACACATAGCGTATGTCATAAAAAAATAACTACAATTCTACTGTTTAATTCGACTATAGACTTTTGATTAGGCACACTATTAACTTGATCCTTTCATGTGATACTAAGATATGAAAGTTTTCATTTTTCATGCGATAGAAATATCAGGATGTCTTGTCAATCGGTTTCTTCTGATGCGATAGAATCTGTTCATCCACTCTGTCTCTTTCTTTTTTTATGCTTGATATATCGTGTCTTTTTTTTTCCAAACGCCCAATAGCGTTCGTTTTCGTATCTATACACAGGAGCGGACTACGGCCTGTGACAACGGCACCATGGCGCAGGAGTGGCAGGCTGTAAGAGGGTGGCAATAGGATCGAACCAAATTTTTTTTAATTTGAATAATTTGAAAATAATTTTCAGGAGAATAATAAATTCTGAGTAATATAACAACATTTTTTGGTAATAAACGTTTTCGTGAGAAATAAATTTTTGCTCTCATATAAGGGGTGGCAAGCTAGATGGTGCAGGAGCGGCGAAAACCAAAGTCCGCCTCTGTCTATACATGTGTATGATGGTGTGTAGTTTAACGTGTCAACAGGGTGACAGGTTATGATACGAAATAATAAGAAATGTGAGTTGATTAGTTCATTGCATTGTAATCTGATCACAAGACATTGAAAGATATAATAACAACACGGAGTGGATGAATTACAGGTTATTATTAGAAAATGAATTCAAATAAAATAATGATGAATGGCATGAAGTGGATGTTCAAAAGTTATCATGGAAGAATGTCATGTCAATCAGAGAATAATAGTTTGTAATCAGGAATTGGAGTTTATGAATGCACATCAATAAAATATGAGAAACATTTGAAAATAAGGTTAGTCTCTGAGCACTTTGATTATACTGAAACATATAAGACCCCAGGTGAAAATGGAAGCGGGAAGGAAGGGTGAACGAAGGATATGTTGGGGGGTAACCGCAAAGTTAATGAAAAGTATACAAAGCTTGGATGAGAGAGATACAAGGAGTATGTGCAGAGGGAATTGGAGCGAAGGAAGCGTATAGAATTCGTGAGACTTGAACAAAAAAATTGTCCCCAATCACGGGAACCGAACCGATTACTTTCATCATGGCAGACGAGGGTTCTATTCACTGAGCCATGAATCGTCGTTGGGACCAACTGCTCAAAGATATTATCTGAAGTCAGAATAGGTATGACTCGCACACGCTTAATGTCACTCACTATTAATTAACATGGAAGGTATGATTTCATCACTTCACAGCGAGCAGGAATCACACGCTTCAGGAAGAGGGAATTGAAACATCTTCCTCTTCGTATGCGCTTCCTTCCCGCTTCATGTATACGCTTCATTTTCACCAGGAAAATTTTGAATCAAAATTACAAACTATGTACAGAATGATTCCCCTAGATTCTTCGGGTAGAATTACACGTGAATAAAGAAAAAACAGGCAATATGTAGATATATCATACATCTGTATACCATGTACCAGCAGGATCAATATCAATAGGTCACGTCGGAAAAAAATGAAGGAAAGACAGGAGCGGAGTGGATATTCAACAAGTCATTGCATCAGGTATACTACTATCAGATTCCTCCAATAGAATCACTGGTGAGAGGAGAAGAAGCGAGAAGGATACGGGTGTACCATACATCTGTACATCATATTCCAGCATGATCGGTCATCAATCAATCATGATCTATATCATTATGTAGCGTCATAGGAAAATGAAGAAGAGCCAGTAGCACAGAGGATATACAACAGGTTCTTGCGTCGAGTATACTACTATCAGATTGTTTCAATAGAATCACGAGTAGATGAAGAAAAAGCAAGAAGGACGCAAATGTACTATACACCTCTATGTCACTCACCATCATGATCATCAGGTAGTGAGAATGAAGGAAAGACAGGAGCGCTGTGGAAATAACACAAATTTTTGCATCGCACTTGACTGACCGATTGACGAATGATTACCCAGGCTGTTTAGGATCGACTGGACGAAAATTGAGCGGATACAAAAGTATTCTAATTATAGAAATTATTGTAGAATAACTACAGGTCAACCTGACTGGTATAACTGGAGATACAATTTAAAAATAATTGTTTTCTTCCAAAGTTCTATCTCTCGAAATGTTTCATTGAGGCTGGATTACATTCCTATTCTTACGAACTTTTATTTTCATAAAAGGTGAAGCAAGACTGAAAAGACCACGGCAGAGTCGATCGAAAATCAAGGTTATGTTCACAGTTTTCTTTGATTACCCTGGTGTGATGCATTATGAATTCCTTTCGCCGGGCCAAACTATCAACAAATAATATTATTCGAGCGTGATGCGTCGTTTGCGTAGAGCTATCCGTCTGAAACGGCCGAAATTATGGGCGAACAACTCTTGGTCCCTTCATCACGATGATGGACCGGCTCACATTGGTTCTCCGCGACTTTTTTGCGAAAAACTCTCGATTCATATCGTCCCACAATCACTGTATTCGCCTGATCTAGCTCCGTGCGACTCCTGGCTATTCAGCAAACTCAAAAGGCCAATACGGGGACGCCGTTTTGACACGATTCAGGAGATGATAACCGAATCGGAGAAAATCTTGAAGGCTATACTGAAAAAAGACTATTCCGACTGTTTCGAGGACTGGGAAAAGCGTTGGCAAGAGTGTGTTTTATCGGACGGGGATTACTTTGAAGGGGATGAAATTGATTCGGAAGAATAAATAAAGAATTTACATTTGATAAGCAAATTCACTTTACTTCATGATCACAGTATATCGGAATTATATCTGTTAGACATCTACAAGATGTGTTAGAAACATGTCTTTGAGGTATTCCTGGGAGACTTGTTTGAGATATCGAATAAGCATAGTCTACGAGACCTCTTGAAAGAGTTTCTGAATGATATCCGTTGTACATATTAAAAATTGTCCAAGTAAGGAGGACACAAGTCACGCCATGTTCCTTCCCCAAAACTCATCAGTGATCTCCAGGCATCTGAAAGATTTCTTCCACATGACTTTAAAATATCTTTGAATAATCCAAAACGTATTTTGGAACCATCCTAAAGATGTCTCCCATATATCTGGAACATATCTTTGTTAGCGTGTCCAAACCATATATTTTGCAAGACCTTTTTGAGACATCTAAAACTTTTTGAAATTTGTTGCATCAGACATATTTTAGATGTCGGAAAGATATCTTCACGAAAGTCTTCTAAGACATCTTCCACGATTTTAATTCATCATTTAGATACTAATAGATATCTTTTCATTTGTTGGGAGCGTCCACAGAGAAAATTGTTACCATTCGATCTTTGCACGTTTTTGCGTGCATGAGACAGAAAATAGATACTCTCTATTGTGACAATTCAATATCAATCCTTTCTGCATTGAATCTGAGAAGAAGTTGCAAACAACGTTCGCGCTCCTTTCAAATTCCCCCTCCATGAATAAGTACATTCACTCCCAATGACTATTGTGATGGACAAGTTACCATGCCAAGTACAGTGGCGCAAAGGTTTCAGCGCCTCCTTGTCACTGCGACAAGGATATTTATAAGTTCCGTGAGGACCCTGGAAACATAAAAACGGGACAGCAGAAAGCTCATCAACCGGAGGAGTCGGGAAGAGAACCAGGGAATTCAGTAAGAGGGGGTGGGTTGATTTTAATTGTCCACAAAAGCAAAGTCAAACACTGTGGATTCCAATAAACCACGTGCTGCGCACGTATGTATTTTACACCTGTACACTTTGTACAAAAAAAACCTCCAGCTTACAAAAAATAATCAAGTTCACAAACGTAGCGAGTTCAGTATGAAATATAGCTGAGGGAACACGTGCGATAATTCAGATGGGAGGGCGTGACCACGAGGGAAAACTCTACACAGACTTTTCCGTTTACAATAATCAAACCAAGGGAGGGCTAAGGGAAACCGCGACCACGAAAATTCTTACGAGGAAGGACGACACGAACGTCGGAAAGCAGCTGAAGTACATTCAAGGGGATCCAGGAGAGAAGGGAAGAAAATATTACGCGGAGAATGCCACGCGACACGTGTGGTCTCCGAAATTTTTGAAGAAACCGCACTGACACTTTTACACGGATGGCTTCCTCCTAAATTCACCGGAACCTCCTCGGGTAAGTCGAAAAGACGACCAAACGAAAGATAAAGGTCCCGAAGGCACCACACACTCACCTGAAGTATGAAATGTCGTTCAAACTTTCCGTTGCTCTCCGCCGTGGCTCAGTCGCATTAGAAGTGACAGGTAAGATGGCCGTTCCCTTCTCCTTCGTCAACGGGGGTGTTCGTGAATCCGCCTGATGAACCTGTCTTGTTGTTTCCACTGGGACACATCGTGGAGTTGGGAGCTTTCGTGTTCTTCGGGGTGAGTGTGCATGGTGGGTGCTTAAGGTATGTCGGCTTAATGTCTCCGAATCCGGATGATGTCGAAGATGAGACGATGAGAAAGGTCTTCCTTCTCTCTCTTCCGTTGGATCGGCGAATAGGGTAAGAGTCGTACGAGAACGTGGTGGTCTCTTGCTTCCTCCGATCTGATTCGTCGCTGGAGGGCGTGGGGTGTCTTTTCCGTGCGGGATGTAGGTGGCGCTGCCTTCTCCGTCGGGGGAACCTCGACAAATAACAGGAGAAAGGGAATTAGACGGGAATAGAAGGAGCTGGAAGAGGGTGCGCGATCTTATGCGAGCGAGCGACGACTTCAGCTCAAACGCGTGTGTGTGTGTGTTCAAAAAGAACCAATACAGAAAATGCGCTGGTTTCGTGGGCGGTGCCAAAACGCAAATCCTTGTGACGATTCATCACATCACACTGTCAAATACGTTTACTTTCAAAACATTCAGCCAAATGAGTCCCCATGCAGGTATTGCCAAGACTGAAAAAAAACCAAGCTTGTCCCAAGGTTGGCACATGTGTCAAAAACAAACCTCCGTAAAAAACAATTGGCTCGATATTGTTCCATGGTAGTTCCGTTGTTCCCAATGGATAGTCAGTCATGGTACATTTGTTGATATTTTTGAAATGGTCACTACATTAGGTACAAGCTTGGCACAAGGGCAAAAATCGAGCATTCGTTGAGACAATTGTGCCAATATTGTCCACATGAGTGGCACAATGTTCACAAATATTGACTGAATTTTGAATTCACAATGGCTGAAGACTTGAGGATAACCACCGGATGAGGGCTGGCCCGACGTTCCTGCCATAATTATTAATCCTACACACTATAGTGTAAACTGATGGTTTAAACCATCAGTTTTTCGGGTGACTCGTGGGATTTCAATGTTGGATTCCGTACGGGATCAGATCATTATAAGATTCATGTTATGGTATTCCTGTGAGATCTTATCAGTTTAGTTTGAGCATAATTCAACAATAGAATCAAAATTGATTGAAATATCGAAGACCGCAAATTTTCTAATGATCATACAAGCTTGTCCCAGTCTTTTTACATTTTTTCTATAATTTGAAGATAATTCATGTACGGTATTCTGGGGGAGGGAGTGATGAAATGAGATATGAATCAATCACTTTTTTCATCCATATCTGCGATCAAAGAAGCATTGGTTGATGCTTGGTAAATGAATTGAACCGGGCCTGACAAAATCACTGGCACAAGCTTGTCCTGATCTTATCATTCCCGAGCCTAGGCCGTCTTTGGTGAATTTTCTAAGACAAGTCTCGGCAGGTCCTGTGCCAGGCTTGGTCCATCATTGGGCCATTGGTCCATACACTGTGATGGGTATATTCAGAACCCATGCACAAAGGCACATGAGTTGTTAAGCGCCTCCACGACTCCTGTCGTGGATATTTATTCACCACAGCGGGACCTGCAATATATCGAAAGAAAACAAGTAACTTGTTCACGACAATTTTGAGGGGTCAAAGGGAAAGGGAAAGCTCAGGGAGAGGGGGTGGGTTGATCTCAATTCACTACAATAAGCAATCTCCGAATGAGGTTAACCACGTGTCAGAGCATGTATATATTTACAAGTTCACTGAATTGAACAATCAGGCGACTTCGTCGCGTAAAGGGAAATAATACATTTGAAACGTTCAAATACGTTTGATTTTGGGGAACACGGGGACTAAAAAAAGAATACGGAGGGCGCGACCACGAAGAAACGTGTATTTACGGACTATGCCGTTTACATAAGTCGAGAAAAAGGGGAATATAGGGAAACCGCGACCATACAATTTAACCGGGGGAGGGCAAACACGAGCGACGGGGGTGACTCTACATGGAAACAAGGAAGGGAAAGAGAAATCAAAGGAAAGGGCACGTGGAGGAGGCCAAGTGAGCGACACTGTTTTACCACTTTTACGTTCCACCAGAACACCGCACTGGCACTCCACACCGTCAAAATCCTCGAGGTTTGATTACTCCTCAACTATTCTACGAACTTCGATGGCATCGAGCACTCACCGTCTCGAGAATTCTCTCTTTCTTTCAATCAAAACACTTCAGTCGAACTCGCCGATCGCTTGGTTATATAAGAAGTGACATGTAACCGCGGCACAGTGGGGCCAAATGCCAAAAAGCTGGACAAAATTATAAGGGGCTCTCAAATTCGTTTGCAACTTCGTACTCGGGAAGTTTATGGGGTCACTGATTACGAATCCGTTGTCAGAATTTCAAAATTCAAAATGGCGGATCCAATATGGCGGATCCAATATGGCGGACGAAAATGGAAAGAAACCATCGGATTTTCTTCAAACTTGGTGATCAGGGGTTTTTGGGGTCGCTGATTACGAATCAGCCGTGTAGACAAGACAAAACAAACTGGAGGTTTTCGGTTTTGACCGGCCTGGATACTATATCATCAATTTTGTTGAATTACTTAGATGTGGCACCACATATATAGCACTTCTGGGTATAGGTTGTCTCAGTTATGGCATTGCATACCTCCCCGTCCACCATAGAAAGAATCATCTCATGTTTCACTGAAACATGTTTTTCATCAGTTCTGAAAGAAGTAGCCCTCAGATTTTCTATTTCATTATCAACCCGTAGCTTCTCTGCAACCGGAACTTCAGTTGATTCTTTCACAAACTCTATTTTGATTGGCCTACAAAATCTGGTTGATGATGGCCTTGGATTCTGCCAAATTATTTTTGAATTGCAGTGTAGGCGGAGAGGCACAAGTGAAGTAATGAACACAGCGGAATCACTAGCTTCCGAACTTTGATATGCTTGTTTGTATGAGGAGCGGCCAGAGCTCCCATCAAACCCCCATTTGGAAATAAGTACCAGGTTTTGTAACTCTTCATCAGATAGAGTTGACAAAACCGGATTCTGTAGCTTTAAAATACGTGTAGCTGTGTGATCAAGAAGTACTTGTAGTTGCACAACAGCGCAGGTTTCTGTTATTTGAATAAATTCCTTGTCAGGGAAACACATGCGTTTGGCCAGTTGAATTTTTTTATAAGGTGGAAATTTCTGCGGATCAGCTTCACGCAATAAGCAGTACTGATGTTTTGAGAGCTCGGCATCTACTAGGAGAGCTAGAGCATCTTCATCATTCAACATCTTCGGCTCATTTCGCTTGAAAGTTTGATGACCTTTCATATACATTTTGGCAAGCTCAGGATCAGAAGATGTAACATCCTTTACAATTTTTGCGGCTTCGATCTGTCCAGACGCTCTCAAACACATTTGTGTGGCGTAAGACAGCTCTGAGATAGGAGTATTTACTCTGATATTCTCCGTTTTCCTACGTTTCGTTCTTTCTGAACATTCGTTGAATTCAACAAGAGGTCTCCCCACTTGCGTGTGAACAGTTACAGAATGGGGATTCCTGAAAGTACAAAACACTACCTCTTGTTTTAACCATTCTTCATTATTTTTAAGGAATCGTTCTTCGGTCCTTTGAGAAGATTCCCATCTCTTTTTGAATACACATTTAAAAGTAGATAAAAGGTTAGAGATCTCTGTAGTTTTGTTATCCGGACCACACGTTATCTCGATGATTTTTCCTTGAAGGAAAGTGAACTTTTCATCCAACGTAGGTAGAGGACTGCTCCTTAAAATATTGTACCTCTCTCTCCGAGTCATAGATATTGAATCATCTTTGAAATCTACAAACGTTGTAGAATTCGATGAAATTCGCTACAGGAACCCCATGTGTTTCTAAAAATTTTCCTAATTTTCTTGGGTTGGATTCAACCCTCTCAAGCTAATTTTTTTTGCAGTCAACTGTTCAAATTAAACCACTAAGGCAATATAGGTTGTTGAAACACTCACCTATGGCAGCGGAATCCATCTCATTTGGAATTGTATGTTAACATTGAACGATTTTAAAAAACGAAAAATATTCACCAAGCTCCAAACTCGCACGCGGAAAAAAGTTTACGGTAACGATTACTAGCAAGAGTAAGAATTCGGTGACAGCTATTGCACAATTGTGATAAGCACCATTTGAAATCAGATCGATTACAACCAACTATTCACGTTGTCATGGAAACGATAGGTTAACATAAGAACGATCACCAAATCGCGAGTCATGATTCAGTTCACGAAAAGAAAAGAGATATCAATACTTGAATAACATTTATAAACATTTAGGAAAATGACGGTTACTTTAGGGAAAAAGAGCATCGCTGAAGAATGTTAGCAGTGAAGTTACCAAAAATTCGTAGTAATAATACTAAATGTTGGTAGTTTTATTGTCATTTCCCATAGTGAATTCATCAACTCATAGTAAATTCACTACGAATATTCTCCAGCAATACTGTTTTTCTCTCAATGGTCCATCATCTTCCTAAATATCAATGATTTCTGGCTTTTGTGTACCCTAAGCCCGCGATGAGAAGAAAAACGAATGGTAATCAATCTCATACAGTTTTCCTCGTGCAGCAAATGTACACTGGAAATGAAACACATACTAACGTTGAGATAAAATTCAAAGCGAATCTACTGAATTCTGAGTTTTGTGTCTACCATATTAGATACGCTATCTTTGATTCTTGGAATTTGACAACTGATTCGTAATCAATGACCCCACAAAACCCTGGATACCGAGTTTGAAGGGAATCTGATGATTTTTTCAATTTTTTTCTGCCAAACTGGATCCGCCATTCTGAATTCCGGAATTCAGACACCGGATTCGGAATCAGCGACCTTCAAAACCTCAGGGTACCGAGTTTGAAGGCAATCCGATGATTTTTTCAATTTTCATCCGCCATATTGGATCCGCCATTTTGAATTTTGGAATTCAAACAACGGATTCGTAATCAGCGACCTCAGAAACCCCTGGGTAACGGATTTGGAGAAAATCCGATGATTTCTTTCAATTTTCGTCCGCCATATTGGATCCGCCATTTTGAATTTCGGAATGAAGACAACGGATTCATAATCAGCGACCCCACAAACTTCTGCATATCGAGCTTCAGACGGATCTAAGGACTCCTCATCACTCCGTCTAATTTTTTGTGATTTCCTGCACAAAAACATGGCGGAATTGCTTAGGGGCAGACATGGGCAGCCGTTTTTTTTTCTGATGTTTAGGTAAGAGTCCCATCTACCACCTCCAATGAGTTAAACGACGTAATTTTGCGTAATTCTCTACTATTCCTTCAAAAACCAAACACATTTTCTTATTTATAGATATAGAAATTACATCCAATCATTGCTCTGTCAGTATTTTCCACTCATCAAATTGATATTCTCTTAATTTTGAGTGTATTCCACATAGTTTCAGTAATAGACTCCAATTTGAAAAAGTTAAATCGGTTCATTTTTCGAGACACAGCGTCTTTTTGAACATGCTCGTTATTTTACTGTCTTTCAATCACGCGGATTATACTTCAAGGAGGGTATTTTGCAACTGGTACACAAGGGCAGGGGGAGGGGATCAGATCTTCTTATATCAGAATTCCAATACTTGGGACATCACCTTACTTATCCCAAGGGTCAAATATCCCCAACTACAAACTTCATTTTTGGGGTTTCGGCCAGCTTTTTGGCATTCGGCCCCACTGTGCGCGGGTACTCATGCTAGCGACTGTCGCACGCGACATCATTAGATGAAAAAAGAGATCCGAGTTGAAAGCATCTTTCCTCTTTTTTCTTCTAATGCGCGCGACAGTCGCTAGCATGAGTCTCCGGCCTGAGATGGTCACTTCCTTTTTCTTGCCCGACGGGTGAGTTCGCAAAATCATATACAGACCCCGTCGGTGACTTTTCGTTGGAGCTTACTTCTGGAGCTCGTTTCACGGGTTCGGGCGGTGGTGGCCTCTAGCTACTCGTTGAGTGGGTGTGCGCATGCGCGTTGTGGAGGTTTTCCGGGTGCGGGTATTTATGTCCTTTTCTATCCTTTGATGGGGCCGGAAGAAGGGGTACCGCGTGGTCGGGTTGGTCTCTGCCGTTGTTCCGCCGGTCCACGGACGGAGTGACATCCTCGGAGACGACTCATCCTAGCTCTCTCTCTCTCTCTCTCCCTCTGTGGCCCAAGGTTGAAGAGAGATGGTGTTACCCACGAGTGGTTTCCAGCCTCCTCGGAGTTGTCGATCTAGGAAAGGCCGAGATGGCGTTGGTATCGCCTCCTGGCGTTGAACCAATCCTTCCAGGCATCCGTGGTATAGGTGGCACTGCCTCCTTGAGGACGGGAAACCTCAACAAATAGAAAAAGAGCAGGGATTAGAGGAGGACAGGAATAGAGCGGGAGAGGAGATGTGTTCCCGATTCTCGTATAAGCGAGCGGCAGCTATGTTCTTTCGAGTGAACTAACTAGTTCTGAGAGTTTCCGATTACGATCGATGGGGATCGTGCGCGGTGCCATCTCGCGACTCTTTTTGTGATGATTTGTTACATCACAACACACATGGGTCAACGGTGAAATTGATCCAAAACTGGATTTTTGAGCAATAGTAAGTTCTGACCAAAATCGAACTCTACATATAAAACTTTTTTTCCATTCCATTGTAATCATGCACCTTATTTTTACGACCTTATGATTGAGCACTCATTGTTTCTGATCTCATAACAAAAATCACATACATCATACTCTCTGAATCTGCTGCGAGCCATCCCTGCAGCTGAAATTTGTTACAATGAGGAAAAAGTTTCGTTGATTATAAAGTAAATACATCGCATAGTTGGATACAGCTGAAGGCATATTCATTTATATTTATTGCATCACATAGCTGATGAATACAGTAGGGGTGCGCGAGTACTCGAAAAAGTCGTGTACTTGACTCGACCCGAATGTCGGGTTCGTGTGGGGTCGAGTTTCCATGACTTCTTCAGGTTATTCGATTCAGTCCAACCACTCGATGAAATCAAGTGACGCAACCTTATATGACTTACTCGATGTGCTCGAATTAGTTGATTTAATTGAGTGACTCGATTTTTTAAAAGTTGGAAATATCTCAACTTGGGAAGTTCTCAATTCATTTCCATTTTACAATACAATGGATTCATACAAGACGCTTTTAGAACTCTTGAGTTATCTGGGAATACATCGAATGATGATAAATCTGAGATCTCTTCTTTGGCCCTTTTTGAAAGCCATGAGAGAGTACACGAAGGAAAAAGTTATCAGTAAAATTGATACATTTCATTGTGAATTGTAGACAAAATTATATTTCCCATCTCCTGATATGTATCAAATTTTCATAATAATCGCATATCGTGATGTTTAATTTTGAGTTCTCAAAAGCAGAAATTCGACTTGGTTATTCGCAAGTACTCAGAAAAGTTTTCAACAACCCGATAATCTCTTGGTACTCGAACATTCTTCCGGTAGCTCGATCCTTTTCGATTACTTGAAAACTTCGGACAATTCGACAATTATCTAGTGCTCAAAACTTTCGGGCAATACAACGATTTCCGCATACTTGCAAACTCCTGGTAACCCGACCATTTTCGAGTATTCGACCCGATACTCAATAAATCCGATCCAACACGACCCGAAAAAAACTGATACTCGCGCACCTTTGGAATACAGCACATATTGCTTTGAGTCACTTTCATACCGATGATGATTTGGTAAATCTAAATTTGATAAGAAATCATATCCATTCAAATCGATTCCGATCAGTTTGAATAGAATAAACGATTTGGTTGTAGATAATAAATATGAATTCCTTGACTCGACACAATGTTTGGTTATGATAAATGAGTCTTGTTTGTATGAAACGATACCTTTTGAGAATGTTCAACAAAATGCGTTGATTTTTCGCAAGATTACCTTTCTATCAGTGTAATAAATACGTTTATCTTTCGTTCAACTTATGCAGATGTGAGGTTGTTTTATAAATGAATAAATTACTATTTACAAAAGAGAAGTTCGTATTATCATCCAAGTGCAACATGTATGTTGATCAACCTCTACAAACAAGTGGGAGAAGATCGAATGAATACAATTTTTCCTGCTGACCCATATACCCATATACGACGCGAAATCATGAAAAATACTCGTTGCGCGCTAATGAGTAAACCGCTATATTTCACACTGAAGGAAGAAACAGAGAGCACTTAAATGAAAAAGCACAAACTTCACATGTTTCAAGGTAATTTATGGCATGGTACGAAAAAAATTGTAAATTTTATATTCCGAAGAAATTTCAAAGCTGACGCCTTAAACATTACATTTTCGAGAGACAACACAGAAAGTTGACTGCAGGCACGATAAATATTATACTCTCAGCAGGCAACACAGAAAATTCGATGCCAACCCTATAAAGTTCACATTTTATGCGGACATTACTTCGCTGAATGTGAATAGCGGGACAAATATACCATTCCTTTCGTTTCAATGTAAAGTTTACACTTTCCTGTAAGGAACAATGCATTAGGGGTTTGGTAATCAATGCTTTCATAAGTGATATAGAACGAAGTTACTTTTTCAATCCAGGGAGATTCAAAATCCGCAAACCGTACTGCACAAGGATATTCTAAGAAGAAAATAAAAAGATTTTCCTTTTTATTAAATCTTGTCTTAGTGTTGGAGCTGACTTCAGTTACCTTTAAAGCAAACATTTTTCAAAGAAGAATGTGTCATGCAATAGTTTTCACTGTCTTCAAGATGTTTCCATTTAAGAACGCTGAAAGAGGTCTTTAGATCTCTTTTCCAAATTCCTCAAACGAAGACATCTTAACGGCGGTGAAAACTTTTACATGAGGCATCTTTTACACATCCGGTAGAAATCTTTCAGACGAAACAAAATTCCTGCTGTATGGTTAATCAAGTGGCAACTACATGAGTATAATGTTTGATCATTGAAAAAGCCAACGTACTCACCACTTGAATGATTAACTTATTTCGTTCATAACTTAAAAATTCAGCTAATCACATTATGCTCGAAGGAAAATCTTTTCATTCTTTTTCTGAAGAATGTGCCCGTGGAGTACAGTCCGAAATTTTCAATCACCTTGTGTTGTGCCTAGTAAATATTTCTCCCCTCAACATTTCAAACGTTTATTATGTTTTATAAAAGATATGAGAAAAATTATCTCTTTTTTGAGTTTCTGACATCTTGTAGATGTCTTTGAGAGAACATGATAAATGCTTGGATAGTTGAGAGCTGTTCGTGATTCTCTATGTGCAAGCGTTGATATTTTCAAATAGCCGTTGAAGACCAGAAAATGTAACTCTGACAACGCTGCACTGGAACCGGTCGGTAACAAGCAAACACTGTAAAACTTACCTACAAAGTTGAACACATTACACAACGAACATGTAATTTCTAAGGAGTCCTTAGCATCGACGAAGAAAATTTATAAGTTGTAGTGCGAACGTACACAATTCATATTATCGTGTTTATAACACAATATCTATATTTCTTAATTGTTAATATTATCGTTGGTACTCTCAATCTTTCAATATGAAACTGATTATTAGAAGTAGAGAATTTTTTCGGTCATATCATCCGAAAAAAACTATCATCATTCATACTCTATACTGCAATTTCATTATCACATTCTATGTTATGAATGGTTAATAGAAAATTGAACAACGATGCGGTTACCAGGAGTCACGGCTTTTATTTTAATTTCGACACAACATTTTACGTGTGATTGCGATCGCTGCTTACATTGCACTGATTCTTCTCGCTGTTTCAGGCGCGCGCATATATCGTCAGGTCTGTAACAAAACCTTGTTTCGAGTGGACGTGTTCAAAAACGGTTTGAATTGAACAGAACTTACAATTAGATCAAACATCTCGCCCACCAATTAATGATTAATCAATTAGTACATTGATCGCTTGTCGGAAGTTTACAGAGTTTAACAATCGGTTGCTTACAATTTCCCGTTACAGTTCTCAAGGTAACAACGCGCACCTTCTTATCGGTACCCTCGTGCCATTCAACAGCTCGTCCAAGCTTCCATTTTAAAGGAGGCACATTACCTTCTTGAATTAAAACGATGTCATTAATTTTCAAATTAGGTTTTTCGATGGACCACTTAGTTTTGCCTTGAAGGGAGGTCAAACATTCGCGGTTCCATCGTTGCCAAAAATGTTGAGTCATTCTTTGAATCATCTGCCAACGACTCAATCGATCGATTAGTGTTTCCGTAAAATCAATATTGGGTAACGCTACAAGTTGTGATCCAATCAAGAAATGACCGGGTGTCAGTGCTTGTAGATCGACTGGAGTAGAAGGTAACTGACAAATGGGACGCGAATTCAAACAAGCTTCTATTTGTACGAGTAAAGTTGACAGCTCTTCATAGGTTAATAAATTTTCTCCCATCACTCGTTCTAGGTGTTCCTCACAGGACTTGACCTCAACCTCCCAGAGACCGCCCATGTGTGACGATGATGGAGGATTGGAATGCCATTGTATGTGGTGCGGAATCAAAAATTCGTCGTTTAATTTTGTAGCATTCGACTTAATAAATTGGTAAATTTCATGGAGCTCGTTTTTTGCACCCATAAAGTTTGTGCCATTATCACAATATATGCGGTTCAGGCATCCTCGCCGACCTACAAAACGCTTAGGGGCAGCCACAAAGGATGCGGAGGTTAAATCGCTGACCGCTTCTAAATGTAATGCCTTTGTTGAAGAACAAATAAATGAGCAAATATATGCCTTTGTGGTTTCTCGACTACGACTTTTGTTCACAAGAGTTGTCACGAGTCCAGCGAAATCAACTTCGCTCACAAAGAATGGACGACTTGGAGTGACTCAATCCCCGGGCAACTCACCCATGATTTGACTTGCTGAACTCGGCTTATGTCGGAAACAAACTAAACACGGGTGAACGATTTTGGGCACCGAATTTTTACCCTGTGAAGGCCAATAACGTTCTCGTATTGATGCCAGTAAAGCTTGAGGACCCACGTGCAATAATCGTATATGCTCCCGCTCAAATAAAAGAATCATAAATCCACTTCGAGCGGGTATTAGGATTGGATGCTTCATGTCATAAGGTGCTACTGATTTTTGAATTTTGCCGCCCACCCTGAGGAGCCCCTTTTCATTGAGAAACGGACTCAATGAAGCGATTTCACTGGATGATTTGACGCACAAGATTTTCCTAATTCACTCAAAATCACTGGCGAAAAATTGCTTTTGAACGCTTAATATTATCAAGTGTCTACTTTCTCTAATTTCAGTTACTGAAACAGCACCGAAATTTCTTGTTTCAGATGAAGTCCGAACGTTAGACATGAATCGCAGAATCCAAGCCAATACTCGCTCAACCTTATATAGAGACAAATAATTCCCCAATAATTCATCAATTAAATCGTTTGTCGTAGCCAAACTCAAGCACTTGGCTGTGATCTTTTTCAATTCGGATTGAACCATTTCTAATTCGGTAGCTGTCATTACATTCTCGCATTTGCTGAACCTTTCACGGAACTCCCCTAACCAATCAGGTCCGTGCCACCAAAGATCGTTATTCTTCAAGGTCCTCATTGTAGTTCCCCCAGAAATTAGGTCAGCGGGATTATCCTTGCTATCAACGTGATGTCAAAATTCTGGTGACAATTGAGTTTGAATTTCCGCCGTTCTATTCGCAATAAATGTCTTTCGACAGGACGGATCCCCGGAAATCCACGCTAATGCTAGGGATGAATCGCTCCATGCATGCATTTCTGAAATCTGTGATTTTAGGGCATTTTTAACATTTGCGATCAATCGGCTCAGAACGACTGCCCCACAAAATTCAAATTTAGGCAAAGAAATCGTTTTACTTTTTACCGGCGCGACACGAAATTTTGAGCAAAATAAAAATCTTGATGTTGAATAATCGGATTGGTTGATTCTTTGCAAATAGACGCATGCACCGTATGCTTTAGTTGATGCATCGCTGAACCCGTGTAAGATCAAAGGCTGATCGCAATAGTTAGGCAACACGTGACGGACTATTTGAATTGTATCCACTTCGGTCAGATCAGCCACATATGACTCCCAAGATCTTTGAAGTTCCAGAGTTAAAGGTTCATCCCAATTCAAAGTTGTTTTCCACGTTTCCTGCATAATCAATTCCGCTCTTATTAGAATTGGACTGATAAGACCTAATGGGTCGAATACCTTTGACGTCACAGATAGAATTTCTCGTTTTGACTTCACGTGTTTAGGTGATTGAACTGAGAATCGGAACGTGTCACTGACCGGATTCCAATTTAGTCCCAAAGTTTTTATTGAATTATCTTTGTCCGGGATGAAATGAAAATCATTCGATTGCTCCGAATTTTCAATGTCCCACAAAATATGTTGAGCATCAGAACGCCATTCATGTGATTCAAATCCACTCTCACTCAACACTTCGCTCAATTGCGCGATTAAAGCCAAAGCTAGACTTTCATTATCAACTCCTGTTAATGAATCGTCAACATACAAATCGTTTAATAATGCCTGTGATGCTAACGGATAATTGAATTTTTCAACGGTTGCTGATTCTTGCACGCATCTTACTGCTAAGAATGGAGCACAAGCTTGACCATATGTCACGGTATTCAATTGATATTCCTCAATTGGATCGTTTGGAGAGAATCTCTACAAAATTCTCTGATAATCTCCATCTTCAGGATTAGCCAGTACTTGTCAATACATTTTTTGAAGATCCATAGTTATAACAACAGGATGTAAACGAAATCTAAGAATCACATCGATCAAATTATCTTGCAATTTCGGTCTTATTACCATCAAGGTGTCATTCAACGATACACCAGTTGTAGTTTTAGAAGAGGCATCGAAAACCACTCACAACTTGGTGGTGGTGCTCGACTCTCGAATCACACCATGATGCGGCAAATAGATTGGATTGTAATCGACTTCACAACTCGCAACTTTTGACATATGGTTCAAGCTTATGTACTCTTCCATAAATTCTGCATGAAGTTTAGCCAAAACTGTGCTACCTTTTAGTTCACGCTCTGGATAATAAAATCGCTTCTCAGCTATGGATCTGGAGTTTCCTAATTGATATTGATTTTCTCGAAAAGGAAGTCTGACAATATATCGTCCATTTTGATCTCGATCTAAATTTTGAGAGAAATGTATTTCACATTTCTTTTCTTCTAAAGACATCGGTTTTTTTCTCTTGGTATTCTTCTATTTCCCAAAATTTGATTACCGATTCCGAGATTGAATCCGATTGAGCGCTTGAGCACACCACATTGGTTGATAATGGATTATGATTACTTGAATTGACAATAAGATTCTCTGGAATCGATTCCGTAATTATCCAACCAAACTTCGAATTCTGTAACTCAGGTGGATCGTTTTCTAACTGAATACTATTATTCTCTAGTATTTTGAAAAAGTATTCTGCTCCTATCAAAAAGTTGATCCAACCAGGACTATGATGAAATGGATCAGCTAATTTCAAATGATTTGGAATCTTCAATTCTTTCGCACGAAACTTAAAGGAAGGCAGATCCTTTTTCATTTTTGGAACAATCAGACAGTCTAAATCTAATTCAAAATTGGATGTTCGCGATTGCACATGCAAGTGACAACCACCTTCCACTGAGCAATTCATATTGTTCAAACCATTAATCGCTTGCTCTGTTTGATATGTTTTCAAATCTAATTGTTTACAAGCCGCCAATGTTCAGAAATTGCACTCGCTACCGATATCCAACAACCCCCGTAACTGTGTGATTGTCCCGTTACTAGATCGAATATTTACCATAACGGTAGACATTGAAATCGGTTTAAAACTTAAATTGTTCGATACGTGATGCAGCACTGAAGGTTCAGGATGAGTTGCTGATGATGGTTGTCGGTAATGTCGCCTTGGATGAAGCAGCTCTCGATGATTCCTTTGGGATGTGACACAACGTATTGTGCCGCCCACCGCACTCGCGACAAGAACTGGATTTGCAATTGTGCACGAAATAATCATTTCGTAAACAATTCATGCACAATTTCAATTTTTTCACTTCATTAACTCGATCGTTGATAGCCAGTCCCAAGAACTTGTTACAAATACAGATGATGTGAGGCCCATTGCACATATAACACTTTCCTGCGTCCTGAATTCCAGCGGCTAGCGAAGTTTTGGGCTGACTTGCTCTACTCTACGTGACGGTATACAGGTTGGTTGAAAAGTTCCTGCGCTCACCAAGAGATAGTACTGCTAGCTCAAAACTTTTTTTTTCTCAAGTTGGTATATCTGTCCTGAGAACACATGCGAAGTTACAAGTCATTCTGTGAATTCATTCTTTGTTTACAAGCCATTTGAAGTTGACGTGTCATTGATTTTTCTTGATATGGAAAAAATTGAATATCGTGCAGTCATTAGATTCTTTGTTTTGAAGGGTTCAAAAGCAAAGGAAATTTATGAACGATTGTTAGGAGTGTATAAGGAGTCCTCACCTTTAAAACGCACCGTTGAATTTTGGGCTGGTGAATTTAAACGTGGTTGTACTAGCCTTGAAGACGATCCACGCGAAGGACGACCAAAAACTGCAACCACAGCAGGAATCATTGAGCATGTACATAATATGGTTGGTGAAGATCCAAGTTTGACTAAGCGTGAAATTGCTAATGCCATAGGCATCTCGGACGAACGAGTACTCCATATTTTACATGAAGAATTACGTATGAAAAAAACTGTTTGGAAAGTTAGTGCCGCACACGTTAACAATTCAACAAAAACTGGATCGAAAACAAATTTCTCAGCGTAATTTGGAGCGTTTTAAGCAGAATAAAACCGACTTCTTGCGTCGTTTTATAACTATGGATGAGACTTGGATCCACCACCATGATCCTAAATTGAAACAAGAACGTTGACAGTGGACTGAAGCTGGTTGTTCAGCTCCAAAGCAGGTGAAGTCACAACGATCAGCAAAGAAGGTTATGGCATCAGTTTTTTGGGATGCAAAAGGAATTTCGTCCATTGATTATCTTCAGAAAGGTAAAACAATCAACTCCGAATATTACTGCAGCCTTTTGGATCAGCTGGATGAAAAAATTCGTGAGAAAAGACCTGGTTCAAAGAAGAAAAAAATCATTTTTCATCAAGATAATGCACCTGCTCACAAAAGTGTTGTGACGATGGCTAAATTCAAAGAACTCAAGTACGAATTGCTTGAACACCCACCGTATTCGCCAGATTTGGCTCCTAGCGACTACTATCTCTTCAGAAATCTCAAACAATTCCTTCGTGGAAAGCATTTTTCGTCGAATGAAGAGGCCATAGCAGCCGTAGACGGTTATTTCGCAGAGCTTCCGGGAAATCATCATAAGGATGGGATAAAATTATTGGAAGATCATTGGAACAAGTGTATTGAGCTTCTAGGAGATTATATTGAATAAAAAAATATATTTCGTAACAAAAACAGTATTCTTTCATTTCGAGCGCAGAAACTTTTCAATCAACCTGTAGATGATTCGCCAATTCGCTGCTTGTCCGATTTTCCACTCGACAAATGATCTTTTTTCTTTTTGGCCGGAGCTCGATTTAATATCAGACAAAATTAGTGTAGAAAATCAATTAAGTCTGTTGTCGTTGCGTTGTCCTTGTCTCTAACGTACTGTTCCCATTCTCTCCGAGTGCGATTATCTAGGTTTTTCTCAATTAAATAATTGATCAACTCGCTCCACTGATCCGTTGCGAGTTTTATGTCATTCAGCACCCGTAAATGTTCCTGTACATGATCGATCAACTGTTGACATGAATCAGCTGACTCTCGCTTCACGGACGGCATCTCAAATAAACATTGAATATGTTTTTTACGGATGGCTTTTTCGTCGTTACATCGTATTCGAAGGATATCTCAAGCAATCTTGTAGTTTTCGTTGGGAATTCCTATCGAATCGATGACACTTGCACCAGGACCCTTCAACGCATCAATAAGATATTGATGTCTCTGCACATTAGCTAAATTGCTATCGTGAATAACAGTTTTGAAATTGTCCGAAAACTTCTTCCAATTTTCAATATTGCCGTCGAACGTTGGTAACTGAATCTGCGGTAATTTTACTTGTGCCTCACGTGGATTACGACCTTGATCTGCCAATTGTTGCATTAGCTCGTTCTGTTGTTACAGGGTATGGCCCAAATCTTGATTGTCATTCGTTTTACGTGAATGTACCATCATTTGTTGTGAAAGCATTGTTCGCTGTTCTAGCACGTCCCTCAATCCTCTTCCGTTCCACGAAACTTGAAGGCTGTTGCTTGAATCCATAGGTTCCCCCTGTACTCCGTTGATAATTTCCGTCAAACTAGCTTCCACTGTAATATATTTGCACTCGAAATCGTATTCTGCCTCACCGTCCTGTCCATAGAACTCCTTTTCGTCGACGAGAACTAGTAACTCTTTGGTGATTTCTTTCATTCGACCGTACGCATCCTTGAGATGTTCGAGTCGCGTTTTAATTTCTTCTACACTCGCGTTCTGTGAATTTCCTTGAAGTTGAGTCACAAATGTCGCAGTCGTGGGTAATTTAGCCTTCAGATATTTTCTTTCCTTTCTGAGCTGTTCGACACTCATTTCGAACAATTGATTCGATATCTGTTATCACTTTTCAATTATTATAACTTTTCACCTTGATACGTGATGCCGTGAAACTTCAAACCTATGTTCATGTCAATAAACTTTTCTCTTCATTGTTACCTACTTGTGAAAACCATCAATGTTATGGATCATTGTGTGAATTGTTCCAATCGAATATGGCTTCACGTGTTCACGACGCGCTGGCTGTTGATCATGACCAGATCTCACTAGACCGAGATGCCACTATAATCAAAACTCGATTTCCGAGACACAATCGACCGCAGAACGAACTATCTCGCTAGACTGAGATACAACGATAATGGAGTGTTGCTCGATGCGACAGAATTGACCGCGCGACGAACTATCTTATTAGACTGATACCCAATGATAATGGAGTGTTGCTTGATACGTAGCAACCGACTGCGCTACGAACTATCTCTCTAAACTCAAATATAACGGTGATAGATTGTTGCTTACGTGCGTTTTAATTGAACACGCTCCACTTCTCACGAGACTGAGACACCACGATAATGAATTGTCGATTGTATGCGTTACGACGAACGACTTGCAAAATGGCGGACTGGGCCACCGATTCCGTTTAGACGCGTTCCAAAATAGCCAACTGTATGATCGCGTTACATTCGCTTGAATGTCTTTCCGACACGAATACGATTAGGTTACAACATAACTCACGTATGTTTAACCACTCAGAAGCGAAAACACTCATGCTTGTACGCATATTCTCGTGAATCTTATTGCGCCCTTATACCGACGTTGGTATCTTCCACTCCCTATGTCGAATTCTCGCGATTTTCATTCGAGATAACAAATTTCCATTGCCCAACCGATTCACAATCCGGCTCGAAGGACCATGTTACGAATGGTTAATAGAAAATCGAAAAACGATGCTGTTTCTAGGAGTGAAGGCTTTTATTTTAATTTCGACAAAACATTTTACGTGTGATCGCGATCGCTGCTTAATTGCACTGACTCTTCCCGCTGTTACATGCGCGGGCATATATCGTCAGGTCCGTAACAAAACCGTGTTTCGAGTGGACGTGTTCAAAAACGGTTTAAATTGAACAGAACTCACAATCAGATCAAACATTCTATGATATGAAGGATTATGAATTTCTCTGCTGTATTTGCAAAAAAGTTGGTATAGAGTCAAAAATTACAATGTAAACTGTAATGTCTCTCTTTTACCACTCTCAGTGCACAAACAAATATTCGGATCGATTCAAAATTTCCAACAAAGCTAGTCCATACACTAGCGAACAACTTTGTCGATGAAAGTTCTTTGTAGCTTATACTTCCTTCACCTCTTTTTTGATACAAAATATGAAAAACGTGATCCTCACTTCGTATTCAGAATTTATTGATTTATCATCGATTTTTGAGAACTTTCACAACATTGGCGTCTTTGGGGAAGTCTGACGAATCGAAATTGACAAAATTCATTCCGATACATCAAAAATTGACCGAGTTAGAGCAGAGGTCGAATATTGAAAAACATGGATTTTTGGTGCGAAGAAATTGACGGTTTGTGATTTTTTTCTCAAAAACTATCAATCCCAGACAAAATTGTGAAGCGTAACTTGAACTGATTTTTGAAGCCCTACAACCCAGTATTTTTCAATTTTCGAAGTTCTAATTTTCGATTTCGTCGTCTTTTCGTACGGCTCGGACAATACTTTTCCTGCAATTCGAGCGCTCGGCGAGTTATTCGATCCAGTTCTTCAATTACGGATACTATTTTTGAGTGACTAAAGGTCAACCTGATTGATGTAGCTGGAGATAGAATCCATTCTAAAATATTCTCTCCGAAAGTTTGAACCCTCCAATTGTTTCATTCAAGCTGGATTGTATTTCCATTCTTACGAACTTCTGTCCTTAGTTTTGATTACGTTTGTTTTCAAATAATTCTATCCTTTAATATCATCAACATTGAATATTTTCATTCTGGCATATTATCACTTCTACAGGTCTATATTCCCAAATATGTGTCGGAAATGGAAGAACATTTCATTCAACAGCAATTTCCTTCCTCTTAATATGTATTCAAAAATGAGGACCATTATATATATATTATATTCAACCATAAAGACCTGTTAGAGTACAAATATGTAGACATAGATATTCATGATCAGATATGATATCAAAGGGGAGAATTTTCTGAAAATAAACAGAAATAAAAATATAGGTATTCTATGAAAAATCAAGTATTTGAAAGTAAGAACATTTCAGAATATCATATATGTTATAAATGAGTTAAAAATCATTATAAAATAACTATGAGTAGCCTGACTCGTGTGACTGAAGGTTTTATCTCTCCTGTTACATTCAAGCTGAATGATTTTTCTATTCTCACAAACCTCTATTTTTTTGTACAATCATACTTGTATCTTCATTGTTCACTTGATTTATTGTTCTCAAATCACAGATAACATGGAGTTCATAAAGGATCCTCAAAAAACTTCAATCAAAATCCAAAGTTCTCAGAAGAGTTATTTATGAATTGATCAATGAACTTTCCCGCAGAAAAATTGACTCCATCTTGACCAAAACACTTCATTTTTCCTCCAATTTTTTGGAGTAAAGATGTATTTCGGTCCGAATATAGTAAATTTTCCTAAGGGCTATGCTACCGATTGTATCATTCCATACAGCACACGAGATTCCGCAAAGAGTTCCCGTTATGCTAATCAATATGTATTCATTATGAATATCTTGAATTCAAAATGAGCTAATCATGGACAAATTAATGTTCAGAAAGAACTCATGTTGAGATTTCATAATGAATTGTCCGGGCACTTACGATGTTTTCATTTTGAATTTGAAATATTCACAAACGTATACACGGGAACTATTCAAGAGGTCTTTCGGAAGTCTTTATACATTCAAATTGATCATTTGTACTAGCTGGCATCAAAGTCAACCGATTTTATTTTCACCCTGACAGATCTTTTTTGTGAATATGTATTGAGAATGGAGAACAATCTTATAGAACAAAATATCTCTCTTATCCTTCCAATATACGTTAAAAAATGAGGACCTGTGAGAGTAAAAATATCCCACATAGCACTACAGTCTCAGAAGAATTCTAAAGAGGGAAAATCCCCCTGGACGACTGTTTTTTTAATAATTTTCTACAGAAAACTGAAAGCATTTATTGAAATTCGAGAACATGTATGATATTTCTGACATTATGGAGTATTGATACAATTTCTTTGAATTAAAAACACAAAAACAAAATGGCAGCTCTGCAGCCCTTCAAAATTGATGCCTCGAGTTGACACCGTGCAATGCCCAGGTACAGGGAATAATCTGTAATCAAAAGGGAAAATCTTTCCCATTAAAATATGTTGGTACGCTTTGCATGAACCTAAAAGTTCGATATAATTTCTACAATAAATATTGTTTTTAACAATTTGTTTATAAAAAAAAAGTGTTTTTCGTTTTTTTGGTCTCCAATTTTTATTTTTCACTTTTTTCTACTAAATTTAGGTTCATGCAAAGCGTACTAACATATTTCAATGGGAAACATTTTCCCTTTGGATTACAGATGATTTCCTGGACCTGGGCATTGCACGGCGCAAACTCGAGGCGTCAGCTTAGAAGGGCTGCAGAGCCACGATCTGTGTTTTTTTTACTTAAAAAAAATTGTATCAATACTTCATAATGTCAATAATAATATTGAAGAAAAAAATAGAACAAGCGTATCGTTCCGTTCATATATATGGATACCAAAAAGTGAAAAAAAGTAGAATTCCACAAAACATACAAATGTCTCACAAAAACCCCTAAAAACTCCAACACAGTAGAAAATAACGTCAAATCCCAACAACTATACAAACGTTTTACAATAACGCTTGAAAAAAAATCCTTGAAAAAAATACTTCACTCTTTCCGGAAGATTACTTGATTTAACAAATATACCATTAAAAAAAAAGATGTGAAAGGCAACCCTGTTTCGGAATTCGCATCAACCAGCAACACTTGGCGTGGCCGATGGTGGAAGTTTTTAGCCTTTATTAAATACAAATGAATTTCTATAGAACGTTAAACAAGAAATTTAAATGATATAATTTCATAAAATCTTCTTCGGCCACGCCAAGTGTTACTGGTTGATGCGAATTCCGAAACAGGGTTGCCTTTCACATCTTTTTTTTTAATGTTATATTTGTTATATCAAGTAATCTTCCGGAAAGAGTGAAGTATTTTTTTCAAGGATTTTTTTTCAAGCGTTATTGTGAAACATTTGTATGGTTTTTGGAATTTGATGTTATTTCTCACTGTGTTGGAGTTTTTAGGGGTTTTTGTGAGACATTTGTATGTTTTGTGGAATTCTACTTTTTTTCACTTTTTGGTATCTATATATACGAGCAGAACGATACGCTTGTTCTATTTATTCTTTTAATACAATAATGCTTTTTTGAAAATCATAAATTACCTTCAATACAGTTCAAACAAACTGAAGTTACAATATACCAAAAATCTTCCACATATCCTTTGGATAACCAATGTACTTGGTCGCTCATATTGTTTTCATATCTTTTTTTTTCAAATAGAGCATATCCTTTTATATCCCCTCGAAATTCTGAATGCAGTGAAATTTTCCTTTGGAATGTGTTTTCAGATTTTTTTATTCTTTGTTTTTGGGATTTTCATGTACTTGGCGTTATTTTTTTACTTTTTTGGAGTTTTCTTTGGGGATTTCACTTCTTTTTCTGAATATGCTTCCAACTGGACCCAAATAAAAATGAAATACCCCTGTCGAGTTTATGGCAATCGTAGGAATGAAGGAAATGTCCTCAGATAACTTATGTGATATAAAAATCCACTTGGATTTCCATCAGTCATCTCATCATTGGACGGCAATAGATCATCGAAATGAAGAATGAAGAAAAGAAGGGGAGAAAAGCGAATTCCCATGAACAAATATACGGGTGAAGAATTCCGAAAACTAAATTTTCCTTGACTGATAAGTTGGCGCTCAAAGCAGCTCAAAGCGCTCAAAGCAACTCACAGCGCTCAAAGGTGCTCACGCCGCTCAAAACAGCCCACGATATTGTGCTGAACATGTCTTGTGCGGGAATTTCCAGTGTTTTCAAGAAATCATTGTAAGAAAATCGAAACAACGTACACTGTAAAAAATAATCGGAATTTTCCTGGGGGAATCAACCGGAAAATTCCAATCACTGATTAGGAAATCAATTTCCGGTACATTTATATGAAATTTCCCGTACATTTATGTGAAAATCCCAAACTTCGTGGGATTTTTCCCAACATTTCACAGTAAATTTCTGGACAAGTTAGGAAAATTCCTAACGCATGTATGTGTTAATTACTCTACATAAATATATAGGAATTTTCCCATAAAATTTTTTACAGTGTAGATCTTACAGACAGAGGAAACTTGCGTACAATATATTCAAGGTATCCAACAGGAATTTTTTTTGCAAGATAGAATTTGTACTGTTTAGCATGAAGCTGAAAATAGCTTTCCAGCAGACATTTTTCGGTCACTCTTTTGAATCATTGTGAAAAGTAGCAGATAGCAAAAGTTCCAAAAATTAGATCTCATTGAATTCTTTCGTGACCACAAAACGAACTACTGAAATGTCAGCAGAATAGAGTCCTTGGAGAATTCAAATCGCCTTTTGTCATACTGTATATTGTACTGTATATAGTATGACAAAAGGCGATTTGAATTCTCCAAGAACTCCATCCTACTGACATTTCAGTGATTCATTTTGTGGTTCCAGAAGGATTCAATGAGATCTAGTTTTTGGAACTTCTGCTATCTGGGTGAAGAGATGTCAAATATTCATCATGCAACAAGAAGATATACCTTCCAGATATCAGATTGAAGACACTTTCCAGTACTGTACCAGACATTTTTCAGAATTTTGTGGAATATCCATCGAAATCATTCGAAAAAATTTTTCCAGAATATTTGGTTCGTTATGGTATTATGGAGGTATTCTATATTCTCCAAAACTGTACAATATCACAGTAATTGAATTCTAATTTTATGATGAAGCGAAATTATTGCTTTTCAAAGAAATATATATACGAGTGTTTAGCATTGCGTGGCCGATGTCGCTCTTCAACTTGCAGATCATGAATAAATATTCACTTTGTACCTTCACTTCGTAACATGCATGTGAAATCATCTTCAGAAATATTTTTACCCTGATGAAAAACAACAGCTATAACTTTATAAAAGTGTTGTGCAATTATGATTTTTTAAGTTGGTACTGCTTCAATGTTTATATTTTCTACCTTTGTTGCTTCAACATTATTGTGATTAAACATCATCAATTGCACAATTACATATTGTTCTGACGCTGTTATGAATGATTTTTTAATTTTATGCAAGTTATTGCGATTGTCACAAGAATCTTCGAAAATTTTCGATGTTGAAAAATTGAACGTGAATATTTCTTGAAACTCAAATGATTTTTGTGAAATTGGAGGTAGCCCAAGACGTGTAACACAATTTGTACCAACAATATTTTCGGTATATTCACGTTTCGTACATTTCGTTAAGGTAGTTATTTCGTGCTTCACTAAATTTTTAATAGCCATTGAATTCTCGCAAATAGAAGCGATGAATTCTCCTGCATCTTGTGAGTGATTATGCAAGTATTGTGGACCTGCAAGCTGTTTTGAAGCTATGATATCAAGGTTTTTTTGCGAATTGTAGTTCTGAATTGGAATATTTATGATGTCATTGGGGTCAGATAAAAGTAATTGTTTTGTCTTAGAAACACAGTGCAATATACACTGCATTACTGCATTCAAATAAGAAGAAACACCGTCAACAATAGAAAGACCCATTACGTTGACGCGTGAATTTCTGTTGATTTTCCATCAATATTTTGGCCCCTGGATTATATATTATTCAATATCCTCATTCCTGAGTACCCAGGTGGAAAAGTTTTTTCAGTGAGTGAATTCTCTGAGTAAAATTACAGGTGGATCAAGAAAAAGTAGAAAGGATGCAGGTATACTATACATCTGTATGTTACTTACCACCACGATCAATATCATCAGGTAGCGTAGAAGGGAAATGAAGAAAAGGCAAGAGTGCAGTGGATATACCACAGGTCCTTGCGTTAGGTACACTATTATCAGATTCTTCCAATAGAATCACAGGTAGATGAAGAAAAAGCAAGAAGGATGCATGTCACCATACATCTTTACGTTACGTACCACAATGATCAATGTCATTAGGCAGCGTCATATGAAAATGAAGAAAAGGCAGAAGTGCAGTGGATATACAAGTCCTTGCATTATATAATACCGCTATCAGATTCTTCCAACAGAATCATAGGTGGATAAAGAAAAAGCAAAAAGGATGTAGATGTACCATACATCTGTACGTTAAATCCTTCCATGATCATTAGGTAGCGTTGAAGGAAAATGCAGAAAAGATAGGAGCGCAGTGGATATATCACAAATCTTTGCATCAGGTGCAGTCCACTGACCAATTGACGAATGATTAGAGAGACTGTTTAGGATCAACTCAACGAAAATTGAGCAGATACAATATTCTGATTATAGAAATTGTTGCAGAACAACTACAGGTCAACTTGACTGATGTGACAATTCATTCTGAATGTTTTCTTTCAAAGTTCCATCTTTTCAGTTGTTCCATTCGAGCTGGATTATATTTGTGTTCTTACAAACCATCATTTTTATCTTCACTCATCTTGGTTTTGGAATGATTCAATTCTCAAATATCATGAGTTTTATTAAATTGTCATAGAGTATTTTGGGTTGAGAGATTGAGTAACTCTAGGATCCATGAAATGTTCAAAATGGATTCGAAGTGATTCATGATCATTAAAAAGCAATATTGTATCAAATATCCAAACCATTTAATATTCATGATATTTGAGAATTGAATCATTCCAAAACCGAGATAAAAATGATGGTCTGTAAGAACACAAATATAATCCAGCTTGAATGGAACGACTGGAAAGATGGAACTTTGGAAGAAAACATTCAGAATGAATTGTCACATCCAGTCACCTCAGTCAAGTTGACCTGTAGTTGTTCTGCAACAATTTCTATAATCAGAATATTGTATCTGCTCAATTTTCGTTGAGTTGATCCTAAACAGTCTCTCTAATCATTCGTCAGTTGGTCAGTGGAATGCACCCGATGCAAAGATTTGTGATATATCCACTGCGCTCCTATCTTTCCTGCATTTTCCTTCAACGCTACCTAATGATCACGGTAGGATTTAACGTACAGATGTATGGTACATCTACATCCTTTTTGCTTTTTCTCCATCCACCCATGATTCTGTTGGCAGAATCTGATAGCGGTATTATTCAATGCAAGCACTTGTATATCCACTGCACTTCTGCCTTCTCTTCATTTTCCTATGACGCTATCCGATGACATTGATTATTGTGGTACATAACATAAAGATGTATGATACATTTACATCCTTTTTGCTTTTCCTTCATCCACCTATGATTCTGTTGGGAGAATCTGATAGTGGTATTATTCAACGCAAGGACTTGTATATCCACTGCACTTTTGCCTTTTCTTCATTTTCCTCCTACGCTACCTGATGATAGTGATCGTGGTGGTAAGTAACATACAGATGTATAGTATACCTGCATCCTTTCTACTTTTTCTTGATCCACCTGTAATTTCACTCAAAGAATCTAGGGAAACCATTTTGTACATAGTTCATAATTTTGATTCAGGATGTCATATTTTAGTATACCTGAAGTGCTCGGTGATTAACCTTATTTTCGAATGTTTTTCAAACTTGCTATAATTGAATTTACATTCATTATCAATTCACTATCCTGTTTCATTATTTGTTCACGATTCTGATTGCAGAATAGTGGATTCCATTAGAGATTATGGTATATCCATTATATTTTTGCCTGTAAAAGAATAGCGAATAAACTTCAATAATCACCCTTGAGCAGGCCTCGGTATGATCTTTTTCATCGATTGCCTATGATCCTAATTAGAGGAATCGACAGTGGAGCCTCCCGAAGTAGCTGGTCATCTGGTTTTGATCAGCTACTTCGGAAGGCTCCAGTAGTTGACTGTCCGTCAGAACTCATGATATATCTCTGACTTTCTGGTATGTGGAGGAATTGCAAATAAACTTGAATCTTTTCCCTTGAGCATGCTCGATATGATCCATTTGATCATTTTCCAACGACTCTAGCAGGAGAACCTGATAGTAGATTGTTTGTAAGGGGGTTATGGTATATCCGATAAGATTTCACCTCAAAAGTAATGCATAAATTTGAATCATTATTTTCGACTAGACCTTGTATGATTCATTTGATCATCAGCCTGTGGTTCTGGTGGTGAGAATCAACAGTAGCAGGCTGTTCATTACGGTATTTCTGCTGAGCTGTTGTCTGTAAAGGAATATTGTATTTTATGAATAATACATCATACAGAGCTGGCCTGTGTATATAGCAATTTCCTGAATGTAGCAAATAGATTTATTTATACCTTTCTCAAACTTTTTGTGTTACTTTCACAAATAACCTCTTCATCATTTATTCATTAATCCATTCATGAATTTTTTCAAGTCATATATAAAAGTATATATAATTCCAGGTTATTTGTGCGCGTTCGATTGTTGTTATAACGACCTGTAATACCTGTAATGTAGTATAACCTGCAATTCACAATTCATCCATTATTCAATTATTCTTTTAATATTATAATAACCTATCAACACATCGCCTCATTGACAGGTTATTTGTTTATGTTTTGACAATGTATAGACCACACTACACTGAAATGCACGCTATTGGATGTTTGGATTATAATGTCTCTAGCATTGGAAGAACTGCCTCGGGATTAACAAATCTCCGTGATTGGAGAAACCGATTCTGATGATGATAGAGAAATCTTGATGTTTTGATCGCAGGAAAATTTGAAACGTTTGTATCTCGGGATCGCGTGAACGGATCAACTTCGTAGTGTGCTTAATCGAAAGTGTGTATTCGAATTATAGACTAGAAGTGTAATTATTTTTCCGTGAAATTCAATGTGTGATGAGTTATTGTGGGTTAAAGATTCTTTGACTATAGAAAATCTTGGTTTTTGAGTAAAGATACACGGTAGCGCACGACTTATGCTTTTTCATTCTTTTTCCTTTCAGGGTTTTTTTCCCTTCAGGGTTTTCCTGTACTTGGCGTTGAGACGCTATCGCGTCTCTTGATCATGTACTTTTCCGAATTTCAATAAATGCTTTCAATTTTCCATAGAAAATTATTGGATAAACAGTCGTCCATAGGGATCTTCCCCCTTAAAGCATTCATCAGGAACAAATTGAGTTCAAGGAGAATTCTTCTAAGACTATGGTGTTGTGTGAGATGTGAGAATAGATATTCATCATCTCTGATATTGAAGCGAAGAATGATCTGGAATTGAACAGAATTAAAAATATGGATATCCAATAAGAAGTCAAGTATTTGAGAGTAGGGATATTCTGGAATATTACATGTATATATACGTTATAAATAAGATTATCATCGAGATAATGATGTATATAGCATGACTACACCCTGATAAGAATAGCCGTTAGAAACAGAAAGAACCTCTATCTGAACCTAACGGAGTCAATATGTGTTTTCTGAAAACACATATTGACTCCGTTAGATTCCGATTGAGGTTCTGTCCATTTTTAACGGTCAGTTTTATCAGGGCTGCTTTGTCTGACTGAAGGGACTGAGAATGCGATTGATTCTAGAATGATCTCCTGAAAAGTTTGATTGATCTTGTTATTCTTCAGGCTGGATTATATTTTCATTCTCACTTTATCTGATACGCTCTGTGTTTCATCTAAGATTTGGAATTGATTAGCGATCTGTTTTATAGGATAGAAGTTTGAATCGTTTCAGTGAACTAATTCGTTTCAAGAAATCTGGAAGTGGATCACGACATCCCCACTCATCCACTTGAATTCTCGCTCATTGGGCGGTACTATATCCCTACTGCTTACTACCGAGCGCCAATGACAAGGAACCAAACTTATATGCCAGGGGTTCTCAGGCGATGACTAATCGAGAGGAGGTTATGCGCGCGCATGATGGGGTTATGTTGACGACATTTCAACAGAGGCACGACCGAGGAGAATTATGAGAAATAGTTGTATATATCATCCAGAGGTTATTCACAAGAACTTTGGATCGATAAATACAAGTTGATGTTGTTGGAGTTTGAATCGTTTATTGAATCAAAACGAAAATTCGAGGTCACAAAATTTGATGGACCTCCTGATTCGAACAATTCCCTCACGAATATCAGAATGCACAGAATGATTAGGTTATGATACCCCCGGTGGAGAGATATGGTATATGTTGTTGGAGTTTGAATCGTTTATGGAGTCAAAACGAAGAATCGAAGTCACAAAATTTGATGAACTTCCGGATCCGAACAGTGCCCCCACGAATATCAGGATGCAAAGAATGATTAGGTTATGATACTCCCGTGGCAGGGACGTTGTATATGAATTGGTTGGGAAAGTGCTTGGCGCAGGAATTCAATGATTCAGTAGGCGTTCGGTTATATTTCAACTTTCAACATCACGCGGTGACAGGGAAATCTTGTCACATTGATAAGCCAGCAGCGTTAGGCCCCGTTTCCGTATCGAACAGATCATGCAGTGGATAGAACTACGGGGGGATTGAGGGAATCGTACCAGCGACGTAAATGGATGGACCCAGAATTTTTCCGTATATTCCGATTCTCCACATCCCCCCGTGAGAGGAAAATCGGATACTGTTGATCCCTGATCCTCGTTCAACTGCGTTCAAGCCGGCCCGACACCATGCGAAATATAGACGAACTTTGACTGACTTTGAAGAGTTGTACCAGCCACGTGAGGGGATACGACCGGAATTTTCCTCGGTGCTTTGACTGCCAAATCACCCAGTGACAGGAAAATCATGTTCCGTGTATCCCTGACCCTCGCTCGACTTGGTTCATGCCACCCAAGAATCATGCACAAGATAGACGAGATTTGACTGAATTGAAAAAATCGTACTAGCCACGTTGGTGAATACACCCAAAATTTTCTTATATAATTTGACTCTTCAGATACCCCAGGGACAGGGAAATCGGATCCAGTGAGTCCCTGACCCTCGCTCAACTTCGTTCATGCCACTCGAACATCATACACAAGATAGACGAATTTCGACTGAATTCGAAAATTCGTACTGGCCACGTTAGTGGATATACCCAAAATTTTCTTGTATAAATCGACTCTCCACATCCTCCAGTGTCAGGGAAATCGTATCCAGTGAGTCCCTGACCCTCGCTCAACTTCGTTCATGCCACTCGAACATCATACAAGAGATAGACGAATTTTGACCGACTTTGAAAATTCGTACTGGCCACGTTAGTGGATACACCCAAAATTCCCTTGTATAAATCGACTCTCCACATCCCCCAGTGACAGGAACATCGTATCCAGTAAGTCCCTGACCCTCGCTCAACTTCGTCCATGCCACTCGAACATTATACAAGAGATAGACGAGATTTGACTGACTTTGAAAATTCGTACTGGCCACGTTAGTGGATACACCCAAAATTTCCTTGTATAAATTGACTCTCCACATCCCCCAGTGACAGGAACATCGTATGCAGTGCGTCCCTGACCCTCGCTCAAATTCGTTCATACCACTCGAACATCATACACAAGATAGACGAATTTTGACTGACTGAAAATTCGTACTGGCCACGTCAGTGGATACGCCCAGAATTTTTCTATTTAATCCGACTCTCCACATCTCTCAGGGACAGGAGAATCATATCCAGTGAGTCCCTGACCCTTGCTCAACTCCGTTCATGCCACTCGAACATCATACAAGAAATAGACGAATTTTGACTGACTTTGAGAATTCGTACTGGCCACGTTAGTGGATACACCCAGAATCTTCCTATATAGCTCGACTCTCCACATCTCCCAGTGACAGGAAAATCGTATCCAGTGAGTCCCTGACCCCCACTCAACTTCGTTCATGCCACTTGATCATCATACACAAGATACGCGAATTTTGATATACGATTTTCCTGACACTGGGGGATGTGGAGAGTCGATTTATACAAGAAAATTCTGGGTGTATCCAGTAACGTGGCCAGGACGAATTTTCAAAATCAGTCAAAATTCGTCTATCTTGTGTATGATGTTCGAGTGGCATGAACGAAGTTGAGCGAGGGTCAGGGACATACTGGATACGATTTCCCAGACACTGGAGGATGTGGAGAGTCGATTTATACAAGAAAATTTTGGGTGTATCCACTAACGTGGCCAGTACGTATGTTCAAAGTCAGTCAAAATTCGTCAATCTCTTGTATGATGTTCGAATGGGATGAACGAAGTTGAGCGAGGGTCAGGGACTCACTGGATATGATTCTCCTGTCCCTGGGAGATGTGGAGAGTCGAATTATATAGAAAAATTTTGGGTGTATCCACTAACGTGGCCAGTACGAATCTTCAAAGTCAGTCAAAATTCGTCTATCTTGTGTATGATGTTCGAGTGGCATGAACGAAGGTGAGCGAAGGGCAGGGACTCACTGGATACGATTTTCCTGACACTGGGAGATGTGAAGTGTTGATCCATACAAGGAAATTCTGGGTGTATCCAGTAACGTGGCCAGTACGAATTCTCGAGGTCAGTCAAAATCCGTCTATCTCTTGTATGATGTTCGAGTGGCATGAACGAAGTTGAGCGAGGGTCAGGGACTCACTGGATATGATTCTCCTGTCCCTGGGAGATGTGGAGAGTCGAATTATATAGAAAAATTTTGGGTGTATCCACTAACGTGGCCAGTACGAATTTTCAAAGTCAGTCAAAATTCGTGTATCTCTTGTATGATGTTCAAGTGACATGAACGAAGTTGAGCGAGGGTCAGGGACTCACTGGATATGAGTCTTCTGTCCTTGGGAGATTTGGAGAGTCGAATTATATAGAGGAATTTCGGGTGTATCCACTGACGTGGCCAGTACGGATTTTCAAAGTCAGTCAAAATTCGTCTATCTTGTATATGATGTTCGAGTGGGATGAAAGAAGTTGAGCGAGGGTCAGGGACTTACCGGATACGATTTTCCTGACACTGGGGGATGTGGAGAGTCAAATTATACAAGAAAATTCTGGGTGTATCCACTAACGTGGCTAGTACGATTTTTTCAATTCAGTCAAATCTCGTCTATCTTGTGCATGATTCTTGGGTGGCATGAACGAAGTCGAGCGAGGGTCAGGGATACACGGAACATGATTTTCCTGTCACTGGGTGATGTGGACAGTCAAAGCACCGAGGAAAATTCCAGTCGTATCCCCTCACGTGGCCGGTACAACTCTTCAAAGTCAGTCAAAGTTCGTCTATATTTCGCATGGTGTCGGGCCGGCTTGAACGCAGTTGAACGAGGATCAGGGATCAACAGTATCCGATTTTCCTCTCACGGGGGGATGTGGAGAATCGGAATATACGGAAAAATTCTGGGTTCATCCATTCACGTCGCTGGTACGATTTCCTCAATCCACCCGTAGTTCTATCCACTGCATGATCTGTTCGATACGGAAACGGGGCCTTACGCCGCTGGCTTATCAATGGGACAAGATTTCCCTGTCACCGCGTGATGTTGAAAGTTGAAATATAACCGAACGCCTACTGAATCATTGAATTCCTGCGCCAAGCACTTTCCCAATCGATTCATATACAACGTCCCTGCCACGAGAGTATCATAACCTAATCATTCTTTGCATCCTGATATTCGTGGGGGCACTGTTCGAATCCGGAAGTTCATCAAATTTTGTGACTTCGATTTTCCGTTTTGACTCCATAAACGATTCAAACTCCAACAACATATACCATATCTCTCCAACGGGGGTATCATAACCTAATCATTCTGTGCATTCTGATATTCGCGAGGGAATTGTTCGAATCAGGAGGTCTATCAAATTTTGTGACCTCGAATTTTCGTTTCGATTCAACAAACGATTCAAACTCCAACAACATCAACTTGTATTTATCGATCCAAAGTTCTTGTGAATAACCTCTGGATGATATATATAACTATTTCTCATGATTCTCCTCGGTCGTGCCTCTGTTGAAATGTCGTCAACATAACCCCATCATGCGCGCGCATAACCTCTTCTCGATTAGTCATCGCCTGAGAACCCCTGGCATATAAGTTTGGTTCCTTGTCATTGGCACTCGGTAGTAAGGAGTAGGGATATAGTACCGCCCAATGAGCGAGAATTCAAGTGGATGAGTGGGGATGTTGTGATCCACTTCCAGATTTCTTGAAACGAATTCGTTTACTGAAACGATTCAAACTTCTATCCTATATCTGTTTTGTTCAAAATTAGTGAGTGTCCACTCTGTAGTTTTGATGTGCTTCTTTCACAGCGATTTCTGTGCATGAGGTGTCCACTGTCTCTCAGAAAAGTGAAAAGCAGTTCATTCCATTCATTTTGTTCCTTGAAAATAATCTGTAAATACATTTGTATAACGCTCGTTTGACTCTAGTGCGCAACCGTTGTGCGTCGATTATACGAAGTAAGTGGCAATACCTCACGGCATATGTCGTGCGATCCATCTTTTGATAAGACAGAGCCACCCGCAGAGGAGGAAACCGGCAGTTCCGTCGATACACAAGCAACACGTATCTTCGCAACCAACACACACCGTCGCGTTACTCAACGAGGAAGGCTGCCTACAGCACAGATGTGGACACGGAATGGGACAAACAGTGATAGCGGTATCACTCGGTACTTCTCAACGAAGGAAAAGAGGAAGAGAGATCTAAACGAATCGCTCTCTTATACAGAAGACACGAGAAACAAAAGAAAGAACTTCGAGCAAATCGAACCGTTGGCGCTCTCTCCTCCTTTCAAAAAGAAAAGACCGGTACTAACTTCACTTCCTCAGATCTTACCCAACAAAAAGATGGATAACAATAGATTAGATGAAATCTTTAAAAGAATGGAACTATCTGACCAGAAAAGGGAGAGAGAAATGGGAGAATTAAGAGATGAAATCCGTCAAATACGTCACGATATCAACGATAGGGTGGCGGTTCTGGGAGCGGAAAATATCTACCTACGAAAGCAATGCGAAGATCCAATTGAAAGAGATAGGAAAAGAGAAAATTCAGTTGAAACTCACGATCGTGAACTAAGAAAGAATAGAGCCATCATAAGTGGGCTGTCAGTTGATCCTAACAACTGCGTTAGGGGAATCAATAATTTTCTCCAAGAAAAATTCGAAGGAAACTGTATAATTGAAGAGGCGTATTATACGTCGTGATAAGAACAAGGTGTTAGTTAAATTTCCTTCAAATCTGGCAAAGAAGAATATTATGTCGCAGAAAAACAAAGTATTGCGCAATACGAATATTTACATCCAAAATGACTCGACCGAAAAGGAAGGAGTTGAAAATTTGGAAAGTTTCCCCGAATTGCCAAAAGCGGATATCATTGGGGTTACTGAAACTTGGCTGAGCTCCCCGGGTGAATGCAACCAGGGAAAAGAGTTTGGGTAGATCCAGCGGGGGCATTCTTCTTCTAGTATCCAACCAGCTTTCGGAATGTTCCACATTGGACTCCAGCCCATGGTGGATTTTTGTGAGGATAAAATTTTTGGACATATTATTTTTTATTGTAGGAGTAGTATACTTGAGACCTTCACTTGAGAATGAGCATGCTATTAGTTTATTGCAATACACTATCAATGATCTTGCCATGTCTTATCCATATGACATTTCTTTGATCGGAGGCGATTTCAACGCAAGAATCCCCACAAGAAATAATTTGCCGATTGGATTATTTAATAACTCCAACCTCTCAAATAAGCGTAAGTCATGCGATGTAATAATAAATAAGAGAGGAGAACTTCTCGTACAAATGATGGAAGATAGTGGATTTGCGGTTCTGAACGGAAGGACTCCGAGCGATCAGCCAGCGCAGTTCACATTTGGTAACAGTCGGGGCAATAGCACAGTGGATTTGGCATGGGTGAATCTTTTGAGTTTGGCCTATGTATGTGACTTCGAAGTTCTTAATCTGCCTGTTCTTTGAGATCACTATCCAATACTTACAACATTTTACCTCAATTCACCCACAAACCAGGAAATGGTTGTACGTGGAAATCAAGATCTGACCACTAAAATAAGCTGGTTGTCTGATCGTTCGGATACTTTCACCTCACAGTTGTATTTTCCGCGAAATATTGTAACGAACTTTGATACGGACGAGTTAGAGGTCATTTCTGACAATTTTGTAGATACATTAATTGGGGCTTGCTGCGTGGCTGGTATGGTCAAGCAAAGAAGGACAGGGAATAATAGTATACGTCAGGTACCGTGGTTCGACGAGGAATGCCGCACGGCAGAAGTCGCTTACAAATCAGCCTTGAAACTGTGCCGTAAACAGAAATTTAACTATGACCCTGCTTTTCAGAACATGTTGAACTCGAAAAGGTACTACAGGAATCTAGTGGAGGAGAAGAAAGCACGCATGGGTAGGGATCTCAATGATAGATTGGCCAATACCAAAAATGCTACTGAGTTCTGGAGTGCGATCGGTGCCTTTAAGCCCAGAAGATCTCACTGCACTAACATTTCACTGTCAGATTGGTACTCTTTTTTCTCCAAAACATATCCACCAAGATCAGTATATGACATTTCTGTAACTGATGTGGAGCATCCATTCCTGGATAGGAGCATTACGATTGCAGAACTTCGAAGAAACATATCAGTCTCAAAAAATGCTAAAGCTCCAGACATTGACAAGATACCAAATGAATGTTACAAGTTTTTACCGGAAAATTGGCAGTTTTACCTTCTAGCATTTTTTAATAAAGTCCTAAGAACTGAAACGGTGCCAACAAATTGGTCCAAACCCTTATTTCCCATGCTGCATGAAAAAGGTGAAGTAAGAAACCCTGAAAATTATCGTAGTGAAGCCCTTATTTGCACAATAACTAAGCTCTTCACGAATATTATTAGAAGTAGATTAGAGTCATGGGCGGAGAATGCAGATCTGATACCTGAAAGTCAGGCTGGCTTTAGAAGGAATAGGGGCTGTTATGATAATCTTCTCTCTTTCATTTCCACAATTCAAATACAACTCCGCCTTAAGAGAAATAATGTTTACGCGCTGGTAGTGGATTTCAGAAGGGCATTTGATACGCTGAAGCATGAATTACTTTGGAGGAAGCTATTTAGTTTAGGGATCAGCGGTAAAATCGTACGTTTGCTGAAAAATGTATATAATTGCGCAAGGGTACAGGTTAGACAGGGTGGAGAGCTTTCAGAGGAATTTGAAGCCACAGTGGGAGTGTTGCAGGGTGACTCGTTGAGTCCTCTCTTCTTCATTTTATTTATGACCGACATTGAACAGTGGTTTAGAGAGAGGGAATGCCGCGGATTGAACATCGATAACATAACTGACATATTAATGTTATCATATGCGGACGATCTGATAATATTCGCCTATTCACCTAGTGATATGCGCCGTAAACTTGGGATCCCCAGATCTTATTGTGCGGAAAACGGTCTCATCATTAACATGAAGAAAACAATGATCATCCCATTTAACAAATCAGGAAGTACAAGAAGTGCAAAAAAACACAGTTTCGGTTACGGGGATGAAAACTTAAGTGTAGCCAAAGAAATCGACTACCTGGGAATTGCCTTTGGAAGCTCCTCACTGGGTGGCGCAGCCGCAGAAAAAGCAATTAGGAGGGCGAGAGTTGCGTCAGGGGCAGTACTCTCGATTTTAGCGCGAAGTAGGTCCGACACCTGGCCAGCAAAAAAGAAAATCTTCGACGCAATGGTGACCTCTACGCTTTTCTACAGTCTGCCCATTTGGGGCCAGAGATACATTGATAAAATTGAAATAGCCCAAGTCGAATACTTCAAAAAGCTACTCGCGCTGCCCAAAAATACCCCAGGCTATGCCCTTAGATTAGAATTAGGTTTACTTCCACTTGCTTATGAAGCTGTTGAATTGATTCGTGACTGGCTTATAAAAATCAGGAAAATGCCGACTAACTGGTACCCCAGAATCTGCTGGGACAGGCTCTATGAATTGGCGCAATTGCCGGGCTGGGATGAATCACTCAACTGGGCCGCACAGTTTAGAGGGATATTGAGGAAAGTCGGGTTTGAGAACATTTGGCAACACATGAACGCGAACACTTTGAAAGATAGGAAAAAAGAATTTCTCGAAACATATGCACAAATCCTATGGAAAAATGATCTAGAACGTCTTCGAAACTCTTCTTTCTGCCAAAATAGTTTCGAACCTAATCCTAACTGCGCGCCTGCAAGTTATCTCGAACATCGATGCCCAATAGAATGGCAGCGTATAGCGGCTCCTCTGCGTTTAGCTAACAAGTTTGAGCTCAAACTTAGAATAAATAATATTTCATATAACGTGAAACCAAATGCGACATGTCAGTTATGCAATTGCGAAGAGTCAGAAGATGTGCGCCATATGTTGTGCAAATGCCCGATATACTTACCTCTAAGAAAGAAATACCTCAAAAATACGACAGAGAATGAAGATCTTTATGAAATTGAAGATGTACTCAACGTACAGACCAAACAAGGACTCAAAAACTTATTCTGTCATGTCGTAGAGCTCACAAAACTTCGAGCGTTTTGTCTTTCCGAATAGATTTTAGCAAATAGCTCGGACTACCTTGGATGGTCTGTGCATTGAATTATAATTGTAAACGGTAAATTGAATTTGTAATATGCAGCTGTATTATAGTCATAGTTTGGGAACTTGTATTTTCTCTGTATTTGACATGTACAAATGATAGTGTAAGTTTGATGTACCTTCCCCCTTTGCCAAAAGGGAACACCCTTATATATGCAATAAATATACTATACTACTACTATACTATACTATTCTTACTCTATCTGAGATAGCACAAACAAAGCTCGACAAAGAGCTCCAGTTTGAGAATGAAAAAAGAATTCATTATGAATACTTTGAATTCAAATTGAATTTTTTATGAAAACCTTAGTGTTCAGGAAGAATTTGTATTATAAGTTCGGAGATAATTTTCTGAAGATTCAGAATGTATTCATTTTAAATTCATTGGAGTGATATATTGAATATGGATGATCATTTGTGCTGTCTGGGTATGCTTCATAATTCAATTTCTGAGAGAATTGACAATAAAATATGTTCATATTTCTGGATCATCTTTACGATTAGCTGGGACTGATGAATCCAGGATTTAGAACATAACGGAGGAATGGTAGAGAATGCATTGTTCAAAATCATTCAGCTGCTTTGAGCGCTCTCAGCTGCTCTCAGCGTCAGCTTATCGGCCAATTAACATTCAGTTTCCAGAATTCTTCACATGTATACTTGTTCGAGGAAATTTACTTTTTTCCCCTTCTTTTCCTCATTCTCAATTTCAATAATGTATTGCTGTCCAATGATGAGTTGAATAATGAGAGCCCAAGTGATTTTTCATATCACAGGAATAATCCAAGGGCATTTCATTCATTGCTGTGATTTCTGTGAAACTCGACATGAGTAATGACTTTTTATTTGTTCTCAGTTAAAGGCATATTCAGAAAAAGAAGTGGAATCTCAATAAAAAAAAAATGAGTAAGGAATAACGCCAAGTGCACGAAAATGCGATCAGTATTTACAAGGAGGAAACAAATCAACCTATTCTCAACAGAAATTTTATCTTTTTCAAAATTTCGATGCAATGCAACAGCATATGCCCCATCTGAAGAAAATATGTAGAATCAATATGAGCGGCTAAGTAGATTTTTTTATCTAAATGATATGTAAACGCTTGTTTGTATATTGTAACTTCAATTTTTATCAATTTCATTCAAAGTGATGTACAATCTTTGAAAAAACATCATTTTACTAGAAATGAATATAAAGTGAAACAGAAGAGGAATTAGGTTCAATCATTTCACATACTAGAAACAACTCTTATTTTGAATCAAACGTGTTGGGCGTTTCTGAATAGTTTTGAAATTCATGTCCATACGAAAAACTTGAAGTGACTAGTGGACAATTTTAAGATCTCATCATCAAACACTTTTATAATCCAATCCATATTGGCAACGTCAAGTGTTTCTCGTGGATATGAATTTCAAAACTATTCAGAAACGCCTAACAAGTTTGGGTTAAAGTAAGTCAGAGTTGTTTCTAGTATATGAAATGATTGAACCTGATGTTTTTCCTATTCCACTTCATATTCATTTCCAATACAATGATGTTTTTTCAAAGATCATGAATGAATTTGAGTAGAATTGACAAATATATTCAAGTTGCAATGTACAAAAAATCGTTTGCATAACCATTTGGATAACCAAATGTACTTGGCAGCTCATATTGATTCCACATATTGTTTTTCAGATGGGACGTATGCTGTTATATTGCATCAAAATTTCGAATATAATATAATTTCTGTCTAGAATAATAGGTTTGTAGATTTTTTTTGTAAATATTGATCGCATTTTCATGTGCTTGGCGTTATTTTTTCACTTTTTTAAAGTTTTTTCATATACTTTTCTTAGATATAAGACACTTGACAAAATCAACTACACAACGCAGGATAATCATTTCATGTTTCAAGAACATGAAAATAGAAATCATAAATGGCTCGCATTCTTGTTTGAATAGAGAATCATTTTCATCGAAAAGGTGACTTACGTCCCTAAACACAAAAATCTGTCAATACAAGCGGTCTTACCCTCGGAGATCCAAAAGTGTTCACTTTTGATTGAGATATTGTGATCGTTCTTGACAACTTTCTAAATCAACCTGATATGAAATAAGTTAGGCCGTTCAATACAATCCAATCTGCAGATCATTTTTTGTGATTGACAAAATGGCAGTTTCACAGTAATAAACAAATTTTGGTGTCCGTAACATTGACAAACCCATTAAGTGTATCGGCCATGTGTTGATTCATTCCTTCACCTTTAAAATGTATGTTTTTCTTGTCGATTAATGAGAATATTGTGATTTCTCATTACTGCAGTTTGATGGTATGAATTTTCCATATTATGCACACTCATTTATGATTATTTAGATTTCATTCCGTGTCAAAAATCCCACTGAAATTGATTGATTTCGATGTCATTCAAAAACTTGAAATGCTAATGAAGAATGGAAATACGAAGCCAAAGGATTCATTTTGTATTAAAAAATCCATGATATCCCAATAAGATATTTGTTCATCAATTGCCGGCTGAAAACCCGCCTAATGGTGGTCGGGAAGATCAGCAACCGACCGATATTCGCATCATCGGAGAACTTTTTATTTTAGCTATAACTGAAAATAAATGTGGGTATTCAGGGTTCATTTGAATGAATATTCTTTTGTAATAATGTATCAGAAATCATACTATGATCTCAAACCATTAAAATATTCAATAAAGCAGTCAACATTTTAGGTGGACGAGTAACTGGTCTTAAGTGGCCGATACAACCCACAGTTACCTCAAATGAAATCAATTGGAATATTTCTCACTTCATCGTCGGTGACAAGATAAAACGTATCAAGTCACTTCATAAACTCTTTGTTTTTTGTTAGTTGTCATTATTGTAGGAGTTGAATAATAGTGCGAAATAAATTCATCAGGATAGCTATGGTTCAGACGAATAATTTGATACCAGATTTGTGGGAGATCGCGATGGGAAACATTTGCTAACATTGAGTTTGAATTTTCCTAGCAGGAATCATTTTAGTCACCTGGTACTTCATGTGTTAAGGCTTTTCCTAATAACTAGCTTCATTGCAAGGACCTTGACAAATGCTAGGTGACTGCTGTGATCCGTTTTATCAGGGTTGAAGTGGAAAACTAAAAATGAAGAACAATTTGTTACTTGTCATTGGGAGCCCCTTGGTAGATGAGGGCCCTTGGGCACTGTCCTGGATGTTCCTGAAGTTTGGATTCAAACTTCAACAATATCTGTCCGAGTATGCCTACAGATGAAGATGGCACTGAAAATGTTGATCAAATAGTCTATCCGAATAATTGTTACAGCACTTTGAAGTCCTTTTTTGTTGTTAAGAAAAACATCTTCTTTTCTGTAAACTCAAGAAAAGTTATGATTCAACGTTTTTTCCTGCGGTTTATTGGTTCACATAGAAAAAAGAATGTGTAACAATTGAAAATCTTTCTGAGAATCTTCAAAGGGTCTTTTTGGTTGAGATTTTCAAGAAAAATTATTTTTCCAAACATTTGTTTCTCATGAAGAAAATTGAGATATGGTTTTGAAAATTCGTGGATATGTTTAGTGAACATTAAACATTACAAAAAAATTTTTTCCCCGTTACACTAATTGAAACAAAAAAACAACAAAAAATGACGGTGGGAGTAATTTGCGGCGACCGGATGATCTAAAGAAAACAAAGAATGGCAAATTATTCTTGGTTGAAGTGCGTATCGCATGAACAAGGATATTTTTTTTCATCAAAAAATAGTAAAACAGCGGCTGTTTTTCGGAAAAATCGACATTTGAGGTCGGAAAATCGAATGCAAATCGGACAATTTTTGACCAACCAAAAAGATCCTAGTTTATGTGATAGCAACTTCAACAAGGAATAATTCGCCATTTTTTCTGGTTTTTTTTCAGATCATCCGGTCTCAAATCACTCCCACCATCATTTTCCAGTGTCTTTTGTTGTTGAGATCAGTATAACGGAAAAAAAAATTAACGAGAACTTTGTCTCGTTCAACTTGGTAAATCCGCGTGTTATCGAGCCTGCTTTTGCAAGGCGTGTCTCCGATAGATCCCGAAAGTATATTCTGGCTTTCCATCAGGATCGCTCTTATTTAAAAGAGCGAATGATTCCTTTTTGCCGTTGGGAGTGAGGAATCACGCGGTTGGTTTTTGCCGATTTTGAATTTGCTCTAGTTATCATGCTTCATAATCAATGAATGTATGTCAGAGAGAAGTGATGAATATGGTAGGGGATGGATGGAAGGTGTGCGGGCCACCTTAGACTCAGCTCGATGCAGTTTCGGCAAATTCTTCGCATATCGATATGTTATGATGATTATTTGACAAACAGTTCAATGAGTTTAAAAATAATGACAACAGGAGGTCCAATGATAGAGAATCTTGGGTGAATTTGTTTATCCTCCCTCGCATGTATGCGCGCTTTCATTTTCGCTTCGGATAGATGCAGAGGAGTTGTTCTATGTTTCCAATATTTCGTCTCTATCCCACTCTCTCAAGTGTTTTCTCGGATGACATGTTATCACTTTCTTCCGAGAAAACCATTGGGAGAAATCGTTGATATTTTGACCTTGCGAGTTCTCTATCAGACCTTCCATGTCCGAATTATCCAAGTATAGCTTAACTGTATTAACTTTAGTGAATCTGATGAATAAATGGATAGCAGTGATATCCTATATAACAAGAGAAGCCTACGAATTCATTGTTTATTATTGGAAGTAATTTCACTGTTTGTAAGACCTATGTTCTGGAAATGTTTTGATGATTTTTGTATTGAATTCATTGACAGTATCCTCTGAATGAATTCGAACCCTTATCTTGCTTATCGGTAAAAGGTTTCATATAATCAGAAGAGAATGAGGAGGGGCAAGTTTTTGGTGGGCACATCACAAACGAAGACTTGTGGAAAGTTCTAATTGAAAGTATTATAAATATATTAAGAGTATCTCGATATATTTTAAATCTCAAAACCTCTTGAATGCAGATAAAGAAACTGATTTATGTTGGATGTTTTGACTGGTGGCAAGAATACCAAATGGTCTCCGTGATCTAAAAAATCTTTGAAAGTCATTTAGCCCATCAAGGATTAGCGACGATCAACAGGTAATGTGAGTTATGAGAAACATTTTCATTATTCTTCTCTCTCATCAACAATTATTCTCCCCCCGTAGGGTCCTAAGATTTATGTAAACACTATTCTGAAAGTTCATAAAAAGTACGATACTTTACTTTTAGTAGCAAAATAATTCAATAACTGAGCTGCTAGGAGCAGTGGTAGTGATCTCCTGAATTATTGGTCAAATATTATGGTTTATGACTGAAAAAGAGTGATTAAGAATCCAGAAGAAGTGGAACTGGAGAATACCTAAATCAAGTTCTGAGTGAATATGAAAGTATGCTTGATCGAGCGAATACGAAAGATCCTTGTGATTCCAGGTGGTAACGTAATGTCACCTATTCCTGACTGCTGTATATTGGAGAAAATTGATTGTACGACTTTATATTTGGTGAACAAGGGAAAATAGATGTACATGCAATCCGACATCACAATAAGATTCAATTTATATACATGGGTATGCAAATAATTATTCGAAAAAGTATGAGGCAGTCGGAAGGTTAGGGCAATGGTCGAAGTAGGGTACTTCAGGTGAGTGTTTGAATACATTGAAGACGAAAATGGATTTACACAATTGTATAGTCAACTGCTGGCTGAAAGATTAATAATTATTGTATACATATAAACATGAGCTCATGCAATGAATTGAGGATTAGAATTTATCTGCTCGATCTGTCGAATTAAACTTAAATTACATTTTATAGATGCACGTGGAACACGTTTCTGGTGAATCCATTTCATTTTTATAATTTTGTATTCCCTTCATACACTACTCGTGTAAGAATATATTGCTGAAGAACTTAGAAAAACTCTGAAACTGTGTGCTAAAAAACTATAACGTTCTCGATCAAAGACTTATAAATCATAAACAATTTGAAATTCTAAATAGTTTGTGAGTAAAGTTTCAAAGTGTTTTCGCAATTTCTGAAAAAAATATTCCACATGAGTACATAAAAAAGATATACATTTCTCAGATTCATATGAGTTTGAACAAACTATAGAACTATCGAATTTATTATGTGAAATCTTTGTTTCAGCAAAACATGAATACACTTTTGATGTTTTTAACTTGGCCACAAATTATTCAACACAATGGAAAGAGAAGAAAACGTCTTCCTAAAAAATTTAATTTTACATGTCGTAAGATGTGCAAACATTTTTTTCGCAAATTCCGATCTTCCGATTTGGATGTCTTTGATGAATCCCCCTACTATTGGTGTAATTTTGGATCTTTCCAAATACAAAAGAATATGGATGAAACAAAGGAGTTCTGATTCCTGGGATAGAATTGTGATGAATCATTATGATCAGCTGGAATGGTTGGAAACTTTTCGTATGACCAAAGCACAATTCTTGGAATTGTGTGATAAATTGAGAACTTTCTTGAATCCCAAACCATTGTTTTGGGTATCGAGAGTTCCACTGAGTGTAGAGAAACAGGTTGCTATTGCTATACATAAATTGAGTAGTTGTGCAGAATACAGAGTCGTTGGGAATGTGTTTGGAGTGCACAAATCCACTGTGAAAAAATGTATGTACATAGTGGTGGATGCTATAAATGAAAATTTAGTGAATCAATGTATCTATATGCCTGATGAGAATGGGGCACTGGAAATTTCCAATGAATTTGAAAAAATTTGTCATATTCCCCAAATTATTAGGTGCAAAGATGAGACTATATATATCCCTATTCTTGTTCCTCGAGGAGGATATAGAGATTTTGTGAACAGAAAAGGATGGCCATCCTTCAATGTTCAAGCTGTTGTTGATTACAAGGGCAGGTAACTAGAAAGGAACATTGAATTAGGAAATAAATTCAAATGAATTGTCCGATCCAATTCACTTCATTTTCATGTGTATTATCCCGAATAGCACAAAAATGTGTTTAGAACCTTCTATGAATATCCGTAGAACCTTCTGATACGTTCCGAATGTTCTATAAACATGCATAGAATATTTTCAAAACCTCAGCATTGTGTGTACGTTTACAGTATATTCTATTCTATTCTATTTTTTATTATAAACATTTTTGTATTACTGAAAATATGTTATATCATGAGTGATGAAGTGTAATCACGAAGTATAGTATACACTTGAAAATGAATTGGTGAACTTTGCTTCAGATTCACAAACGTGGCAGCCAAGCACCCTGGAAATACCCATGACGCAACAGTTTTCAAAGATTCCGGATTGTATAAATATGCTCATGCAATCTTACCAAAGGTCATTACAAAATTATATTGATTCAATCTTATGTATTCCTTATAGCATTTCTTCGAAGAGCTATACGTATTTTCAATGAAAAGTGATTGTTACGATATTGGAGCCTTCCGAAGTAGCTGACCAGACGATCAGGTCAGCTACTTCGGGAGGCTCCATTATGTACGATGGTTTTGAGTTTCATGATCAAAACTTGCACTAAAACCAAGTTTCCATTATGAATATCTCATGTTCTTAGCAAAGAATCGTTTTTCTTGATGAGTTTCTTCTCAAATTATTCAACTGTATATCATACTCATGGAACAGCCATTATTTATACTAATCAACAAGTTTTGCACGGCTGTTGGATAAATGAAATTGATGTATTAGGTGTATTATTTTGCTTCCGCTGTTCTGCAATAGATGGCTGTAGCAGTAAGTGGTAGTTGAAATAAATAGATCATAGATATCATACAATAAGCTTGAGTATTTGTAAACATAACGCTATCGAAATATTAGTCAATTTGTGTCTGCATCAAGAAGTTATTCTCGATTGAACATGCCAGCTTACGAGCCAAATTCTCGTCATTTGCGGGAGGTTTTAATTTTCTGCTTTAATATGAAGGAATCTGCGGCTGAGGCTCATCGAATGCTCTGAAATACCTATGGTGAGGCCGCCATTAGTGGAAGAACGTGCCGAGAGTGGTTTCAACGCTTCAAGAATAGTGATTTCAACGTCGAAGACCAGCATGGCGGTAAAAGAGAAAAGGTTTTCGAAGATGCAGAATTGGAGGCATAACTTGATCAGGACTCGTGTCAAATGCAACAAGAATTGGTAGGATCATTGGAAGTGACGCAACCAGCCATTTCGAAACGCCTGAAAGTCACGGGAATGATTCAGAAACGAGGAAATTGGGTGCCGTATGAGTTAAAGCCGAGAGATGTTGAACGGCGTTTGTGTGTTTGTGAACAGCTGCTTGCAAGGCAAAGAAAGAAGGGATTTCTGCATCGCATTGTGACTGGGGACAAAAAATGGATTCATTAAGATAATCCTGAGTGCAGAAAATCATGGGGATATCCCGGACATGCTCCCACGTCGACGGCCAAACCGAATATTCACGGTTCCAAGGTTATGGTCAGTATTTGGTGGGACCAACTCGGCGTAGTGTATTATGGGTTGTTGAAACCGACTGAAACAATCACAGGCGATCGTTATCGAAAGCAATTGATGCGTTTGAGCTGAGCATTGGAAGACAAACGGCCGCAATACAACGGGAGACATGATAAAGTGATTTTACAGCATGACAATGCTCGACCCCATGTTGCGAAAGTGGTCAAGACATACTTTGAAACTTTGGAATGGGAAGTCCTACCCCACCCGCCGTATTCTACAGACGTTGTTCCCTCAGACTATCACTCGTTTCGATCAACGGCACACGGCCCAGCTGACCAGCACTTCCGGTCTTATGAAGAAGTAAAAAATTGGATTGATTCGTGGATCGCTGCAAAAGATAATAAGTTTTCTCAACACGGGATTCGTATGCTGCCCGAAAGATGGGAGAAAGTAGTGGCCAGCGATGGACAATACTTTGAATCATAAATGTATAACCAGTTTTTTACAATCAAGCCTCGAATTTCGGAGAAAAACGGCGGAAGCAAAGTTATACACCTAATAATAAACAATTTCTATATCCCACAGAGAAGTCAGTTGATTAATGGAAGGAATATCCCATATATGATAATCGGAGATTCTGCGTACCCTCTATTATTATGGATAATGAAAAGTCATTCAGGAACTGTTGACCCCGAAGAAGAGTCTTTCAACTGTTATTTGAATAGTGCCAGAGTTTCAGTGGAAATGGCTTTCGGAAGACTGGAAGCTAGACGGAGGACACTGTTGAAACGAACGGATTGCAATGTCACTTTGTACCAAATATAATTCTAGCGTACTGCTGTTTACATAATTTCAGGGGGGATGAGAATGAACATTTTATTGGTAGATGAACGAATGATAACGAACGTTGGGAAGATATATTTCCTCAACCTATTGCTGCACAAAAGCGGTAAAGAGATAGAATTGAAGCAGGAAATAATCGTACATGCTTGAAAATGTATTTGTCACAAAGCTTTCCACTTGAAGAAACTTTATTTGATCCTTAAAATTCAAAGAATGTAACCATCTCAATGCACTATATACAGGATGTCCCAGAATTCATGGATTGAACTGCTAAGGCGTATTCCATGGCCAAAATGCGTCAACTTTTTTATTTGACAAAATTTTATTCAATTATTTATTCATTTCAATTTTTTATAATTATTCCAACATCATAGAAAATAAGTTTTCTCACTCAATTATACCATTGACTAATCTCAACGTGAGGAATAAATGATTTCTCATTCTGAAACATACCATAAGAAATGGGAGATATTTTCAAGTAATATACAAATCATTTCCCTGAACCAAAAAATATTATCAACAATCGAAATAATAATCATACGAAACTAAAAATATTTTCCTTCTCTTTTCATCATTGAACCTAACATATTTTGTATTACATAACATTTTTAAATATCACATCTTCTAATACATAAAACTTAGGAACTTCAAGAACTTCAAATATTCCATTACGTATAATTGAAATATGTTGAAACATAAATATAACCATTGTGTCTCTTCTTTTACTAAATGAATCAGTCCGATTCTGTTCATCACAATCCTACGATTTGAGTATCACCTCATTCGAGGTGATGATCATCAATTCGCTGGTAAATACTTATGACTTGAACAAACTAATATCAACTTCTTCGCGTTAATTTGTTAGAATTGTATAATCTACTAAAATAGTCCATTTCATTTTGTACTATAAAAATACTTGTAATCTATGCGATGATATGTATGTCTTGAGGTAATTTTTTAAATGTGGGTTGCATTTTCAACAGTGAAGTTTTGTCCGAAGTGATATTCACCAACGCTTTCTTGTTCGATCCAGGTACTTTCTCTATCTGAAATTTTAATATTGCAAATAAATGAAATTGAAAGAAATTCCTTTCACAGAATGTCATAAAAATTAGGAGGCTTCCGAAATAGCTGATCTAGGTGATCGGATCAGCTTTCCAACCAATCAAGAAGGTTGAAAAGCTGATCCGATCACCTAGATCAGCTACTTTGTAAGCCTCCTTAGTTGATACCCAGACAGCACCCGGAGGATTTTGAACATTCCAAACAAAACATCAAGACGTCACTATATCGTTCTCAGAAGATTTTACAAACTTTTCAAGTGATTTGCTACTGTCAGGGTAATCAATATAAAATAAAATATTAATCAAATTTACTCCGGAAATTTCCATTATTCCAGGCTTCATATTCGATGTTGATGCTCTTGCATATAAATTTGAAGAAGTAGAGGGTCCATTGTTGATTGTTTGCACTGATGACATTTTGATTGACGAAAATGGTACATGAGGCGTTGGAATTGTTTCATATGAATTTGTAGATAAGGGAGGTCGATCTAGATATGTTGGCATCTCAGACATTTTTACTGATGAAGGATCACATTTCGATGTTGTAATTTCTGTGGGCAGATCTGGAGGTGGAAGGGATTGATTATGAAGTATTGGCGCAGGTAAACATTGTGCTAACAGATTCATGAATAGTTATGTTCGGTCTTTCTGGAATTCTCATTCTTTTTCCATCATTGTAGTTCCCCAAGCATGCTGCTCCCTCATTTCTTCTCCCATGATGTCTCTTTGAATTTGAGTCTGATAGTTTAATAGAGTGTCAATCATGTTCTTTTGTGATTCTTCCCACTATTGTTGATAATTTCCCATCATCGTTTGATAACTTCGACGATCTGTGAATACATGCATTCGTATCGTAATAATTCAATAAATAATATTCTTGAGGAGATTTCGACTGGATAATTTATATGGGAATATTTCCTCAAATTCAAGATATTCAAGTCAATAAAGCGAATACAATTATAATGTGATTTTTGGAAAAAAACATTTAATTAGTGATCTGTGAAACATATTATCTTATTTATCACCTTCGACATTTGAGTTTATGAAATGGTACATAAATATTACCTGCTTCCATCATCACTGTATCGACGCCAGTATTCTTTTCACATAAAGTACTATGAGGTCTTGTGCCAAAGAAAACATCTAATTGTTCAGAATGTTCGAACTGTTTACGTTCCACACCACTTTGATTATTATTCCTCTTGATATCATAATATTGGGCTTTTTATTTCTCCAATTTCAACTGCATTTGTTCTGCAGTTTTATCAAAACCTTTTTCTTTCATCGGTTGAACCAGCGAGCGATGGATTCCATTATGTTTGTATTTTTTCCCGTCTTTTCTCAATTTTCAGGAATCATCAAAATTTGTGAAAAATTTTGATGTTTGTAGAATCCATTTTCGTCAGGGATGTATTATGATTCTCTCATAAACTTCTTGTACACTCATCGCTACACAATTTGTAAAATAAACATATACAAATTCAATCTTGTTGAACCGGCGATTCTGATCACGGTTTACCTTTTTTAGTCCGGTATTCGCAATGCCGTTGTATCGGACTAAAACCGAATTCCTAGGGCGAACTCTTGCTTGAATATAGGGATATATGAAAAAAGTATGTTATTCAACTACGTTGTTTAAAGGCACTCCTTTTCATATGGATATTTATTCCCCAATATTTCACATATTCCGTAAACAATGCATGATTGTATCAGAAAAATATTCTCAAACCATAAGATATTCATATTCCATAATATTTGAGGTCTATAAAATAAAATTATAATGAATTCTTATTCAAGTCAATTCATGATATGACTGTACTTGGTCCGTAAATCACAGTTGGTCCGCGCATCAAACGTTTCGCCGTAAACGTAGCCAATGACAGCAGATACAGCATCGATTTCCGCATTCTTGACAACGGTACTGATCAGGAAAACACTTAAACAATCCGATTGAATCAGTTGTCATGAATTTGAATGAAGTTTATATTAAATGCGTGCGTTCGTTCGACTAATGCTCAACCGAATCCCAATGAATCCGTTGAGAATTCGGTGCATTGAATCTGAAGAACAATGACAGCAGATACATAATCAATTCTCACATTCTTGACAACGATATTGATCCGGGAAACATCAATACAATCCGATTGAACCAGTCTTCATGAGTCTGTTTTGAGGTTCATAACTCGGGAATTTTGGAGATCCTTACAATCAGTTCATTAGAGGAATCAAAACTTCCAATTAAAAATGCCCCAATGACTCTGTAGATGAACCAAGATTGTGAATCGGCATATTACAGATGAAATCTATCGAATTCGATTCAATTTAATCCAATCGAATCCAATCCGATCCAATTGAATTCAATTCAATAAGGTAAGGTCCATGGTTAGCATGATTGAAAGCAACCGTCTATGACCAATTGAACCTGCAATACCTGTTGGTCATCTTCATGTGCCAAATGGTTATTGAACCTTGATAAGAACAACTCCATATCCCCCAAGGGATCAGATTGGCAACGTCAGACATTGACCCCAATATCTTTCGTCAAGTGAACCAATTCATTGTCAGATAATCAGTTCAACCTCATTTAATCTTATCAACCGTTTTCTCGATGAATCCAATCCGAAAAATGTATCTCATACGACATCTCATTTTGTATGTCAGAGAACACCATCAATTGGGAAAATACTGATCAATCCTGTCCTTTGTATTGTCATATCTTATTGGCAATACTACGATCGCTATAGTGGGTTTATACCTCTTCGATCCAGATGAATGAAATTTCCGGGTTGCTTATATGTTCCTGTTCCAATGTTCACGATGACTGTTGGTGAGCTGAGATATTTTATATGTCTCCCCAACACACGGACAAAAAGCGGGAGATCTCCCGCCTTTTATCTCCTTTTCTCGCGCGAGTTGCAGAAGGACAGGGACAAATTTAGTCCGCCATTGACGGTGACTCAAGAATCTCCTCTTCTTCTGGTGGTGCCAACCCACTGGACAAGATGTTGCGAAACCTTTCTGAAAGTTTCCAGAGACTGCTGATGTCCTGCCATTGTAACGTTTCGAATGACATGTTTCAAAAGAATATCTCTGGGACGTTGCGGGAGAGTTTCATGTTCCTTAAACTATGACGTGACAGTTAGTCACAAAAAGTCGCGGGGCGGCACCACGCACGATCCCCGCGGAACTTTGTGATGGAAAGAATCCTACTCCCATCCTCAAAGGTGCAGATATGTTGAGCGCCTCCATGCTATAGTAGCGTAGATATTCATCACAAACCGTGGACCCTGTGAACATTGAACAACAGCAGTGAAGAGTTCATACGAATGTTGGGAGGGACAGAGGGAATGAGAAAGCTCGGGTAGAGGGGGTGGGTCGAATTCAACCTCACTAAAAGAACCGGATTCCAAAAGTGAAGTTCAACACATGTCTTGAACACGACTACATTTCCCATGAATCCTATACGTTCGGGCGATCTCATCACGAAGAACACAATCCTATACAAGAAAGGGAATCGAATCCAATGCAATCAAACTGAGGAACACGAAGACACGGCCGCGGGGAAATAATCTTCTACACAGTCGAGCCGTTTCCATTCGTCAATCTCAAGGGGTTCCAGGGAAACCGCGACCATGGAAACTCGCTCAAAGGAAGGCCAACACGATCACAGGAGGTGAATCTAACATCCGAAGCACAAAACGAAGAGGCGAATATAAGGAGGATGGACATGCAAGATGCCACGCGAGATGTACACTGCACCCGCAAATATTTTCCAAATTCGGCACCATACTGGCACTCCCACAGTGATCTCCACGCTTGGGCAGATGCGAGAAACCAGGAAAAAACCAAATTCGTACCCTCGATGGGCCAAACACACTCACCGTATGTTGTAATCTTTTGTAGAAGTTCCTTGGCAACTCTGAAATCATGCAGTCGTACAAGAAGTGAGATCGAGAGGTGAGATGGCTACCTTCTTTTTCTCCACCGACGGGTGAGTACGTCAAGTGACTTGTGGGAACTCTGTCGGTGACTTCCCGTTGAAACTCATTTTTTTCCAGTTTGTTTCTTAGTCCAGTTAATGTTCCTATCTTTAGAATCGATGAGTGAGTGGGTGCGGGGTTCTGCTGAAGCGGATGTTCCCATCTTCATCTCTCTGTATCAGCCCTTCCAGGGCAGGGGGGAGGTGACGTGCTGTGATGGAGTTGGTCTCTCTCGTTCCGCTGCTCGTCATTCTGCAGGTCTGCGTCTCATTGGCCGACGAATACTAGGCTCCTCTCCTTCATACCAAATGTACCGGTATGGAGTGAGCGTTATTCCGTTAGGTCCTGAGAGGACACATTTTGTCATGTTTTTTCAACCGACACAAATTCTACGGAAACAGTCTCAGAACAATTTTAGACCAGTCAATATCAACGCAGAATTTGATGATCTTGTCGGATATGATATCCGTTCCTGATAAAAATTCGATTTGAATAGGTTATTGTTGGTTTTCTTCAGTGAAGTATCGCGTTTCTTAAAAATATTTGAATCATCCACCTTTTCGTATCGAAATCGATGAGAAATGTGGTCGAGAAATGGATATAAGGTCTCCTCAGACCCTCTCCTTTGATATACACATGATAGCAAATGGGAATTTGAAATGGCCGTATTCGAGATGGCGTCTCAAAGTCGGAAGTTTTGTGCTACTTAGTATTCTTCGTATATAAGAATTAATTTTCCAAGAATTTCCGTACACATTCATGTATAGGGGTTTCTGAGGCTGCTGATTACGAATCTGAGGTTGAATTCGACGAATTCAAGATGGCAGATCCAATATGGCGGACGAAGAATTGAAAATAACATGGATCTGAGCAATAATTTGCACCAAGGAGTTTGTGGGGTCACTGGTTATGAATCCGTGGTTGGATTTCAACAATAAAAGATGGCGGATCCAATATGACGGACAAACCATTCAAAATAACATGTTCCAACAAGCAATAATTTGTACCAAGAAATTTTTAGTGCCGTTGATTACAAAACTCGAATTGAGCTGGAAGAATGAACGTCATATTAATGACAGAATACGTTTCTTAGCCGACGAAATACATTGCCGTTGCCCAGCTCTCACCCCTTGACGGTGAACGTTGAAGAGAGCCCCTCCCCTTTTTTTGTTCCTTTATTCATTTTCACTCCTTTTTGTGCACTTTTCATCTCCATATTCTCTTATTCATTATTTCCTCTTTTTTTTTATTTTTATATTTTTTCATTTTTTGAAAAATATTCTTCCGTGAAGACAAACTACACCTGTTGAGAAGATGTGGAGGGAGACACGTAGTAGGGGATGTCGCATTATTGGCAGATATGCTGAGTTCTTTCACCACATTGTTGAGAGTTCTTACACTTCTTTTTGGAACCTGATTTGATTGTTCCGTGTAACTGAAATCCAAGTGTCTCACCACGTTGGAAGTATGATCCTGCATATTCCGAAGCAACTTCCTTTGTCCCCACTTTCTTGTCGGCGGATGACAAGTTGCGAACTCAATTATGAAGGTCAACTCATCTCATGAACGTATCATACAGTTCTACGGCTTTAAGAAACTCGAGATGTTCCTGTTTTTCCTTCTCATGAGGATAGCACCTCACAATTGTTTTCGGATAGACACCTGCAGCAGTAAATGGGAAAGATATCAATTTCGAATCCTTTAAAGTGATATACTTGATACCACTATTGATTCCATGCTTAACAGCGAATGTTCCCCTCACAGCTTCATCATTGATTGAATTTCTCACACCAACCTGATTCATCCTCACCATTCCTGTTGCTTGCAACCCATGGTTCTTCAGATGGACCAATCAATCAGGACTACCAAAAAGTTATCAGAATAGAGATGATAGTCAACTATTTTTCTGGGAACAACCGGGATGAGTAATTTTTGTCTGTGAAACGACACGACTACCTAGTGTACATTTTTTCAATCATTGTTCATCATCAGGAAAATATATATTCGAACCTCTCCCGCAGTAGATATCACAATCGAACAAATAATCTTCCGGACTGCAGATACCCCGCATCCTAACCCCCAACGCTCAGGTTTTCGTTTCATAAATCGCTGCAATACCGTTCGTTCTTGAAACCTCACAATCATCTTATCTACAGATAAAGCTGTGCTGAAAAAGCCAAATCGCATTATATTTTTCTTAAACATACTCAAAACTTTTCTCACCTTCCAAGCTCTTTCCTCTGGACTATTATCTGTAGGTTGCGACAACTTGATACATGATTTCATTCTGTGATACTTGTCACGACTCATTGCTGTTCTAACGGGATCGCACCTCAATAACGGATTGGCAGACCAATAATCTCCTCCAGATTTTCTCTCATTGAGAAAAGACAAGATCATAATACCTAGAAGAATGTCGGAATCGATCACGGTCAGATTGGAACTATTCTGTTGAGTACTTCCAATCATGTACTTTTCCATTCCTACAGTAAAGAACAATTCGAATAATTCAACGAGTGGAGAGTTCTTGATCATTCGCTTTGTACTGCCAGGAATCGTTTTTCCATTCCGAGGTATATCGAGGTATTTCATTTCTCCATCTTTCCAGGTATATTCATGATCAGGTTCTAATTTTTGTAGATCTTTTGCATAGTTCTCCAGTTTCTTATTATAAGAAATCTGAGGCACTCCAATACCACCGGAAATTTCAACAATCGCATCAGTTGCTCCAACTTCCTCCTCTTCAGTTCCCACACTTTCCACATCACGAGATAGTCTACGCCGCTCCGATTTTGGCAAACTGGACATTTTTGAAGTTGACATGATTTTTATTCATCTGAAAAAAAGGAAATCACCATTCAAAATAATGTCAAGATGTCGGAAATAGTGATTCAATATTTGAAATGATTGTTGGAGTAAGAATCCCTGCACAACATCTTCCCTTAGTACTTACATACCTATAATAGTATATGTAAGATTGCGCATAATTTTTGCCTACTCAAATGCGTGCGCTAAATTGAAAATCATTGTAAGAGAGTCACGGAGCCTATCCCCCCTCTCTAATCACTTACGAGAGAAGAGGCAGTGTTCTCGCCACTGTACAAGATCAAACGTAATCACATTGTCACCTGTACATATTCCATCATTAATATTAAATGATCATTGTTAGTTATATTAAAAGAGTGACTATTTCTGGTGTTTCCTCTCATCATCACTTCCTTTTGAGAATTATTATCTATCGTGGCATCAACATCTACCACGAAATCAAAGAGAGTGTATGGGCACTCTCCCGATAAATCGAGAAGAAATACGAGTTTTCTCCACTCTCTAACATTTTGGTAGCAGAACGTGGTTTTCTTCAACTTAATCATCGATGAGAGTGTGAAACTCGTATAACTTCAAGTGAAGTGAGGAAACCTTTTGGTTTTTACCGAGAAAAACCTATACAGGAAAGTGCGAGAGAACCCTAAAGGACAAGAGAAGGAAAATTCTCTATCTATTAAACTGGTTGCGGTCAAATTCACCGCTGTTTGACTGATTGGAAAAAGTGCTGGATTTTGAGTTTGTTACTCATCATAATCGTGATATACTATCACGAAAGGAAATCGTGATATACTATCACTCTTTCTGCTACTGGGAGAAGAGCAACCAAGGGCTCTTTTCATTATTTTTCTGGACCTTCAAACTACTGGAGCTGGCTAACTTCCAAGGATTACTGGAATAAAGGATTTACTGAATCTTCACGTGAAACATCCCTATTCGATTTTTGCAACACAAATCGTTACACGGGAGATTTCAATTCTGGATGTCTGCTTGCGGTGCATGGATCTGCAGTTGGACGTATCCTGCTTAATGCAAGTAACATAATCGTAACAGAGCACGATCTTTGTTAATGAAAAATTAGCTCATTACAATCTTCGATTCAAAATTAAATTAATTTGAGATTGTTTAATTATGAATTAGCTTGAATGATTTTATCGGGTTTAGTTTCTGTCAACCGACATTCCTTTGTTCTTGTTGAACGTAATTCAATGGCTGGTGACAACCATAAGCCAATGTTTTGGTTTTTTTTCATACATGCTAGATCTATACAAAAGCACGAGTCGCCAAGACGTGTGAAAGATTCTATTTATATATGATAATGATGTCATCTACACTTGAAACTCAGTTAAATGAGAAATATTAAATCAGTCCGTATTATTACTATATTATTCATGATTTGGAACAAATTCTATGCGTTCGAGTTCTTTAGATTATTCATGAGAGTTTCACAATTACTCCTTGAAAAACATTAAAGGTAATTAGATAATTGATGTGAATTTCAAAATGTATAGTTAAGCTTGATTTGAAATCATTGATGAGATATATGAATTTGCTAATACTGTTTACATTGACAGAGATGAATTCCCTCATTTTTCTCAGTCACATTATCAAGTCTTATCCTTGAATTGTTATGTGTATTTGCTACCTGGTAATAAAACTGCATCGATTTTTATCAATTTGTTTGATTTGATTGATTGATTACTGATTAATAGTTATCATTCTGGTTTATTACTGTAATTATATGATTCCATGATTATTTATTATGTACTCTTTTTAAAAAGGGAGAATTTCATTAATTTGTTTAATTTCAGTAAATCTGAATGTTACTGGAGGAACTTGTTGAAAATTCTTATGGAATACATGGAGTCAAATTTCCTTTGTGAAATTACGCAAAATCTATTAACTGAATTCTCTCTTACTTGATAATTTTATCGATCGTGCATTCCTTTTGGTTGTGTTCATCCGATTTTTCAGGAAATATTTTGTACGACAGCCGAGCTGTTACTTTGGGTTTTCCAATCTGGAGCTTATAATCTCAATTATTAATTTGGAGAAGCTTTACACTCTTTTTATACAATATTGATAAGTTGGTAAACCATATCGGATAAAATTCATTCTGTTTCCAACTAAGGATTAGGTTCTAAATAATCAACTCGTCTGGACACTGGATTCGATATATTTTTTTTGTAGCTACTTTGTACCAAGTAACTTTTTCGACATTGTGCTTACCCTGGGGATTTTCTGGACGGTGCAATTGATTATTCACTTCCGAATTTTTGCAACTTCTATTAACTTTCTGCACATTTTGCGTTGATCACCATTTTTTTCAAATCCTTTCCAAAATGGAGGAGCTTCTTGAGGAACAAATGGACATTGTAGGACGCATTGACAGATCCTATTCTGATTTCAAAAAGGATGGTTCGGCCAAAATGACCTTGAGCAATTCTCGCACAAGACTATCAAATCTGAAGAAACTTTGGACTCGTTTCCAAGAGATTCATTATAAATTACTCCCTGAGCGAAACTTGTTCAAGGACCGGCCGTACTTCAAAGATGGAATTTTCACTTCAACCGAGGAGATGTATCTTGACAGATGTTGCGAATTCCAAACATTTATAGATTCCAAGACCCCCAGTCCTGTAGTTCAGAGTACTTCTTCGAGCTCTACATCACATGGTGAAGTTCGACCTCTTGTAACTAGCGAAGAATGTGAGAGATTGCCTCGAATTTCTCTTCCCAAATTCAGAGGGGATTACCAAAGTTGGGAATCCTTTCGGGACTTATTCACTACCCTGGTTGCCAATAAACTCGGAATTTCTAATGTTGCCAAGCTGCACCACCTCAAGACTTGCGTCGAAGAGGCGTCAGCTCGGCTTATCAGTTCATATTCGACCACAGAGGATAACTTTCAAGCCGCTTGGGAATGTCTAAAGAATAGATATGAAGACATTGACCGAATGGTAAATACACACGTTTCTGCCATTTTCTCACTTAAGCCTATGAAGAACGAATCAGCTATTGAAATAAAACGAATTTTGAATGGGGTTCGAACCCCCCTCGCGACTCTCACTGCCCTCAAACGCCCTACTCAGCATTGGGATGACCTTTTGGTTTTTCACATTCTGACTCTTCTAGAACCTGAAACCCGAAAACGGTGGGAACAACTTAGAATGGGGCCTGACCGAAAAAAAGAGCCTGCCAAACTCAGTCAGTTATTGAACTTCTTAGAGGATCATATTCCTATGTTAGAAAATCTCGAGGGAACTAGTTCAAAATTCCCTAAATCAGGCAAATCAACTTCGGCTTCGACTCAAAAATCCGATTATTATCGGATGAGCACTTCTCCATCTAAAGTACATCATGCTGGTACCTCGAATACATCTCATCCTCCCTCCAAATCAGCGAAATTCCCAATTTGTAGCGCTGACCACTTCGTTTTGTTCTGTGACATATACAAGGCCAAAACGGTAGCTCAGCGTAAGGACTGGGTAACAGGACACAAGCGGTGTTTCAACTGCCTGTTATACCATCAGGTAAGAGACTGTGAGTCTCCCAAGAGATGTCAGAAGTGCGGTGGTAAACATCACACAAGTCTTCATGGTGATGCTCCCAAAACCGAGTTAGTGGCTCAAGTTACAGAGCCAACGACACCCCAAGCTCAATGTCGTAACGAATCGAAACAAACCGGTGGTGCTTCTCTATCTAGCGTAGCCCCAACCTCCGTGTTTTTATCAACTGCGAAAGTTAGAGTGTGTTCCACTGCTGGGAAAACTTGCTGGGCTAGAGCTCTAGTAGATCAGGGTTCACAATCTTCTTTCGTTACCGAATCACTTTGCCAAACTCTGAAATTGACTTACAAGCCGATTGCCGTGCCCATTTCAGGCGTTGGTGGGAAACGTCAGTTTACTTGCCGAAAGCTGGTTAATTTCATTTTGAGGCCGTACTTTGAGTCCGATTTCACTTGTCCGGTTCAAGCTTATGTGCTGCCCAAAATATCTTCGTATGCTCCCATAAGAGCTCAAAATAGTTTTAGCTTTGGTCATGTAGATAAGATAGTGTTAGCTGATCCAAACTTCGCTGGTAATGATAGGATCGACGTTTTACTGGGAGCTGCTGTTCATGCGCTTATTGTAGAAGGCGATTTACGCCGCGGACCATTTAACGAACCCATTGCTATGGGCTCAGAATTAGGATGGTTAGTTTCGGGCCCTTCATTGATTGATGAAGTTTCGGAGAGATTGACCGTGCTTCATGTTACTGAAGATATGGCTTTAGATGATCTATTTCGGCGCTTTTGTGAGCAGGAGCAGATTCCTTCAAATACGGTTAAAGCCCTTTCGCCTGACGAGGAAGAGGCTGAAAAGATATTTCGTGAGACAACTACTCATGACGATTCAGGCCGGTACGTGGTTCGCTTGCCCCTGAAAAAATCAACTACTGGTGAAATTAGTTTCCCAGGGTCTTACGGGATAGCTCTTAAGATGGTAGAGAGACTGGAAAAACGCTTCTCTAGGGACGTCAACTTTGTTGGATTGTATAATGAATTCATGAAAGACTACTTTGAACAGGGTCATATGCTTCCATCACCGGTTGAGGCCCTTAGTATCTGCCGTTTCTATCTTCCCCATCATGGTGTTTTTAAGAATTCAGGCCCTAAAGATAAAATCAGAACCGTTTTTAATGGTTCAGCAAAGTGTAATAATGGGCTATCAATCAACGACATTCTATACTGTGGTCCCAACCTACTGCCAGACCTCACAGAGGTGATTGGGCGCTGGCGTCAATTTCGTTATGTTTTTGTCGCTGACGCCAAACAAATGTTTCGCCAAATCAGGGTTCACCCGGATGATCAAATCTTCCAAGGGATTCTATGGCGCTTTAGTAGCGAGGATGCCATGCAGACATGGCTTCTACAGACTGTTACGTATGGTATGGTTTCGAGCCCGTTTCTGGCTATGCGTACTAATCGTCAGTTAGCCGATGACGAACAAGCCCGTTATCCCTTGGGCGCTGAGATCCTTCGACGTGATGCTTATATGGATGACATGCCCTCAGGCGGTCATACCGTGGAAGAAGCTTTATTAAAACAAAAGCAACTAATCGAGATTTGCAGGGTGGGTGGTTTTACGTTACACAAATGGTTGGCCAACCATTCCAGCCTGCTGAATATCGTTGATGGACCCAATCCCTTGGACGAGGAGCCTTCGGGCATTGTACATGGTATTTTAGGTTTAAGCTGGGATCCAATCATTGATTGTTTTCTATTTAGGATTAGTAATTCAGAAATAAGGGAATCATGGGCGAAAAGGCAAATATTGTCCAAGATTGCTGGTGTCTTCGATCCCTTAGGATGGATATCTCCGGTACTGGTTACAGCCAAGATTTTTCTTCAGCAACTCTGGCTATGCAAATTAGACTGGGACGAAGTTCTGCCTCCTGATTTGTGTCAACAATGGATTAACTGGTATGACAAACTGGATGTGCTCAATGAGCTCAAAATCGCTCGATGGCTAGATTACCATCCTGATACCACGGTGGAAATCCATGGCTTTTCAGATGCCTCTTCATTAGCCCATGGTGCGGTGCTTTATCTGCGTGTGATCACTCGAGAACAGATATTTATCCAATTGCTACAGGCCAAAACAAGGGCGGCCCCGATTAAAACAGTAGTAACAATTCCAAAGTTGGAATTGTGTGCTGCTTTGTTGCTCTCTCAGCTGGTCAAGAGAACTGAAGATTCCCTTGGGATACATATAAAGTCAACACATCTTTGGACCGACTCTATGGATGTGTTACACTGGCTTCGGTCCCACCCCTCGAGATGGCCTATCTTTGTTGCGAATCGCTGTTCCCAGATTCGCTCCCTTCAGCCAAAAGCTCTCTGGCATCACGTACGATCGGCCGATAATCCCGCCGATTGCGCCACAAGGGGCATTAATTCCGAAACTTTGCTTGACCATCATCTATGGTGGTAAGGTCCGAAGTGGTTATCCGAGGAGTCCGAATTTCCGCCACCTTTTGTGGGAAATAACCTTGAATCCGAAGCAGAGCTCACATCTCTGGTTGCTAATAATAGCTCTCCAAGAAAGGAGTCTGAAAACTGGGAACTGCTGCTTAGGTATTCATCACTCACTAAACTTTCTCGAGTAACCGCGTATGTATTGCGTCTTATTCATTTCCTTATGCTCAAATCTGGACGAACTCTGAATGATCGATCAGAACTCTTCGCTTATCACTGGTTTAGTTCAGCCCGTTATAGGGACGATTCTCTACTGTCCTCTGATGAACTGGAAAGGGCTCGACGAGTTTTGGTTTATACCACTCAAAGAGCCTACTATGCGACTGAGATACGGGATTTGAAAACTACCGGTTTATCTAAAAATAATTCCTTGACTAAGCTTGATCTCTTTCTGGAAGAGGGTTTGATCAGGGTGGGTGGAAGACTGGAGAATTCTCTGCTCAGTCACGCAGAGAAACATCCCCTCATTCTGCCCCCTAATGCCCCCTTATCACGACTAATAGTTCGATTCAACCATGTAAAAACCCTACATGGTGGAATTCGACTCACGTTGTCTATCACCAGGCAAGAATACTGGATAATTCGCGCTGGTCATTTGGTTCGTTCGGTCATAAATAACTGCCACACTTGCATTAGATTTAGAGGTAGTACAGCCTATCAGAAATTGGGCCCCCTCCCCCAGATTCGTACGAAACCGGGCAGACCATTTGCTAATTCAGGTGTGGATTATGCGGGTCCTTATAAGATAAGATGTGCCCCAGGAAGGGGCTTTAAATCGTACAAAGGCTACATAGCCATTTTCATTTGTCTCGCGACAAAGGCCGTTCACTTAGAACTTGTGTCAAGCTATGACAGCCAAGGTTTTATCGCCGCCTTTAGACGTTTCACGGCCCGCCGAGGCCATTGCACTGTAGATGATCACCATAGTGATCAAGGTACGACCTTTGTGGGTGCTGACGCGGAATTGAGGGCCATGTATAGAAAATCCTCAACCTTTGCTACGGAAATATCGAGTTCATTGTGCAGCCAGGGAACTGAATGGCATTTCAATCCTCCCAGTGCTCCCCATTTCGGAGGAATATGGGAAGCCGCGGTAAAATCTTCAAAGCATCACTTGAGGCGTGTAATTGGACAAGCTACTCTCACTTTCGAAGAGTTTCATACACTCCTAACTCAGGTTAAATCATGCCTAAACTCAAGGCCTTTGCTACCTCTCACGACCGATCCTCCCGATACCCCAATTCTGACTCCAGCTCATTTTTTAATAGGTTCAAGTTCCTTTTTGGTCCCTGAACCTAATCACCTAGGCGAAAACATTGCCCCTTTGAACCGATGGAAGCTCCTCCAACAAATGGTGCAAGATTGGTGGAAGGGGTGGTCACGCGAGTACCTGCAATCGCTACAGACTAGATACAAGTGGACTACAGTCCAACCTACCGTACAAAAAGACGATCTAGTTTTGGTTTCCGATGAGACTATTGCACCGGCCAGGTGGCCTCTAGCTCGAGTTATCGAGACATATCCGGGTTCAGACGGGTTGGTTCGAGTGGTGAAGCTAAGTACCCCCAACTCAGAACTAAAACGTCCCGTGCACAAGCTCATCTTATCACCTAGATCTGGTTCGGATACTTAGGCTCAACCTCTACTCAATTATAGCTTTGAGTTTCTGTTTTGCGGGATCAAACCTAGTTTTAAGTTGCGCCTGGCTGATGAAGCTGTTTTTCGTTTCTGAACGTAATCAAATTCTTTCCTTCTGTTATTCTTTAGGAGCACTCAAAAACGAGGTGGGTGGGATGTTGGAGTAAGAATCCCTGCACAACATCTTCCCTTAGTACTTACATACCTATAATAGTATATGTAAGATTGCGCATAATTTTTGCCTACTCAAATGCGTGCGCTAAATTGAAAATCATTGTAAGAGAGTCACGGAGCCTATCCCCCCTCTCTAATCACTTACGAGAGAAGAGGCAGTGTTCTCTCGCCACTGTACAAGATCAAACGTAATCACATTGTCACCTGTACATATTTCATCATTAATATTAAATTATCATTGTTAATTATATTAAAAGAGTGACTATTTCTGGTGTTTCCTCTCATCATCACTTCCTTTTGAGAATTATTATTTATCGTGGCATCAACACCTACCACGAAACCAAAGAGAGTGTATGGGCACTCTCCCGATAAATCAAAAAGAAATACGAGTTTTCTCTACTCTCTAACATGATCAATTGAACATAAATTCCTCTTCATCTGATGTGATTTATCGACGGTGAATTAGGGTCCAGGAAAATCGACCGGAGGGGCTGATGTTTTTTTCGAATAAGAGATAACACTCTCTTCCCAGGGTCTATTGCTATGGTAAGATGATAAGTAACTATTGAACAGATTACAATATACTGTTCGGTTACCTGATTGGAATATGTTATGGAGATTGTTGATAATTATTTGAAAGAAGTGCCACGCTCTCGTCGCCTGCGATACTTCATCAGTACACCGGAAATTGCAATATAACTATTATGAACGAAAGTTCAACAGAAGAAATGAAAGCATATAAGATGAGTGCGTGACGAAGCAAGCGTGCGGTATATAAAATCTTCAAGCATGCAAGTGAGAGAGAGAAAGCGATAGCCGTTAACGGTTTTCCTGAAAGTAAAGAGGAGTGGACTTCAAGGACCATGACAGAAGCCAGATTTCAAGAAGGGCACTAGGTGACGATATATTGGTCATCAAATTTCAATCTGCGTATAGAAATGCAGAAGAGATGATTTCGATTTCGTTCGTGGCTTCTCTCGTCGTCCTTGCACAACTAGCAAGTCGTGAGGGGTGAGTTGGAGGAGGAGATGAGAAATCTCAAAGAGGAAATTCGCAGGTAGAATGAAAGAAAACGTATGATGAAAGAAAAAAAAGGATCAGGTATATGTATGAAACAAAAAGGAACAAAAGATAAATCGGATCTGAAAGTGAAAAAAAAGACACAAGTAGCTTGCAACAACCCGTGGTTGTTCTCAACCTTCTCACCCTTGTTGCTTCACGGATGCCGTGGAGACGCCATGGTTTCCTCTCTCTCTCTTCTTGTTGGCGTTCTATATATGTCCCACACTCATGTACTATTCGCGGACCGTCTAACTACGGAATGAAGAGTTGCCGAGCCAGATAATGGTATTTCGATCCCGCGTATGCCTGTTAGGTACTATATGATAGTACAGGGTAGCCACGGTGGCGTACACATACGGTATACGTATGATTTCTCATCAATTTCAACGATCGATATCGATTATGTACACACTCCCTTCGGTATATGGGAGGCAAAGAATGGAAATATGCATAAATTTCAAAATTATCAGGCAATGACAATGATATGCAGATTTCAAAACAGTCATAGTCGGACAACGAATCTCCACACGTAATTTCATATGTATATGACAACGTGATCCCCGTATTCTATATACGTAAATATTTCCTTAGGACTAAATGATATCTACACATTTCTGTCCAGTGAGATGGACTGAAGACTTGACTCGATAGAGTATTACAAATGTGCATTAGGAGCACTATATATAATATACACAAAAGTCAGAGCGAAGAGAAAGCAAGAAAGATTAGAAACCAAAACTCAACGAGGAATAATGTCCTCTTTCATTGCTTCAGAGAGAGGCGAAGGAATACAACTTATACACCAGATATAAATCAAAGAGGTGAAGCAGTACCATTAGTACTGCTAACTGATTTCTGAATTTCGCCCAACAAAAAGATATGAATACGGTCAAAAGAATACAGACAAACAGATATACAAACTAAATATATGTTTCCAAAGGACAATCCCCTTCGGGATTCCCCAGTTGGACGGTATATCGAAAAATAGAAAGAATACGAAACCGCGCGGCGGTGACCAGAGAGAGAGAGCATTGTAACTACCATGTTACAACACCCCCCACCCTAGTCGGCGCCCAATCTACCGAGAAGGGTAGGTCCAGCCAAGTCTCTGCCGTGCCCCGGCAGGGTCACTCACCTGATATAATATTTCGAATTCGTAGCCACAGGTGATTCTACGGAGTCACGTTCTATTTCAGATGTCGATTTCGATACTTCAATTTCTCTTTCGCGATCAGATATTTCGACTTTGTCCGGTAATGGGCCTACTTCTGATTGCAGGGAGGTGATTGTCCCCACCAAACGGGCCTGGGTTGCAATTCGAACACGTTCGCTTGGTTATATCTTTGTGCCTGCTGTAATGTAACAAATCATCACAAAAGAGTCGCGGGAGGGCACCGTGCACGATCCCTATCGATCGTAATCGCACACTTTCATAACGAGTTGATTCACTCGAAAGAACATAGCTGTCGCTCGCTTACACGAGAATCGGGAACACATCTCCCCTGCCTCGCTATTCCTGTCCTCCTCTAATCCCTGCCCTTCTTCTATTTGTTGAGGTTTCCCGTCCCCAAGGAGGCAGCGCCACCTATACCACAGATGCGTGGTAGGATTGGTTCAACGCCAGGAGGCGATATCAACGCCATCTCAGCCGTTCCAAAATCGACAACCCCCAGGAGACTGGGAATCCCTCGTGGGCAACACCATCTCTCTCCAACCCTGGACTAGAGAGAGAGAGAGAGAGTAAGATGAGTCGTCTCCAAGGATGCCACCCCGTTCCTGGATCGGCGGAACAACAGCAGAGACCAACCCGACCACGCTGTACCCCTCCTCCCGGCCCCACCAAAGGAGAGAAAAGGACATAAACACCCGCACCCAGAAGATCTCCCGAACGCACATGCGCACACTCACCCAACGAGCAGTAAGAGGCCACCACCACCCGAGCGCGCAAAACGAGCTCGAGAGTGCGCTCCAACGGAAAGTCACCGACGGGGTTTCGTATATGATTTTGTGAACTCACCCGTCGGTGAAGAAGAAGGAAGTGGCCATGTTGCCTGTCACTTCTTGTGTAACTGAGCCACGGCAACGTTCCAAGGATATTCTCGTGCTGCTAAATTTTGGATACGGTGAGTGTGCTGTGCCATCGGGGTCCGATTTCAATCAGAATTTCCTTCCTCGTTTCTGTCGAGGGAGTTAACCGGTGTTAAGTGCTCGTGCGGTGTTTCCTCCGCGGGATTTGTGTGGTAAAAATAGTGTCGTTCACGTGACCTCCTCCACGTGTTCCTCTTTCTACATTTTCCTTCCTGACCTTTCGTGTTTCGATATCAAGTCACCCCCTTTACCCATGGTTGTCCTCCCCCGGTAAAATTGTATGGTCGCGGTTTTCCTATACTTCCCTCTGTTTTGATCTATGTAAACGGCATAGTCCGTCAATGGATGTTCCCTCGTGGCCGCGCCCTCCGTCTTTTCTTGCTATTCCCCGTGTTCCCCGGATTATTCTTACATCTACAAATTACTCGTTTGTGTTTTCGGTCCACGACAAAGTCGTAGGACGATTGTAAAATTCGTGTGAAAAAGAATGGAATATAAGAGTGTAGTAACCCGTGTTTAGCCTAACTTCTGATTTTGTTAACTCGAATCAACCCACCCCCTCTCCCTGAGCTCATTCCTTCTCCCTTGACCCCTCAAAATTGTCGTGAGCAAGTTACTTGTTCTCTTTCGATATTTTGCAGGTCCCGCTGTTACAAATAAATATCCACGACAGAAGTCGTGGAGGCGCTCAATAACCCAAGCGCCTTTGTGCATGGATTCTGGGAATATCCATCACACTGCAGCTCCAACAAAACATTGTGGGATCTTGCGAGCATTCCGTAAAGACATGTCCGGGATGTCCACAATTCCAACATTTCAAGTTCCCCTTAGTCACTCTAGGAGTTGGACTCGTCCGATTAGCGGAAGCGCGAGACGGGGTATTATTTCGATTCCGGTCAGAATTTACTTTTCGAGTCACAGAGCGAATTTCTGCTTGTCGCGAAGTCGATTTGGGATTAAAAGTCGGTTACGATTACGATCTGTTTTGGTATTAATTGGTGACTTGAACCTTCCTCGATTTCGATTTCCTAAGCTTTGGTCTCGCGCCGGATTCATGACTATTCGATTCCGGAGTGTCGCTATCGGTATATTCAGTAGTTTCCGCTGTGATTACAACGTTCGCGTAGGTTTGAGACGGCGTTCGCGATTCCAATATTCCTCTTCGAGCATTCTTATACGGTTTATAAGAATACGCGGCCGGACAAAACGGATCAGATTCTACTGGGGGTCTATATCGTTGGTGAGCAGCCCATGCGAATTCTCTCTGAATACCAAGCATCCTCAATTTTGCGGATGAACGAAAATCGTGACGATTTATTTCACGTTGATATTCTGGCCTAAGGTTATATTAGGCACGGGTTGATTGACTATCTAACGAAGGCTTTGGATGGCAATGGCTGACAAGACCCTCAAAACACAACAAAAAGGTTGAGATATCCCCATCCCGTCTCTGTGTACGAGATCTCAACGCTTCTTCTGCCTTCCACGAAGAATCAAATTGTCGGAATCAGACCAGGAATTCTCCCATGAAATGTTTCCAATCCCTGAATTCACGTCTACGCGATCTGAACCACGTGCACGCCAAGTCAGTCAGGATTTGGGACATAACTCGAAGCATTTCATCGCCCGCGATTCCGTAACAGTCCATCTGGTCGATTAATTTTGACCTAAATTCTTCTACATCGTCTGTCGGTCGACCCGGAAATTTCAATTCCCACATCTGGATAATCTTTCCTACTTCACGCACGACGCGTGAACGGTCTAAGTCAGTTATATTGTGGGTTCTAGAATGGAAATGGTGAGGTTCCCGTTCAGAATCTCTAGGTCGTAACGCGGTATAATCTGGGTTACGTTGGTTCCGGAGCAATCGTTGATCCGAATAACTCTGGGAATATAAACTCTGCCTTTCTGGCAGTACAGATTAACAGTTCCTGATAGTGGACGCGGCGGATTGTATGTCGTACTCTTGGTGATCACGATGATCAAGATTCCTGGATGAATCTTCAGCCCAATGAAGCCCATTCTGATTAACCTCTGGAGCGAAAAATACTCGCGATCTACGCGAATTATACTCCGAAACTTCAGTCACGCGGGGTATATGGCTTCTTCGAGAATCTATAGGACGTTCCAAATTTCGATTGTCACGGTTCAAATCCCTATTAGTACTTTGATGAACCCTCGAAGTCTGAGTATTCCCATCGGCTTCTACCACCCACGGAGCAGTAAATACCCGTGAGTCTCGACCTACGGTATTAGACGTTGACAAGTTAGCGTTAGAAGTCGTTCATAATAAATTCCGTAAACGCTCAGTTGCATTCAAGGATTGACCATGATCTGATGCCGGCGTCACAGGAGGAGTTTCGCTCATTCCTGAGTTATTTCCAGGTTCTACGATAATATCTCCTACTAAGTGCTTAGAATTTCGTCCGCGAATATCAACTATCGGGCAAGTTGTGGTGTTTGTCGCGCGGATGGTTGTACGCGGAGTAGTTGCAGTCGACGTAGTCACTGTGTGGCAACTAAGAGTAGCCATCGTGGTAAGAACTGTTTGGAATAACGGAGCGGCAGTGGTCGCGATCACCACCGAAGTTGGAACCTGGCTGTCAACCCTCGTAGAATTGAGCAAATTACCGACTTCACTCATAATAGTTATATTGCAATCTTCGGTGTGCTGACGAAGTATTGCAGGTGACGAGAGCGTGAGAGAGAGAAAATCTGTGAGAAGGAACGTTATGGATGGCGCTCAACGTGGAGCCCGCCATATAAATCGAAATCTCCTCTTTGCTTCAAATTAAAATATTCCTCCGACTTCCCTCATGGAATCCCACTCACCCTCACTGGAATTGTATTACATCGTGAAATTGAAAGTGAATATGAGATTGAAATCAAGTAGAAGAATTTCACTCTTCAATATTTCACGATATAAACGAACAAAATACTCTTCGAAATATTACAAAGTCTTTGTCTTATACAAAGACTTGTTCGATATATCTAACGTATCGCATTACTCTGAATTCCGAGGACGCGTTTGTTTTGACTCTCCGCCCTAACAGCACACTCCTTCGCATCTCCGTGGTCTCCACGTAGATACCACCTATTTCCGTGGATACCACGGAGATGCGACAAAGTGTGCTGTTAGGGCGTCAATGTTGATCATTTCTTTTGTAACGAATCCTTGACCTTAATGTTCCCCGGCAAGGAATGTTCGCACATACATCGTTCTCTCTCCAACTTGTAACGTGTACAAGACTCCGAAATATTACTCGTGGAGCGATGTATGATTGTTGAATGTGTACTTGAAATTTATATCCACACGTGTATTCAAATATACCGAAATTCTGTATGACACCTATGTGCTGATAATTATGTTGATTATGTATGTCTCTTCTTTTCAGCAGTGGTAGTGAAAATTCACCCGTTTCATTTTATTTCAGAAGTGAATCATTTTATTCACGTGTTCCATTTCATTTCAAGAATAAGTCGGTGACGAGCAGTTCCTTTTGTGTTGATTGAATCTACTATCGGTAACGTAGAGTCCGTTTCGATCGGGACGCGAGTGAAAGTGAAAGTAGAAAAAGAAAGCTCCGACCGTCGGTGATCGGTATACGATTTTATCGGATGTGTCACGCGTAATCAAATCGATTATCTTCCGAAAGTCATTGATTTTATCGTGCGGTATCTTTCTACATATAGTGTGAAAGTGAATTTGACAAAAATATTAATTCGTGAAAATCGTACGTATCCACGGATAATTGACGTTTTTGGCGCTTCGTAAATCATATGATCGTGTTTGATGCCATTTTTTATCGTGTAATTACTAAGACACAACGAGTGATCATCAATAATTTTTGTTTTTGTTCCAGGAAAGAATTAAATTCTCAGATTGTTCTTTCCGTTCCGACGAGAAGTGATTGAGAGTCTTTCTGACATTTTATAACTCAATTTGATTTTTTTTGTTACCGTGTAGATTCAGCAGACAGAGATTGAGTATTTTCCTGTGTGAGTTGTGCTACCGTTTTGGAACTGATTGATGAATCTGTGTGTGACTTGGTGATTGTGGAATAGTTGATTTGGAATAACGTTAATTGCACGTGTACATCCGTGTTTCGTAAAGGCTACGGGATTTATCTTTGCGTATAGATCGTATACCGGTGAGTTCTTTTTCTTTGTTACCTTCGAATAATTCGAAATACGCGTGTGACATTCGGTTGGAGAATATTATTGAAATCGCTCATGCTTATCGCGAAATTCGAACACGTGGTTTGATTCTTTCTGTTTCCTCGTGGTTCGGATACCGTCTGCGCAGTCGGATGGTTCGTGTTTTCCCCCGCAGTTTTACGGTCTTGTTTTTCTTTTGTGAAACCACAATCTGAATGTAAATTGAAACTCGCTTTTGTGGTTCTAGGTTGGGAACCCGTAAGATTTTTGGAAAAGAAAATTCTTGAACCCACTTTCTTTGTTTATCGTGGATTTTGTGTGTTCTTAACCGAGAACACGTACAAACCTTTCAAACGAAAGGTTACCGAACTCTCTCTACTGAATCATTATCGAGTAACAATAACTCGTTTTCCTTTCTCAATAGTTTTCACACGTACCAAACGGTTAATATTTCAAGTATTTTCTCACCGGGCATTGTTGTGCATCTATTGAAAATTTTGAGCGCCTATACTTGATTTCGAGCGAGTACGTTCTGCGGAATTTGCCGAATTTGAGATAGTAAATATGGCCGATCACGCGTACGAATCGATAGGGGAATGGTTACTGAGTATGTCGGCCGAGGAAGTTCAGGCCACTTTGGCCACCCTGAGAATCAATCCACAGGGAACAGCTCAGGTGCTCCGTCAGCGACATAGGCGTTGGCTTCAAGATTGGAGCCACCTTCGCGTACCTAATCCGGATCGTGATTCAGATGATCTACCATCTGTTGGGGAGGATAGTTCGCGGGAACCCTCAATGATATATGGCGGACTCCTGAATTTCGCCAAACAAAAAGATATGAATACGGTCAAAAGAATACAAACAAACAGATATACGAACAAAATATATGTTTCCAAAGGACAATCCCCTTCGGAATTTCCCAGTTGGACGGTATATCGAGAAAGAAGAAGAATACCAAACCGCGCGGTGGCGACGAGAGGGAGAGCATTGTGACTACCATGTTACATATTACATGGGAAAGTGGTGAACGAAGTGAACAAGAGGTACCACCTCAGTGTATCCACATTTCATATGAAATATCCAATTGATGAATTGAATTTTGGACAAGTTATTTATAGGCGGGACGTTATTTCGTACAGCAAATTGAGCATCTGTGAAAATGACCAAGAAGAATGAAAAAACAGCGAAAAGGATGGAACGGTCGGTAAAATAATAAAAATGAATAAAAAATAGAAAGTCTCTCTTCAACGCTCCTCGTCAAGGGGTGGGAGCTGGGCAACGGTAATTTATTTCTTCGGCTAAGGAACGTCTTCTTCCAATTATGTGACTCTAATTCTCCCGGCTCAATCTCACTATTGTAATCAGTGACCTCGAAAACTTCTTGGAACAAATTATCGCTCAGATACCTGTTATTTTCAATTCTTTGTCCGCCATATTCCATCCGCAATCTTTCATTCTTGAAATCCGACCACGGATTCATAATCAGCGACTCCAAAAACCTCTTGGTACAAATTATTGTTCAGATACAGGTTATTTTCAATTCTTCGTCCGCCATATTGGATCCGCCATTTTGAATTCGTCGAATTCAACCTCAAATTCGTAATTAGCGGTCTCAAAAACTCCTCCGTATGGATTCGTACGAAAATCCTTGAGGAATTAATTTTTATACCCGAAGAATACTGAGTTAAAAACTTTTTGCTCTGGGTCAAACAAGGCGAAATTTGGCTTGCCAAAGTTTGTATGAAGTTTGTCTTATGAGACGATCCCAAACTTTGACAACTCTGAGGCTGATAGTTTGGTGGAAATGGCGGAAGTTTGGCACACGTTATATTTAAAAATTTTCGATCCTGCGGTATGTGGCAATTCTTTATGAGATATTGATGACGTTTGGCGGTGATTTGGTGAAAGTTTGGCGACAGCCAATGTTAACTAGGAATGTCGGAACCTTCCTATAAAGGACCATTCATGCTCCCAAATCTGATACGGATAAGAACCTACCAAGACAGCACAACGTGCCGCTGGAACGTTCATGGAAAGTTTAGAAAAGGCAGGAGAGGTTTTCTGAACGTTCAGAAAACGTCCCAGAGACACATTGTGCTGTTTGGGTATGGAATGGATTGAAAATCAATAATTATTTGAATAATTACACTAGTGAAGAGCCATTTTGTATCTTAAGGTGTGAATAATGATTCGGAGGGATTATGACGGATACCACGACGGAACGTTGCAATTCCTTATGAAATGTTGATGTCGTTCGGCGGTAATTTGGTGAAAGTTTGGTGGCAGCCAATAATCATCAAGAATGTCCAACCTTCCTTGTGAGGCGTCATTTATACTGATACAGATAAACGTAGATATCGATCAACTGGTGAGAATCCATTTTGTATTTTCAGGTTTGAATACTGTTTCATCGAAGTGATTATGAGGAGAAAGAATTCGAATCCCTTGGAATTGCTCTTCTTTTTGCGATTTTTTTATATGCACTGTCAAAAATATCCGAAAGTTTTTTTCAATACCGTACATGAATCCAATTCCATGCACATTTTACATTGAATTCAATGTACAATGTACATGAAATTGAATTCATGTACGTATTTTGAAACAACTTCATGCAAAAACATTCAAATCGATGCGGGAATTTCTAACAGTGTGTGTAATGAGTCAAGTTGCTGTTGGACTCAAACTGAGGAACGACCTCGATTTCGAAAATACAAGTTCTCGCGGATCATAATTGATGAAGTCAGGCTCAAGTTTGCCATGCATGTTGGTAGCATGCCACGAACTTTGCGACAAGTTGAATAGAAGTTTGTGCCGAGTCAATGAATTCTTAATACATTGTTCGAGAAACGACATCCGGCCCAAGTTTGCATCTAATATGTGACATCACTTGACGAGCTTTCACAATGGTTCCGCGTCTGTTCGGCATCAAGCAATATGGATAAGTGATTCCGGAAAGTCTCGGATGTCCGCTGGGCGTTCGAGCGGCTGACCTGCTCGATGTGGGACCTGATTCAGCGCTCGTGTCGAAATCGTTTACGAAAAATGCGCGGGAGTTTGGGATTATTTTACATGAATTCTGGTTCTGCAGGAGGATCGTTTCTCAGTTAGTTCGGGACAACATTGGGAGAACTTTGGCATGAACTAACGAGAAGCTTTCTTGTTTTTGGTAGACGACGCAATGGCTTGGAGATAACTCGCTCAGGATTCGGATAAGAACTGAGGAACGAACTCGATTTAAAAAATACAAGCTCTTCCGGATCATAAGCGATGAAGTCAGGCTCAAGTTTCTCACACATGTTGGTAGCATGCCACAAGCTTTGTGACAGGTTGGGTAGGAATTCGGGCCGGATCAATGAATTCTCAATTGATGCAGAAACGACATTCGGCCTAAGTTTGCATCTAATTTGTCACATCACTTGATGAAGTTCAACAATGGTTCCGCGTCAGTTTGGCACCAGGCAATATGGATGAGTGGTTACGGGAGGTCTCTGATGTCTGGTGACGGGAGGTCTCAAGCAATATGGATAAGTGATTCCGGAAAGTCTCGGATGTCCGCTGGGCGTTCGAGCGGCTGACCTGCTCGATGTGGGACCTGATTCAGCGCTCGTCTCGAACTCGTTCACGAAGAATGTGCAGAAGTTCGGGTTTATTTCACATCTCCGTGTAATATTTGAGCATTTTCTTGATCTTGCTGAATCTCCTCTTTTTGTTTCAATCCTTGATTCTCCTGTGGTTCTGGAATATTATCCGTTTCTTCATTCTCAGTCCGATCATTGTGTATTATATCAGTCTTCTGTTGCTCTTCCTGATTTTTTTCTTTCCATACTATTTCTTTTGCCTGATTCTCTGCTAAAGTTTTTTCTATTCCTTTATTCCCGACTTAATCGTTCCCGGCTCTCGTGCTCATCCCTTTGTTCATCTTTCTTGAACTATCTGTGACGTTCCTAGCTTCTTTTGTACATATCACATCCTCCTCCAAGTGTTCCTCCAAATAATTTTTTTCGTGTTCATCATTCACCATCGTCCTCACCATCATTTTGTATCGTTTTCGTTTCTTCATTTCCTTCATTCTTATCGTTTAGTTCTTGCGTTGTATCTTTGGTATTTGGCTCAACAGATTTTTCGTCACGTTGTTTTCCTTGAGATCCACTTCTCTTCTGTTTTTGGATGTTTGATCGATTGTTCTTCTGTTTTCTGTATTTTTATTTTGTTTCGGATTTCTCAAAGTTGCACAAAGTGATGTGATGACTTTCGTATATTCCAAACGTGATAGCCGAAAATCTTTTTTCACATTATCGTGAACGTACTCTTGAAGGATCAAGAAACATGTAGTTGAGACTTATCCAATAATAAACAGTTTGGCAAGAAACTTCATACATGCAAGATTTTCACTCACTTTCCACTGCTAAGAACACACCCTCTGGAATTGGGTCCCGTCCATTTTTTCCAGTCGCTGAAGGAAGTTTCAATCTTTCTCCCCCTAAAATCATTTTCAGCAGCCTTCCAACCATTTCTTTCGGATTTTCCCTCCATAATCGTTTTATGTCCATGAATTTATATTGGTCTACTAGAACACCTGAATTCTCAGTGAGTTCAACCTAAAATAGATCATATCATGCAGAAATTCATTCATATACCAAGTCTTGGTAATGATAGACCAATCACGTATTTGAAGCAACCATGCGGAGAAAAAAGATTCCGGTATTTTAACGAATCGGACTTCGCTAAGTGAATTGAATACCCTAACGATAACAATACACTGTGTGACCGAACAAGTTCGGCATGTTCACGAACTGATTCGTTTTAATTATCAGTCTTTCTCTAATCCTGTGAAGCCTGATGCGCTGAAACAACGAATCGCTGTTCACTTCAACAGACTTGCTTGCTGTCCATATAATAACAAGCGAGTTTTGCTGAGACAGCAAAATTCTTGCTATTCCAGCAAATTTTTTTCCTTCATGCGAATCAATCCGGTAATTATAGCTAGGTATAGCTTCTTACGAAATTTGATTTCTCTTCTTGATAAAAGATTTTGTACTACTTTTAAAAGGGTATATTTGGTATCACTACATTTTTTCTTCTGGCTCCAAATATCATAAATGATTAGATGGTCAATTATCGAGTATCAGAAGAAATAGTAGAATTTCAGAATTCATTGTCTCACAAAGAATGGAGTAATTCCAAATATCAAATGTATATTCATTACATAATTCATAGTAGAAGGTCTAAAATTTCATTGGGTTCTTCAAATGGTCAACATTCAATAAGATATGCTCTCATTAGTTTTGTCCTTTCTGACAAATGTGTAAACCGTTCAGTAGATAAATGGACATATCGATCAAAGGAAGATCAAGAAGTATTGAGAAACAGCTTAGAACCACATGAAATTCTTTACATTTTGAATCTGATTAATTTCCCATGGAAATACTGTGATTTGCTTGAGGTATATCCAATTCAATAGAAATTTAAAATTAGAAATTCAGTTCGAAGAGTGAAGAATTATTGTGCTCACCAAGTTTTTTTGAGTTTTAGAAGGAACTATTTCGGTACCAAAAATTTGAGGATCTGTTACAGTGCAATCCTACGAATATAAATTATAATCATCAACGTCTATATGAGTAACGAACCGTTTTTCAATGTTTTATGAACCTAAATCAAGGAAATCACTGAGAATCAATAAAATTAGAGTAAGGTGCAGTCTCCACTGATTCAATTCGTGAAAAACTTTGCATTGATTCCCAGTGGGATTTCCTCTGATTCCAAAGAATAGGACTTGTGAAATTTTCTTTCCGTGCTGTTCAAAGTGTATGGATGTCGCCAAGTCCAGTACCCCTTTTAAATTACGGAGATCCTCTGCAGTAACTGGGATGAGAAAACAAGGGGAAGAAAATATCATCTTACTCTCATTAGTGTTCGTGATTGGCAATCTCACGATCAGATTGGATAATACTGTACCTGTTGGAAATTTCGAACAAATGCAAGATTTCGTTTTGGATGGAGGCTCAACATTATCAACTTCATCCGATACGTGAGCAGAAGGACCAGGTAAACTGAACGAGTTGAAACAATCACAATTCATTAATGAATTCATATGAATAAAACAAAACGTAAAAATTTCCATATAATCAGAAACGAATTTCTCCCTGCAACACAATGGTATCATACACAGTAACACATAAGTCTCAAATTCAGATAAAATTCATCACTGAATTTGGGACGCAGCCAAAAGTAGCCTATTTTGAAGGGTGGAGTTAGCACAATAAACAATCACCAGCACAATCTCAAAAGCTGAATTTCAATCGGTTTTCAAATTAGGATATAGTAAATTAAGGAGATACCAGTGTACCATCTGAGGAAAAATTTTGTCTGCAAGATTTCTCCGAACTGAATTTATGAAACAGTCTGAAATTTTCAGGGAATAATCGTTTTTTCTTTATAGAAAAATTCTTCTCCGAATTTAAGAGAGAATTCCATTCTGTTCCAATTTGAAAATTATTTGTCTAAGTTTGATGAGAATCTCTTCCGTTGAACTGAATTTTTGTCCATTGAGAAAAATATTCATCAAAATGAGGGCAAAAAAATGCTCTTCCAATCTAATCAATCTTTTTTTTCAATGGACAAAAGTTTAGTTCAACGGAAGGATATCTCATCAAACTGAGACGAAGAATTTTTCAATTGAAATAAAATTATATCCAAATCATAATACGATTAATGCCTTGCTAGAAGCGAAGAAAACATATTTACATCGATCAATGAAGATAATCGATGCGTGTGTTACTGATACAGCAAATTTAAACACACGAACGGATCCATGTCTCTAATAACCACGACTCCTTACTCAGAGTATGTGGTTAGAAGGAAAGGGGTGAACTTTTTCCAAGTATCTCGAAACGTGTCAAATAATTATTCTCTCTCATGACGGGTAAGCGGTACGATACGTACAAGACAACCTCATCGTTAAGGGGAGGTTCTCATCAAGCAACCCGAAGATGACCCGTTTTTCTTTTTTTTTTTTCATAGGAGGAAGTGAATGTATGTATCCTTTGAGCGTACAAAAGAATTTTTCTCATTCAAAAACAATCGTTATATAATTAGTGAAACAATCGTCATATAATTAGTGAAACACTCGTTTATGGGACCACCTCGAAAAAAATTGCCCGCATGGTGGGAATTCTAGAGCCTCCAATTTTTATCTAAAATCGAAAAACCAAAAAGTTTCAGAAAATATATGATATTCTTGGGAGCTTATACCAATAAAACAAGAAAAAAGTCGGAAACTCACAAAATGGCGGACTTGTAAAATTTTTGTATCGATTTTTCACGATTTTTTTGCTCTTAAAATCGATATAGGAAAAAGAATAATGACAAAATTAATGGTTTCATAGGTATAAGCTCCCAGGAATTCAATTCCCTTCAAAATAAAGGAAGAATCAAGTCGATCCTTCAATTAGTTTTTGAGCTAGAATTAGAAATAGCTATTCCCACCAGTTCAAAAAACGTCGTTCTGAGAAAAACGCGTTTAAAGATTCAGTTAATGATTTTTGGTCTTTAAAAATTTATTAATTCATCTTGCGGCTAATCAGCAATTCCAGGGCCATACAATAAACCTTCCTCGACTTCGAACTGCTGGATTCGACTTGATTGCTCTGATGTTTTTGCTAATGCAGCCGCTCTTGCACCATCTGTCATATTTACTTCAGCAGAAGTTATGCGCTTGTTATCTGATTCTTCGACGAAATCATTCATTTCCAATCCAATGGCTATTCCCAAAGTGTTCATAATCTTTAGTAGAGTAGTATATCCTTCATCAAATAAGGAGATTGCGATACAACTTGCAATTTCGACGGTTTGGGCGCCACAGTGTAAATGTTTAGGTGCGAGTTTCCATATATAAGCATTAACGGACTCGTTCGAGTTTTGAGCGTTACCTCCCAAACATCGATTCAATAAATCATCAGTCGATAGAGCTTCGAAAACAGGCTTAATTGCATCTTGAACCTTTTGTGAAAGTGGCTGCTTATGCTCAAAAGATGTGACAGTACCGTCAGCTTCAGCCACGCGCCACTTGCACTAACTTTCTTTGCCTGCTGGACAATACGAGTGTTGTGGGTTTTCATCTGTAGAAATATCATGATAGAATACTGCTCATATCTCTGCTTTTATTCTTTCCAATGAATCCTTGTTCCTTCTAATGGCCAAACCGTGATATATAGTTAAATCGGAAATTACTTTGTTCGTTAGTTTACCAGCACCTTTCCCGCCAAGACCTTTTGTCTTTTGCTTCACTGCCCGGAGACGAGAGCTCATTCTTTTTTGGACGTGGCCAACACATTCCTTTTTCTTCACGATGAGATCATCGTGAGAATTAAGGTCCAGTATAGATTTAAATGTTTTGGTATCGCCATCGCCTATGTAATTTTCATACTTTACGCCAAGCAGTTCGGTAGATCGCGTAAACATTTCTCTCACTGCGTCCACCTCCATTTTCCCGGCACTTCCGTGATGGTTAGCACTGCACTCTTCGTCGTGGCTTTCTTCCCATAAGATATATTCAATAGAGCCTTCTTTGGACTTCCATTTAGCGCACCTTCGGGAGAAGGCAGATTTAACGACGAAATCTAATACCTTGTTTGTGAATTTCCCAATCAATGTAGCAACACCAAATAAAGAAGTAAATCCTTTTTTTCCATGACCCATCTCCCGACACCGTTAAATGCAAAGGTTCATTTCCAGCAGCAGAATTAAGATCGATTCCTTCTTTGACGGCTTTCTTTTGAAAAATTTCGTAAACTGATTTCGACGCTATGTGTAGGTTTTGAAGAAAACTGTAATACATATTATTACTGAATGACGAGGTAATATCTAGAATGGCGCAAAACATTTTTCCATTTCGTAAACCTCCCCCAACATACGAATAGCAAGCATTGAGCGTCGATTTATTTCCGAGAAACGATTGACCACTGGACTTGAATCACAACTTCGACGCGAACAAGAGCACTCCACCACTACTTTAAAAGCAACTCCTGCGCCGTTTGTTTTATGAAATTTTACTTCACTTTTACAACTTCGACACTTGACAAACGTGCTGAGAAAAGAAAAAAAATTTAGGAATTGTAAAATCACGTAATTAGATGTTATATCAACAGGTATTTCTGCGTAGTCTGCTTCTTTCAACTTTTTGGCTGACGTGCTCACGTAGTTCGTATCGCACTCTCTCGAAAACTGATCGCCTTGGAATTTTTTCTTACGATTTTTTCCTACACGTTCATTGGAGTTACGATGGAACTTTTTAATTGCATTAGGCATGATAGATGCAAAAATAACGCACAAATCAAAATCGATAGTTTCGTTCGGAGCACTTGTTCCACTGATGTTTTGTTTACGCCATACCCATCGACTTTAATGTGTAGGAGGCAACCGTTATAATATAATATTATTAACTATCACATCTGGTGGCACTGTTGGTAACTACACTTATCATAGGATACGAATATATGCGCCGAATTCAAAAATATGAAAGTAAAATATGCTCTATTGCGAGAGATCTATTTCGGTTTCATTAATCAATGATCATAGGTTCCATTATTATGCTATAACTTTTTTTAAAAAATTATTTCGGTCATACCCTTTCAGGGGCATATTCTACACACCATGAGGTATCAAAAAAAGCGGAAAAAATCGGTTTTTCGGTTGAACTTGATGAGAACCTCCCCTTAAAGAGAGAATATGGACTCGTTTCAAGATTCAAACATTAACCCTTTGCGGCATGGTGGCTATTATAACAGCCACCTCAATGTGTTTCAAGTTAACAGTTAACCAGAGACAATATAACGCTTTTTCCCCCAGTTTTTTTTTCAATTTGCTTTAGATAAGGACTTAGAAAGTATTCGGCATCACGTATATATTGTCCATTGTTTTACAAATTGTGATTGAAATGAATAAACAATGAAAAAAAGCCGTATTCATTGAATAACACAGCCACACAAAAGAAATTGTCATGAACTAGAGGGTAGACCCCACTATCCATACGTTTTTGGGGTCGCTGAAACCGAATATGACCATGAACAATTTTCTCAATCGCCCGTTCGCCCTCACCAACCCCCTGATGGGGGTTGAATTTGAAAAATTCGGAAAAATTCAGATGTACGTGTATTTCTATGTTCTTTGGGGCGCTGAACCCAAAATGATAAGGAAAAAGAATTCCAACCCCTCTCTTATCCGCTAGCACCCTCCTACCACCCCCTGATGGGGGTTGAAGTTTAAACTTCCGTGAAAAATTCAAATGTATGTGGATTTCTATGTTTTTTGGGATGCTCAAACCGGAAATGATAACAAATGAGAAATTCCACCCCTCTCTTGCCCGCTAGCACCCTGCCACCACCCCCTGATGGGGGTTGAATTCTAAACTTTCGTAAGAAATTCAAATCCATGTAGATTTTTATGTTTTTTGGGATGCTGAAACCAGAAATGATAAGAAAAAATGAATTCCATCCTCTCCCACCAGCTAGCACCCTCCTACCGCCTCCTGGTGGCGGTTGAATTTTCAATTTTCATAAAAAATGCGAATGTATGTGGATTTCTATGTTTTTTGGGATGCTGAAACCAAAAATGATGAGGACAATGAATTCCAACCTCTCTCTCACCCGCTAGCACCCTCCTACCACCCGCTGATGAGGGCTGAGTTTGAAACTCACATGAAAACATTTGAATGCATATGTATTTCCATGTTTTCTAGGATGTTTGAATAAGAAATGATGGTAAATAACAAATTCAACCCCTCTTTTACCTGCTAGCACCCTCTTACCACCCCCGGACGAGAGTTGAATTTGAAACTCACGTAAAAAATTGAAATCCATGTGTATTTCCATGTTTTTTGGGACGCTTAAATCAAAAATGATAACAAATAACTAATTCAACTCCTCTGTTACCCGCTAGTACCCCTTTACTACCCTCTTGAAGAGGGTTGAATTTGAAATTTTCTCACAAAATTGAGATGTATGTGTATCTCTATGTTCTTTGAGATGCTGAGACCATAAACGACTGCAATCAACAATATCCACCGACTCGATCACCTCCTCACACTCCTGTACAATCATTCAAAAGAAGCTAGTAGAATCCACATGAAAGTCAGTTCTCAGCGAATTACGCTAACGATTCAGGATAAAACAGGAGAACCAAAGCTTTCATGGGCTCAATACTCAAACTTCCGGCGATCCAAAGTCAATCACTTGTTGATTCAACAGGTTAAACAGTATCCTATGTTGTAAACGTCAATACTCCATGAAATAGGAATATCAGATGCATTCATGATTTAGTCTACTCTTAGCGGGTAACAAAGCGATGAAATTTGTTATTTGTTATCATTTCTTATTCAAACGTCCCAGGAAACATGGAAATACATATACATTCAAATTTTTTACGTGAGTTTCAAATTCAGCCCCCATCAGGGGGTGGTGGGAGGGAGCCAGCGGGCAAGAGAGGGGTTGAATTTCTATTTTGTTATCATTTTCGGTTTAAGCATCCCAAAAAACATAGGAATCCACATACACTGGAATGTTTTACGAAAGTTGAAAATTCAAGCCCGATCAGGGGGTGGTAGGAGGGTGCTAGCGGGTAAGAGAGGGATTGGAATCCTTTTTCCTCATCATTTTTGGGTTCAGCATCCCAAAAAACATAGAAATCCACATACATCTGATTTTTTAATGAAAATTTGGAATTCAACCCCCATCAGAGGGTGGTAGGAGGGGGCTAGCGGGTGAGAGAGGGATCGGAATTCTTTTCCCTTATCATTTTTGGTTTCAGCGTCCCAAAAAACGTAGAAATACACGTACATTTGAATTTTTACGAATTTTTCAAATTCAACCCCCATCAAGGGGTTGGTGAGGGCAAACGGGCGATTGAAAAAATTTTCAGAACTCTTGTGCTATCTGGGACGTAAATTACTCACGCAAAAATAATAATATGTAAAGATTTCATAATCCATACAAATATTCCAAAATAATATTTTTTGTGTGCAAAATACCATTGGAATATTTATTTGAAGCTTTACCACTCAGAATTGATTTTCTACGCATGATAGACTCAGGGTTTTCATCGCTACTTCGCAACTAGTTTTTTGTATCTATAATCGAAATATTAATTATTGTAGTACATATTAGTATTGACTGAGATATGTCTTTTGTTATTTAATATTGAGTGAAGACAACTTATCCGTGTTAAAGATCGCGTTTGTGTGGCAGGCTAACCGGATTGTGAAAAAATGTCTCCCGCAAATTTTTGTGTGGAAAGGCATTCTTCTCCATCGGTCGTGGAAACGACTGAAGTTAATCTATCACTTATATTTGGTGCACAAGACATATCACTTCATATAACTTCGAAATATGGATGAAATAACTGATATTCCCAGTGATGCTGAATTTATCGATGGGTTGTGTGATGATGATGATATTGAGAATGATTATACTGAATGTGATGGCGAAAGAAATCTTTCTGAAGATTGTCCTGACTCAGAAAGGTTTGATGATGATAACATAGAATTCAATGATAATGATTTTGTGTGGGCGGAAAAAAAACCCAAGACGATTCCCCATATACTGGAACTTTCGGTCCAAATATTACAGATGATGTTACCACACATTTGGACATATTTTTATGTCTGTTCCCCCATGAACTTTCAGATTCAATTGTTGAACAAACAAACCTGTACTTGAGACAGAAAGAAACTAAAGCTGATTCAATAACCAAAGAGGAATTACTAGTGTTTTTCGCTATAAATATAATGATGGGCGTGAAAAAATCCCCCTCTTACCGCGATTATTGGTCGACAGATCCAAAATTGAATGATCCATTCATATGTAAATTGATGACGGTCAATAGGTTTGGATTTCTTCTGAGTCATTTACACATAGCTGATAACAGTCAAGAACCGAGAAAAGGAGATGAAAATTATGATAAATTGTATAAGCTAAGATCATTCTTAGATGAATTATCCGAAACTCTCAAGAATTGTTGGAAACCCAGCCAAAACCAATCTATTGATGAATCCATGATCAAGTTCAAAGGCCGTAGCAGTTTGAAGCAGTACATGCCGAACAAGCCCATAAAACGTGGATACAAAGTTTGGACGCGCGCAGATGCATCGCGATACGTGTGCGAGTTTCAGGTATACACAGGTAAAGCTGAAAGTGCTGAAAAGCAATTGGGTGCCCGAGTAGTGAAAGATTTGACGCGTAACTTAGTAGGAAAAAATCATCATGTATTTTTCGATAATTTTTTTACCGGTCTTGATCTTATGATAGATTTGAAAAAACATAAGGTGTTTGCTTGTGGAACTGTTCGTTCCAACAGAAAGGGTTTACCAAAAAGCATTATTCCTGATAAAAAAATGACGCATGGGCAGTATGAATACCGTACTTGTGGTGCTGGAATTAGCTGGGTCAAGTGGATGGATAAAAAAGGTGTTTTCTTTTTATCCAACTATCATGATCCTTGTGAGGTTCCTGTGACAAATCGTACACAAAAAGGTGGTCCTCTAAAACAAGTAACTTGCCCAGTTATGTGCTCTGACTATCATAAAGATATGGGATATGTTGATAGATCTGATCACCTGATATCAACTCACAAAATTGATAGGAAATCAAAAAAATGGTGGCACCGCATATTTTGGCATTTTTCGGAGGTAGCCATTATGAATGCATTGATTATTTACGATACCAGAAATCCAGCACATCCAATGGCGTCATAAAAATCCAGGTTATTTTTAGTAGATCAATTGGCGAGCCATCGTTTACCTACACCTACGGGAAGAAAATGTCAAAGAACATCTCCATCAAACGTAGTCAGAAAACCCACAGGATCTATAGAGACAAGACGATCTCAATCGTGTCATATGCCCGTATGTGTAGGCGTTCCAAGACGTTGTGCTTTTTGTAGTACAAAGAGTCAACCTTGCAGGACTTCATATACCTGCAGTACTTGCAATGTGCCATTCTGCATGAAACATGATACAAATTGTTTCCGAAATTACCATGCATGAACATTCTTATAGATAAATTGTAGAACCATAAAATTGAGAACACAAAATTGTGAAACTTAATGCTATAAAGGGAACTGTAGAAACTGAAGAGTTGAAAATGGGAAATGATTGAAAAATTTTCGATGGAAAATTGAGAAATTTGGAATGAATAAGAGAAATATAAGAATACGGAATGAAGAAGGAATACAAAATAGAAAAAATTAAAAAATACGAAATCAAAAAAATTAAAAATCAAAAAATCTAAAAAAAATTGAAAAACAAGAAAACGAAGAAAAACAAAATGGAAACAATCGCCACTACGTCCACGTTCGTGTCTCTGGAATCAACCAAACGCGGTGACTTTCATTGAAGCCTAAATCTATGAGAATTCATTGTCGACAAATAAGGTTCTCTAAATGATTGATAAATAAATTCCTCTTTCTTAATTGTTCGATCTTCAAATGTTCATTTCTTTCATTCCTTGTTCATTATTCGAAATCCCCCATGTTTTGAAATTTTTTGCCGCCATCTTGAATCCGCCATCTTGAATTTTGCAAATCTGAGTCCAGATTCGTAATCAGCGACCTCAAAAGCCCATATATACCAAGTTTCATGAGAAACCGTTCATCTGAAAAACGTATGCCGCAAAGGGTTCAAGTTTCACATGAACTGAAAAATGAATGAAATCTTGGAAATCGCCTTGGCCAGGAGTCGCACCTGGAACTACCCATAGATACTGGGGTGCGTTAACCAATTACGCCACCATGACCTCTGACGACTCCCTTCTCTATTATATTCTTCGTCAAATTCGAAAAATATGATTTGAATTCAATGAAAAATGTTTGTTCAATGAAATAAATTATTTTTTCGATAGTCAACAAGATATATCTAAATGAGGGCAGATAAATTTTCTTTTAGAAATTGGATACTCAGTGTATAAAGCCCCAATTTGAATTCCGAAACAATTTTTTTCCTCAGTTGATAGTAGTAGAACATTTTTACGGAATTTGGAATTCGGGTTGTGTACAGCGATAGATAAAGTATCAAAGATCATTTCCTGAAAGTTTCAGACTTTTTCATACATTCAGTTAGCAGGAATGTTGCAGACAAAATTTTCACTCATGTGGTATGTTAGTATCCCTTCAACAAACCGAAGTCCTCGCCATATATTTTAGAATGTCAAGAAAAAATCTTTATACGAGATTATGTGTAATTACACTTGATTTCATCCTCAGAACTGTCATTATCAAATACTGATTCCGATGTCATTATAAACGCATCCAAAACTGATTGAGCCTGTTTCCTCTTCTCCTATCCATCACGATTCGTTTTTGAGACAATACGTTTCTTCCTCAATAGACTCTCGTCATATTCCAGTCTCTTCTCCGGTGCTAAAATCTTTCCATCGGTCGTGACTTCCAACGACTCCAGCCAAACTCGATCTCCTACTAACATAATTGAATATGCAAGAATAGTCTTATGGAGCACAATCGGTTCTCAAGTGCTGTATGAATGCATCTGGAACAAAACGTAGACAAAAACCGCAAGAACCAAAAGTACAGCAGTGAGCATTCGAGCTCCTTCTGTCTTAAGGGGTGAGGTCTAGATGGAACGTCCAAAAACAGCTCTTTTTCAGATATTTTGTTGGCTGCACATTGAAATAATTAATCAAAAATGTTTTTCCACATGAAAGATATGTATTTGAAGGAAATATTATAAATTTTTCAGAACTCAATATTGAGAAATACGTGAGGTACAGTAAATCTGCGAGAGGCCCAACAAAAAGTCGGTGATCACTGTAACTTGAGAACGGCTTTATCGATCACTTTGAAATTCATATCATTCATCATATACATAATTGTCCCCCGGTTGAACGAAGGATTTTATTTTTGAATGATTACTTCCTTTTATAGCCGAAAATGTGAATGAAATTTTGGTACCATTCAGAATTTTAACTTTCAACATCCGCCATTTTGCAAAAAATCCAAATTTTTCAAATCCCTTTGTTCAACCGGAGGACAATCATATATAGAATAAGTGATATAAATTTCAAAGTGATCGGTAAAGCCGTTCTCAAGTTACAGTGATTAACGACTTTTTGTTAACCCTCTCGCAGATTTGCTGTATCTCAGGTATTTCTCAATAGTTAGTTATGAAAAATTCACAATATCTTCTTCAAATACATATCTTCCATGTGGGAAAACATTCGTGATTAATTATTCTAATGTGTGGCAAAAAAAACCGAAAAAAGAGCTTTTTTTGGACCTTCCAATGAGACCTCACCCCGTAACTCTAAACAAGGGCGGAGTGGCTCCTAAACTTTGATGTGGAAAACATGCTGACCGGCACTCAGCGAGTTGGAAACAACAACCTAAGACATAAAATTCTAGCGGAACGGTATGTGAACATACAACGGCCTATGTAGAATTTTCCACGTTCTTCACGTGGCTTGTCCGCCCCTGCCTCTACTCTTGATCAATTAAAATCTGAGGTCCGACCAAAGATTATGAAAACGCCTTCCATTATTGATGAAGAATTGGACAGTGATTCCCATCAAAATTATAGCTTAGTATGTGTTCATTGAATAAAATATTTTCACAACGGAAGCTTGCACTATCGAATAGGAATTAACATACGAATTTCTGTTCGTGGAAGTTGAGTATCATCCAAATATCCGCATAATGTGTCCCAAAAGTATTCCGAATTAATCCCAAACATCCTTCATTACATGATTTGAGTTCTATATACTTCGTCAGAGTATGTGCAAACCTGGCCAAATTTGACGTTAATCAATGATGAACACAAATGAATGCTCGAGAAGGTTACTTTTGAACAATACTTGACAAGAAGATGGCAAAATGTTATGGGCAGTATGTATAAATGGTACAAGATGTTTTTCTTCCAATTTGGATATAATTCCAATATTCAGAACTTTAAATTCATATAATATGAACATTGTGGATGTATCATCTAAAACTTGATGTAACAAAGCTTACTTTGAATTATGAAATACCATGATACAGGTTATAGATTTTGAAAAACTAAGATGTACCGCTTTTTTTAATGATTTTAACGGGCCACCAGGATTTTTTCCACTTCCCTACTGTTTCTTTTTCTCTTTCCTTCACATCTTCTGCAAATAGCACGCTTATTTCACCTGTCCTAATCCACAAAACTAATATGAACATTTTTGTTCAATTCTATGTCACAAACTTGATAGATGAAATATTATGTCATGAAGTTGTACGGTTGATTTATGCTCGTCATAGTAACGTATTGCAATGATGACGTACTTGAACATTGCGTTATAATCGATTGTAAATGATAATAGAAGAAACTGTCAATCATGGGAAATCATAAAAATACAAGGGATAACGCGTAATGAATTAGATTTGGGTGAGTTATTCATTTTTAGGATTTGATCTGATCAAATTATGAAAAATTGTTCATCATGCTCCAACATTTACCTAACGTATAATTTTATACTATTCAACATTATTCGTCAATTTTCTTCAGATTGTTCAAAGTGACAATTCATGTTTCTTCTCGCAGATGAATTTGAATCGAAACTACCAATATGGTCGGAAGGAAGTTATATTTTGAAGAATTTTCTCGGGCAGGAGAATACAGATTATTATCTCAAAATTATTCCAGCTCCGAAAATGAAGATAATTCTACCGATGAGGACGAATCTGATTATAACGAAGAAGATGAGTGGTTATTAGAATAATTCTGATTGATAATGTTTTTCCCACCTCCCTCATTTGAGTGGTTGTTATGGAAGTTAAACGGAGGGATTTTCTTACAAAAATTCGTGATCAAAGCCCGAGTTAGTGAAATCTTAGAGGATGTCATAAATTTCAAATTCTTTCACAACAGGGCTTCCACTCTTCACTTTTATGTTGGAATAACGTGATTTCATTTTTTAAAATGACTAATTAGGAAAAGGATAAATTCCCTAGGTGAAAGCCCTCTATTATACTCACAATGCTATTGACAGCTTTAGTGACTACGGATTGGAGGTCATGTTTGGTTAGCATATTGTGGTTTTTTTTTCATTCCTTCTGATATTAAAGACTGGTTGCAAATGTACATGTAAGCTGTACTCATCGCCGTACGACCGCTTTGTACACGGACACACAATGTCAGGAAGAAGAAATACGATAGGTAATATGATGCCTAATTTCAGAATCAGTATTTATTGAATTGTTTGAATGCAAAAAAGTTAATGGGGATGCTCACAAAAGTGTTGTGAATAACCCTATTGCTTTTATTGAATCAAAGATTTGACTTATTGCGTATTTCTCGTATATGCGACTGTACGAATTCATTAGCAAAAGTACGATTAGACTCAGAAACCAGATTTGTGAATAGAAAAGTTTTTGGAAGAAAATTTTTGAATGGAGACGCTCAAGGGATTGTCTCGAGCAACTTTATCGAAAAAGTTTAATCATAAGTTGGATATTTTCAATGAAATTGAGATAAGCCATGATCGCGATAACGTGTATATAAGGAGCGCGGGGAACGCTCAATTTCATTCATTGTCTTCTCGCGGAACGGAGCAGAGCTCCGAAGCAGTGACTGAATCGGGAGTTTTAGAAACTAAATAAGTGTTTGTAATCGAAAAAGTGCCAAGAGTGTTTCTTTTTAAATAAACATTTTTATCAATCAAAAATTTTTTGTGTGAATTATTGAATTTTCTTCAAAGTTCATTTCTCTCGATCGTTCAAAATAGAAGTTCGATATTTATCGTTGAATTCTTTTTCGTTGGTAATTGAACGAGAAGATTGTGAAGAGGTTTGTTTGTTTTCTCCATAAAACAAACTGGCGACCGATGTGAATCATCGAAGTTGACCTTGTTTTTGATTGTGGCATCTTCGGATCGGAGTGTTTTTCGTATTCAAAATTATTTGTATTTACGAACCTGCAAGTACCACGCGAAATTATTCGTACATAATTTTGTATTGCACGGTACCGCTACAGAATTGGCGACCGTGACAGGACGGCGTAAGTTTGTGATTTTCTCAGCGTCAACATACAATTGTGAGAATCTATCGTAGTCGTGCAGAGGCTACGTTGTGTATCGCGACAAAGTTCAGTAAAATCAAACAGTGGAGTTTGAAAATTGAAATATCATAGTAGTGTGTAAATACTACATCACATATTGTGAGCAGAAAATTCGTAAAGTAAAATTACGAAAAGTGTGGAATTTACTGTAGTCGCGCAAGGGCTACATCACGAATCGCGAGAACGATGAGTTCAATCGCGAGAGTGCTTTTCAAAAGTAAACAGCCGCGCAAAGGCTGTATTCAAGAAAAATAATAATCCCTTTGTAAAAAAAAAAAATGTTCAAAATGATGCAACATAGTCCTGTGAATCGTGGCCGAGGAAGAAATCATCGTGGACGAAGCCAGGCAATGCAGGAAATGGAAATAATTCCAGAAAATCCAAATGTTGACAATGGAATTCCAGAATTAAACATGGACAATCAGCGAATCAACGAGGCTGGAAGTGAGTTGAATGATTCGCGAAATGAGTCAAATAATCAACCAGAGGATGACGCGATCCAACCGCCAAGTCGAAACCTTCGACAAGGAGTAAGATGTAGGCCACCAAGAAACAATAATCAAGCTCAAGGAAATCCATATCAAGGAAATATGGAGTTACAACAGATTGAGGATAGAATGGCCGAGCTTCTCAATCAATTTCAACGGAATCTGAGCGATCGACTGAGTGACGTTGAAGGAAATGTTCGGATAATGAATGATCGATTAAATAATATTGAAAATCCGATCATTCATAACCAACAAAATGTATCACGAGATAGAGTGATAAATCACGAAAACAGAGAAATTCGCAATAATGACAGAGCATCATCCGAAGAGACGCAAAACTCTAGTCGTTTCAGAAATCTAAGAGGAAATGGTGTGCTCATATTATTAAAGGAAATTTCTTACTCGGGAAAAAAGGATAGAACCAATCCTATCAGATTTTTCAACAGATTCGATGGAATCCTCGAGTATGAAAATGTCTCAGATTTTGGAAAGAGATTTTTATTCGCGAGATGTTTGAAAGATCAAGCGAGAAATTGGTATGAGCTAAACGACTTCCACGATTATACCCAGGCTCGAAGAGCATTTATCAAGTTTTTCTGCGGAGAGAAAGCTCGAACTCGTTTTAGAGAGGAATTATTAACTGGCGAATATAAATATAATAAAGGAGAAACCATGGCCGAATATTCTCTCCGATTTGCTTGTGAAGCACAGAACTTAGATCCTCCGATGGGAACCCATGAGATAATAAGATCTCTAAAAAGACATTTCTCCATGGATGTGGCGAAAGAACTTAGGCCGAGCATTATTCGATCTCTTGATGATGCCGCAATGTTTCTAGAAAAGATACTGGATCAACATGACTTCTTTTATCGACAAAAACAAGTTGATAAGAAAGGAATAAATTATTCGCAAGGAGAAGAGACTCAGAAATCTAATTTCAGTAATAGGAAAATTGAGAAGAGTCGAAATTCACAATCAGGTACGAGTCAATCCACGGTTAAAGATAACACATGGAATAAAAATGCGAGAAATAATGATGAAAATAAAGCACAAGAGAATGTAGCATCTTCACAACCAAGAGGTGGAGTAACGACTCATAGCCAAAGAAAAATCATGACAACGATTGAAAAAGAAGGATTAGAAGACGAATATGAAGACATGGAAATTATTGAGACTATTCGAGAATACGATGAAATACCACCAAATTTATCGATAATTCGTTTGGAAAAAGTTATTGAAAGCTTAGAAGATAGTAAAAGAAAAAAAACCAACGAAACAATCAACGAGTGCAGTAATCATTGTAAAAATCAAAGATAAAATTTCACGAGCACTGATTGACACTGGAGCCAAGATTTCGGCAATTTCGAAAAAATTAGTCGATGAATTGGATAAAGAGAATGAATGTCTAAAAGAAATTCCAGTGTGAAGTGTAAATTTGGTGGGTGCATTCTCGGATAAAGACATCAACGTTAGAAAAATGGTACAAATACAAATGATCATAGGAGAAAAAGAATATACCGACTTTTGTTATGTCGTTGAAAAAATCATTTTTCCTTTAGTGTTGGGTATGGAGTTTATGATGAGATATGGCGCGAAAATCGATATGAGTTCAGGATTTTTTGAACTTAGTTTTAATAAAAACGACAATGACATATATCAATTGTTAACAATAAAAGAAATAGAAGAAATGCATCCAGTGATGAAATTATTCAGCAAGAAATATAAAACGTTATTCGGACCAGAATTGGGAAAAATAACAATAGAAAAATGCATAATACCAATGAAAAACACGGAACCTTCCAAATGTCGATTATATCCAATTCCATTAAAGTATATCCAAGGAGTACGAGATACAATACGAGATTTAGAGGAAAAAGGAATTATAAGCAAAACTCAAACGGAATGTGTTAATCCATTGGTGGTCGTCGTCAAAAGAGAGAGCGAAGAAATTAGAGTTTGCCTCGATGCTTGAATGCTAAACGAACGAATGGAAAGTGATTATGCTCAACCACCTACTATTGATGAAATTTTATTCAGAATGAGGAATAAAACAATATTTTCACGACTCGACATGCTTTTTGGCCAGTTGAACTTGATCAAGAAAGCGAAAAATATACAGGATTTATTTTCGAAGGGCAAACTTATGTATTTAACTGAATGCCTTTTGGACTTGAAATATCAGGAGCTGTTTTCACAAGAGTGCTGAATGATATTCCATCAACCGAAGAAAGTACAATAATTTATCTTGATGACATATCAATAGCATCAGATGATGAAGAAAAACATATTCGAGAGTTAAATAACATCTTCAATGAACTAGAAAAGGCAGGAATGGAACTAAATTTAGAAAAAAGCAAATTTTTTCAAGAAGAAATAGTATTTCTGGGTTATACATTTGACAAATGGAAAGTTAAAATAAATGAAGAAACGAAAAACAATATTATATTAAATTTCCCAACACCCACATCGGTGAAAAAAGTACAAGCTTTTCTAGGCCTGGTAAATTGGGATCGTCGATTTATTCCAAAATTATCAGATTACACCGGACCGTTGGAAGAATTATTGAGGGAAAAAGTGGATTTAAATGGAACAAAAAGCACGAAGAAGCCTTTAAGAGAATGAAACGGAAATTTTACGAAGCTGACGAATTATTTCTAATAGATGGAGACGCGGAATTTATTGTTGAAGCCGATGCATCTCATACCGGTTTAGGAGCAGCATTAATTCAGAGAAAGAAATGTGGAAACGAGCAAACCGTAGCATACGTATCTCGAAAATTGAAAAATGCAGAGAGAAAATACACAACAACTGAAAAAGAGGCTATAGCCATTGTCTGGTCTTTGAAAAAATGGGGAATACTTCTATTAGGAAGAAGAGTGATAATCCGATCAGATCATAGAGCATTACAATTTTTGAAATCATGTGTATATTCGAGTGCAAGAATTGCAGGATGGATGGAATTTTTACAAGAATTCGACTTGGAAATGAAGTACATACAAGGAAAAAAGAATATCAAAGCAGATTCACTTTCAATACTGACGGAACAAGACAGAAATCGAAAAATAAATCTGCTTGTCGGTAATATAAACAAAAGGAACCGAGAACATCATAGAATGATGGGTGTGAGAAAATTTGAAGAAGATGTAAAGAATTATAATTCCTAACGCAGTCGCATGGTTTTTCGTTAACGATATACATAAATATTTGTTACATTTTGGAGGTGACAAAATTTATAATATTTGCAAGGAAAGATTTATATTTGACAATATGGCAAGAATTGTTAAAGACGTAACTTCATCTTGTGTGGAATGTCAAAAATCCAAATCTATCAAAAAGAAACTGGAAACAACAGGAAAGCTTGGAGTTAAATACATCTTGGTTCTATCGGACTGTTTTTCGAAAAAAGTTAATTTATATCCACTAAGAAGCATGAAAGCAACACCAATAATCAACAAATTAACTAAATATTATTTCAAAGGAAATCCAAGACCAAAAGAAATTTTAACTGACCAAGGGAAACAGTTCATGTCAAATGAGTGGGAAAAATTCGAAACAGAGAATGAAATCAAATTGCGACATACCTCACCATACAATCCACATTCAAATCCGGTGGAAAGGCTGATGAAGGGAATAGGCCGAATATTACGAACATATGTTCATAATGAACAATCTTCATGGCCGGAAATTATTCCGATCATTGAAAAAATTTTGAATAATACACTGCACACGAGCACTGGAACATCACCGAGAAAAATACACACGAAAATTGAAACAATCGAATGGCCTATAGAATTTCAATTATCAAATGATCCAAGTGAAAATCCTCATATAATAATAAAACGAATTAAACTAACTCTTGAGAAGGAAGCAATGAGAAGAAGAAAGAAACAATTTTGAAAGTGGACACAAGGAATTGAATTTGAAATTGAAAACAAAGTATTCATTAAAACGCATTATCTATCAAACAAAGCAAATAAGTATGCATCGAAATGAGATTTCCGATACAAAGGACCATACGAAATAATTGATATAGTGAATTACAATGCATATGTGTTACACGATTCGAAAGGTAAAAAGATTGGTACGTACAATGTACGATAATTAAAAAAACTCGGAACTGAAAGAAGTACCGAAATACGTGCGTATCAACGCGACCCAGGCGCGCAATAGAGACACTAGGGCGGCACCGCTACTACGGAGAGGTTGAACGCGGGAGACGAGAGATGGCGTCAAGTGAAAATATAAAGATACCGAACCAGAACGATAGAGGCGAGAGTGTTCCCAAACGCAAAGTTGAATAAATCAGGTATTATTTAGAGGTACAAGAGCACTGGTTCATCAGTTCAGTTCGAGTATCATTATGAATCCAAGTGTACGAGACGTATTGCAAAGTATCGAACCTACCACTGACAACATCGAAGTGCTTGTAAAAATGGAAACAGACATAGCTAACTATATTGTGGAGTGCATATGGAAAAAAAGAAAAAGTGAATTATTGCGTATTGCCACGAAAGAAGAGAACTACGAAGGAAATTATCACGACTTTGTGGACATCTTGAACCAGCTTCGTGGAATGGGTTTAACCCAAGAAAATTTAGGAAGAATTCAGCACGAGAATTATATCAGATACATTCAGTTGTATGAACCTTCTGAAGACGCAATACCGATACTCGTTAACAATGCAGCCGAACTAATTGTTATACCGGAAATCAACCAAACGATAAGGATTGTGCTGGGGGACAGAGTGTATGTGCAATCTTCGAAAAAAAAGACTTACTGGTAGAAATGGAACAAAACAAGAGAAATAATGATTCTAAGGCAAACACAGTGAGACTACGTCGATCTCAGAAAGGACAAACCTGGGAGATTAACCCTAAGTCCCCTCCAGAAATCAAACGGCATAGAAAAAGACATCATAAAACAATTGAAAAATTCAATAAGGAAAAGGAAGAAAAAAGGATGAACGAGTGTCAAGATCCCGGTATACAACGAAAACATACGAGACGAATGAAATCAGACCAGGTATATAAGAGGCCGAGGAAATTAAATAACGAAGGATCGACCAGTACAAAACAAAAGGATAGAGATATATCACAAGTGGAAGAAGAAACACCGAAACTGTCATCACCGTTACAGAATGTAAACGGTGAATACAATCGAGTGTTAGAAGAATTGTGCGGTGACATTAGCGATTTGAAAACTCCGCCAACTTATATGGAACTCGATGAAATATCTAGTTGTGAATTAGTCAATTTCGAATAACTTTTATCTATGAAATACATAGTGATTCTTTCTTGTGATGCATCATTCATAACATGATTTTTGCTTTTATGAATATTATTATAAAAGAATTATATGTGAATTTTTATTTTTGTTCAAATTATAGGAGAATCGTTCGTAAGGTATTTCATGTTTGTTGAATTATATGGGAATTTTCTATCAAAATACTGTATGCGAGGTATTTTAACTTTTTATGACTATATAACGCTCTGTTTTCATGGATATTATTCAAAACATTTATAAGTGAAGTACATAATATTTTATGTTGTTTCCTTGACATGTTATATTTAAAAAGAATATATAATGATGATCGTTTTTGTTTTTATCAAGAAGACATATATGTATATCTTCATGTGGTGATTCATGTTCATATAATAAGAATGAAAGAATGTTTCGGTTGAGATTGTGTGGAACAGATTATGATTTGATTATATTAACGAATGAATATATCAAAATATGAAAACAAATTTCATAAGAGAAAAAAGAGAAATATATATGTCTGTGAGTTATTTTCTTTATAGGAATAATAAAAGAACTCCTTTTTCACATTGTGTAAAGGTGTACACTTGAAATTGAGAAACGAAATACATTTTTATTTTTAAGGTGGGTGCAGCGTTGCCAGTATTCCCTAGAAAAATCTTCAGCATCTGATGATTGGTCATTTCTTGTACAACCGGCCAATCATATTTCCAATTTGGAAAGAAATGACTAATGCCAAAAAATCTGAAGATTTTTCTAGGGAATACTGGCATCACTGGGTGGGTGTCTGTACACGGACACACAATGTCATAGAAAAGAAATACGATAGGTAATATAATGCCTAATTTTAGAATCAGTATTTATTAAATTGTTTGAATACAAAAAAGTTAATGGGGATGCTCACAAAAGTGTTGTGAATAACCCTATTGCTTCAATTGAATCAAAGATTTGACTTATTGCGTATTTCTCGTATATGTAACTGTACGAATTCATTAGCGGAAGTCCAAACCGAATATTGAATACCTGTGATCAATGAGCTCTCCAGTAGATCATGTAATTCCTCCGAAAACTGCGGAACTCCTGGACAATCGAACTCTCAATACTTTCAATATTTCCACCTCTATCATTCAATTCATCAACCACCTTGTCATCTCGTAATTTGTACGATAAACCTTCTTCCAAACATGCAGCTTGAGTTCTGGAATCCGCGTATAAGTCAGGAAATTCCTGTAACTTAACCTCCGATATCTTTCGCAAATTTCTACTATTGTGTGCGGCTGTTTTGAGTGGATAAATCATTGGCTTTTTTGAAGAATTCGCGGCTTCGTATATTAGAATGTCGGATGAATCAGCTGACAATAAACGAATAAATGCGTGAAATCGATTCTTATCAACTGACAGTGTATTCTTCAGTAATGTCTACACCTAATGTCATGTGGTTTCATTGTAACGTCAATTGTTTTCCTCGTCTCCTGTTATTTATCGTTTTACATTGTTACTTTATGAATGTTCGCGACGTTTGAACCTCAAAGTTTTTGTGTTTTGACTCATAAAATCGTACTAGGAGTTCGCATATTTTCATCTGATTTATCTGATCATCTAATACATGATGCCGCGAATTCTTCGGACGGACCGATGTGCAAATCCGTTCAAAACTGCCGGGCACGTCGGTAGAAATTAACGAAAGATATCGGAGGTTATGTTACAGCAATTTCCTGACTTATGCGCGAATTCGAGGATTTGTGCTGCATGTATAAAAGAGGGTTCATCGGACAAATTACAAAATGACGATGTGGTTCATGAATCAAATGATAGCGGTGAAAATATTCGTAGTATTGAGAGTTCTATGAGAATGGATGTTCAATTGGAGAATGAGACACACGAAGGTCTCAATGATACACGCACGAACAGAGAAATTGAACTGGAAGGAGAGCTGGATGAGCTCAAGGAGAAATTTTCAACCTTGGAACCCAACAATCCATTGAAATTACAAATTTCAACTATCGCCCCATCATTTTGGAGTGCGAGGAAAATCGCCCAAGAATTTGTTACAACGCGATATTTGGCCAACAAATCAAAGGGATTGAAGATGAAAGCTGGCATTTTACCCGATAGTATTGCAAGGGAGGGGAGAAAACTCTCTCAAACAACTTTAGGAAAAGTACATGGATTTTATACGAGTGATATGAATAGCAGGATAATGCCTGCATCGAAACATGTCGTTTCTGTGAAAATTGATGGAGAGCGAACGCTGAAACAGAAACGTCTCTCACTGATGGGTTTGAAAGAACTTTATACCGTATTCAAACAGTCTCACCCAGAACATATTATCTGCTCCAGCGCGTTCGCTAAACTGAGACCAAAAAATTGCTTACTCCCTGGGGCTTGTGAAACACATTCAGTTTGTGTTGGCACAATACATCAAAATCCGAAATTGATGTTGGATGCAATTGATATCCAAAAGCTGACGTTGAATACACAAAAGCCACTAACTAATTACAAAGACTGCCTCAATGAAATTGTTTGTGACAGACCTCGTGCTGATTGTTATCTAGACGCATGTGATGACTGTCCAGGAGTTTCGCAGTCCTCGGAGAAATTACATAATCTACTGGAGAATTCATTCATCATAGATATTCAATATTCAGTTTGGACAGCAACGGATGGTTCAACTCTACAAACAGGAGTAATGAAAATTGATGATCTTATACCTGAATTGTGTAAAAAATTGACAATCCTCAAACCTCATTCATCATCTCTAAGCAACAGAGTGTTCTTATCCAAGAACGAAAACACAATCTTCACGATGGCGAAGTACTGGTTACGATTGATTTTTCTGAGAACTACGCATATGTTTGCCAGGATGCCTCACAAGCATTCCATTTCAATAACGACCAATGCACCGTGTTCCCTGCCATTCACTATTATAAGGAAGGGCGCGATATTAGGCACGAGAGTTATGTATTCTTATCTGGAAGTTTAAAACACGACACTTCCGCTGTTCATGCTATCCAGACCTCGTTAATTCCTGAATTTCAACGCAATGTGAAGAAAGTGAATAAGATCATTCATACCAGTGACGGAGCAAAGCAGCACTTCAAAAATGAATTTCAAATCGCGAATTTAGTTCATCACAAAGAAGATTTCAATATTGACGCTGAATGGCATTACAGTGCAACTGTTCATGGTAAAGGTGCTTGTGACGGGATCGGTGCTACTTCCAAAACAGAAGCAGAGAGTCATTTTGAAACCACGAGCATCATGTACTATGATAAAGTATTTCACGGAAAGATGAGACGGAAACTCAACAAACGATTCGAGAATGCCCAACCTGTACCTGAGATTCTGGAAGACCATGAGTTTTTGATAGGATCCGATAATGAAGCGCTCATCAAAAGGTACTTTAACGATGAACGAAACAGAGTATGGTGGCCGAATGGACAACCATGAGGTAATGTACGCGTACTTGCAAACTTGTTGATTGAGAGACTTGTGACAATCAACGGCCCTTCTCAGGGCCACTCGATGTGCAAAGTCTGATCGCGCAACCTCCTTGTGGTGCATATTGGGTTATGCTAATGCCGACAGCTTGGAGCCTGAATACACAAATTCACGAGTCAAAAATCAGCAGTATTCATGGTTTGTTTCGAGGAAGATTTGCAAGGAGTTCCATTGAGAGGGAGTCTATGGGAAGTTTGTGAATTTGTGTGATCAGACCCCAAATAATTCCTGAAATTAATATAATATTCGTTCCCATCATATCAAATGTGCTTGCGGATCATTGAACGTGGTGCGTTCGTTCTGGTTTCTGAAATCTGACCTCAAGTTCATAATGAACGAACAGAACTTCCTCGGAACAAAGATTTACGTTAGAAGACGGATGATTCCTCATATCCAGACCATCATATCAAATTTTCCATTCACAATTCCGAGAATCCGGATTCGAATGTCTATCAGCGACCCCAAAAATCTCAGTATGACATTGTTTCCACAAATTCAAGAGATTGATAATCCTTCCAACCGCCATATTGGATTACTCATACGCTATTGCGGAATTCTGAGTCCGGATTCTTGATCAACGACTCCAAAAACCTCAGTATGACAATGTTTCCACGAATTCGAGCGATTTTGAATTCCTCCGACCGCCATATTGGATGAGCCATTCGCTATTCCAGGAATTCGAGTCCAGATTCTTGATCAGCGACCCCAAAAACTTCAGTATGCCAATGTTTCCGCAAATTTGAGCGATTTATAATTCTTCCGAGCGCCATATTGGATCCGCTATTTGTGCTTCCGGAAATCTAAGTTTGGATTCGTCATCAGCGACCCAAAAACCCCCCTTCCTCAATGTTTCAGAGAATTCGAAGCAATATTTTGATTTCCGGCCGCCATATTGGATTCACCATTTGCAATTCTGATAATCTGGGTTTGGATTCTTGTTCCGCGACCCCAAAAACCTTAGCAGGGCAATGTTTGCACAAATCCAAGGGATTGATAATTTTTCCGACCGCCATATTGGATCCGCCATTTGCAATTTCAGTATTCCAACCGCATGCAATCAATCCGGGATGCTCGAATTACATGCCCCAGTCCACAGAACTATCCAACACCCACGTATCATATTTCTAGGACTGGTTTTGATTATTCTCGACACGTTTCACCTTCGTTCCAGCTGTCATATTGGTGAAATGGCCGCCATGTTCAAAAAACACCATACGGCAATGAAAAGGAGACACTTCGACGAAAATTTTGATTGGTCTCCGAGATCTCTATCTTCAAAATTGAGATGTGCAGGGGGGGTGGCCAATTCCACCAAGGATGTCCCATATATATATATATATATATATATATATAATGTATCGACTTCCAATTATTTGCGTGTGTCATATAACTCCTGTTATTATGAGAATTCATCCTATTCATTTTCTTCACTGAAGTGGATGACGCAAAGGCTCCGGTTTCCGACCAAGCATCCCAACTTCCCGACCACCTGATACTTTTCCGAATAATTATTCAAATATTTATGTGGATGAATCAAATTTGCTTGGGCAATGTGCAGACTGCACGTTTATTCACTTACTTTTCTTCATCGAATAAAAGCAACTGCGATCAATTTTTCTTGAAATATGAAATAGTCGAATTTGGAAGAATGGTCGTGGACCGTTGCGGTTGTGTTGAATCAAAAAATGTTATGAATGCGCGATGTTTATTTTCACACTGCAAATGTGCAGCTTTCATTTCAAACCACTTGAAGTATTTTAATTCTACAGTAACTTCGTACACTGAGAGAAAGAATTTCTCTTGGCTCGATTGAATATTTATTCGATCAAACAAATATTTAATATGCTATGAAATATTTTATTGATGGGAATAGTTATTCAATTGAGTCACACTGAGAAAACAAAAATTTTTTGAATTGATGAAATTGATTTATAACTCATTTGATGAATTCCAAAGTGAAAATCAATGAAATACAACTTCAATTTCATAACGTAAAGTTTCGTATGGAAATCGAGGTTGATTATACTTAGTATTTGAAATTCTTAACAATCATGTATTTGACATGATTATTGTTTTCTTCATCAGAATAATTATTGACTCCAAGTGAAAATATACTTCATAAAATGAATAGACATGGCTTACGAATGATGAACTTCTTCCATCATGAGAAAAACAACGCAAGATCAGGTTGATAAAATAATTATTATATTCAAGAACATGAAGTTATAGGACCAAGAATACTGTTATTCATAACCCGGTACAGTTGAGAGTATAATAATCTCATTCATTTCAATACAAGTGTTTTTGTTCGGACAATAAAATCAAATCATATACCGAATAGTTGTGAATTTTGATTCCGAGAGTTCTATTTTTCCAACAGAAAACTGAATTCATGATCACAATGAGATACTCTTTCAGTTCAAACTTCAGAGCAATTTCTTTGGATAAAATCTATTTCATAGAACAGATTTCATATGAACAATGATAGTTTGGATAGTTTTGAAATCAATAAAATGAAGTATTATAACCCATGATTTGGGAATTCAAATTGAATGAAGCTATTTTATTCATGCTAATGAATGTGTTCTCGAAGTTTGAATCGTTTATCGAAAGAAAACGAAAATTAAAACTCATGAAATCTGATAAATCATCGTTACGTATCTCCTCGAATCAACTCTTCGCCACTGGAAACGTCGTTTAAATGATGTACTGCAAGATTTTTGGGCTTCAATAGTTGAATATTATCTTATTCGATGGTTAATTAGTTCAATGAACGATCCAAGCTTCAGCAACATCTAAAAAATTACCTCATTAGGAATTTTCATTCATGATTTAAGAATGATTCTAGTCAATAACTTGCCAACCTGATTATTCTCGTCATTACTACGTTTGATGAGGTCAACATTTTATACATCCTGCAAAATTCCAGTGCTTTTCGCAAATAAAGGTTTCATCGAGTCCATAAAACGGATAGATCGATCAAATTTATGAATTCATTGAAACAAAGAAATATGTTTTTAAAATAAAAATTTATTGAATTTACTCCGACAAATTGCGTTCACTTCTCAGAAGGTGGCAATACTTTCTCACAAGCTATCTTCCTGCAGTACAGTTCGCATATAAAGAACTTATTCACCGTAAACCTATAGTAAGTAATGTTCCGTCCTAATAAATACTTCTTTCAGGTTCCAGCATCGAACATATATATATATGACATGAACGTATATGACTTGATCACAGAGCAAAACAGTTTCTCCGAACTTCTTGATCATATCAACCATCTGATCGGATAATCTAATTGTTTCAAATAAACTACAGATCACACAGGAACTAGAAAAGCCGGCTCCGCCCTTGCGCGAATGCTCTGACTCCTGCTTATTTCTTTTTATTCTGGAAATTTTGTAAAATATCATTCATCCAATCAAAATGAATTCCATTGGTCGAAGGAAGATTTATTTATATCAATAAGTTCTCTGAAGGATTAGAAAATCTCCGTGTACATTCTATGAAATAATTTCTTAAATAGGGAAGAATATCCATTGTTTCAAATATTGATTTATTTACGGAAGATTTTCATTTCATATTCATGAAAACATTTTATTTCGAATGCAAGAAATATTTATATTATTTATACTGATATTTTCTCATCTTAAAACATTTTTTATTCAAATAATTCAATATTTCATTGAAAGGAGAAATTATCATTTCGGCACTACAGTTGGTTATTACAGTGTTATGAACGGCTTCTGCCTATTCTTCGAGAGCAGAGAAATGAAGAATAGAGTTCTTGTTCTGCCGGCCTTACGAGTTGAAAATTTGTTCAACTAATTTTCTTTTTTTTGTGTAAAGGAACATTTATCGAAGATAAATTGAAATGGAAAATGTATCAAAGAGGAGAAAATTATTCTGAAATCAAATACTAATACAAATTGCTCTTACAATGATTATTATTGGCAGTATTTGTGATGCTAAACGATTAAGGACATCCCGTAGACCCCAAGTTTACTAGATTTCCTTCCCCAAAATACTTCCAAAAACTGATGAAGTGGGAAATGTCAGCCAATGGTCATAACTTCTTACAGGAAACTTTTCCACTGATTTGAGCATCTGAAACGTTTAGAGCAACGCTGCTTAATCGATTCCTAGTGTCGACCAAGCTCAAGCGACGTTCAATTAAAAGTTAGAACAACCGGTTGGTATAGTAACGGCTGACAGCTTCCACTCCATTTAAAAATGATTTAGTAAAATAGAGAAAATCAACCAGCCAGATATACCTACTCTCTGCTAGGAAGAGACCTTTTGTTGGAACGAGGTGTGACTGGTTCATTGTTTTTCATTCTTTCGAATCATCTTTTAAGTGTTTTAGGTGGAAAGATCTGGTCATGTCGAGGGGTGGCGTGATTCTTCCTAAGGAATACTAGCGTCAGAAGGTTGGCCACATCTATCGTGTGAAATTTCTGAAAAATATTTGAATATTCTTGAAATACTGCTTTATACAGGATGCTTTGAACGTCCACAGAAATGCGGCACACCCTGACGAGGAGACTTACGGAACTGTAACTCTCTGATTTTAATGAAACTCTGTACACTTGTACAACATTGAAGAATAATCGACGTGTATCTTTTTATTTGGGAAATGGGATGGATTTATTGGGAGAAATCATCCTTTGAACGTTAGGGACAACAATAGCATCAACAGAAAACAATGATTCAATTTTGAAGAAAAAATTCTTCCAGAGGGGTTTTAGTGAATCTGGAAAACATATCATTTCATTACTAAAATACATTTGGGAGTATTATATACGGAGAGAAATTTAGAGTTGAATTTACTATGGTACTCTATGACCGAGGAACGGACTGAGCTTACAATTAAATTTATTATGACGAGACAATAGAAGCCTGATCAAATTTAGCATATTTTTCAGTGATTTGCATCGAAAATGCAGTCTGTTCCTCGACCGCAATAATCTCACAGTAAATTTGACTACAAATTTTTCTTCGTGTAGTATGAGAGGCAAGGGGACTCCATATGAATAAGCCCCGAGTTGAAGTACGTCCAAAAAGAGTTTAGAATCGGTCTGTGATTTTCTCGCAGTCAATCCTGGAAACTGGACCTCTTCGTTGGCTAACTGCAGAAAATTCGGTCCACTCTGTAAATTTGGAGGAGTGAAAAATCACGCGCTTTGAGTAAGATTCTTACTCGTTTCGGGTGACCTCTCACTCTTTTAGAGTGGAAAATTCACTCTAAATTCGGAGTGGCTGTGAGTTCCTAACCTCAAACCTGAGACTTCCACTCTAGAAGAGTGGGAATTTCACTCGAAATTCCGGAAAGCTCACTTCTGGCTGCCTGAAGAGTGAAATCTCACTTTAAAAAAAATTTTAGAGAGCAGAAGAATTTTTGTAATTGTAATCATCATATTTGATCCGTTATTTTGAATTTTGTAATTTTCGTATGAGATTCTGAATCACCTGCGCTAAAACTCATCTGGAAGTATTTTTTCTTCTAAATTGAATGACTATTTCCTGTCTATCAGGTGAATGGCCATGTCTCCGTCACTGGATATTATTTTGTTCGAATGTTGATAAAATCAATAATCAAGCAATTTTGAATAAATTGAGCATATTTCGTATAATCATGAGAATCATTCGTAACCTTTCGTATCGAAAAAAATATTCATTGCTTGTTCTCAGGTGCTTGATTCATCAATTTTAAAACGCCCTGACGAAGTCATATTCGGTGACAGAAATATAGCCATCTACCTTACTTGGAGCCCATCTCTGACATTCAAAGGGTCGTCATTACCCTTGAACCCATGCCACTGCCGAAATAAGAGAGATACGTGTGGATTATTTTTCAATAATCTACCTGCGAAAAATGCAAAGTTTCCATTCAAAAATTAGTGGGTTACACTTTCTTAACTCTCCTTCTGAAACAGGAGTGAAACGTGTGATTTTTCACTCCTCCAAAAACGCAGAGCAATTCAATTGGAAACATCAGCATTTCATTCGTGAACTACACTGTGAAAAATTTTGTCGGAGAATTCGTATATATTTATGTGAAGTAATTAACACATACACGCGTTAGGAATTTTCCCAACTTGTCCGGAAATTTACTGTGAGATGTTGAGAAGAATCCCATAAAAAGTTTGGAATTTTCAGATATATGTATGGGAAATTTTATATAAATGTACCGGAAATTGATTCCCTAATCAGTGATTGTACACGGAAAGACCGGGTCTATTAGTATTTAGGAAGAATTTATCAACGTTTTTGGAAAAATGACTGTCAATTTAGGGAAAAAGAGGATCGCTGAAAAATATTCGTAGCGAGCCTACCAAAAATTCGTAGTCAAAATATTAACAGTTGATAGTTTCATTGGTATTCTTCACAGTGAAACTATCAATTGTTGATATATCGACTACGAATTCTTAGTAGACTCACTATGAATATTTTTCGGCAATCCTCGTTTTCCCTAAATTGACAGTCATTCTTCTAAATATTAATAGACCTGGTTTTTTCCGTGTAATTTTCCAGTTGATGTACACAGGAAAATTCCGATTATTTTTTACAGTGTAGAACTATGCGGAGAAATTGGACAATAACTTGTAACATAAATCAATCTCAATCTATCATCACAGCTGGCGATGATTATGACTCATGGTACAAGTTACTGTCCAACTTTTTCGAATAGTTCTGATTTGCGAATAAAATGGTGTTACGTCAAAATCTTCAAGATTTATCTACAACGAGCGGATATTTTAAGGAATTGCCAAATCAGAGTCTGACAACCCCTTTGATAACCCCGCTTTAGGTAGGGATGTGCCTACACAAGGACCAGGGTTAGGATGCTGAAATGAATTGTCTCTCATATATATATATATAATACTTAATGATTCATTCAAAGATAGTTCATTAACCTGATTAACATAATATTTTATCTTAAAATGACCACAATTATATGGTTTGAACCTTTATTAATATAGTTATTAATAGGATATTATTCATTTAGATATTCCTGAGGGTTACTCAGTGAATATTCAAATTGTTAAGGGTTTATGAAGGAGGAAACATCGAATTCAAAATATCTTCAAATTCCGAGGGTTACTCGATAACAGTAGATAATTTGTAAATTTGGTTTTCCTAAAATATTAAAAAACGAAAAAATCCCTTCAACTCTGAGGGTTACTCAGTAATTAAAAGTGACTTATTCATTTTATATATTTTCTCCTTATTGAATTCCGACCTTTAAACGGTTTTATTGAAGCAAATCGAGCTCTTCAATATATGTATTGAACGAACGAGAGAGAGAGAGAGAGAGATGAGTGTTAAAAAGAGAGGTATTAGAGAAAGAAAGTGATATAGAAAGAGAGGGGTATTCCTACGTATACCGTATCGTATGAAGAAAGGCAGAGAGAGAGAGAGATATGTTAGAAAGAGAAGTCCGTGAATCTGTAAGCATGAATGTATTGACAGCGTTCGCTATCCAGGTAAATTTGAAAATATATATATATATATATATATATATATATATATATATTGCTATGTTATTAAGAAAAGGGAGTTAGGAAGAGGAAAGATGACGACTCAGTTGACTTCATTGCCGTCGAAAGGAGTATAGGAAATGGAAAAGGAGGGAACAACTTCTTCCATAGAACTTCATGCAATGAGCACGAATGCTTCGAATTGTACAAAGGTGGGGGAAAGAAATTGTTTTGGTGTTTTAAATTGACTATTTACACGAAGTGCACGAGTGATTTTCCCCATATAGTGCTTTACAAGGAGGATCTTCGGAGAGATCCCAATCTTCCTTATAAGTGAGCTCTTTTCTAACTTCCAAAGAGTTTTTGAAAATATATAAATTTTCTAACTCCTTGGAGAGTTGAATAAGATTCTTATCGTCCCGGGCTGCATTGCGTTTAAAATTCCTCCAGGCTAGTCCAGAGGTTGGGGCGCGATTATTCCTAACATCGAGGTTCCGTTCCTCGATCCTCTGTTTAATGAAATGTACCCGTCTTTTGACCTCGTTGATTTTACTCTCGACCTTGATCTTCACTGAATGGAAAAAAGAAACGGAATAAAAGAAGAACGATTAGAAAAATATAAAAGAGAAAAGTAACTGAATTTAACTCCCACGCGAATAAAATTGATTGATACAAAAAAAACACTTCGAATTTAATAAGAATGAAGAAACTTTTAAAAACAACACAAACTATTGCACAAGATTTGATTCAGAAAGGAATTTTAATTCCTCTTTCCCACCCGAATTGTGGAAAATTCACTTATTGTTGGTGAATTTTCCCCCTCTCGAAGGCACTATCTCGTTCGTGCGAATGCGTATACTGCTTAATGGTCCCGGTTGATTAACACAGGACCGCAGTTTGATTATAATGGTGGTATTTCAGAAGAAATACTAACTGGTTGCGATGGCACACCCGTGCGTCCGTAGTCCGTCTGTGAGGATGACCCACGTTGAGTGTAACGAAGATGGAGATAGTCCTGTCGTAGTATTGGAGGTCGGTGACGTCTAGTAACGGTGGTTGTATGTTCGTAGTCGATTTCGTCGAAGTCCTAAGAAGGACTGATGTTATGTGAATAGCGAGAAGTTGTCGAGAAAAGTAATGACTCAAAGAATGTTTGAGAAAAGAGTGGTGAAAATTGAAGAATTCATGCGGTATTTAAAGAGCTCGATTTTCCTTCAAGGGCAACGATTGGTCAAAGGTCGCGCGGTGGGAATAGTTCTTGTTTGTACCAATGAGAGTTCAAGAAGCTTGCTCTCAGTGGTACTCAAAATCAAAAATTTTCTGTTCTATAATATTTTAGGTATCTAGAAAATTATCTACTATTTTATCTGATGTCCAAATCCTCGATGCGCTACGTTCCTCCCTCGCTTTACGTTGAGCGCTCGAAAAGTTGGACTCAGATGAATTTTCTTATTTTTATGTATTTCAGGAATATATATATATATATATACATGTAACTGTGATTTTTCATAGAACCATTGATTTGAATTGGAATTTACGAAGAGAGTATGGTTTTATGTTGTGGTGAATGTAATTAGTTCGATTAATTGAAATATTGAAACATTTTTCGAATTGTTAGTTTGAACTGGTTTTTTACATGAGAATTTACATTTATATATATATATATATATTCACTAGGGTGATTCCATGGGTGTTGGATCTTATAATTACTGGTATTTATTATGTATTTAATCATCTTTTACCAAGGTTTCTTTAGGTTTTCCAATCTGTAAAAATCGTAGGGTGAGAGAAAGAGAGAGAGAGAGAAAGAGAGAGAGAGACATATATATATATATGACATTGATATGAACATGATATTGATTCAGGGTATTCTATTTGATTTTCATTCAGACTATTGAATCATAATTCATCCAATGAATTGGGAGAAAATCAGTATAGAAGAATTTTATCGGTTTCTGTAAGTGAAAATGAAACAAGAGTGAGAGAGACAGTGATATTCGAAGTTACTAAATTTATCGAATTCTTATTCCTTGAGGATTTATATGGGATTATTCGTTTGTAGATCTATATTGGCTGAATTATTTGATTGAATTTATCTGGTTAATTGATCAATAACTCTATTCAAGGTTGTCGGTGGAAAAGAGCTCAAAAAGAGTTCTTCGATAGGATTTTGTGCAAGATAGGGATTTGTTATCATGGAATATATGGTGTTTTATAAAAATTCGACAATATTTGAATAGAGACGGGAAAAGAATTCACATAGGTTAAAGAGATCATAAAGAGTTCCAAAAGTTTGAAGAAATTTATTAGAAGTTTGAAAATATTATGAAAATTTACTAGAAATTAGAAAAGGACGAGAGAAAAGGATTTCTCTATAGTTCAGGAAGAATTTATAGAGAGTTCATATGAAAAGTTGTTTTAAATTTATCAAAAGAAATCATATTCGATTATACTCATCGAACGACAAGAGAGAAAAAAGGACAGAGATAGAGAGAGACATCATGTTCCTAGAAGACAAATTCATCCATGTATAATTCGAAGTTGATAGTAGTTATTGTTTAATATTGAAGTATTTATTAAAAATGTCCACTAAACTGAATATCTGTGATGAAAAATTCACAGAAGTTTTTATACATGGTATGAGAATTAAGACATAGGTCTTCGGTTGTAAGGAGAGTTGACCATACGTCTATACCGTTCTTTTATGGTAGGGTTATTTATGGTAGGTCGTGTCGTCTTTCGTCTGTCGATTCGTTTATATGAAAAAATTGAGAAGAAAAGAGGCTCTGTTTTAGGTATGTTCAGTGTTTATTATAGGGTTGTAGTAGGTGAATATTGATTTTAAAAGAATTTTCGTCAAGTCGGTTATTATAGTGGACTCGTTCTGTCTCATGTTTTCTTTGTCTGTTCTTCGGTGGCAAAGAAGAGGAATCGTTTCGTAGTGGGGTATCGTATGGTATCATGAATTTTGACAGGGTGTAGGGAAACTGTATTGTCTGCAGTGGTCATTTTAGGAAAAGAGTAAAAGAAAACTGTTATATCGATATCGATATTTTCTATGAGGGTAAAAGAGTTCGTAAAGAGATTTTTCGTTCGATAGTTTACCTACATGGAAATTTGCATGTGCGCACGTATCGGGCCTTACGTTTCGTACGCTTACGTTTACGTGTACACATACGAGAAGTATGATTTACATGTATATATATGTATGTGTGAGACGTATATATATAGTATGTCGTTAGGGGTTTAGAAATATCGGAAATTTCGGGATACGTTACAATGGCAATTAAATTTCTCGTCGTGCAGATTGAGAGAGTACTTTGTATAGGGAGGATTCACTTCAAACAGTTACTCAATCGGATCCATTTTTAAAGTCACTATGCTTGTTGAGAGAATATCAGAGAACCATATACTCCACATTTTTTGGAGTAAGAATCCACTCATGAAGAGTGAAAATACTGCAACTCCGATGACAATAAGACACTTCTTAGAAGTAAATATTCACTGCAATGAAATGAGAATTCCACTGTTATAAAATAGTTGAAATTTCACTTGGAGAAATTTAGAGAGTATCATTTGATCGTATAGGCCATTGTGTGTTTGAAAAGGTGCGACCTCGTTGAGTTGAGTCTGCAATGTCCTGATCGTATTATACTGAAAGAGAAGTTTATCTGTATTGAATGAAACTTGTTTTGGATACGTCCAGATGAATATTTATCACATACAAACATGACTCACTACTCTCAGATGAGGTTCATTGACGCAGTCGAGGAATGTAATATGAAATTTGCACTCCAAAATTACTAAAAGTGGATACGTGTTAACACGGATGAATAATTTCGCATAAATCAGAGATACTTCTATAGGAAGGGATGATATGTGTACTAACTGCACCTTTCAGATTCAAGTATTCTGCTGCAACAATCAAATAGTGCCTTTTCACATCGTTCAAAAATACGTTTCATTGAATTTGATAGAGTTAAGATCAGAATTCAGCTTTGAATATAACAGGCATTTGACTTTGGGTATAATTTTGAATGCAATACAATAACGGTGAATTGTCATCAGATTTTGAAGTACAAGGTCGTAGGAGGTGGTTCGATTGTATCATTGAAGGAGATTCAACGGAATTGATTAATCATACGTTTTCATTGGGTAGACTGACTCATGAGAGGAAGAGGAATTTCCAGGGAGTAGACACCAGCGGTTAAAATTTGAATCGTTTGTTCAACCGGATTGACAGCAAAATATGAAAAATCTAATTTCAAATTCATTACGATGTTCAAATTTATTTCTTCTCTATAACAAATACTGGTTAAATTCCATGGTCTAGAAAAAGCGAAGAGCATCATACATTTCAATATTCTTGTATTTGGTTACGTGGAGAAAGGAGATTCGTTGGAATAGCGAGGATTTCGCTATTTTAGCGACATTATTCGTTATTATTTGTTGAAATAAACCGCAATTCATTGTTTCAGCGAACGACTGATAATGATAACTAACGAATTCGTGCACACAGCGAGTCAGTTCGTTAACACAGCGAATTGTCATCGTTGGATTATCCATTCCATTCAGCGGAGACGGATTCGTTAAGGAGATACCAGTGTACCGACTGAATAAACATTTTCTCAGTAAGAATTCTCGGCATTGAATTCATCAAGAGGTCTGAAATCCTCAGGAAATATTCTCCAGTACTTCATCTATTGCGGTACTTCGCCTCAATTTCGAATTTCGAAAAACAAGTTCTTTTTATCGACTGAGAAAAAAAAAGTTTTCCTTCGAAATTCGGGCGATGTACTGCAATAGATAAAGTACTGAAGATCATTTCCTGATAATTTCAGACCTCTTTATGAATTCAGTGCGAAGAATTTTTACCGAGAAAAAAGTTGATTCAGGTGGTACGCTGGTATCCCCTTAACCCTTTGCGTCACAGTGGTACATATATGTACCACCTTTTCAAAAGTGGTTTTCTCAACATTTGATGGAGGTTTTGAAGTATTCTACCAGAGTTTTTTGTTATTTTCGGTTGCTGTGAATATAATTTTGATGTTTTCATCAAGAAATTATGAATTTATTGATCATTTTCATTGTTATAAACAATATAGTAGCTGAAAAACGTTGAAATTATAGAAATAATTCATTTGTATGAAAACAAGCTCAATAAGCATATATAATTCATCGATGGTTTTATGTTTTTTGGGTCACTATCACGATTCCGGGGTTCCGAAATTCAAGATGGCGGATCCGAGATGGCGGTCAAATTTTGTATATATCGCTGTATTTTGACAAAAATCGGTTTTCAAAGGTTTTAAGGGTCTCTGATTACGAATTTGAAGTGAGATTTTCGAAGTTTTGAAGATTCAAGATGACGGATCCAAGATGCCGGTAAAATTCTGTATACTCAGCTGCATTTCGACAAAAATCGGTACACGAAGGTTTTCAGGGACTCTCATTACAAATCTGGAGTTGGAATTTTAAAATTTTGAAAATTCAAGATGACGGATTCATGATAGCGGTGAAATTTGGCATAATCGACCGTATTTTTACAAGAATCAGTACACAAGGGTTTGTTGAGTCGCTGATTACGAATATAAACTTGGATTTACAAAATTATCGAAATTCAAGATGATGTCTCCCTGATGACGGTAAAATTTTGCATACTTGGCTGACTTTGACAAAAATCAGTGTACAAGGGTTTTTGGGACCGCTGATTATTTCTATTCCTAGTCAAATAAGTTCAGTCTCAGTTTTCTCTCTCTTGGCATGACCCAGAACTAACGACATGGACACGGAGAGTTCTTAGTTACCTTTCTCCTTCCATTTTGCTCTTGGATGTTTTTGGATTTTCTTATGTTTTTTTTTATTTATGTGGATTTTTTCCGTATTTTTTCAGGATTTAGATTCTTTCTCGAGTTTTTTATTTTTCAAACATTCCAACTGTTTGCGTCACAGTGTTACATATATGTACTAGCTTTTGAGGAATGGTTTTCCCCACATTTGATGAAGATTTTTGAATATTCCAGTGGGGTTTCCTGCTATTTCCAGATGATGTGGGTACAATACTGTTGATTTTTAGACGTGTCAATTATCTCCGAACTCACAAACAATATAATGGCTGAACAACGTTGTATGTTGGGTTGATATCCATCTCGAATGTTGATCAAAATCTGTGTGTTGGATATATTTCGGAATACCACATATATTTGCGAAGTCGAATTCAGAATACTCTATCCAATGTAAAGAACAATGAACTATAAGAGAACAACTGAATCATAACAGAACAAGAAATATCTGCTTTCACATTTTTTTCTCAAAGTACTGAATATTGAATCTTTCCAAATAATCAAGTCATTTTTACATTACTCTCATCTGATTACAAGCGGTCAATATTGGGAGAATCAATAATAACGAATTTGAACTTTTGTTATGACTCATACCTTGTACCATAGATTTGGTGAAATTTTCCAATCTGTTTTGGAGTACTGAGCAGATTCAGTGGTTTATATAACAAAATTCTGTTGATCGATATCATAGATGACGATCTTTAGGAAATTCTAGAGATACCAGATGTATCTGAATCAGAAGAAGATATTGATAGTTCGGAAGATGAGTACGAAGGAAATTGCATTCAAAACGGCGCTGTCTTCGAAAACAATAATATTGCTCACAATAATTCCACCCACGATAATACAGAAGACTCAGACGAAGAAGATGATACGCTTTCTGCCGATCGTTTATCGAATTCAGATGGAATTTGGGAAGAGAAAAGGCGACGAGTGAATCGTGACATATTCTCTATGCATCAAGGTCCTAAAAATATTCCAGATTCAATGGAAACTCCTTTGAATATTTTCGCTCCATTGTTTTCGAACAAAATTGTTGATAATATTGTTGAACGAACAAATATCCATTGTGATACAAAACGACAATCTTCTCAAAAAATCACCAGAGAAGGATTTTTCATTTTTCTGGGTATAAATATTATAATGGGGATCAAAAGGTTACCATCTTGTCGAGACTACTGGTCTTCTAATCCACAACTTCATGATAATTATGTTTCCTCTTTTATGACTTTCAATAGATTCAGTTCTATACTCCCAAATCTCCATTTGAATGACAATAGCAAAGGACCAGGAAGAAACGAAAAGGGACATGATAAGTTATATAAGGTGAGGCCTTTCTTGGATGAGCTATCTCGCAATTATAAATATTATTAGGATCCAACACAACAACAAAGCATAGATGAGAGCATGACGAAATTCAAAGGGAGAAGTTCCATAAAACAATATATGCCCATGAAACCAATCAAACGAGGTTACGAAGTTTGGACGCGGTCAGATCAGAATGGATATGTATGTGACTTCCAAATCTTCACTGGAAAAGTTGATGGAAAAACCGGGAAATCATTAGAATCGAGAGTCGTGAAAGATTTGTGCCGAGGTCTTGAGAACAGTGATTACGAAATACACTTTGATAATTATTTTTCTTCCGTAGATTTGATGGAGTCATTGGAAACTAATGATATTTCAGCTTGTAGGACAATCAGGAAGGATAGGATTGGCTTACCGAAGAAAACTGCAAAGCTATCGCAACCTGGTGAGAGCGAGTACCGTACTTCTCGTGAAGGGATTCAGTGGGTACAATGGTATGACAAAAAAGTAGTTAATTTTGTTTCAAATTGTCATGATGCAGCTAAAACAACTGAAGTGAGTAGAGAACAAAAAGATGGAAGCTATTTATCTGTGCCCTGTCCACAATTTGTGGAGGATTATAACGAGCATATCGGCTATGTTGACAAATCTGATATGTTGGAAACAACATATCAGATTAGTAGAAAAAGTGAAAAATGGTGGCACCGTATCTTTTGGCATTACGTAGATGTGACCATCACAAATGCGTTCATAATTCACAATCAATTATTCTCGAATAGACAGCGAACATTGAAACAATTCAGATTATCAATAGTCGATGGGTTGCTGAAAACTCCTAAACAAAAGAAGAAAGGTAGACCATTCTCAACGAATCTGTCTAATGCTAAACCTCAGGTTCCAGATCATAGGCGAATATGTAACGTGGCTCATCTACCTGTGGTGCAGACGCGCAAAAGATGTGCAGTATGTAGCACTACTAAAACTCAGACAAGATCAATGTTTAGGTGCTCTACCTGTGGCGTATCTTTGTGTGTCACGAAAGAGAGAAATTGTTTCCTGAAATTTTATTCTGCAAAATAAAAGTTACTCGTGAAAATGGTATGAGGCATGCATAAGTAGATTACTCAATCGAGGAGCAAAAATTCAGATTATCTCAGAAATAATATGGAGATACTGACAAACCATAATGTAGAACATTTGAAAAATTTTTAAAATAAAGAAAAATCGAAGGGAAAAAATAAAAATTCCAAAAAATGAAAACAAATATATAAAGGATTCAGGTTGATACAAGAAAATACCAAAAGAATATAAAAAAGTCTACGAAAACACAAAAAATTCTTCAAATGAACAAGAATAAAAAAAAATTAAATCAACAAAAATAAAAAAAATAAAAACTTCACAAAAACACAAAAAAAACAAATGGAACTAAGAACTCTCCACGTCCTCGTCGTTAGTTCTGGGTTATGCCAAGAGAGAGAGAGAGAGAGAAAGAAAAAAAAACTTGGAGTGAACCTATTCGACTAATCATACAAATAATTAGCGATCCCAAGAACCCTTGTACAGTACTGTATATAATACAATACACAAAATGAAAAACAATATACATATACTGATTTTCCTCAAAGTATAGCCAATTATGTCGAATTTCACCGCCATCTTGAACCCGCCATTTCGAATTTTGAGGATTTTGAAGATCCAATTTCAGGTCTGTAATCGCCGACCCCACGAACCCTGGTATACTGGTTTTTGTGGAAATACGATCAAGTGTGCGAAATTTCACCGTCATCTTGAATTTTGAGAATTTCGAAAATATGACTTCGAATTCGTAAACGGCGTCCCCATAAATCTTTGCATGCTGGTATTGGTCGAAATACAGCCATTTATGTACAATTTCACCGCCATCTTGGATTCGCCATTTTGAATTTTGGACATTTTGAGAACCTGACTTCAAATTCGTGATGAGTGATCCCATAAACTTGTGAATACTGATTTTCGTCGACCTACAGCCATTTATGTGAAATTTCACCACCATCTTGGATCCGCCATCTTTAATTTTGGAAGTTTTGGAAATCTGACTCCAGACTCGTGACCAGTGACCCCATAAACCTTTGTATACTGATTTTTGTCAGCATACAGCCATTTATGTAAAATTTCACTGCCATTTCGTATCCGCCATCTTGAATTTTGAAAATTTTGGGAATCCGACATCAGATTCGTAATCAGCGAGCCCACAAACCTATGTACACTGATTCTTGTCCGAATTCAGTCAATTATGCACAATTGCACCTCCATTTTGAATCCGCCATCTTGAATTTTGGGAATTTTGGGAATTCGACATCAGATTCGTAATCAGCGACCCCACAAACCTTGGTAAACTGATTTCTGGTCAAATTTAGCCAATTATGCCAGATTTCACCGCCATTTTGGTTCCGCCATCTTGAATTCAGGAAATTTTGGAAATCTGACGTCGGATTCGTAATCAGCGACCCCAAAAACTATAGGTCCACATATTTTAGAAAACATTTATTCCATACAATAATGCGTGACTTAAAGGGTTAAAGTAGCGAAATCTTTTACTCCGTGTATAAACTCATGCCAATAAACGACTGAACCTCCGAAGCCATTGTTCTATTATATCCATCAATTCAAAGTATATGCCCAAAATTTAGCGTTGTATGGGTTATTATTAATTTGTTTGGACACCAAATTTGGAATCGTCAAAAGTGAGTGTTGAAATCTTGTAATCGCTTTCCAAATGTTTGATATTAATAGTGTTAATACATTCATAAAACAGATTCAATACTTCTTATCAAACGGCGGTTCATTCATTTGATTGATATATTCACACATTTAGGAACGATAAACTGAGAGGAAACAAATATTCTCGGAATCGAACAAAAAAAAATTTTTTTTCCCACAGAACCGAAATCGGGGGGTTGAGGAAGAGGGGAAAAATCACACATGTGAATCGCATGATTCTCGGAATAACAATCATGAAAAAAAAAATGTTCCCCCCTTCTTTTCTCTCCTTTTATTCTCGGAATCGAACAAAAAAAAACAATCCATCAATGAGAGGAGCGGAAAAAAAATCCGCGTGGATTTTTCCGAGGTTCGTGACTACGTTAAAATTCGGTCGGGGGGGTTTGTGACCCCACTAAAAATTTGGTGATGGGAGGTCGGTAATGCCGGTAAGTAGGGATCTTGGAGTAGAACTCCCCTTGCCTACCTACTTTCCTTGAACGACATTTTCAATTCCAAAGCGTTGATTCGAGAAGACAAGCCGATGATTCTCCAGATTTTGTGAGATTTTCTAATTTTCCAATTTTCGTTTTGTTCCTATAAACGATTCAAACCCCAAGAACATAAAGGAGTTGGTACCATCTTGCAGGCAAAGTATTGAGTATCGAAAGCCCGAAGTATTGATCCCTACTTGATACTTGGAATCTAAGTATCGAATACTCAGTACATGGTATCGGAATTAGAAGTATCGATACTTGCCCAGTATTGATACTTTGTGCGAAGCCTACATGATGTGCCAATTGGCAGAGTTTTTTAGTTTGTGTTGCTACGATTATTTGGTCCTGAATCATGTCATTTCTTGTAACATGCAAATTTGAGACAACTGAAAACATCAAAAGTTTCGAAAGAGAAAAGAAATTAGTTTCAAATCTACGGGAAGAATATTTTCAGTTCATGTCTTTGATGGCAAAATGGAGAAATAAGGGAAATGTGGATACACATTTTGAACGCCAGACTTTGTTCTTCAAACTGGTTTCGGGTTTCCTCCTCTACGATAATTATTCACCAAGATATGAAACTCCAAAAATTACACACCCACCCGGTGATCAACGAGATCTCTTCTAACAAAGAATCCAGGACATATCACGTTCCATTGTTCGAAGCCAACGATTAATGCAAAAAGTTCGTTAGAAAGGGAACCTTCCTTTGTTTCGAGTGCTCTCAGGGGTCTCGACGAACTTTATTCCGGCACCGTTTCGAGTTGCTTCGTTTTTGTTAATAACCATTGTTGAGTCTTCATATGAACATAGATAGCACTGAAGAGGATATCGCAAATGAGGATAATCTACATGCTACATTAGACAATTCGGAATATCAATCCATATCAGAAGAAACAGCATCAAATGATCCGAACGACATTAATTCTCATTCAACATATGATGAATCGGATGCGACTGATGATAAAAGTATGCATTTGGATACAGAAGGTGAAGATGAATTTCTGATTCAAAATGTGAATGACCCTCTGTATCCAGGCACTCCAATTTCACTTGGAGAAACTGTTACGTCATTTTTCATGGCTGCTCTTCGGCCTAAAATTACGGGAATTCTCTTGTCGGCTATACTGTCACTCATTTCATTGCATTGCATCCAACCGAATAACTGCGTAAAATGGATCTATAAACTCAAAAAGTTCTTCGCAAATATGAAAACTCCTCTCATTCGTCATTACTATTGCACAACATGTTTCTCAAAACTTCAACAACAATATTGTGATGCGTGTAATGGAAGTAAAAATGTCAGTTATTATTTGGAGCTGCCCATTTTGACACAGTTGAGTAGGATTTTCAAGAGACCTGGTTTTTATGATGATTTGAAATATCGATCAACGCGTCAAAAGAAGGATGAACACAATTACGAAGATATTTTTTATGGTTCCATATACAAATCGTTACCGAATGATTTTCTGCAGCATTCTGATCATATCACTTCCACTTGGAACACAGATGGGGTACCAATTTTCAATTCTCCCAAGATGAGCATATGGCCTTTCTATTTAATGATCACCGAAATTCTCTATAGAATGTGAATAAAAAAAGAGAACGTGGTCTTAGCTGGTTTATGGTTCGGTCCATCCAAGCCATGCGCCAATCTTTTCATGTCCGTATTTGGAGAATCATTGAAGAAACTGTATGCAGGAATCCATTTCAAAATTGCAGGTTTTTTGAATCCTGTGTGCATCCGAGGGATGGTGATATGTGGCACGTGTGATTTATTAGCTAAAGCCTCATTTTTGAACATTTCGCAATTCAATAGTCATTACGGATGTCCGCATTGTAAAATCAAAACCGATAGAATCGATGAAGTGCAAATTTTCCCCTTCAAAGACGAATTAGATTCACGATCGACACAGGAAACTCAATCAACCGGTAGAGCAGCTCATGAATCAGGACGGCCAGTATTTGGGGTCAAAAGTTCAAGTACTTTGAGCTTACTAGTGTACGATTATATGAGATCAACAGCAATTGTGTTTACGTGGGTGTTACTAAAAAATTACTTTCATTCTGGTTTGATCCAGAAAATCGTACCCATCCTTCATCTGCATTCGTTTTCATTGGAATTATTAATGAAAGAATCCATCATTTAACTCTTCCCCCATATATTCCTCGGGTACCACGTAATGTCTCCGATTACGCTTATTGGAAAGCGTCGGAATTGAAAATATTTCTTCTAATATATAGTTTACCCATCTTATATGATATTATGAGTCCCGAATATTTTAACCATCACTTGCTGTTGGCTTATGGAATCACAATATTGAATTCATCGAGTATCTCAACAGAAATGATCGCTATTGCTAAGAGTGTTTTGACGGAATATGTGTCAAGGTTTGAAAATTTATACAGGAGGAGATACATGACGTGCAACTTACATTTGTTGTTACACCTACCAGATGAAGTTGAAAAATTTGGTCCATTATGGGTTACATCGTGTATGCCATTTGAAAATTTGAATGGGATATTGAAAAGTTATGTCCATGGAACAGAATATGCAGAACTACAAATAGCCTCAGCGGCATCAATCTTTTCATCTCTTCCAGGATTGAAAAATGTATTAATCACACCTGGAAGTGATGACGTATTCTTGTATTGTGAAAACATTGAATTATCAGGTACGCACAGACGTAGGATCACATACCTTCAAGAGAATACTTTCGCTATAGGAGAATTTAAAAAAGTCAATTTTCCCTCCGTTGATTTATTGAATCGATTCACAGGAAGGGACATTTGAGTTGATGAAACAAAATGTCATGAATTCAAAAGGCTTCTAGAGGATGGGATCTTATATGAAACACACTCATATGCACGAAACAAGAAAACGAATTCTTCATATGTTATGTATATGAAGGAAAATATAGGTCATATTGGGGTATTACAAGCTTCCTTCACTATATGTGATTGTTCCTGTGTACCACCACATGAGGAGTGTGAAGATTCGTGCGACACTTATGCATTGATCAAAACATATACCAAGCGACCTGCATTCAGCTGCCAAATGCCTGGGACACATATTCCGGAGACATTCATTTGTGAAGAATTACAAAATAATGAACTCATTATTTGTATCGCAGATATCATTAGTATATGTTCTCATGTAGATTGTAACGGTGTATTGTACGTGATTGAACCTTCGAACTTGATAGAAGTTGAATGATTCAAGAGTTCGTTAGTAATTCTTCTTCTTTGTTTGTTCCTTGTAACTGATGTGTTAGACTGGCTGGTGTGACTGTTGGTTCTTTGTAATTGTTATGTGTGATTTTGTGTTGTAATTGTTTATTCTTTGCAATTGATGTCTGTGATTTTCTTTTTATGACTCTTGAATGTTTGTAACATGTGTGTGATTTTGTGTTGTAATTGTTTGTCATACGTTTTATTGTCTTATGTTCTAATTAGCGAAATCTGTTTGTGAATGAATGACCTGAGATATTCTCATGCATTTGTGAGTGATTTGAACCAACAGTTTTTAAATGCAATGAAAATTTTGACAACTTTTATTGAAGTCTATACATTCATGTTAGTGTTGAAAAAATATGTCTCTAATTTTCATCATGTTGAAATGATCTGTTGAAGAGTAAAAACAACGTAAATCCAAGAACAGTGAGATTTCCACTCCACGAAAATAAATTTTCACTCTATTGAAGTGGATTTTCAGTAGTTGACGCGGTACCACTGTTGAACCTCATCAAGTGATGTGACAAATTAGATGCAAACTCGAGTCCAATGTCGGTTCTCCGTTAATGTGTTGTGATTCAAATTCGAACCTGACTTCAGCGTTTATGATCCGCAAGAGCTATTGTATTTTTGAAATTGCGGCCTGCCCTCAATTCGTATCCAAGTTTTTAGCAGGTTTTCTCGGAGTCGTTGCGTCGTCTACCGAAAACAAGAAAGCTTCTCGTTGGTTCATGCCAAAGTTTTCCCAAAGTTGTCCCCAACTATCTGAAAAGAGATCCTCCTCCAGAACCAAAATTCATGTAACACAGGCATGCTAGCGGTTCAATGGTTTCGAATAAGTGAGAAAAGTGAGTTGCTAGTGGAGAAAAGTGAGTAAGAAGTGAGTTTTCGATTGAAAAAGTGAGTGAAAAGTGATTTACTTTAAATATAATTGTATGATTGCATATGCAAATAAAACAGTTAGATAATTACTGATTGTATCAATATCAATGGAATCAACAATCAGTATCACATTAACTTGGGACCAGTTGCGGAAAATCAATTGTTATAGTGGAGAAAATGTAAAAAATATCATCAGAATGATATCGATGAAGATTATCCACAATGTAAAGACTGAACTGTAATTTTCAGAATGATGAATAACCAATTTACTATGAATTCACCTCATTCAATGGTAAACACTGTTTCATGCCAATATTTAATTACAGCACATTAAATGTTCATAAAATCCATAAGTTAGAGTAATATTAACCCTTCAAGTTCACACATCCTTTCACACCTTGGGTGTACCATAGGTGCAAATTCGCACCACGCAACTGTACCAAATAATAACTTGGTTCCTGTTCGACAAATTGGACTTTACTTTTCTTCGATTTGAAGGATAACTGTGCAGATTAACGCGGCGTGGAAGAAAATTCACAAATATTTCATTTGATCAGTGGAAAAACACGAGAATAAATCAATTTGTGACGAAAAACGAAAAGTCTTCAAATGGTTGGTGCGAATTTGCACTTGTGTGTACTTGAACCGTTAAAATTGAATATCATAGGATGAGAAATAGAGTAAGATGACAATTTTCGAGAGAAGAATTTGATTTGTTTCATAAATTTCGATTAGGAAATTGATAACTAACCTGTTATGTCCCACACAGCACAGGAGTTCAAAAACAAATCTTGAGAACTCATATTAAATTTTCCAAGCTCCAATTGGATTCTTTATGAACTCTTTCTGAACTTGTGTGCTATGTGGGCTTAGAGAATATGTTATCATAATTGAGCTTCAATCTTAGGAATTCTACCAGCATCCATTTGCTTATGTCCTACCAGAAATCTCACACAGCACAAGCATGTCCCAAATCAATTCCCACCACGATAGTTCCGAAAGAATTGCAACAATCATCATTTTAGAGGAATTTTGTTTGTGTTCAATCATGAAAAAATGCATGCAACTACATAAAATAGTATCTTTTGTCTTGCGTGACTGCAATCTTCTCTATTACTACGAAAAATTGAATACTGAAACACATGAACACATGAAGTTATTTAATTCATGCTGCTCAATCAAGGCTCTTTTTTAAATACTTTCTTGTCAAGATCTCGATACGATTAATTCGAATGTCACTAGAAATACTTCCACTTTCTCATTTGAATTAATTTCTGTAGTCCTTCAATAATTCCTTGACTTCCCACACAGCACCCTGGTAATGTTGAATTCCTGAAGAATTCTTAATGAATTCATCGTTGGATTCTTTGAGAGTCCCCGGTATGACAGTTCAGAATGAGTTCTTTATGAAACCCTAGTATTCAAAGAGAGCTCTTGAAGAATTCTCAAGAATTCATTATGAATTCTTTTGGAACCGACTTACTCTCTAAATTAGAAAGAGTCAGATTCTCACCCGAACGAGAAGATACGTTCCCTTCTGGCTGCCTGAAGAGTGAATCATCACTTTAACAGAGTGGAAATTCACTCTTCAGGCAGCCAGAAGGGAACCTGTCTTTCCGTTCAAGTGAAATCTTGCCTTTTCCGTATTTGGAGAGAACAGAGAGTTTATTTGGGACGTGCTCGTGCTGTGGGGGTTTCTAGGATTGTTTCTCCCACTCCCTAATTCTCCATGATCGATTTTCACTTCCTTGAATTTTCCCTGACTTCCCAGAAGTGGGCATTCTGGAAGGAGGTACGAGTGATACATCGTGCATAACTGGTGAAAAACAATGATACCCATAGAAATCAAATAAAGATAGATTCGTGTGGTATCGTTCTATCACTATAGAGCCCCATCGGGGGAAGTCTCTCTATTCCCACACAGCATTACAGTCCCAGAAGAATTCTCGAAGAACTCGAATCGAATTCTATTCGGAGAGTTTTTGATTCGTTATAAATTTCAGAGTTTCACATTGTAAAGAAAGGGGTGTCAGAATCAACACCGCATGGATTCTATAGGAGTCCACCCCGAAATTCGATGTTATAATAACACCGCAAGGTATTGAAACAACACCATTGAGGGTGGACTTTCTCTAATACCGCCGTTTTTCTTACAGTGTAGGAGAATTCAAGAGGAAATTCTTTTTTCATAATTCATTAGTCCTGTAAGAGAACTTATCACCCACAAATTTCATGTTTTGAATGATTCATTAATTTTTATAACAAAATCAGGATGAACATATGGAACAGTACATAATGAAAGAAAATAATAAGACGTTGGTAATTCTTTGTCACTCTTTTTTGTCGATCAGTTGTTCAAACAATAATTCTTTTTTGAACAATCGATAAGGAATTCTCTTCTGCAACAGAACATCAATTTGAGATCTCCATTATGCATATTAATTGTTTGCATCCATACTCCATTTTGTTTTTGCTTTTTTTTTATAAATTATTTCAATAATTGCATTCTAGGAGTACATTTGAATATACCCTAGCATATACATATATTTTCTACTCAACAAGTTTCTCCCAACTGTATGCAACTTGCGGGCAACATTTTCACCGAATATCCAATCATTTCACTCTCAGAAAATCCCCCTCAATCCACAGGTTTTTGCAAACGATGTGAGCGTGAATTCATGAAGAATTTGAACAAGATATGCACTAGATCATGGCGCGCGATTTGCGAGCAACAGTATGGATCACAGGTGGGTTGCACGCAAATCACACGCAAATTCTCGCGTGCATAACGATCTCAAGTTTTGCACGCAGTCAATGTTATCTTGGAAGTTAGTTTGATTAGTTCGATGATTAGTGATATTTCGATTTTTAAGTTCGCTTCTCATTCCTTTCCTTCGCTGTTTCACGCAGTCAAATTTTTGGTAACCCACATAGCATGCAGTTAAGATATCTAAAAGAATACTCAACTGAGAGATCTTCAAGAGCGTTCTCGAAGATTTCTTAGAGATATCTTCCAGAATTGTTGGGAAGACATCTTGTACAAGATTTCTAAAAGATGTCTTGATTCAAGACATCTCCAAGATGTCCATGCAAGATATCTTAAAGAGATCTTTTACAACCGTTTGAAAGATATCTTCTTCGAAGACTTTAACAAGATATGTTTGGAAGGATAGATTGTCAGCAAGTTTAGGTTATGAATACCTGTTCATATGAATTGACATGAATGACACTTGGAATATGCCTTTTATTATAATCGAATTACACATGTGATAAATTCGTTCACAAATCGAAAGCTTGAAAAATCTATAAACATGCCAAGAGATTTTGAATTCTGCAAAAATTATGATTTTGTAACCTTTTAATACCCGCGCTGAAAATAACGAATCTTCAAGACACAAATATTTTACAAATTACTGAACTTTTTACGCTCAATTGTATGTACAGCCTTTAGGTGAATTCGAATAAAAATTTTCATTCATACTCATTAATAAGTTTTTCTTCAATAACGTTGGGATAGAAATAATTTAGGAAGAATCAGTGGTATCCACGACCAACTTATCTGACATTTGTTTATATAATAACAGTTTTTTTCAGAAGATCACTTCTACTCTGAGAATGTACATCACTAACACGATTTCACTGTGTTATATTGACAATCATAAGTATCAAAACCAACCCGTCTCTATAGCTCAGGTCACTGAACCGTAAGTACATCGTAAGATGCGCGGGTTCGATTCCCGCAACCTCAAAGGTTGAGATAAAGTAAACTTCATAGGAGTGCGAGAGCGACAAAGACAAATATGGGGGAGAGGGAGGAGGAGGGAGGGGAGGCGAGAAGGAAGAAGAAGAGGTTAGAATTTCTTTTCGTGAATAAATTCAAGCTTCTTCTAAGACATTTTTATGAATTTTGCAAGACATCTTCGAGAAATCTTGAAGAACTCCTTTAGATTTCCTAATTTCTTCTTGAAGATATCTTTGAGAAGTCTCCGAGACATCTTTTAGGAATCTATTCATGTTGTATAAGACATCTTTTCGAATACGAAAAGATATCTTTTAGAAAATTCTTCAAGACTTCTTGTACTTTTGGAAGATATCTTTTAGAATTCTAAAAGATATCTTCGTGTCTGTTTGGGAACACTTTCAATATAATACAATAATCTTCTTCGACTAAATTGAATAACTCCCAATGATTCCTGTGAATCTTAACACAAAAACCATAGTACTAACGGAAGTGACACTCGCTCATCATTGTTGGATGAAATATATGACGGAATATGAAAAAATAATTGAAATTGGACAACATTGACACACTGATCATGGAAAAAGTGAGAAAAGTGAGAATTCACAAAATGAGTGAGGGATAGTGAGGGAAATGGAAAAAAGTGAGGGAAAGTGAGTCACTAGCATGCCTGATGTAACATAATCCCAAACTCCCGCGCATTTTTCGTAAACGAGTTCGACACGAGCGCTGAATCGGGTCCCACATCCAGCAGGTCAGCCGCTTAAACGCCCAGCGGACATCCGAGACTTTCCGGAATCACTTATCCATATTGCTTGATGCCGAACAGACGCGGAACCATTGTGACAGCTCGTCAAGTGATATCGCATCTTAGATGCAAACTTGGACCGAATTTCGTTTCTTCAACAATGTATTAAGAATTCATTGACTCGGCACAAACTTCTATTCAACGTGTCGCAAAGTTCGTGGCATGCTACCAACATGCATGGCGAACTTGAGCCTGACTTCATCAATTATGATCCGCGAGAACTTGTATTTTCGAAATCGAGGTCGTTCGTCAGTTTGAGTCCAACAGCAACTTGACTCATTACACACACTGCTAGAAATTAGAACGTCCCAGAGACACATTGTGCTGTTAGGGTATGAAATGGATTGGAAATCAATAATTATTCGAATAATTACCCTAGTAAAGAGCCATTCTGTATCTTAAGGTGTGAATAATGATTCGAAGTGATTATGACGGATACCACGACGATATGTTGCAATTCCTTATGAAATTTTGATGTCGTTCGGCGGTGATTTGGTGAAAGTTCGGTGGCAGCCAAGAATCATCAAGAATGTCGAACCTTTCTTGTGAGGCGTCATTTATACTGATACGGGTAAATGTGGACATCGATTGAGTGATCCAAGACCTTTGGAATGGATAGTAAATCGATGATTGTCAGGATGATCACACTGGTGAGAAGCCATTTTGTAGCTTCAGGTTTGAATATTGTTTCATCGAAGTGATCATGAGGAGAACGAATTCGAATTCCTTGGAATTGCTCTTCTTCTTGCGATTTTTTTATATGCGCTGTCAGAAATATCGGAAAGTTTTTTTCAATACCTCACATGAATTCAATTCCATGCACATTTTACACCCAGATAGAAAAGCGTGCTATGCATTTTCATAACATAAAGTGCTCAAAATAGCGTGCCGTCAACTTGAGATCATAAACATAACTTAACTTTTTAAAGGTGCATGTAATGGTGAGATCATGTATATATCATAGAACCATTCGATTCACATACCATGTTCGCATAGTCATAGTGAAATGCGGGTACATCATGGGTACAACACCTGGGTACCATCATGACAGCATTCATGTGTGAAATAGTTTTCAGAATTATTTGTCCATTATCGATACATTTTTGTTCCACGCAATGCTACCTTCATGGTGCCATTAATATAGCAAAACATGGCTCATTTTTCTCACCGTGATATGGCTGAACATGGTGTCATAATCCTTCAATAATGGTGTCACGTTATTTGACGCGGAATGCAACAATTATGTTGCCACGTTTTGCTGTAGCACAAAGCAAACACCACGATCAAACAAACAAACAAAGAAGCAAACAAACTACGGGCGAACACTTCATAATAATTGAAATATCGCTCTGTACAGCACTTATACTTGAATCGGAGAATGGCTGTACACGGCGATATTTTGATTAAAATGAAGCGTTTGGTCGTAGTTTGTCATAAACGATTTGGCTGCTGCCACGCCGCTAGTATCCCCTTAAATGGATACTATTGTCGGTAACTCGCGTGATCGGTTAAAAAGAGACAGAATCATAAGATAGAAAGAGAGATCCAATACCAACGCTAGTATCCCCTTAATAGAAACGTTTCAAGACAGCATCACAGTGGTTGAGGGGATACTAGCGTACCATCCGAGTAAAGATTTTGTGTGATAGATTTCTCCGAACTGAGCTTATGAAATTGTCAGAAATTTGCAGGAAATGATCTTGGATCCCTTTTCAATTGCTGTACAGAGTCCAAATTGTAAATTTCGGGCAAAAAATTTTCTTTTACCGACTGGGAAAGAAATTTTTTTTCTACATTCAAAATTTGGACTCTGTACAGCAATTGAAAAGGTATCAGAAATTATTCCCTGGAAATTTCAGACAATTGCATAGGCTCAGTTCGGAGAAATCTGTCACACAGAATCTTTACTCGGATGGTACGCTAGTATCCCCTTAAGGTGATACTAGAGGCATGGCAGCAGCCAAATCGTTCATGACAGACTACGAGCAAACGCTTCAATTTTAACATGATATCACTTGGCGCAGCACTTTCATTTAAATCAGAGAAGTGCTGTACCAAAATATAAATGATTTGTCTGCTGCCACGCCGCTAGTATCCCCTTAAGAGGATAATAAATAAAGATATTAATCGAATAATCATCGTATTTTATTCCTACATTTCCTCTCGAGATTGGTGTTTTCCAATTTCAGGACCAGTACTCTACATAAAATAAATGAATTTCATAAATTTCTCCGTATATCAACGCCATGGTATGTGCTAATAATGAATCGATTATGGTTGCGCGGGATGTTTTCATGTAATGCATTCATAATACATGCATTATGGCAGCATGATTCGGCTCGTTCTCGATGCCACGGTATGTGTCAATGATGCATTAATCATGTTTGAGCGGAATGGTTTCCCGTAATGCATCCATAATACCATGAATCTGACACCATGGATGGCTCTTATTTCAGATGCCATATCGTGCATCAATGATTCATCAATTGTTGTGGATCATAATGTTCGCTTACATTGTCACCAATAACAATGCTCAATACGGAAACACCTTGGTACCATCTTGCTAACATTTTTATCCATACCATGGCTCCATGATGGTACCATTAGGACTACATTTTTCTATCTGGGCATTGAATTTAATGTACAAGAACATGACAAAAATATATATTATGCTGTAGTTCACATCAAATTTAAGGTAAAATGTGCATGAAATTGAATTCATGTACGTATTTCAGAACTTCATGCAAAAACATTCAAATCAATGCGGGAATTTCTAACAGTGTGTGTAATGAGTCAAGTTGCTGTTGGACTCAAACTGACGAACGACCTCGATTTCGAAAATACAAGTTCTCGCGGATCATAATTGATGAAGTCAGGCTCAAGTTCGCCATGCATGTTGGTAGCATGCCACGAACTTTGCGACACGTTGAATAGAAGTTTGTGCCGAGTCAATGAATTCTTAATACATTGTTGAAGAAACGAAATTTGGTCCAAGTTTGCATCTAAGATGCGACATCACTTGACGAGCTGTCACAATGGTTCCGCGTCTGTTCGGCATCAAGCAATATGGATTAGTGATTCCGGACAGAGCACAAAACTCTCGATTTGAGACGCTATTTTGAGACTTCCATTTGCTATCGTGTGTACATTAGAGAACATGGTCTGAGTACACCTTATATTCACTTCTTGACCATATTTCTCATCGATTTTGATCCAAAAAGGTGGATATTTTGAAAAAAAAATTTTAAAAAAACACGAAATTTCATTAAAGGAGCAAGAAAAACCTATTTAAATAAGATTTTCAACAACGACGAATATCACATTCGGGGAGATCATTGAATTCTGCGTTGATATTGGATACTAGTCTGGAAATTTCGGAGACTGTTTCCGTTGAATTTGTGTCGGTTGAAAAAACGTGAAAAAATGCGTCTCTCCAGGTCCTAATGGGTTAAGATACAAATGTGTCGATAGGGAACATTTGTTGTGAACGAGCCTCAATTTGTGTTCTGTTTGGTTGGTATGACTCACATAGCAGGAATGTCTCGTTAATATCTCCAGGATATTTTGACAATATCACAATATCTCCAGAATGTTGCAGAATATTCTGGAAATATTACTAAGACATTTGTGCTATGTGAGGACATCTGTCAATCGTATTCAATAAAGACCAAGTTATCGAACAAACAACATCATATTTTTCCATCGTGTTAAAAATGTCGAATTTCGTACCAGAAAGTGATGATTTGCGGGAACATTGATTTTTTGTTTCCATTTGAATAAAAGTGCTGCAGAGTCGCATCGAATGCTTGTCGCGGCATCTGGTGATCATGCTCTATTAGAATCAACATGTGAAAGATGGTTCCAATCTGACCAAATGTGGTCTGACATTTTTATGTCAGAAATGAAGAACGTGGAAGACCACCAAAAAAGTTTGAAGACGTCGAACTGCAAGCGATATTGGATGAAGATGATACTTTGAGTCAAAAGAAAATGGCAGCAATGTTGAATGTTGCACAACAAACAATTTCTGACCATTTGAAAGCTATGAGGAAGATTCGAAAGTGTGGAAAATCGGGGCGACATGAATTGAATGAAAGACAGATGGAAAACCGAAAAAACATTTGTGACATTTTGCTTCAAAGACACGAGAGACAATCAGTTTTGCATCGAATTGTTACTGGCGATGAAAAATGGATCAATTTTGAAGATCCTAAACGGGGAAAATCATGGGTTAATCAGGAACAACCATCAACATCGACTGCAAAACCAGATCGATTCGGCAAGGAGGCAATGCTTTGTGTTTGGTGGGACCAAAGAGGTCCGGTGTATCGTGGGTTTCCACAACTTGGTGAAATTGTTAATACTAATCGCCACAGACAACAAATGATGAATTCGTACCATTCATTGATCGAAAAACGACCAGAGTGGGCTGTAAGATACGGCGAAGTAATTTTATTACACGACAATGCTCCTACACATAAAGCGAAACCGGTTCAGGATACAATGAAAGCACTTGGCTGGGAGCTGCTACCCCACCCGCCGTATCCAACAGACTTGGCCCCTCCCGACTACCATTTGTTTTCATAGATAGGACACGCATTGGCTGAGCAGCACTTCGATTCCTACGAAGAAGTCGGAAATTGGGAGCTGATTGGTTCGCTTCAAAAGATGAACATTTCTATTGGCGTGGTATCCACAAATTGCCAGGAAGGTGGGCAAAATGTGAGGGAGGCAATGGTCAATACTTTGAATGAGTTTTTCTTACTTTCCCATTCGCAATTAGTGTTCCATTCTCACCAACAAACGCTCATTTCATACCGGTACACCTGGTAGACTCGAGATTGGGAGGAGAGAGCGATACGCCGGTTCGTTCCTGGCTTACTGATAGATTGCCGGGAAGAGCGCGACCAGGATGATGATAGGCGGGGGAGGATTGCCCTCCGGTGGCAAACCAGTCCTCCTTTGTTTTCATGTTATGGATGGCACTGCCCCCTCAGGGGGAGAAACCTCAACAAAATAGAAAAGTGACAGGGGACAGAGAGGAATAGGGACAGTTCAGGAGGAAGTGCGTTCCCGATTCCGGTACGAGCGAACGACAAATTCGCTCCACGTGTTCTCTGGAGATACATCTAAGTTCCACGGGAATCATGCACGGTGCCACCTTGCGACTCTTTGTGACGAAATTCTCACGTAACAATCGATATGGATAGGTTGAGAACACGTTGATTCATGAAAAGGGACGAAGTTGTTGCTCACTCGGACAGGAATTGGGAACACACCCCCCTTCTTCAATCATACCTGTCCTTTTCTAATTCCTGTCCCTTCTCTATTCCGTTGAGGTTCACCGCCCCAAAAAGGCAGAACCACCTATGCCACGAGTATGACGGAGGACCAGTTCAACACCGGAGGACAGCCCCATCACCACCCAGGTCTCTTTCCTCTCTGCGAACCATCAGGAGGCCAGGAACCACTCGCGCGTATCGCTATTCTCCTCGAATCAACAGTTCGTGAGAGAAAGGACCATTGTACTCGTCGGTCAGCGAGACACCCGATCACAGAAGGAGAAGCAGCAGATAGAGGGGGACAACCACCACTATATCGCATCACCTTACCCTCTCCGTGGAGAGAAGAGAATGGAAATACCCGCTTCAGAAGGAATCCCGCAATGGACTCACACACACATCGATTTCCAAGATTGAATCATCTGGACTAAGAAAAGAACTCGAACAAATGAGTTCCAACGGGAAGTCACCGACGGAGGTCAGTGAGTTTTCCCACGAACTGCCCCCCATCGATAAAGAAGAAGGAAGTGGCCATCTTTCAGTGTTGCGAGATAGGGGGTTTTCCCCCCGGATTCTGGGGTTTTTCAGTCGTTCTGGGGGATTTTATGGGAGTCTAAAGTTTCAGGGGGTGATTCAGGGGGTGATTCAGGGGGACAAAGATAATGGGGAGGGGAGGTTCAGGGGTTATTTTGACATTCCCTCTGAATTGTTCAGAATGTAGGGAAATTAAAAAGCACATGAATTCATTTCTGCACGAATCATGTATCACATGTGGAGTAAAGCCTGAGGAATTACTTCCACGATGAACATTCAACAGTTAAAAATGAATACAATCGTTTATTAAATTAGGACACTCATAAATAATTACAGTGAATAAGACCTAATCAGCACTCATTCTTAGCGTTCATGAATTCATTTAATACGATAAATTGTTGTATACCCACTTGTATTTGTTGAATACACATTGTGAAATCAATTTTCACCCGAGGTTACTTCATATTCAGTATATGAATTTATGCAAAAATGAATTCATGCACTCAAATTTCGATGTGGGCTAACATTTTCAGATCTCTTGATCGTTCTGAATATGGAGTATCTGACCCTTTGAGGCACCACCAGATACAAAGTCAACGCTATTTTCATGTGTCACACTGGGAAAAAAGATTGGGATAACCCAACGTGGGTGCATCGCGTTGTTTGTTTAACGTCAAAACAACGTTGACTCACGTAAATCTTACGTGGTTTGAGACTGCTGCAGCAACCACATTGGAGACGGTGGTGTTACATAGAATTGCCCCTTGAACAGTACGTTATACGTTAACGTTACAGCAGCATTTGTGTCATATGGAATGACAATAGGTCTATACGAATTTATTATCATTATTATTCTGAGTGTGGTACTTTGAATGTGTTATTCTGTTATCGCCGACATTTGTATACACAAAAAATATAACATATATTCCTACTTCTGGTGAAAATTACAACCTTATATATACTCTTGATACACGCTTTACACGTTTCTCTCCCACTAGGGATTACAAATGGGTCACATATAACTCCTATATAATTCATATACGATTGCATACAATGCATATGTATAAATCCCCTACAACTCATATAAATGATTCATACGGTAGTTATAAACACTTTTTCCAATGATTAATAAAAACGGGGTCTATGGCTCAGTGGCGAGTGTTGATCGTAGTAATCATGAAGACCTTGGTTCGATTCTAGCTGCTATTACGTCGAAAGTATTGAAACATTCTTCCTCCGTAACATTCGGTAAGTATTTTAGGAAAAATATCAGATCATCGAGTCTGATACTCCCTAGTATAATCCCACTTCAGCTAGAAATATTAATCTAGACAAAGACTGGGGAAAGGATATCGTCAAATGAAAAATTACTTCGTTTTAGTGCTGTTATGTACAAAACATATATTCACAAACTTTATGGGATACATTCAGAATGGGGACCTTAGGACTCAATTTTCTTTTAACTTTATTCAAATATAATGTCTAATAGTTATTAAGGTTATTTTACTTTCTTAAATGAATTTATTCTTTACATTTCGAGTTATTGAGAAGTAAAAATTGTGAATTACAATTAATTTGTAAAGAGAAAGAGAAGTTGGGTGGCAATTTGGTTGTGAATTTTATTTCTCAAGATTTTTAGAATGAATTAGTTGAAGAATGAAGAGTTAGTTGACGTGGAAAGAAAGAAAACTTCACAGGCATATCCTCCGAGGGTTCCTCAGTAGGAATTTGGTGTAAAAGTTGTCATTAACATGCATGAAAAGAGTTATTCTGCATAACTGAATAGACGAAGAAATAATTCATAAAGGTAGAAGGAGAAAAGAGAAGAAAGGTTATGAAATATAGCTCTGGGGCTTAAGAAATGTGCGTCGATATTGATAAATATAAAATGACAGTTCAACGCTCTTAATCACTATAGATTAATTCCTGTTATTTTCTGTCATTGAATAGGGGATTTTGGAAAGGAAAATGAACATTCAGTTCCACGATGAATTCTTTCAACACGAATAGAAATTCATTAATCATCGCTCTTCGTCATCATATTCAGATAGGAAAAGGGAATCAGGATAGGTAGGATGTTTTAGATGAATCTATTTGAATTTAATAGGGTTTGAATCTACTTTTACAATTTGAACATTTGGCATCTTTATACAAGGTTACGCAAGGGATTTCTTCCTCTGTAGGGGATCGAGGTTTGTCAATTAGGTTATTTCTGATTTTTGAGGATTTGGAAAACAACTTTAAATGTTTTGATTTTTCAGAGGATTCTTGAAGGGTATTTTGGTCCTTTAAGTTTTTAAAAAAGGTATTTCTCTTTCTTCCTGAAGGAGGAAGAGTATCTGCATTTATATGCTGAGCCTTCAATTTCAACCTTTCCTTGGCGGCTTGGACAATGTTCTCTGAATGTAAAATTTGTCTAGCGATCTCAAAACCCACTGGAAGGAAGAAAAGAAAAGGATATATTCAAACTCTGGTTAGTCACTTTAATTAAACGAACTATACGAGTTGAATTTTTGCACTACACAAAAGAATTCTAGAATTTGTACCAAATTTTGGAAACTGTCAATTCAAAAACTCACTGAAATGTCAAAGAAAAGTAATCTAAGAGACAGAAAGAAAAAAAAAACACCATAACTCACTTTTAAATTTTTGAATATGTTCAAATTTTAGGTGTCGCAAGGCTACGCAACCAAATTTCTTTATAAATTTTTCCTAAAAAGGGGTGGCTGTTTGTTTCAGAATTGGTTTCTACGGTTGTTGCTTTGCAACACTTACAGATGTAGTACCTGTCAGTTTAGAGTATCTTGCAAAGATATTGAAGTTTTTAATCTGTTCTCAAGGAACGTCGAAGAAGAAGTAATTTTGGAAATGAATCTCTTCCAGAGCTAAACTCGGTTTTTAGTTTGGAAGGAGAAAATGAGAAGGTGGTGGAAGGGTGGGTGCCTGCAGAAAAATCTATGGGTGTGTAAAAATTAGAGATTGGTTGAAGGTTTTATTTAAGGGTGGTCCAAACATGGATTCGTGCATTACCTGAAGGTAGGCATGTCCTTGAGAAGGAAATTCTCCATTTTCTTTAATTAGGACAACCCACTTACCCTTTCTCTCGAGCATAATGCCTAATTTATGCTCTTTTCCTAATTTGTATAATTATCTCTTTCTACATGTTCAATTTAGAGAGTTCTCATTTATAATTTGAAATCAAATATTGATTGAAAGATTTGATATTCATTGATTATTGCTTATATTATTCACTGAAAAAAAACATCAACAATTGTTTCGAACACTTCAAATCATTCATTTGAGTATGAATTAAATTGTTTTTGGGAGAATTTAAATGGAGTTTATATGAAAAATCTATAATTCATGAAAGGTTTGTTTCATGAGTTTTACATAAAAATTTTCATACACAGAAATTGATATTCTTGATTAATTTTAATTATTCTGGTTTATTATTTACTACGTCAATTTCTTTTGTTTAAATCTATATTTCTAACATTATAAAGCTTAACCTATTGATTTTAGAATTTATTAATATGTTATGTATTATTGAAAATTATTGAAGAAGTATTTATTCGTGAAAAATCTAGGATGAAATCTAGTGAAATGTTATCAAAAATGATGATTTTCTATTTTAATTATCATAGAAAGTATTTCAATATTTATATTCAATTTACTTACCTTCAACTTACCAAAACTTACCATTTCAGAGATGCAAAACTTTCATTATTTCAAATAATGCTTCATTCTGCTTTAAACTCAGAATTCTGCATTATAGGAATGCTAGATTGGGCCAGCATTGGCAACCAATCTTCAATTTCAGAACCAATGGTTAGATTGGTGTTGAAATTTGAATTTTCATGTGTATTAACACAGTCAAGGCTGAATTTAACCGGGATCGACGAAGATCGGCAACCGATACTTCGCCAACCCTGGACCAGCCTTGGCCCAATGAGGAATATTGGGGCTTTTTAATTGTAAAAAAGAAACAAATTGCATGTTTTTCATATTCTCAACAGTGAATGTATCGAGAATTTTAAAACAGAATTGGCGACACGATCCTTCGCTCTAATCCTGTACTGTCTGTGTTTTTAATGAGTTTTTTATTGCGGGGTAGTTTGGAACGTGCTTCTATTTGGAAAAGGAAGCAATAAAGGATAAGGAAAGGGGTCTCTGGTTTTCCAGATTTACTTGTCCCTTTTAGATATGATGGAAACATAACGGGAACACAAGTTGTTCTCAACTTGTGTTTTGAAGGAAGATTCGTTTTTCTCTATAATCAGAGTGTACGGAAATCTTCCTTTACCGTATGCGTATGTTTTCTAAGATGAATTTGTCAACAGGGCAACAGGTCTCTGTTTTGCCCTTATAGACAACTCATTCATAGAAATTGAATGAAAAGGAAAGATTGAGAGAACAAAATAGGAAGAAGAAAGAGAAAAGGAATAAAATTTGAAGAAATTTCACGTTCTCGTTACACTGCGTAAGCAAATTTTTTTTTCAATCATGAGAGTTCAATACGAATTTTTTTTTTCATATTAGATCATATATCTAATCACTACTGATTTTTTTGAGATAGAAACATCGTACATGAGTGTTTTTTGAGGTAGAAACACTATATACATATATGTGTTTATATATTTTTTGTCTTCGGCAAAAACTCCTAAATCTCATCTAAGAAAAAGTATAGGAAAATTTTTCCTACAAGAGGGATTCAAAATTCCGAGCTCTACTTATATTACACGTAATTTTGTTTTCCCATGTAATTTGAAGTACTTCCAGTGTGAAATATGCTGTAAAATTTACGAAAGAAATTGGAACTAAATCGACCGTATTATGAGATGTACTTCTAGCATTGAAACCCCTGTAGAATTTACGTGCGAAACTATGACTAGATCAACTGTAAGGTTTGAAGTAGGTTTAACAAACGTTTCTATTGTTGCGACAGCGAGCATGCAAGGCTAGCGCCACGTTTCCAATGCAACTTGTTTCGCGACCGTACGGACAACGTGATTTTACGTATAGCCTTACGGTTTTTCTTTCCCAGTGCAGATTGAACAACAAAATCTTCAACAGACATTCAGAATAAGGGCCCTCTGCCATCGCGTCGGAGTAACAAACCTGAAACGATATGTTATATATACATACAGGCGTCCCTCGTTATACGCGGTCAATCCGTTCCTGAAATATCCGCGTATAAAAAAGCCGCGTATGAAGAAGCATTGGTCTTATGGGGAATCGGGGGTTGCGTTCCAGGACTAAACAAAAATACTCCATTTTTCACAAAAAAGTCAATTTTTTTAATTGAAAAAGTCAGTTACGCGGCTTTGTTTTGCTCGACGCATTAAATTTGTTTGTAATTCTTTATACGGACGCAAAGCCTCTTCACAATCGTGTGCAAATTTGATACTGCGTGTCATTATTGGATCATTAGTAATTGAAACTTCAGTAGCTTCTTCAATTAAAGTCATAGCATTAGCTACTGTTTTATATGTAAGATTCGGCACTTCCATTGACTCAAGCTTATCTTCATCCTCATCTTCATCCTCATCTGGTACATGACTTGGATCCAAGATCTCAATGAGATCGTTGGGGGATAGCTCAACATCTTCATTGATGTGCTCCAAAATTTCAGCTGCTTGCATATCCTGAAAACCTTCTGCTTCAATCACTTTTGCAACTTCTACAATCTGCTGTGCAACCTGCTCTGAATTTAATAATTTTGGTTGCTTTTCTTGTTGCGCAATGTCTGGCCATAGTTTTTTCAAACTTGCATTCAGTGTAAAATATGAGACTTCATTCCAAGACGACTGCATGATGAGTATTGACTGTAAAATTGAGAATTTCTTCCAATACTCTCGCACTACATGGGGAGGATCAATTTCAGAAACTGTAATTTTATTGATATCAGCAACCATGTCTTCCAAAACATGTGGTGAATAGTAAGCTTATGTTGATATCACAGTTTGATCCATTGGTTGCAATAAAAATGTTGTATTGGGCGGAAGAAACAAAACTTCTAAGTCAGGATGAGCGTCCATCAAACTTTTCGGGTGCGAAGGTGCATTATCCATCAATAAAAGAATTTTGGAATCAAGATTTTCTTTTTGAGAAAAGATTGTACTTCAGGCATAAACGATTGTGAAATTCCGTTCTCCATAACTTCACTAGTGAACCATACTTCTTTATTAAACTGCCAGAATACTGGTGAATGATCTTTTCGTTTTCCGTTAAGAGCACGTGGATTTTCAGATTTGTAAACTAACATTGGTTCGCATTTGTAAGTGCCAGATGCGTTACTATACAACAACAATGTGTAACGATCTTTAGAAACCTTAAAACCAGACGCTTTTTTTTCATCTTTTGTTAAAAACGTACGATTGGGCACTTTTTTCCAAAAGAGGCCAGTTTCATCGCAAGTAAATACTTGTGATGGGTGATAACCTTTTTCAGCAATTAATTGCTTGAAAAATTTAGGAAATTCTGCCGCTGCTTTATAATCAGCAGGAGCACTTTCACCGCTGAATTTCACATTATGAAGAGAATAGCGCTTTTCAAAACCTTCAAACCAACCTTTGCTAGCCGTGAACTGATCGTTTGATTTTGAAACTTTTCTTGAAAGATAATGAAAAAAGCTTAATGCTTGTTCTCGAATCGCAGCCGAACTCAGTGGAACCCTTTGTCGAGTTTTATTTTCAATCCATATGTACAACATTTCTTCCATTTTTTCCACATTGGTGCTCCTCATGTATTCAAGAGTTTCACCATGTGTGCCAACCTGTTCAGCTGTCTCTCTGATTTTTTTTCTTCATCTCGAATTGTGCGAATCGTCGATTCGTTAACCTGTTTTATACATATGCATTTTAATTGTAAGCTTGAGATATTTTATTTATTTGTATCTTACTTGATATTGATGAGCAAGAGAAACTATCTTTTCTCCTCTTCTAAGACTATTAAGAACTTTCATTTTATCTTCAAGACTCATAACTTTCTTCGGTCGTTTCACGACTCGCTTGTCGGGAGAGTTATTTTTGCGTTTCGGAGCCATTTACACGACTAACTTTTCCGTGGAAGTTATTTGAAAAAACGGGTGAAAATTTTATAAAATCAGTGAAATTGATATAAAAATTGTGAAAGTGCAAAACATTGGAGCTACAGGAATTTTGAGGTTTTTTTACTAAACAAAAAAACACATTCACTAACGTGAATATTGCTCCTGAGCAATTTCGAATCTTCACACACATTTGTTGGAAAACTGCGTATAATCGAGGGAAGAAAACGCGTATAAAGAGACATGGTGCATTTTCATCAACCGCAGATAATGAAAACCGCGGATTAAAAAACCGCGTATAACGAGGGACGCCTGTATATGAATTCCGAAAGTACCACGGCTCCATAACAGGCGTCGCTAGTATCATATTCAACTGAGGAAATCAGTGAAAGCATGGAGATCACTGTTGCGATATTTGTTGAGTTGAGGAATCGCAACTTGGTCACATGTGTTAGTGCGGAATATAGTCACGTGAACAAGCTGTGATTTCCCAGCTCGACGAATATCGCAACACTGATGGAGATACAAGTACGGTTCCTGGGTATAAGATATAACACGGATTCCAGAGCGATCTCGTGTCCATTGTATATAGATCAGAGCTCGTATCCAGTATACAGTGGAGATCAGTGAGTTCATATGTTCGATTTTTTATCAAAAAGCAGAATTGCCAGGTTGAGGGGATTTCTCAGGGAATTCACCAATGAATTGGCTCCACTGGATGGAATGACCGATGGAGAGACCCCAGTTACCCCTAACCTGGCAACTGTGACAAAAAGTGACACTCTTTGTAGCTCCGTAGATTCAGAGAGAAGTTAAATGAGGAAGGGAGAGGGAAAGAGGAGAGAGATGAAGGAAAATGATTGAGGAAGGGGGAAAGGAGAAGAGGGTAATGAGGAGGAGGAGAAGAAAAGAAGAATCCGTGAGGCAGGTCACTTGGTGGGTAATCGTGAAACGATAAATTTGTACGTACACGACTTTCTCGAATTTGATGAAACTAAATAGACACGTGTCTTCAGAAGAATATGCCTGAGAGTCAAGAAAACTAATTCAGAAGAAAAACCAGCATTCTTCGCTGAAGTTGAGAAGATCGAGTTGATAATTAATTTCAAGGAATTAATCCAAACGAGAAGAGGAAATTCAGGAACCTTGGATCTCAAAAAGAAATATGAACGAAGCCTCGAGATTGACGAGAGCGAGATAAGTAATCACGCTTTTCAGAATTGATCAAAGACAATCAATTTTCTCTTCCTCTCTTCTTCTCTCCATCAAATTGAATTTTACAATAGACGAAATACAATTTTGTATTATTGAAGGTGGAAATGTTTCATGTAGAATCACACATGCGACGTCATATAAATTTTAGTAATTATATTATGCGAAATTGATCAGTCCATTCGGGAATTTGGAGACTCTTTTATATATTCTAGATCATTATTCGAATCCTGGAATTTTCTATTTCAAAATATATTTGATCATGTTCCAAGTTAAGGCTGTATATAAATAATAGTCGATTGTATAATGTTAGAGGTCGGCACGACCTGTTGAATGTATGTAGTGATTTTCGTTCATCAAAGACTTAGAAGTATTATTCATGTCAATTCAAGAAATCATATCTCCACATAACTTTGGAATTTACGAAGAAATAAATATCCCAGTATTCCATGTACCTCTCGATGAAGCCTTGATTACTTCACCTTTTTATCTCGATCAATCCATACTCAATAATAAATTTGAGGAATCAAAATTATAATGATTAATTATATCTTTTCTGAAAAATTTTATATAAAACTAGTAACGTTATGAAAAAATAGCGTTATATCTTACACATTGGAACAGTGCAACACAGGAAGATCTTGATTGGGTAATTCCAAGTCATTCTCAAATAAGATTAGAAGATGTCCAATCGTGATGGTTCTGCGTTGTGCTGTTCCGTCCTATGAGAAGATAGCCTAACGCACTATGTGAACTGCAACTTACGGGAATTCACAACACTCATTATTTGTATCTTCTCATTTGAGAATGATATTCAATTGCACGATACTGGAATGTTGAAAACCTCAAAAGATGAGAAATATGTCCAAAAATATCGTGAGGATTGACAGAAGGAGGGGCCGTTGACAGGTATGTATTTTTTTTCTATAGAGATCAAAGAAGCAAATTCATAACCTTGATAATACATTGTATGCATCTTACACTCTCTGTATTGTTAATCGTCATGGAGCCAATTACTAGTTTTATGTATATAATTCGGGGCAATATTTCGTTGGTCACATGATAAAAGATAACATGTCTGCTCGCTCTTCAGATTTTTTTTATGACAAAAATAACAAGTTTTTGAGACTTGGAAGAGGAAAAACTAAGAGAAACGCAAAAGTAGAGTAGTTATGAGAATTAGAATGCATGAAAAAAATGTCGATAAAAAAATTTTGTCGTTTCTTCGACAGAAAATGAAAAATAATAGGTATCATCAATCAAAACGCTGGAACACAACAGCGATCAAACGTAACGAGTCTATGACTTGAGATGTTTTGATTTTTCCAAAATCTATCCATTGACTAAACTTTTTACGTTCCGTCATGTCACCGACGATTTGATGATCGAATAATTCCATCAAATCTTTGTTGATACATTCATGCAATTATTCACAAAATCATAGTAAGAAATTGAGGTTGTATGAATTCAATACCTATTTCTGAGATGCGTTCAAGATGTTGACTGGCATTTCCATCATTAATTTTTTCCTCCAATACGGAATTTTGGAAAGAGTTTATAACATCAATGGAATGACAATCATTCGCCCGTACTCCTATTCCCAATCATCTAAAACGAGATCCTTCAATATTTTAGGTTGGCTGACAGCATCAATATCGGATCCAATAAGAGGTTTTTGTAAATACTGCAAAACGAATATTAGAGCTCATGAAAAAAATCTATTGGATCATGCCGAAACAAAAAAAAACATGCAAATTCAATGGGAGAGTCAATAGAAATCGCTGCAACACCTAAAATTACACTATTTGTGAAGAAAACCATCAGTGGAAGCAGAAAAATTCGGAGCTGAAACTTGCAGCGTTTGTGGCTGAACACTGTTCCATCGTTTCTATGGACCACTGAGGAGAAATAGTCAAGAGTTGAGAGAACACTCCCGAAATGTTGGAAGATATAAAACTTCACAGAACAAAATGTACATTATTGATGAAAAATGTGATAGCTCCATGCATGTTAGAAGGTTCAATAGATGACATTGTTGGAGAACATTATTCCGTAATAGTGGATGAAAGTACAATTGTGGATACAAAAAAGTTATCATTCATAATGATATTTCAGTGAACCAAAACAGGAAATCATTACCACATTCTACAAACTCAGAAATAGAAGTTGCAGATGCTCAAAATTTGTATACAGTTTTCACAGAACAATTAAGAAAAGATGGATGAAAATTAGAAAATTTGATTGGATTTGGTGTTGATGGTGCGGACGTGATGGTTGGGGAGCACAATTCTTTGTCAGCAAAATTGTAATCTATTATCCCTGATTTGGTTGTGGTGAGATGTTTATGCCATTCATGCTACTCAGCCGCAAGAAATGCGTGGCGAATATTCCCTAAACACCTTGACTTTTTGGTCCATGACAGTCATAATTGGTTCTCTAACAGTAGGCAGATGCAAATAGAATATAAATCAATTTATTAATTGATGAATAATCAGAATAATACCCAACCGAAAAAAATGCCAAATTATCTGGCACCAGATGGCTGGCTCGAAATGCAGCTATTCAAACAATACTAGATCAATGGGACGCATTGAAATTACACTTTCAGCTTGCTGCACGAAACGAACGATGTTATACTGCAAAACAGTTGTATGAGATATACAATGATGAGCACAATCAAATATATCTGATTTTTCAATCTTCTGTATTGTCCGAAGTTACCAACTTGAGCAAACTTTTGCAATCCGATGCAGTAAATCCATTAAAATCATTTGAAGATCTGAATGATTTATTGTATTCGCTGCTACGAATAATTGTTTCACCTCAACAACTGCAAAAAACGTGCGGAAAGAATTCAGAACGTTTCAGTTCTTCGAAGTATCAAGAGACGCGGTAGCGTCTCGACGCCAAGTACATGAAAACCCTGAAAGAAAAAAAAATGAAAAAGCATAAGTCGTGCGCTACCGTGTATCTTTACACGGAAACCAAGATTTTCTATAGTCAAAAAATCTTTAACCTACAATAACTCATTATACATTGAATTTCACCAAAAAATTATTACACTTCTATTAAATAATTCGAATACACACTTTCGACTGAGCACACTACGGAGTTGATCCGTTCACGCGATCCCAAGATACAAACGTTTGAAACTTTCATGCGATCAAAATATTACGATTTTGATCCATCATCGTCATCTTTCTTCTAAACACCTCAGATCTTCGCTAGAACCAATTCAGGCCGGTTTTCAATTTTCGCTACCTTTTAGATAGGTTTCCAATGATACCCATGTCACTCTCTCTCTCTTTCTTTTTCCTAGCAGCCAATAGCGTTCATCGTTCATTTCAGGATATATCATAATTCAAACATCCAATAGCGTTGATTTCAGTGTAGTGTGGTCTATACATTGTCAAAACATAAACGGATAACCTGTCAATGAGGCGATGTGTTGATAGGTTATTAAAATATTGAAAGAATAATTGAAAAATGGATGAATTGCGGGTTATACTGCATTACAGGTATTATAGGTCATTATAACAACAATCAAACGCACACAAATAACCTGGAATTATATATACTTTTATATATGACTTGAAAGAATTCATGAATGAATTAATGAATAAATGATGAGGGTATTTGTAAAAAAAGACAGAAAAAGTTTGAGAAAGGTATAAATAAATCTATTTGCTACATTCAGAAAATTGGGATATACACAGGTAAGCTCTGTATGATGTATTATTCATGAAATACAATATTCCTTTACAGACAACAGCTCAGCAGATATACCGTAATCTCTTATGAACGGTCTGCTACTGTTGGTTCTTACCACCAGAACCACAGGCTGATGATCGAATAAATCATACAAGGTCTAGTCGAAAATAATGATTCAAATTTATGCATTACTTTTGAGGTGAAATCTTATCAGATATACCATAACCCCCTTACAAACAATCTACTTTCAGGTTCTCCTGCTAGAGTCGTTGGAAAATGATCAAACGGATCATATCGAGCATGCTCAAGGGAAAAGATTCAAGTTTATTTGCAATTCCTCCACGTACCAGAAAGTCAGAGATATATCATAAGTTCTGACGGACAGTCAACTACTGGAGCCTTCCGAAGTAGCTGATCAAAACCAGATGACCAGCTACTTCGGAAGGCTCCACTGACGATTTCTCTAATTAGGATCATAGGCAATCGATGAAAAAGATCATACTGAGCCTGCTCAAGGGTGATTATTGAAGTTTATTTGCTATTTTTTTACAGGCAAAAGTATAATGGATATACCATAATCTCTAATGGAATCCACTATTCTGCGATCAAAATCGTGAACAAATAATGAAACAGAATAGTGAATAGATAATGAATGTGAATTCAATTATAGCAAGTTTGAAAAACATTCGAAAATAAGGTGAGTCACCGAGCACTTCAGGTATAATTATGAACTATGTACAAAATGGTTTCCCTAGATTCTTTGAGTAAAATTACAGGTGGATCAAGAAAAAGTGGAAAGGATGCAGGTATACTATACGCCTGTATGTTACTTACCACCACGATGAATATCATCAGGTAGCGTAGAAGGAAAATGAAGAAAAGGCAGGAGTGCAGTGGATATACCACAGGTCCTTGCGTTAGGTACACTATTATCAGATTCTTCCAATAGAATCACAGGTAGATGAAGACAAAGCAAGAAGGATACATGTCACCATACATCTTTATGTTACATACCACAATGATCAATGTCATTAGGCAGCGTCATAGGAAAATGAAGAAAAGGCAGAAGAATAATACCACCATCAGATTCTTCCAACAGAATCATAGGTGGATGAAGAAGAAGCAAAAAGGATGTAGATGTACCATACATCTGTACGTTAAATCCTACCATGATCATCAGGTAGCGTTGAAGGAAAATGCAGAAAAGATAGGAGCGCAGTGGATACATCACAAATCTTTGCATCGGGTACATTCCACTGACCAATTGACGAATGATTAGAGAGACTGTTTAGGATCAACTCAACGAAAATTGAGCAGATACAATATTCTGATTATAGAAATTGTTGCATAACAACTACAAGTCAACTTGACTGATGTGATTGGATGTGACAATTCATTCTGAATGTTTTCTTCCAAAGTTCCATCTCTTCAGTTGTTCTATTCAAGCTGGATTATATTTGTGTTCTTACAAACCTTCATTTTTATCTTCACTTATCTTGGTTTTGGAATGATTCAATTCTCAAATATCATATCAGAAGAATAATACCACCATCAGATTCTTCCAACAGAATCATAGGTGGATGAAGAAGAAGCAAAAAGGATGTAGATGTACCATACATCTGTACGTTAAATCCTACCATGATCATCAGGTAGCGTTGAAGGAAAATGCAGAAAAGATAGGAGCGCAGTGGATACATCACAAATCTTTGCATCGGGTACATTCCACTGACCAATTGACGAATGATTAGAGAGACTGTTTAGGATCAACTCAACGAAAATTGAGCAGATACAATATTCTGATTATAGAAATTGTTGCATAACAACTACAAGTCAACTTGACTGATGTGATTGGATGTGACAATTCATTCTGAATGTTTTCTTCCAAAGTTCCATCTCTTCAGTTGTTCTATTCAAGCTGGATTATATTTGTGTTCTTACAAACCTTCATTTTTATCTTCACTTATCTTGGTTTTGGAATGATTCAATTCTCAAATATCATGAATATCAAATGGTTTGGATATTTGATACAATATTGCTTTTTAATGATCATGAATCACTTTGAATACATTTTGAACATTTCATAGATCCTAGAGTTACTAAATCTCTCAACCCAAAATACTCTATGACAATTTAATAAAATTCATGATATTTGAGAATTGAATCATTCCAAAACCAAGATGAGTATAGATAAGAATGAAGGTTTGTAAGAACACAAATATAATCCAGCTTGAATGGAACAACTGAAGAGGTGGAACTTTGAAAGAAAACATTCAGAATGAATTGTCACATCCAGTCACATCAGTCAAGTTGACCTGTAGTTGTTCTGCAACAATTTCTATAATTAGAATATTGTATCTGCCCAATTTTCGTTGAGTTGATCCTAAACAGTCTCTCAAATCATTCGTCAATTGGTCAGTGGAATGTACCCGATGCAAAGATTTGTGATGTATCCACTGCGCTCCTATCTTTTCTGCATTTTCCTTCAACGCTACCTAATGATCATGGTACGATTTAACGTACAGATGTATGGTACATCTACATCCTTTTTGCTTCTTCTCCATCCACCTGTGATTCTGTTGGAAGAATCTGATAGTGATATTATATATAGTGGATTGTATATCCACTGCACTTCTGCCTTTTCTTCATTTTCCTATGACACTGCCTAATGACATTGATCATTGTGGTACGTAACATAAAGATGTATGGTGACATGCATCCTTCTTGCTTTCTGTTCATCTACCTGTGATTCTATTGGAAGAATCTGATAATAGTGTACCTAACGCAAGGACCTGTGGTATATCCACTGCACTCCTGCCTTTCCTCCATTCTCCTTCTACGCTACCTGAAGATATTGATCGTGGTGGTAAGTAACATACAGATGTATAGTATACCTGAATCCTTTCCACTTTTTCTTGATCCACCTGTAATTTCACTCAAAGAATTGACTCCCTGGAAAAACTTTTTCACCTGGGTACTCAGGAATGAGGATATTGGATAATATATAATCCAGGGGCCAAAATATTGATGAAAAATCAACAGAAACTCACGCGTTAAACGTAATGGGTCTTCCTAATGTTGACGGTGTTTCTTCTTATTTGAATGCAGTGATGCAGTGTATATTGTACTGTGCTTCTACGCCAAAACAATTACTTTTATCTGACCCCAATGACATCATGAATATCTCAATTCAGAACTACAATTCGCAAAAAAACCTTGATATCATAGCTTTGAAACAGCTTGCAGGTCCACAATACTTGCATAATCACTCACAAGATGCGGGAGAATTCATCGCTTCCATTGGCGAAAATTCAATGGCTATTAAAAATTTAGTGAAGCACCAAATAACTACCGTAACGGAATGTACGGAATGTGAATATACCGAAAATATTGTCCGTACAAATTGTGTTACACGTCTTGGGCTACCTCCAATTTCACAAAAATCATTTGAGTTTCATGAAATATTCAAGTTCAATTTTTCAACATAGAAAATTTTCGAAAATTCTTGTTGAAGATTTTATAACAGCGTCAAAACGATATGTAATTGTGCAATTGATGATGTTTGATCAAAATGATGTTAAAGCAACAAAGGTAGAAAATATAAACATTAAAGCAGTACACGGAGAGAAATTCGGAGATTATCAATCAACGAACTCAACATGATTTTGCATCTCACAACTGACGTGAAGCAAAATCAACCGATTTTGGTGATTTTCTATCACAAACTGTATGCTTTTCAAGCACCGAACTGCTTGATTTTGAATCTCCAACTTCACGGTGAAATAATATCACGGGATTCGAGATTTATGCTCTCCGATGTGGTGATGTTTTTTCACGCCGTTCGAGATACAAAATCATCTAATTTCGAGATCAAGAATCACACGAAGCTCAGTTCGATATCTCCAAATTTCTCTCCGTGTACCAACTTCGAAAATTATAATTGCACAACACTTTTATAAAGTTATAGCTGTTGTTCTTCATCAGGGTAAAAATATTTCTGAAGATAATTCCACATGCATGTTACGAAGTAAAGGTACAAAGTGGATACTTATTCATGATCTGCAAGTTGAAGAGCGACATTGGCCACGCAATGCTAAAGACTCGTATATATACTACTGTGGGCAAAAAGTAAGGTGAATTTTCAATTTAAACTCCGCGGGCTTGACATTTCAGGCTAGTTCTTTTTTTCTTGAGTTGGCAGGACTGTTAATGACATCTGTGCCAAATTTCATGTCAATGTCATCATCATTGATACATTTACGCTTGTGTTTACCAAACGACCAAGAGTGCATTTTTCGATTTTTACAATGTCTGATTTAATTGAGCAGAGAAGTGCAATCAAATTTTGTTTGCGGAATGGAATTTCGGCTGCGGAAACTTCGAAGATGTTGCGGAAGGCCTTTGGTGATTCTACCATGTCGCAGAAAAATGTTGATAAGTGATACAAAGACTTCAAAGAGGGTCGAGAACGTGTTGATGACTTGGAGCGCTCCGGACGACCATCGACGTCAACAGATGACCAACACGTCGATGGAGTGGAGGAATTAGTGCTCAAAAATCGTCGGTTGACTGTTAGAGACCTCACTGATATGATCGGAATATCAGAAGGATATTAAGAACAGAATTATGGGCCAACAACTTTTGGTTTTTGCATCACGATAATGCACCGTCTCATACTGCACTCGTTCTTCGTGACCATTCCGCCAAAAATTCGACGCATATCGTTCCGCAACCACCGTATTCGCCTGGTTTGGCTTCGTGTGACTTCCGGCTATTCCCAAAACTCAAGAGACCACTCCGGGGAAAGCGTTTCGAGTCGATTGAGGAGATAAAAGCTGAATCGAAGAAGGCGCTGATGGCTATACCGGAAAGGGACTACTTAGCATGTTTCGATGATTGGAAAAAACGTTGGCATAAGTGAATTTTATCGAGAGGGGATTACTTTGAAGGGGATGAAATTGATGTAGAAGAATGAATGAAGATTTTTCATTTTACAAACAAATTCACTTTACTTTTTGCCCACAGTAGTATTTCTTTGCAAAGCAATAATTTCGCTTCATCGTAAAATTAGAATTCAATTACTGTGATATTGTACAGTGTTGAAGAATATAGAATACCTTTATAATACCATAATGAATCAAATATTCTTGAAAAATTTTTTCGAATGATTTCGATGGATATTCCACAAAATTCTGAAAAATGTCTGGTACAGTACTAGAACGTGTCTTCAATCTGATATCTTGAAGGTATATCTTTTTGTTGCATGATAAATATTTGACATCTCTTCACCCAGATAGCAAAAGTTCCAAAAACTAGATCCCATTGAATCCTTCTGGAACCACAAAATGAATCACTGAAATTTCAGTAGGATGGAGTTCTTGGAGAATTCAAATCGCCTTTTGTCATACTATATACAGTACAATATACAGTATGACAAAAGGCGATTTGAATTCTCCAAGGACTCTATTCTGCTGACATTTCAGTAGTTCGTTTTGTGGTCACGAAAGAATTCAATGAGATCTAATTTTTGGAACTTTTGCTATCTGCTACTTTTCACAATGATTCAAAAGAGTGACCGAAAAATTTTTGCTGAAAAGCTATTTTTAGCTTCATGCTGAACAGTACAAATTCTATCTTGCAAAAAAAATTTCTGTTGGATACCTTGAATATATTGTACGTAAGTTTCCTCTGTCTGTAAGGTCTATGTTGTTTCGATTTTCTTACAATGATTTCTTGAAAACACTGGAAATTTCCGCACAAGACATGTTCAGCACAATATCGTGGGCTGTTTTGAGCGGCGTGAGCTACTTTGAGCGCTGTGAGTTGCTTTGAGCACTTTGAGCTGCTTTGAGCGCCAACTTATCAGTCAAGGAAAATTTAGTTTTCGGAATTCTTCACACGTATATTTGTTCATGGGAATTCGCTTTTCTTCCCTTCTTTTCTTCATTCTTTATTTCGATAATCTATTGCCGTCCAATGATGAGATGACTGATGGAAATCCAAGTGGATTTTTATATCACATAAGTTATCTGAGGACATTTCCTTCATTCCTACGATTGCCATGAGCTCGACAGGGGTATTTCATTTTTATTTGGGTTTAGTTGGAAGCATATTCAGAAAAAGAAGTGAAATCCCCCAAAAAACTCCAAAAAAGTAAAAAAATAACGCCAAGTACACGAAAATCCCAAAAACAAAGAATAAAAAAATCTAAAAACACATTCTAAAGGAAAATTTCACTGCATTCAGAATTTCGAGGAGATATAAAAGGATATGCTCCACTAGGAAAAAAAAAGATATGAAATCAATACGAGCAACCAAGTACATTGGTTATCCACAGGATATGTGAAGGATTCTTGGTATATTATAACTTCAGTTTGTTTAAACTTTATTGAAGTCGATTTATGATTATCAAAAGAGCACTATTGTATTAAAAAAATAAATAAAACAAGCGTATCGTCCTGCCCGTATACATAGATACCAAAAAGTGAAAAAAAAGTAGAATTCCACAAAACATACAAATGTCCCACAAAAATCCCTTAAAACTCGAACACAGTAAAAAATAACGTCAAATCCCAAAAACCATACAAACGTTTTACAATAACACTTGAAAAAAAATCCTTGAAAAAAATACTTCACTCTTTCCGGAAGATTACTTGATATAACAAATATACCTTCCAAAAAAAAGATATGAAAGGCAACCCTGTTTCGGATTTCGCATCAACCAGCAACACTTGGCGTGGCCGATGGTAGAAGTTTTGAGCCTTTATTATATGCAAATGAATTTCTATAGAACATTAAACAAGAAATTTAAATGATATAATTTCATAAAATCTTCTTCGGCCACACCAAGTGTCACTGGTTGATGCGAATTCCGAAACAGGGTTGCCTTTCACATCTTTTTTTTTGATGGTATATTTGTTATATCAAGTAATCTTCCGGAAAGAGTGAAGTATTTTTTTCAAGGATTTTTTTCAAGTGTTATTGTAAAACGTTTGTATGGTTTTTGGGATTTGACGTTATTTTTTAGTGTGTTCGAGTTTTTAGGGGTTTTTGTGAGACATTTGTATGTTTTGTGGAATTGTACTTTTTTTCACTTTTTCTAATCTCCACTGATTGCATAAATTTGGGATATGCGTTCAATAACGCTATCAAAAATAAAGATCCAATTAAAATTCAAAATATTAGGAAGCAATGTGAAGGATTTTGTCACGGACTACAGAAACGATTGCCAGAGAATATCGATATTTTCAGAAATATTGGCAAATTTTCACGCAAACAAACAAAACATCACCTCAAACTTGATATTACTGATATTGCTGTTGAATTTGAAAAAGTTTGTGGTGGCGTCGATCAGACTATTAGAGAATGGAACTTTTTGCATATCATTAATATTGATTCCTCATCCACAGAAGATTATTGGATAAAATTGAGTAAGATTGTTGATGCAGGTGAGCAGAAGAAGTTTGGGCACATATCAAAGCTGGTTTCGGCATTGCTGAGTTTACCTTTTTCAGATGCGAATGTCGAACGAGCATTTCCAATTATCAATGTGGCTGGGAATAAATCAAGAAACAGAATTCCTACAGATACAGCAGACACTATTTTGCGAATAAGAAATGATTTGTCAAATGGATGCATGGATTTAACTCAACCAAAAATATGCTTACCAAATTCATTTGTGAGACGATTTATTCTTCTGACTTTGAAGAACAAATATTAGATGTATTTGCGAAATTTCAATAATGATAATTATATTTCGGAATTATCTGTTTACATTAATTTTCACAACTTTTATAAAAGAATATATATATATTTATATATATATAGTGTTCACGATTTTAGGAAGTCATTCAATAATTATTATGATAGAACTCTTGAAATTATTCAATTATATGATTATCATACAGGAAATTCATATTGTGATATTTTATATGAGAAGTATATTGAGTTATCTTAATGGAAAAATAATATTTTCACGATTTTCTCCGATGACTTATAATGTAATGAAACATGAAATATGTGTTGTCTGAATTAAATTATATTATAAACCATAAGTATAATGTAATTATTTGAATTTCTCAACAACTTGAATTTATGTGCAGCAATTCAATTTTATATGCTAGAGAAATGATTTCCTACAGTCTGGAAGGCCTCCGAAGTAGCCGGTCTAGATGATACGGATTAGCTACTTCGGAAGCCTCCTTGGAAGTATACAAAATCCTAGAAAAAATCCTTTCTGATATTTCAGTCACTCGAGTCAGAACATGGATGGTGGCCTTTCTTTCTTTAGGAATCCTTTAGACTCGCATATTTGGGAGTTTCATTTTGAATCTAGGGGGAAATCGCACGAGGTTTGGGGGATTCGAACGAACGCCGCATGGCAACACAACACTACCATCTTCGGTGTCACTTCTTATACGACCGAGCAACCACTAAGTCATAGAGGAATCTTCTATTGAGAATTGAATCTCACGGTGGGTATGATGCTACAGGGGCTCCGAATTCGGTTTTTTGGGATATTTCGCGTCTGCCAAGGTATTGTTACCCGCGTTAAAGTGCCAATGCGGTAATTTTTTCGTACGGTTTTGTGGTTATAGTGTGTTTAAACCTGTTTTTTTGGTTCAAACTTGGTGTACTGGTATTACATTGAGTTTTTCCAATCTGAACGAGGAATTTTTTATCTCCAAAGTTGTAGGGATTGTTTTGTAACTATGAGTTCCAATTCTCACTGATGAACAGATCAGACCATTCACATACAAGACAGACAGTGCCTTATTGAAGTGGAAAATCTCACTCCTGATCCAAAGCTGAAACTCCGAAGGTATTTGAACATGTATTTGAAACAATTTATGTGGTATAAATGAGTTCCACATTACTTTGAGGGACAGAAATTATAAACATCGGTATCACAATACTGGGAATCCCTCAAAAAGAAAAGGTAAAGAAAAGTGACCTTCAACTTCATTCAATTACTTCAATACCTCACCGAATTAGATTCAATATTTGGAATATTCGATTTACCAACATCATTGACGATCATAATATATTTTTTTTATTCATTAATTATCCCAGTTTTTTACATAAGAAGAGGACGTGGTTTACGTATATACCTCAGCGCACTCATACCCATACGGCACCTCCATTCCATATAACATGGGATGAGCGACGCTCCCGGCCGCCGATGCCCTTCTCATAAAAACTACTCCGTCCTTATCAATTTTGAATAAAGAAATTATAAATGAAACACCGGCGACCGAAAACCCCACTCATCGCCTTATTTATTATAAATCTCTATACCAAAACAATCTGTTTACATAATAACAAGCAGTCCTATATCTACTTATCACCTTAGCAGTCTTTTCAGTTGTAACACTACTCCTACCCTTATATCTATCAGTCTTTCTTTTAATTATTAAATTTTTGTTTACACATCTATCCCCTGCCTATATATTCCATTTCCCCTCTTCCTCCTCAGCTTTCAACAACTACATTACTTTTATCGGACTCTTTCAATTTCTTGGCCATAATCTTTTTCTTCCAAAAGTTAACCGAAATATCTACCTTTTCTTTATATAACGTGTCACTTAATAACTCATTGATTATTTCTTAATCACTTTTCCCCCATACTTTAAAAGTTTCACCTACCTCTTCACGGTTTACATGATGCTCAAACTTTCCTTTCTCCCTTCCTCAAAATTCACATATTTTTTCATTCTCACCCAGCCAATACCTATTACCCGACTCCATATTACCACATCTAATATCATAAAAAACCTTCTCTTCTTCTATTCCTCCTACTTCCTCATCCAATAACTTCCCCTCTTCTGTCTTACCACTTTCCTCTTCCTTTTCCTCCATAATTTCCTCCCAATTTTTCCAACTTCTCTCAATCCATACTCCCTTATATCCTGCTTTCGCCTATCTTCCTTTCCTCTATTGTTCAATTACCCACTCATTGATCTCCTCTTGTACTTTCCTTTCTTCCCAGCTTGAGTCTTGTTCAATATAAGTATCCGTTTTCCCCAGCTTATATGTATTTTTCATAATCGCCATTCCCTCTTCCCAGCTACCCAACTTTGCAATGGCTACTCTACCGCTCCACCTTCCCGACATGACCTTCAACTCGACCTCTAACTTGTCCCCACACGATTTCTTTGTCTATCCTTCTCGTATGTTTGCTTTTGATCACAACATTATTCCTCCTCTCCTCTCTCTCTCTTCATCCCTTACCATTCTTTCCAACTTATTCACTTCTACGCTGCTCAATCCACTCTCACTAACCTCCGATCCGAATTTCCCACTTCCCCATCTGCTACTTCCACCCCATCTACTTGAGCAACTCCTGATATCACCTTCCTCACTACCCCCTTTTTCTTGATTTGTTCCAATTTCAAAGTTATCAAATTTTTCATTCATCTCCCTTCCCCATTTTTTCATTTTTCCCTCCCATTCCTCCAACTTAATCTCCCATTCTGCCTCCTCTGCTTCCAATTTCCCTACAGCCTCTTCACATCCCCTTCTTTCCTCTTCCACTTTCTTCAGTTCATCGGCAATTTCCTCTTCCACATTATTATATCTATCCTCCTACTCCTTGAACGATACCCTTCTACTATTAGACGCAAACGCCATCTCGAGAGTTTTCTGCTTAGCATCTAATGCGCCTCTCCCTACTTCACCACTTTTACCAACCGTCCTACCTACTCTCCCTCCGTCCTTCCCCTTACCATCCATGTTCCTAACCTCAGAATTCACACCTCCCTTGTCTCTACACAATTACACCTTCTGACGACCTTTTCTACACTTGCCAACACTCCCACCTCTAGATTATCGCACAAATATAATTTATGAGATACACTCAGCTTTATTATCGCCACTTCAATGCCCAAAACTAACTCAAATGACCCACACGCTTTACACACGATGTACACACATTCGCGCCACCTAACCAAGTCCCCATAATATATTTAAAATCGAGCATGAACAACTAAAACGCATCTGTGCAACAATGATAGATTGATTCATTCAATATTCGAAAGGCAGTGATGGACATTTTCATTGGAAATTTTGTGAAGGAAAACAATTTCCTTCATGCCTTGTGGGCAGGAATAATAATTGATTTCTCAGAATTCATTATGAATGATTTCGAACTCCTTTCAAACTCTTCTGCTGCCTAATATACAATCCCATATCATATTTTTGAAGTTCTTTTGGTACTTCTGAAACATTGTTGCAGAATTTTGCGATGACTTCAAAAAGCATTACATTCAATCGAGCAAGGAATCCGGAAAGATTTAGTTTCTTCGGACATCTGCAAGCTGTGTACAATCTCCATAAATGTTCTCTTGATTACTTTTGGTATTCTGGGAGAATTATTTTCGATAATGTCCCTAAGGAGAATCCACATCATTTTGATCCAAACCCTCCAGTTTTTCTTCAAAAAATTTACGGGACAATGGAGTGTTTTGGTCAGAATAAAGTAAATTTCTCTGACAGCTAAAAATCTTTTCGAATTCTTTCAGAACTCTTGGTGCTAACTGTGTGTATAATTGTATTTCTCAAGCTGAGCAGGCGTTATTGAATCGTGGTTGTGAAGAAAAAGATCGTTATAATGACTACCTGTTTTGTTATCACAAATATCCGTTCAGTTTCCACAACGATACGTGTACTCCGATATTCCAGATTGTTAGAATAACTTGACAGTATCATTATGAGAATAATGATTTTTTTCCCGTGGATTTCCATTTTCCACGGTGCAAAGTGATCCTGAAACTATCACCAATATGGATCATGAAGGTTTATTTGTGAAAAAGAGAGTACATACACAAAAAATGTGGAAAATAATATGAGAGCATTGAATTGTGGAAAAACCAAGTTTGTTTGTGTTTTGGCAGAAAATCACCATTGGTTTTTTGAGTAAAAACCACTTGGCTCAAACCAAACAACCCTGACTGCATGTAACTAGAATGGCGTGTGAATCCATCAAGAGTGTATGTACGCTATGTATCTGCATTCCACGGCACTGGTTTCAATCTGCAATTCCGAATGGTGAGGCAGACTCCCCGTAACGGTGAGTTCTCTCCTCGCTGCATGTGGCCGAAAGTGGAGGATCGCAACTTGTATAATTCTAGGAGCATTTAGAACAAATTCGCTTGCCTCCATTTGAAGTTTCCTTATTAGGGTGGAAAAAGTTAGTCACATCTAGACATAATTGAAATCATTTGCACCCGGTTTCAATGAGGAAAACTGATACAGGCTGGATCGGAGTTCAAAAGGCTTGCTTTGTTAGAGCCGTAATAAAGTTCATCTCTTTCGAATTGTGTCATGATTCCCTTCATTTGGGCCTTGACAGGTGAACTGAACAGAGCCGAAATTGGGTTGCATGTGATTTTTCTCATTGGAACGTGAATTAGGTCAGTCACATCCAGACCTAATCAAAATTATCTGCATACGACCCCAAGCAGGGAAACTTATCAAGGACGGATCAGACTGAGTGAAGCTCTGCTTATCAGGGTGTGAATTGGGTGAGCTATATTCGGACCTCAATAAAATGACCTGCGTCAGTCCCCGATCAGGAGAACGAATCAGGGCCGGGTATGACGTTCCATATGGGGCATTCCTCTTCACAGCCGGAGCGACGCAGGCTACTCTTGGGCTTGCCGGAGTATTCATGAATTTTCAAATCCGGTAGGTAAGTGAAAATCAGGAGAACAAGACGGAGCGCAGTGGTCCAAGTCACCGCGCTAGGCGGCAAAAAGTCCTATTTAGTTTCAACATCCATCATTGACTGATTTTATGTATTCATACTGTTTGTTATTCGTTTAATTGTATGAATCACATACATGAGTAGAGTCCATATGGTTATTTGTGTGCATATAATCGTAGGTATGATGAAATACACATGTATCTTCTTACTAGTAATTATTTTACTATATTTTTATAATAGTATATCTATGGGACATTCCAAAAAATTTCGAACAACTTTTTCCCTCGACCTATCCAAATTGGTCGAGGATTTTTTGGCTTGTTCATCTGCTTTCAAAGGACTCCCATGAATTTTTTCAAGTTTTTTTCTCCGCTCGTTTTGGAGTTATGAATTTTTTTATGCATAAAAACCCGCCCTAATCTAAGATCTGGAGAAATTCTCAAAAATACTTTGACCGATACTGAACTTCCCCCCCCCCACTTTTGAAAAAGTGGGCCGGATGATGCTCCTATTTTTTTTCAATTTTTCTTCAATTTTTAATCGATTTTTCTCTTCAAATCCATTATTACAAGGTCACAACATGGAATTGGGGTGAAGAATTCTTCACCGTGGTTAACCTTCATGTTTTGAGGGTCGTCGATTACGATTCCAGTGTCGACATGACTTCATCACGTCGGGATCAAGGTCAAATGAAGGTCAAACACTTTGAATCGAATGATATAATTTTTTTTACCCCGGATTCTGGAGGAACGGACAATTTTACGTCTGGATCTCCATTGACTTGGTAGTGAAAATGACCTCTGAAGGTCATTTGGAGGTCATATACATGCGTGATCGTTTTTGTGACTTCTCGGCTGATATCTTCGATAGGAACAGGTCTCAAACCAATTGACTCTAGTGTTTTGAAGGTCGCTGATTACGAGCCCGGCGTTGACATGACTCCATCATTCGGGATAAAGGTCAAATCAAGGTCAAAAACCTTAAATTGAATGGTATAATTTTTTTTACCCTGGATTCTGAAAGAACGGAAACTTTTACGTCCGAATACGCATTGACTTGTTGATTAAAACAACCTCTGGAGGTCATGTAGAAGTCATGTGACTTTGATCCCGACGTGATGAAGTCATGTCGACATCGGGATCGTGTTCGGCGACTCTCAAAACATGGAGGTCAACCACGGTGAGGTGGAATTCTCCACCTCAATTCCATTTTATGGCCTTGTAATAATGGACTTGAAGAGAAAAATCGATTGAAAATTGGAAAAAATTGAAAAAAAAATAGAAGGACCATCCGGCCCACTTTTTTAGGAAAGGGAGGTTGTTCAGTATCGGGCGAAGTATTCTTGAGAATTCCTCCAGATTTTCAGGATGGGGCGAGTTTTTATGCATGAAAAAATTCATAACTCCAAAACGAGCGGAGAAAAAAATCTGAAAAAATTGATAGGAGTCCTCTGAAAGCAGATACACAAGCCAAAAAATCCTCGACCAATTTGGAGAGGTCGAGGGAAAGAGTTATTCGGAATTTTTTGGAATGCTCCATATATACAGGGTGTCCCATTTTAATTTTTATATCGGAATAACTCAAAAACGAGGAGTTTTGGAGGAAAATGTTTCCAACAAAAGTTGTGAGATTCCGAGGGGGACATCTGATAGTGACCTTGACTTTGGCCTCGGATCTCAACTCCAAGGTCATTCGGAGGTCAACTTTTGTTTCTTGGGAGAAATTCCCTATTTTTGACTGCAGATTCCGATTTGACGTTGGAAAACAAGAAACTTTCGTCTGAATCATTTTTCCGAATTCCGGACAGATGGCGCTCTAATCGATGAAATATGAGTTTTATGGAACACTCGTATTGCTTTCTGTGTAAAACGGCATTCAACTCTCCAGTGTTTTTTTTCCAGCTTCTGAGGATTACCGTCGCCATCGGAGTTACCCAATGTGCACCACGAGGAGGTTGAGCGATGGGATTTCACATATCTATGTGGCCCTGAAAATTTGATGAAACCTCATAAGTAAGATCCGGAGACCTAGCTGGGATTTTCCATCGACCAATATTGACAATTATTGTCTGTTCGCAGTACCGCTACTGTGAATTGTTGCCAAACACAAGTACACAACAATACTTGTGTTTATCATGAACAAGAAAGTTCATACTAGAGCATTGTTTACGAACATAAGTGAAACGGAATGTTCAATATCCTTCATTCATTTACAAGTTCTTTTCGATATACGATTCAAACTTGAAGAAGATCTTTGATCAGTGTTGTAAAGGTCTCAATACCATGGATTATCCTTGGGGTGGAATACTTGATATTCTCCTGATACTAGGAGAATGTCGACGGGATTGCGCTGCAGCATCAAGATTGTATGAAGAGAGGTATCCAAATAGACGCTAGCCTTCACTTCAGGCGATACGCTCAATAGAAAGACGAGTTAGAAGAATGAATATCCCACGAGTCAGAAGGCGTTATGATGGAAATCGTATGGATGTACGCTCAGTAGCCGTTTTAGGAATGGTGCACCTGAATCCTCACGTTAGTACCAGAGAAATTCAGCACCAATTGGGTATCCCAAGGTCAACGGCACACCGCATACTAAGATCTGGTAAATATCATCCTTACCACATTACATTGGTGCAAGCATTGAGTGGAGATGATCTTAGACGTAGGGTTGAATTCGGTCAATGGGCCTCGGAGCAACCGCCTGGTTTTTTCAATTACGTGATGTTTGGTGATGAGGCAACATTTCACAGTAACGGTGTCATGAACAGACATAATTGTATTATTGGTGAATTGAAAATATCAGATGGCATCGACAAGTTGACAATCAACATCGCTGGACTCTGAATGTGTGGTGTGGGATTTTGAATGGTCAAATCATTGGTCCTTATTCCTTCCAACATATTGTCAGTGATGCCAGTATTCCCTAGGGAAATCTTCAGATTTTTGGCATTGGTCATTTCTTTCTAAATTGAAAATATGATTGGCCGGTTACACAAGAAATAACCAATCATCAGATGCTGAAGATTTTTCTGGGGAATACTGGCAACGTTGCATACTGTTAGGAAGGAAAATTATCTGCAATTGATTCAAGACAAATTGCCAAGGATGTTGGAAGATGTTGATCTCTACACACGGAACAGGATGTGGCTTCGACATGATGGGGCACCACCTCATAACGCTGCAATTGTCAGAAATTCCTTAAACACATCTTACCCACACAGATGGATTGGTCGAGGCGGATACATTGCCTGGCCGGCTAGGTCTCCGGATCTTACCCCTTTGGATTTTTACTTATGGAGTTTCATCAAAGATGTAGTTTATGAAAGACCAACAACGACCAGAGATGACATGAAACGCCGAATACAAACCGTCTGCCGAACAATTCCACGTCATGTGCTTTTGTCGTTAGAACCACATTGTCACAGACGAATTAGGTTATGCCAACAGGTTAACGGTGCAAATATCGAACATTTGATGCGGTGAATTTTCATACATATTGCAGAGCGTTTGTCGTGAAAAATTACACACCTCTACAGTCAGGACAATCGACCCTTTTCAGGGCCACATAGATGTGCGAAATCCGATCGCTCAACCTCCTCGTGGTGCACATTGGGTAACTCTAATGGCGACGGTAATCCTCAGAAGCTGAAAAAAAACACTGGAGAGTTAAATGCCGTTTTACACGGAAAGCAATACAAGTGTTTCATAAAACTCATTTTTTATCGATTAGAGTGCCATCTGTGCGGAATTCGGAAAAATAATTCAGCCAGAAGTTTCTTGTTTTTCAACGTCCAATCTGAATCTGCAGTTGGGAATAGGGGGTTTCATTCAAGAAACAAAAGTTGACCTCGGAATGACCTTGAAGTCGAGATCCGAAGCCAAAGTCAAGGTCACCATCAGATGTCCCCCTCGGAATCTCACAACTTTTGTGGGGAAAAATTTCCTCCAAAACTCCTTGTTTTTGAGTTATTCCGATATAAAAATTAAAATGGGACAGCTGGATAACTCTTCAGGGAATGGAGGGGGAGAAAAATTGTTCAGATAAAAGTTGTAGGATTCGAAGGGGGCCATAAGATGGTGACCTTGAATTTGACCTTGAGGTCAATTTTGGGCATAATTGATGATCAAAGTATGTTTTTTCGAATGGAAAACCTTTCGTTCGACCTCAGAAATGGAAAGAGCGGAGAATTTTACGTCCGAATATGTTAACATATCAGGTCATTCAGAGGTCATTTGGAGGTCAAAAAACCATTTTCTATGGATTTTCACGGGAAAGCCTCAAACGAGTTGTTTCTCTGACCAAAGTTATTAAAGTTAAAGTGGAACCCCACGTTTCGACCTTGAATTGAAAGTAAACAGAACTAACCTTCAGAGTTTATTCTTCATATCAGTACGAAAATGATCATTAAGAAGTTTTCATCGTTTACGGTGTAAGTGCGGGTTCAAAATGGTTTATTCACCTAACGAATGTGTTGATATTTTAATGATCTTGGGTGAGTGTCGCGGAGTGTATCAAAGAGCGTCACGATTGTACAGAGAGCGGTTTGAAGATCGGCAGCATCATCCTTCTCCAGAAGTCATTCGCCAAGTTGAAAGAAATTGTCGACAAGGAAGGATTGGTCAACGCCGAAACAATCAAGGTTTCAACTTTAACGACCCTCGATGCGTTGCTGTTTTAGCAATAATACACATGAATGCTCATGTTAGTTTACGTGATATTGAACGCGATTTGGGTATTCCACGCAGTACGGCACACAGAATTCTACAAGCTGCTCAATATCATCCGTACCACATCGCACTGACCCAAGAATTATCTCAACAAGATATGCAGAATCGGGTTAACTTTTGCCATTGGGCTTTACAGAGGTTGAACGAAGCGCCCGATTTCTTTCGATATGTTCTTTTCAGTGATGAATCAACGTTTCAAAGTACTGGCTTGTTAAATCGTCACAATAGCCACTATTGGTCAGCGCAAAACCCGCACTGGACTCAACAAGTTGATCATCAGCATCGGTGGAGTATGAATGTTTGGTGTGGAATTCTAGACAATCAAGTTATTGGGCCGTATTTTTTTGATGGAACTGTTAACGGTCCTAATTATCTACAGTTTTTACGAGATGAATTACCAGTTCCCCTGGAAGATGTGACATTAGCAACTAGGCAGAGGATGTGGTATCAACAAGACGGTGCACCACCACACTTTGCTCGATGTGTGAGGGATCTAAATATCCTTTTCCCCAATCGTTGGATTGGTCGAGGTGGATTTGTACTGTGGCCGGCAAGATCTCCTGATCTCACCCCTCTAGATTTTCATTTGTGGGGTTACGTAAAAAATGTCGTTTATACCAACCGACCAACAACACCTGTGGATCTACAACAACGCATCAGATACGCAATTGCGAATATTCGTGCAGAAGTTTTTCAGTTTGTTCTTGGAAACTTTCGACGCCGGCTGGAGTTATGTATTGAAGTTGATGGCGGTCAATTCGAACATCTCCTGCAATAAGTGTGTCTTACCCGTCAACGGATTTGTGCCATCTGTCATTATAAAACGACGAACTGGGAAAATAAATAATTTTTTAATTATTGTTTCAAATTTGGCATTCATTATCGTTCTCAAGGTCGAATTCAAGGTCGAAACGTGGGGTTTCACTTTAACTTTGATAACTTTGGTCAGAGAAACAACTCGTTTGAGGCTTTTCCGTGAAAATCCATAGAAAATGGTTTTTTGACCTTCAAATGACCTCTAAATGACCTGATATGTTAACATATTCGGACGTAAAATTTTCCGCTCTTTCCATTTCTGAGGTCGAACGTAGGGTTTTCCATTCAAACAAACATACTTTGACCATCAATTATGCTCAAAATTGACCTCAAGGTCAAATTCAAGGCCACCATCTTATGGCCCCCTTCGAACCCTACAACTTTTATCTGAACAATTTTTTTCCCCCTCCATTCCCTGAAGAGTTATTCAGCTGTCCTGTTTCAAATGGGACGCCCTGTATATATATACAGGGTGGGGCATTTGAAGTGTAGCGGGCGTTTTTTCCAAAAATAAAATGAGATACGAGAAAATTTTTCGGACAAAAATTTTAGGGTATCGAGGGGGACATCCGATGGTGGCCTTGGCTTTGACCTCAAATCTCATCTTCAAGGGCATTCTGAGGTCAACTCTTGTTTTTTAAATAGCATCTCATATTTTTTACTGCAGATTTGGATTCTAGGTCAAAAACCAAGAAACTTTTGTCTGAACCATTTTCCTGAAATCCGCAAAGATGGCGCTCTAATCGATATTGTTCCATACTGAATCTGACATTAGAATAACTCGAAAACGAAGGGTCTTGGAGGAGAATGTTTCGTACAAAAGTTGTCAATACACAACACATTTCAATCGTCTACATTACCACCATTCAGAGCTCACGCGATGTAAACAAACGACGGGGTTCAGTGAAAATTCACGATTTTGAAAGTCAGTTTGTCAGTTACATTTGATTATTACTTGGTTTATTACAAATTGAAAATCATGGATATCCGATACACGGTTTCTGAAAAGATCGATATGATCTACATTTACGGTGAAGTGCATAAGCACCCCAGACAAGCATATGACTTGTATGCAGAACGATTTCCTGAAAGAACAACGCCATCCATCAGGTATTTTCAACGCATTACAAAATTATTCTCAGAAACGGAAAGTGTTACAAGGGAAAAACGACATCGAATGAGAACTGTTAGCGGAGAAAATGCGGAAGTTAATGTACTAGCTGCAGTAGCCAATAATTCACACGTGAGCTCTCGTGAAATTGAACTCCATTCGGGAATTTCTCGAAGAAGTGTTCCTCGAATACTGAAACGTCACAAATTCCATCCGTATCACATTTGTTTGCATCATGACCTCCACGGTGATGATTTCGAAAATCGTGTAAAGTTTTGTCGATGGGGTCTAGCGCAAATGCACAATAACAACTTCATCAACATATTATTTTCTGATGAGTCGACGTTCACCAATCATGGTCAAGTGAATCGACATAATATGCATCACTGGGCGACAGAAAATCCAAGATGGTTACGTCAAGTAGAGCATCAAAGACAATGGGCTGTGAATGTTTGGTGTGGTATTTTTCGATCTAGAGTAATTGGACCGTACTTCATTGCAGATACGCTAAATGGAGAGAAGTACAGACATTTCTTAGATCAAGTACTTCCAACATTACTTGAAGACATACCTATTCAGGAACGATTGAATATGTGGTATCAACACGATGGTTGTCCATCCCATTATGCAGTCACAGCTCGAGAAATATTGGACAGAGATTATCCTGGACGATGGATAGGACGTCGTGGACCAGTTCATTGGCCTGCCCGTTCTCCGGATCTTACTTCTCCAGATTTTTTTTCATGGGGATACATGAAAGATACAGGTTATCAACAAGCACCGACTCCACCTGAGAATATGCGTCAACGAATAATCAATGCATGCGCGAGCATCAATGAAGATATTTTAGCACGAGTTCAGCAATCTTTTGTAAAACGTTTTGAGATGTGTATTGAAGTCGAAGGCCATCATTTTGAGCATCTACTGCATTAAAATTATCCAAGTGATGTAGACGATTGAAATGTGTTGTGTTTTGTCTGTTATACCCCATCACCTCCGTTTCAGTTCAAGGGGTCCCCCTTGGAATCAGACAACTTTTGTCCGAAACATTCTCCTCCAAGACCCTTCGTTTTCGAGTTATTCTAATGTCAGATTCAGTATGGGACAATATCGATTAGAGCGCCAGCTTTGCGGATTTCAGGAAAATGGTTCAGACAAAAGTTTCTTGGTTTTTGACCTAGAATCCAAATCTGCAGTAAAAAATATGAGATGCTATTCAAAAAACAAGAGTTGACCTCAGAATGCCCTTGAAGATGAGATTTGAGGTCAAAGCCAAGGCCACCATCGGATGTCCCCCTCGATACCCTACAATTTTTGTCCGAAAAATTTTCTCGTATCTCATTTTATTTTTGGGAAAAAACGCCCGCGACACTTTAAATGCCCCACCCTGTATATATATAGGTATGGATATATATAGATATATATATATGGATAGTTTGAGGTCGCGAAGTGTCACGTAATGGATAAATCGGGGACATTTTTATACTCCCAACTCCGACCTCGAACTTTCATACATTATTCTATCAGTTTGAGTTCTCAGCACCTGATGTATACTTCGGGGTCGTAGGGGAGAGTGGGGACACTTGCACCACTTCTTTTTTACATTGTTATAACTTTCGTGGTTAACTTCATTCGATATATTATTTATGGGATTGTGACAGAGCAAACATTCCTTCCTAAGTTGCAAATGATAGCAAGGTCGAATCTAACATCCTATCAATGATATAAGTGTTCTTCAAAAACATTGCGTTTGGTGCAACTCTCCCCACATGGCGGGAGACTTCCACCACCCTGTGGGGATATTTGCACCACCCTGCGAATTAGCTCTTTCTCCCTCTATCTCTCTCTCTCTCTCTCTCTCTCTCTCTCTCTCTCTCTTTCCCTCTCTCCCTGAGTAATTGATCCTCTCCCTGCTAAATTTTCCCAATAAGGACCGATACAAAACGATAAATGTTTTCTATAGTTTCCAATGAGGTTTCTGAATACGGAATTTACGAAGTTATATCGTTATCAAACGATAAAACTCTATCGTTCTTTAGCGTTTTCTATAAAAATTTAACAGATTGTATAGGGTTTTATCGTGAAATTCGTATAGGAGAAGTATCAGTTATTTGGAAAAAAATAGTTATGTGTTCTAGAATGAGTAGTACTTTTCCAATACGAATTTCACGATAAAACCCTATACAATCTGTTGAATTTTCATAGAAAACGGTAAGGAACGATAGAGTTCTATCGTTTGATAACGATATAACTTCGTAAATTCCGTATTCAGAAACCTCATTGAAAACTATAGAAAAATTTATCGTTTTGTATCGTTCTTTATGGGGATAATTTAGCAGGGCTAATTGGAATAATAACCACTATTTTCAAATCTATTTATCAGTATTTATTTGAAATGAATAATCAGATATACAAGTGAATAGCTGAACTTACGATCAAGATGGACTTTATGCAGTTTAGAGTTTGATACTAGCAACAACCTTTTATTGGAAACTAATTGCACAAGAGTGTTTGCTATGAACGGAGGAAACAAGTGAAATTTGTCACTCCTACCAACTCATATCAGGAGGCATAAACTCAATTGAACGTTCTTGAGACTGATTTCAGCGCCGCCAAGAGGAAGGGTACTTGAACTAATCTCACATGAAGGCACTGATACTGTGTCACAAACTTTTATGATTTGTTGAGCATTTGTGTAAATGTATCCATGTGAGGTTAGTTCCAGTAGCCTTCCCCTTGGCGGCACTGAAGTTCATTATGAAAATTCTCTCATTGAGTTCATCCCCCCTGACTTATATGGAGTGAGATCATTCATGGAAATAGCAAAGAGTTTCACAGAGTATTTTATCAAACAAAAGAATCTTCCTCTCTCTCTCTCTCCTTCCTCTCCTTCTCTCTTCTGTTCTTCGGAAGAACATTCAGATTCGAACATCCGAGTGTACGGATCATTCTAAATACCTGTTTTTATAAAAAAAATGAAACATCGGAAGTGGTGCAAGTATCCCCGCAATTTGTGGTGTATTGCACCCCTCACGGCATCAACAGACTACTGATGCTCGCAAAAAAATTCCAGATATTTTCAGTCAAAAAGTGGATCATGAAAATATTGTGCAACGATTGTACGTTCGATTGAGATTGGTTTCGTGGTGTTTGGGATCACTTACAGATCATGGGAAACTTTTTCTGAAAAACTAAGGAGACACAAATCAAACGATTTTGAGAGTGCCAAACCTTTTGATATCAATAAGAAAACAGAGATTCATTCCACATTCCTGTGAACTCGTGTGGAGTTAGGTCATCCATTCAGCAAACGCCACGTGCAAGAACAGTTCAGAAATTTTGGAAAATTAAGAGATATCTGCTGTGGTGCATATCACCCCATGGTGCAAGTGTCCCCACTCTCCCCTATATAAAACGATTTCAGCACTGTAAACACAAAGGAAACTTTAAGGTCGCAAATCAAACTCTCCACAAATATGCCCGTGATGGGGAGTTTGAGATCGCGAACATAGTTATTGCAGAATTGTACATATGATGCGTACTTTGAGGTCATACATGAAACGGTTCCAGCATTGTACATCACGAGAATACTTTGAGATGAGGAATCCAAATCTTCGGAATTATGTGACTGACGAACAGTTCAAGGTCACAAACATGGTGATTGAGAAATTGCATACATGATGCATACTCAAAGGTCGCACGTAGAACAATTCCAGTATTGAACACGGAAGGGACATTTCGAGGTCACAAATATAACTTCTGGAGATTCCGCATCTGATGAATAGTTTGAGGTCGCGAAGTGTCACGTGGAGGTTAGTTCAGGGCCCATTCGATACTATGTGGTCTCAGCTCAAAGTTTTATACATTATTCGATCAGTTTGTGATCTCAGCACCTAATGTATACTTCGAGGTCGCATGTTAACCGATTCCAGCACTGTGCACACAAGGTATACTTTGAGGTCGCGAATCTCATTCTTCACAAATATGCACGTGATGATGAGTTTAAGGTCGCGGACATGGTTATTGGAGAATTGCACATATATTGCATACTTCGAGGTCGCACATGGAACGATCCCAGTATTGTACACACAAGGTATACTTTGAGATCGCGAATCCAACTCTTTACAAACATGCACGCGATGGGGAGTTTGAGATCGCGAACATAATTATTGGATAATTGCATATACAGGGTGGTCCATTCAAAGTGATATAGTCGAATACCTCGGAAACTAGTGGAGATGGAAAAAAATGTTCCGGATAAAAAGTTTAGGGTCCCAAAAGGGAAGTATGACGCTGACCTTGAACGATCCCTCAAAGGTCGTTTTGAAGGTCATTTAGGGGTCAAGATGGTTTCTATAAACAGGACTCCCATTTTTTTATCATGGCATGGGAAAGCTGGTTTCAAACATTTCACGATACACTGCTCATGAACCCCTCTGGGGTTCATTGGGGTGCAAGGTATGGACCGTCGAAGTTATTGATGAACTACTCTCAGCGCCACCCAGGAACAACGACGTGAACGTGGCAGTTCTCTGTTCCCTCCGGGGTGCTTGATTGTCGTGAGTCCCCTTGCCTTTCACTTGAGGGGTGGTTGATGCTGTTACAATCATTGCTCGAAGTTACCCCCCTCTGCTTGGATACATGATCCTGGTATGTTGGCACAAACAGTGCGGATGCGATCGATCATGTCCTCCCTCATTCACCGGTGTATCCTGGTTCTTTCTTGTAATTAGATGCGAATTCCTCAGTCTTAATGTGCGCTAGGGTTTGTATACTTCGCAAAATATCTTGTTCCATTCTACAATGTTTAGTCAAAATATCTTTGTATAAGGTATGAAACTGATTCCCCATGTGCTTTTCTACATACACAAATTTTGTGTTCATGTATGTAAACGGATCCAAATCTTGTGTTCTCATAGGTGTAGGTTTGTTGAAAAAGTTTCCTCTTCGACCCCCCAGGATAAACAGCTTCGGGTGTTGCATCCTGATGAGTTGATAACCACAAAATAATTGAATATTTTCAGTGGCCAGGGCGAAGGTTATGTCATGAGTATTCACAGTATACACAGTTTCTGTATATTTTTGATTCTGGTTTCCAAGTTCGTCCGCATATCCCTCGTAGATGACGTTATACTGGTCGAATTCGCACGTATCTCTTGGGACAATGTCCCAGTATGCTTTTCTCCAAATGAATCCAGACAGGTTCCAGAGGTTAGGGTGCATTTGGTTCCAGATCTTAGATGTAACTCGTTCTCATCTGGGTGAGTTTGAGCCTCATAATCCATGATAGTGATTTTTGCTCTCCCCTGAACTATTACATATTCTCATGACCCGTATGGGTCAGAATAATGAGTTCCGCTGCATGATCCGGTGGTTGAAATTGATCCAGCTAAAGTAATGATAGATGTTGTGGTGGCGTTCCTTTGTATCCCATATATCCTACTCAATCCTATGTTGATTCTTCCAGATTCATGGAGTCGCGTACATTGTTCGCGGGTAGTTTCGGAAATGTACTCAGCTATTCTGCCAGAAACCGTTGATATATGAGAGAACATCCCGCATTTTCTAACTTCGCGGAATATCTCTATCCTACATTCTTGAATCTTGACTGAACCGAAATGACTCAATTGTAATAGTTGCACGTACGCGGTGCTTTTGTTCAGTTTTGGTTCTGGTATCTCGTAGGTTCCAAGTCCGTCAAGCAAGGTAGTCATGATATTTGAATTAGGGGTACCGCAGTCGTACCCTATCAACGCGTTCGTCATTGTTGACATTATGAATATCATCAGTCCACGTTGGAGAGTTTCCATGATAATTCTTGTTTCCTATAAATAGTTCACAATTCTCTTATGCAAATAATCTTCTAGATTTTATCATAATCGTATATATATTCACATGATTAATCAGTGTTAATTGGTACAATTTAGGTTATCTTGGACTAATTTTAGCTCGAATTGAATTCCAATGGATTAATTTCCTCGAGTCCTGTCTACATTTCGAGAGAAAATTACAAAATCCCATAGTTACGTAAATTTTGCCTATCTTAGAACCGCACTCAGGGTAGAATTTAGTTTGGGGAATGACCGGTTAACTGACTTCTGAACTCATTAGTGGCAAGGGTTCAGTAAATTTATTTGCTTGGTATGTATGCTTCGAAATTTTTATTTTCTCGCTAATTCTTTCGGGTTTTTGTGAGTATTGGAGAGGTTGTTGATTTGTTTCATACTCGGGTCTTCAATGATGCATTTTTCGGTTTGAGTTTTTAGTGTTTTCAACTCTCCAAAGGAATTCTGTAGGTTGAAATTTTGGGTTTTTAACTTTTGCCTCGAAGTTCCGATTTCTCTGGTTTGGTTTGGGGGGTATCGCATCCGGACTCGCCAATGTGTGAGGGGGTCGTATTCATATCAATTTGTCCCAATTGTTCTCATGGGAATCTCCTGAACTGATTGGAATGCTGGGGTGGCTTCCTTCCTAGGAATAATTGATATTTTCCAGGAAGTGTATATGGTCTGTTGCCTACATGATGGGCTCTGGCAATGGCTATTTTGGGGGTATATTCTCTAGATTCCCATTCTTCTGGGTTGGCTTGATGTACGCGATGGGAGCAGAGGTCATAAGGACTCATTCCATAACGGAGGGTCTGTCTTTGTAGCTCGTTCCATTCGCATGCTTTTCTATCTTCACAGGTGAAGTCGTAAAATTCACTATAATCCACTCCTATAATTTCCAAATCAATTCATATCAATCTATTGCAAAAAAGGGGTATTTTTCCGATTCTTGGACTTGAATTCAAAGGGGGGAATTTCCTCAAATTTTGAAATTAGAACTGATTTATTAGTTGGATCCTCAGGGGTATTATCAGGGTTTTGCAAAATTGAAGACTCTTGGCAGTAAGGGTATCCTCATAGACAAGCTAGTGGGGACACTAGAGATTTTTCCTCCTCATTAATATCCTGGGGTTGATGATCTCCAAGGTCCGGGGTGAGGTTATTTAGTTGTAAGGGGGAATTTGTATTCATTTGGGTTGTAACTTCTGTTGATTTTCCTTGAGAGTGTTCTTGGAGGTTCAAATCCTCATCTTGTGGCTGGCTGAGTATCTCTTCAGCGGGCAGGGTACTCTCTTCGTGAGATACTATGGGCTCCACCTTTTTTCTTCACCTGTTACGAGTGAAATTGATTTGTGAAACACGAACTCACATGCATATCCAATCTTCTAATCTAAGTAATCAATATTAATATGAGTAGGAATTATTCTATCATTCGACACCACCTTTCCTTTGTTTCCAATTTTTATCTCAGTATTTTCATCATTTATAATTTCTATTACCTTATATGGTCCTTCATTGACATCACTCAACTTATTAGTTCCTAATCCCTTCCTCAGGAACACATAATCTCCCGCTTCAATGGTAACAGGGTCTATTTCTCTTTCATAGTAATACTTGGATTTTCATTTTGCTTTTTCTGGGTTTTGTCGTGCTTCTGTCTGTAAATTGTCTAACGTCACCATCAATTTCATTGAATAATCGTCATAAGTTTCTAATCTTTCATAAGGATGTAATGGCTGTTCTGATGGGATAATTGCATTCTTCCCGAATGGCAACTCATATGGAATTCGTTTTGTACTTTCATGTATACTGGTGTTATAGGAGAACATAGCTAGTTCAATCCATTGGTCCCATTCACAATCTTTTGAGGTGAACTGTCTCAAATATTCCACTATAGTTATATCAGTCCTTCCTAAAGACCCATTTGTTTGAGGATGATACGAGGTAGTTTGAACCTGACGTATTTGTAACCGTTTAGCTACTATTTTCATCAATTTTGAAAGGAAATTAGCACCTTGATCTGTTGAAATGACTTGAGGGGCACCGAAGATACAAATAAAATGTTCCAAAAATGCGTCTGCTATGGTAGCGGCTGTGGCGTCGAGTAATGGAACGGCTATGCAATATTTTGTTACGAACATTGCATTGTTAATATAAATCTATCACCGTCAGATCCGGGGGTAGTGACAAGCCCCACTATATCTGAGGCTAATTTTTCAAAAGAGGTACCTGGAGTATCTGTAATGGCCATGGGTTGCCGGATTTTAGTTCTGACTAATTCCTTCAATTTACATTGTAAGCATTGATTCACATGATTTTGAACTTCCAATTGCATACTGTCTCAATAATGATTTATTCTTAGTCTGTTATATGTTTTAATGATACCCTTACGCCTACCAATTGGTGATGCATGGGCCTCTTCAATTGAATTTTGTCTAATAGCAAAATCTGGCTGTTCTACTATGTTCAAGCAAATTGTGATTTCAATTTTCCTTTTACGAAATATTTTATGAAATTCGTGTATGACCCGATCCCATGTTACACCATTGATAATTTTTGATTTTGATAAACGTATTGTGTCTGTGTCTTCCTCCGAAGTGAACTCATAGAGTTCCCGTATACCTTCCTGTGGGGATTTTATGGTTCCTTCATTACTTTCTTCTTGGTCAACTGTCTTTATGCAGAACCCGATTTGCCATTCATCTCTTCGTTCCATGGTTTTAATTGAAACAGGTTTTATGTGATGAAATATATCTATGTAATGAATCATATTATCTATAGGTTGACCATTTTCATCCAAAAAGAAAACGTAATTATCTCTTTTCATGAATAATCGGTCCCTAGTTTCGTATATCACCTTATCATACATCAGGGTTTCAAAATCATCTCTAATCTCCGAATTTTCCCTATTTCTCCATTTTCCTCGTCTTCCTCATCTTCTGAGATGATTGGTGGTATGTCATTATCTTCTTCATTCTCATTTTCAGAATTGAAATTACTTATTCCCTCGTCATCATTGGATGAACTTGACTTGTTGTGAGAATCATGACTTTTTGCAGGCTCCTCTTCATCTTCAAAATGAACCTTCAATTTAGTTCTCACCTTTCCATCTTCTTTTAATTTTTGTTTCCTGATTCCTTCTCTATACTGAGAACCTTCAACGGTTTGGGTCCTATTCCTTGTGGACCGCCTTGAGGTTGGCTCTATTGGGTATAAGGTCTTCACGTCCGTAATAATTGTTTCTAGACTTTCTTCTTCGGCATGTTGGTATTCTTCAATTGGATTTCGTGACAGGGCGTCTGCATTGAGATTAGTTTTTCCCGCTTTATAAACGATATCAAAATCATATTCTTCTAGTTTTAATCGCCAACGGGCGAGTCTAGAAGTTGGGTTTTTAGCGGTGCTCATCCAAACCAAAGCCCGGTGATCAGTCACAATTGTTGATTCACGGCCATATAGGTATGGACGGAAATGTGATACGCGAATTGATCAAATGGAAAGTGCTAAAATATTTTGCGCCTCCTAATTGATCCAAAATCCCCACAATATTGGGCAGGGGGTACGCGTTCCCGATAGTTATTTCGTTTAAGGGGGGAATCACAGTAGCACACAAAAAAATAGGCATATTCTCGGGAATTAATTTTGGCTGAATGAAAGTATTAATCGAAAATCTGTTAAGTAGGTTTCATAGCAATACTAAAAAAGTACAAAATGTAATTTTTTCAATGGAAAATATTTCAAAATCCCCGCTGCGCAGCATATGCCCCGAGACGCCTATTTTGGAAAGCGTGTCGATGGCCGAAGACGTAGACTCCTTAATTTCTGGCCTGAAAGAAAAAACCAGAACCTTTCAGTTTCCATATGACAACAGCTAGCGAGCTACGTAGGATTTTTTCGATATATTGATTTTCCACAAAATGGGGCATGCTCGGAAATAAAGTTGAATTTTTAACAAAAAAAAAAACGCCATAGAATCGTCGATGAAAAAAAACTGAGCCATATAAAATGAAAAATCCCACGAAGCTCCGTGGAGAGAGATATTTCGAAGCTATCGTCAAAATTCTAAGTCGATCGATGAAGATTTGCTCGAGTTATGTCTTCAGCAAGCTCAAAAGAAGTGGTTCCGAGGAAAACACGTGCGAAGTTTTAAGTACTGAGAAACCATATGAAAATTTCATGTACCTCTAATCTGCAATGCCTGCACCGTACAGTTGACCTTCTAAATCCACCTCAAACTCTTCTTTTTCTTTCCGCATACTTTTCGAGTCGAGTCGGCCTTGTTTTGCGCCATTACTCATGGAGTTTTCCGCCCTCTTGAAACGCTCCGTCGACCTCCACGCATAGGTGTTAGCTGTTCGGGCCGATTTTCATCCTCATGACTTCGATGACGTGTGAAACTGACATCAGTCCGTCATTGAAAATGGATATTGCGATATTCGTACCGATGTCAATTATTTTTTTTCCAGAATTCAAGCCTTTCGGTATCATGGCCCAAACAGTAGCGTTGAAACGACCATTGTTGTTTTGCGTATATGCCCCGATGCAGCGAGTAAGAAGATCATCCGTGACCAGTTTTTCGTAGACAGGTTTTATCGCTTTGAAATCTTCTTCACGCATTCGTGGTTCATGCGTATAGCCAGCCAGAACGTTTTCGCATTCTGCCCTTGGCCACGAGCACCATGAATTTTCCCCAGTCGGGCAATGGTCGTGTTGCGGATTTTCGTCTGTTGACATTTTATGGAACAGTGTACCCCATATCGCGTTCTTCATTTTCTCAATCGAATGACAATTTCGACGAATGGCTAATTCAAAGTGAATTGACAGTTCGTCGATCAGCTTACCTGTCAATTTACCTTTACTTCCTAACCCTTTGGCTGTTTTCTGCAAATTGCGAAGATGAGGGCCTATGCGTTTCTGAACATGATCGATGCATTCTTTCTTTGTTCTCGTGATGTTTTTATACGGTTGGGCATCCGTGATACCTTTGAAGGTTTTGGAGTCGCCATCGCCGATGTAACTCACATACTCGACATCATGTAGATCTTCAGAGTGCTGAGACATTTCAATTGCTGCATCGACTTCCATTTTTCCCGCTGATACGTCATGGTTTGCTTGGCATTCGGTGACGTGATTTTCTGCCCACTCTACGTATTCGTCGGTGTCATATTTCTTCTGCCAATGCTCGCACGCTTTGCAATATTCAGATTCAACTAAAACATCGACAAGTTTACCAGGGTACCAGCCAATCAGGGAAACCAAACCGTATAGAGATGAGCAGCCCCTTTTTCGCCACGATCCGTCACCCGATACCGTGATGCCGTTTTTTTCTCCTTTCTCGTTATTGATTCTCTTCTCTCCATTCGCTGCATTGGACATGCTATTTTTGGGAACAACATCTGATGTAGCCAAAATATTTTCAATGATGGTGTCGTAAGCTGATTGGAAGACCAGGCGAGGCAATTCCATGGACGCACAAAATTTTCTGATACCTTGCAGCCCAATCCCCAGCAATCTCACGGTGAAGATAATCTTCCGAAAGATTTCGTGAGTATTCTTAATAAACGGGCTGTTCGGTATTTCTTTTTTATCACAGTTATCGCAGGATATAACGATGTTGAAACCTAAACCTCGTTTACTGCTTCCCGTAAAACGCACATCAGAGTGGCATTCTGTGCACACCACGACGTTAGAAATGGCGGCAGAAACTGTAACGAAGTTCACGAGATGATATCCAAACGTCGGCTCCACTTCAATGTCACTACTATCTTTCTCTTCCAACTCCCTTGCCGATGCGCTGACATTTAAATCTTCCGGCTTTTCGATTTCGTGGTGATTTAACGGTCGCTTACGTTTCGGTCGATTTTTCGTACGCAGTATCCTTTTTCGTCCCTTTTCTAACACGACTCGACGATGTGTCACTCATAATGACAATGATTTACAAATATCACTGTTCTTTATCACTATTCATGTTATATATGTCTGCACGAAAGTGAAGCGTCGTGAAAAAGCGTTGTATTCAACGCGAGAAACTTCTCATCACTGACGCTACACGTGTTCTCTTCGCATGTCTATTAGGTATAGTGACCCCTATGGGGATTCCTCGGATTCTGGACTATTCGGAGGGCACTTTGTTCTCTATGGACTGCCGTTATACCTGCACCCATAGTCATAAATTACAGCGCGCGCCGGGATCACAAAAGGCGCTCGAAGCATACCTGAGAGACATTACCGCAGAATGAAAAATTTGGGCACTCGGACACTTTTGCCGTATTCCATCATTTGGTATATTACTTCTAAGACCCTGAAGCATCTTTTGAGCCAAAAAAAATTTTTTCGAAAAATTGAAAATATTACTGTGATATCCCCCTCTGAAGCACGGAAGTCTAATACTAATCTCCATCGTTTGTTTCCCTCTGAGTCCTCTTTCTTCGGCACTATCCAGACGGGGGGGGGGGGGGGGGGGTTTTTTGAGACTGGGATTCTTGTATGATATTTTCCTCCAACATTTCATCTATCTGTCTGATTATTCCGTCTTCTAAGGAGGAAGGGAACCTACAGAATGCTTTGTAGGCATGGGTAAATCATCTCTAGTTGTAATGTTATGTCCTATAAAATCAGTACATCAAAGTTTGTCCCCCGGTATTTAAAAACAATCTACAGTGTCTTTTATCAGAGTTCCTACTCCTGATTTTCCTTCATTATTTGAGTTATCTAACTCTAATAAATCGCGAACCCTTTCATACCTATCTACTCCTCCTTCAGTGAATGATTTTTGTTGGATTTTAAATATATTTCGTTTCTTACAATTTGAGATTCGTCCACGGGGTTTTGTAGTTGTTTCGGTTATCTTTTCTACTCCTTCTAAATCTATTGAGGCAATTTCTATTTCAACAATTTGTTCTGTGGTATTCACTACAGGTAAGAATGAGTAACCGTTCTGATTTCGTACAAGGGCTGGACCCATGACTACTCCTTCCTCAAATTTCATTAAAGGAACTATACCTTCCTTTTTATCTAATCGTTTGGCATATATTTTCACTACTTCTCTGGTTCGAGGGGGAATACTATACACAAGACTATTGTTTTTAATTCCATCGAAGAATGATATTATCTTGTCTTGAACTCCTGAGCAATGTTTTTCCCAGTTTATCTGAGCTCGATACTTTGAAAGTGATGAGGTTCCAATTATTCCATCTTGCTTGATAGGGAATTCATTTGATACTACATGGAATTCGACTTCCTGACCCAAGAATGGTGATAAGACCCTTCCAATAGTTGGAACTATTTCAGGCGATATTCTCATGAAATGAAGAATTTCATCTTCATCCATTTGAATACTATCCATCAACATTCGTCCTTCTATAAGACAAGGTCCCGCTCCTGAATCTATTGAAAATACTGTAGGTTTGAGGATATCAGTTTCTATCATTGGTGAATGAGTTTCTAAGGGGAATTTCACGGGAGTCGGGTTTTTCTGTTATAGTTGAATTCTGATCGCGGGGAGTGATTGGATTGTTCATAATATCATTGCTTATATCAATTATTTCTTCTCAGTTCAAAAGATCAGCATTATCCAATGACTTTGTGGGAGGAAATTTCTCCTTTGAAAGAACAGAGAGGGGGTCCCTATCCTGAATTTTTTTTGAAAGATAAGGAATTTGATTTATCAAATCTAGTTGCTCATTCGATTTATCATCTGTGAGGATTCCCCATCCATGTAATTGATGCGTTGAGAGGGAGTATTGTGATTGTTGGTGCCCTCCCGTGAAGGGAAGGTCTGAGAGTTTCCCTGGCCACTTTGAGAATTCCGGCGCGGCATTGCAACCTTTTACGGTGTGGTTACTTTGTTTGCAGAAACTACAATATGCGTTTCTTCGGCTACCTTTCAATTGAAAAAAATTTCCTGCACTATGGCCGTTTTTATTACAATATTGACACTGAATCATTTTTCATTTTATTTGAGGACAGATTTTTGCTGTGTGCCCGCCATTCTTACATATTTGGCATATATCATAATTTCTACATGTTCAGCTAAATTTCCGGTCTGATTACATCGCGGACGAGGTTTGTTGGCTCTACAATCCCTCATGGTCATTACCTCTGCGAAGTTGACATATTCTAATGGGTTGCGTGACTCTAATTGGTGAATAGTAACGACATTCGTCGGCTCTATGCCCTATCTTCCTGCAAATTTGGCAAATATCTCGGCTTCTATTACAATTTCCCCTACAATTTTCAGCTCCATGCCCGGATCGGTTGCAAAGTTGGCATTTTGATTGATTTGTACGGCTACCGGAGTTATTACTCCTACAGTCACGCGCCTCATGTCCCGTGCGTTGGCATATTTGGCATTGTACTTGTGGTTGATTATTGTTATTATTACGACAATTTTTGGCGGTGTGTCCCTCTTTATCGCTCTCTATCTATTTGGGATTTTCATGGAAAAGTTTTGAGCAATCAATAGTCCGATGCCCATCATTTCCACATTTCGAGCATTTTCGAACTTCCTTCAAAGACCAATTCCTCAGGGATCTTTTTATGGCCAATTCTCCTTCTATGTTGATGGCTTCGGGGCCTGCGTTGTTCAGGTCACCCTTCTCAGTTACCAAGCTGTGTATTCCTTCTTTGAGGCCTAATACAAAGGCTTGACAGCAATCCTTTTCAATGCTGCATTTTGCAGCGCTCGTTATTTGGTCCCCATTTCCTGCCTTATGGGCTTCTATTATTTGGTTTCCCAAAACTCGGGTGCGATTGAAAAAACTAGCTACATCCTCGTTGGGTTCCTGATATGATCTGGACAATTCTCCGCGTAGTACATTCACGTGGTGCATATATCCCTTCTAATACCTTTATCGGAGAATTTATGTCTGTAGGATGTCCATTTCTTACAACATCTAATGTACCATTTCTCAAGCGGGATTGTATTAGGTTCGTTAAGTCTGTCTCTAGTCCTGCATCTATCAAGCTTCTGGCGTCTAAACATGCAGCAGAGAATTCTTGGGAGGTGCAATCATGCTTTGAACCTGAGGATACAGGGATCATGCCCACTACATCTCGTACTTTGAGGTTATTTGCCATTTTATTCGTTTCCATTTTCTCGTCGCTGTTAGAAGAACTCTCACTTGAAGTTACGCTTTCTTGACGTTTCCTTTTTGGATTTGACTTGTTATTATCAATGGGATTTTCTTGAGATGTTTTGCTTGGAGTATTTTCTTCATTTCCCTCTAGCTCTGGAATTGAAGCCTTGTCTGAATTCTCCTGATTTTTTTGGAGTTCAACTTGGATTTGAGATGACTCATCACTGAGAGCGAATGGTTTAGGGCTATTATTGTGACTCGTTTTCCGTCTAATCGGGGTACGAGTTAATCTACTATTCGAAGCAAACGTATTGAAATCAGACTTTTCTAATTCAGAACTATTAGTGTTTTTCTTTCGATTCGTTTTTGGCGGTAAAACTCCTCTTGATAATTCCCTTTTGTGTTCCTCAGTCAAATTTCTAGTTTGACTTCTGAGAATGGACCTCTATTATTTTGCAGTTTCCATCACTTTCAAAATTGATGACCCCCTTGTTTTTTTCTTGGAGATAGATTCAGTGATTTTTATATTCAGACATCTATGATTTTACCAGACTTCGTTATGTATACTTTGATATTCATTCACTTTCCTTTGATTCAATTGGATTCAGCTCAATTGCTCCGTATTGATTTTGATTCAATTTCCCTTAATTCATTTTGATTCGAAGGATTTTTTATTCAATTCAATTTGTCTTGATTCAATTTTGGGTTGAATTCGATTCCATTTGATTTGGATTTAATTCAATTTTCTCAATTCATTTTTTATTTAATTCGATTCCATTGATTTTGATCGCATTCAATTTTCTTCATTCAATTTCGATTTAATTTAATTCGATTTTGATCTCATTCAAGCTTTTCCAATTCGATTTCTGATCCAATTCAATTCCTTTCAATTTGATTTATTTCAATTCTTCTCAATTCAATTCTGATTGAAATTAATTCAATTCGATTTCCTTTTTATTTGATATCAATTTGTTTCAATTTCGATTTGAGTTCAATTTTATTCCATTTCTTTCGACTTTATTGGATCTGTTGTATTCAACTTGAATGAATCGAACTACTTTTACCCTAAGTACCCTATTTACCCTAATAATTGAGTTTGGAACAACTTCAGCTCATTTGCGACCGTGACTTGGGGTTGCACGCTCCCTTTTATATATGGTCGTACCCTCTGAATGTGTCCTTAGCTTACTCGTAGTTGTTTTACTCGACAAGGTATTTTACTACAAACTTCACAGCATTGAGGTATGTATTTTATCCATTGAGATGAATTTTGAATTTCATTATATGGTGTTGCATTCAAAAATAGTATCGACTTGGATTTGGTATTATTATTTTTTTTTGCAATCAAAATTAAATCCCGTGTTGGAGTTAAAACTTGGTTCGAAACTGAGATGCAAATTAAAACTGAGATCCAAATTGTGATTGGAAATTGAAGTTGAAAATTGATATTGAAACTTGTTTAGCGTTCGAAATTGAAGATTAGAATTGAATTTCAGTTTAAATTCAATCTTTTGAGTTGAAATTCGAGTGAGAACATAAATTGGAACTAAAACCGGAATTTGAATTGAAAATTGTAATTTTTAAATTGAAATGACAATTGAAATCGGAGAGTGAGCTGAAATTTTGAATTGGAATTGAAATTTTTGAATTTGGAATTTGAATTGGAAATCGAAAGTTAGATTTCAAATTGAAATCGAAATTGGAAATTGTTGTTTTGAATTGAATATTGGGATTGAAATCGAGAATTCTCAGTTGGGATGAAGTTGGGATTGAAGTTGAAAATTTAAATTGGAAATTGAAAATTTGAATCGGAAATTGGAAATTTGTATTGAAAATAAATATTGTGATTAGATTTGGAATTGGAACTTTGAAATTCAAATTGAAGTTGAAAATTGGAATACAAATTGAAAATTAGATCTGAAATGGGAATTTGAATTTGAAATGGAAGTTGAAAATTGAGGTTGAAAGTAGAATGGTTGAATTGAAATTGGAAACTGAAGACAGAATTGAAGTTCAAGAATTCCGAGTTGGATATATATATATTTTTTTTCGCTCTCTATTTCAGTGGAGTGAACGAATATTTGGAGAACTTCCAATCTTTGGAGTCCTACCGACTGCGCCGAATTTGGTCACGTCCTGGATGTTTCCATCCAAGACGGCAATTATGAATTAATCCCCCTATTCATCAGGTGAGGAAAGAAGGGGTAGGATTTGTAATTTCTCGGGAATCAAGGGTGAATAGAGGTTGAGTCATTGCTGACACATGGGAATCTGGTAAGATTCAATATTTATTCTTAGAACTAATTTCTACAAACTTGCCATTTCTAATTTGTAATTCTCTTCCTTCCTGAGAGGCGAAGCTCCTGGTTAACCCATTGAAGCCCATGGCGACACCAATGGATAAAATGTGAAACAAACCCATGGAAACCTGTTATGGCGATGCATGTTGATTTTGAGTCAAAAGATATGTGAAAAAGAATTGTTTATAAATAATTTGTGTAAACAATTTTCCTTCAAAAACGTCATACCCAAGAACTGACACCGGGTTCGGATTCTACGGGAAAAATTACATCGAAAACACGTATCATAAGTTTTCAGACCGTCCAAAAATTGTTATAAAAAAGTGAATAAACAATTTCAAAATGGAATACCCTCTTCCGCCCATGCTCAAACTACCTCATATTTCAAGATACTATTGTATGGAATCTTGTTTTGGCGATGCATGTTGATTTTTAGTCGAAAAAATATGCAGAGAATAATTGTTTATAAATAATTTGTTTGAACAATTTTTTTCAAAAAACTCCATATCCAAAAACTGACACTGGATTCGGATTCTACGAGAAAAATTCCATCGAAGACACGTATCATAAGCATTCATACCGTCTGTAAATAGTTATAAAAATGTCAAACACAATTTCAACACAAGAATACAGAAACATATCGATGTCCTCCACGGTTCAAGTAAAGTTACTGGTTCACATCACTAAAATTCACGTTTTGAATGTGAAATTCATTTGTATTTATTGAATTCGGATTTCTCATAACCAAGGCCCGTTACTGTTGGAATGAATCATTTCTCCTCCTGAAGATGAAAGTTTATGTGACAATCTCATTAATTTTCCTCGTGTTCACCACCGCTCCATATATATATTCACGTACATATTCATTCTGCTGTCTTCATTCACTGATAACTAACCTGCTACCATTTCCCAGATTCTATCTTATAATCGGGAAGGCAACATTATTTGATAGGATTTATACATATATGCGTATCTATTCCCAACTGAGTTTTCCGTCATATCTGGAAAATATCTTTCGCAGCTTTCCATTAGAATTCTAATCCTAAGATGTCGCGAAGAAAACAAAATGCTCGTCGTTTAAGAGAAGTTGGAATCTCATACATTTATAAATCCTGAATTAAACCGGAGGATGGGTCTGACGGGGTGTGCAATGTCACTCTGAACTCATATTTATTGAGACGTAGATAGAATACATCGTGACTAGAATTTTGTATCATAGTTCAGACATGGGTGAGAGGGGATACTTCATTGCTGGAATTCTTTGTCTTCTATAAGAATTTCCTCACAGTATAAATGTACATGATATATGTTTTCGATGTGATTGCTTCTGTACAATTCGAATGCGGTGTCGGTTTTTGGCTATGTCGTTTCTTCCGGGACAATTGCTCATGGCGAGAACAAGATTCCATACGTTATTATCTCAAAATGTGGGGCAGTTTGAATATGGGCGGAAGAGGGTATTTCATTTTGGAATTGTTTATCAATTTCTTTATAACTATTTACAGACGGTGTGAATGCTTATGATACGTGTTTTCGATGGAATTCTTCCCGTAGAATCCGAATCCAGTGCCAGTTTTTGGGTATGACGTTTTTCGAAAAAAATTGTTCAAACAAATTATTTATAAACAATTATTTTTTGCATATTTTCTCGACTGAAAATCAACATGCATCGCCAAAACAAGATTCCATACAATAGTATCTCAAAATATGAGGTAGTTTGAGCATGGGTGGAAGAGGGTATTTCATTTTGAAATTGTTTATTTACTTTTTTATAACAATTTTTGGACGGTCTGAATACTTATGATACGTGTTTTCGATGTAATTTTTCCTGTAGAATCCAAATCCGCTGTCAGTTTTTGAGTATGATGTTTTTTAAAAAAAATTGTTCAAACAAATCATTTAAAAACAATTATTTTTCACATATTTTTTTGACTAAACATCAACATGCATCGCCAGAACAAGTTTCCATGGGTTAGTTTCACATCTTATCCATCGGTTTCGTCAACGGCTTTAATGGGGTAATAATTCCTGATTATTTAAATTAAAATACTCTTCCTTATGTAATTTGCAAATTTCACAATCGTAAAATTCAATTGAAGAGTCTTTACAATTTTCGCAGCGTTGGAAATTATTCTTATTCCTATTTTGCCATTTGATGATTTGAATTTCACTTGTCCATTCGTGAATTTTCCTCCTATCCTGGTGATGGTTTTCATCGAATTTGGAGTCGATCTTCCTATCCCCTCTAGTAGGAGAATGATACATCACCCGTCTCCTGGCTGTTCGTAATTTAGCTTTCTGAATTTTTTGCTCCAGCTGTCGGATCCTTTCCATCGAATAATGGAGAGAAGAAAGAGAAGCCGATCATTCTTGATGGAAGATTGGCACTTGAAATTGTTTTCCAGTGTTTTTCAGAAGAAGGGATCAAAAACCCAGTGACTATCTATTTTGTGCTTGAAGAAGTTTGAACGATTTTAATTTGAAATGCAAATAGGCAAGGTGGTAGCAAATCTAAGAATCGTTGATTCAGTTTTGGGGTGTGGTTAACCTGGCCTCTGAATCTACTACATAGTAAGTCCAAAGGGACAAACAATTGATTCCTATATGAGGAAGAGCAATTTGATGTATAGAGACCGTATACTTATACGGAGAATCGACTACCAAATCGAAAACACGAGCATCGGTGAAGGGTCGTCGATCGATCGGTGGTTTGGATTCAGCAGAAGTAGTAGAATTACGCTCCCAAGGTGCGTGATGTATATTGGAGTCGACTACGAAGTCGAAAATACAAGGGTTGGCGGGATATCGGCAATCGATCGGTGGTTTGGATTCGGCAGAAATTGTATTATCACGCTTCCGAAGTGCGTGATGTGTGTTGGGCCCGACTACCGAGTCGAAAATACAAGCGTTGGTGGAGGATCGGCGGTTGATTCATGATGCTTTGTAAGGCTATTGAGCCGAGGAAGAGTGAGCAAGCTATTGGAGCTTGGAAGTAGCGATGAGAGCTTAGGAGCTGTAGTAGCTTGTTGGCTATCCAGTCTAGAATTGTGTATCATTTTGGCCGTGCACCCCTTTCCAAGTAGTGGCTCTCGACCTTGGTGAGAATGCTTCCCGCAAAATAGTGTTGTGAGGGTTGATCTATCAATCAAGGATTCTCTGATTGGTGAATTCCATTCCCCTTTGGTTTCTGTGTGTGCTTTTTTGATGGAAAGGGTCATTTCCCTACCCTTGTGAAATCATTCTTCATATTCCGATTTCTTCGTGGGGGTGATTTCATCGATCCGTCGATCGATGCATAGTAATGGAAGTGGTCGTTGCCCTCCACTCGTGTTCTTTGTCTTTCAGTGGGGGTGGTCTCCATAGATCAATACTCGATCGTATTGGTGGAAAGAATTTTCGTTTTCCTCACGATCTCTCGTAGGTAAGGGGGAATCCCGTTAATCAGAGAGTTCCCCGCTCATCACCTATTATTGCGTGTTCCTTTTCACACGCTTATTCCTTTTGTGGTAGAATTTGTCACAATTTATTTCGTGTACAAATGTATGCGACGTAAATGTACGTCTTACTTATTCAACTTATAACATAATTGTTTCCCTTTTTAACTTCTACTGTTGTTTTATAGGTGTCTGCACGTCAATTTCTCGATCAATAGTTATTTATTTGTTTGGTCTACTCTGAAGGCATGAGAATTTTTGCATGTTGAATCTTATTTGCATGGTTATATTTATGTTTCTGATGCATGTTTGAGAGGTAATATTCATCCTTTGTACATTTGTTTATTATGATTTTCCTTGTGAATCTTGCTTTTATAATGATAATCTATTTGTTTTCATTTCAATTTGTCTATTTATTGAATTTGAAACGGTTGTTTTTTTTCAATTGGATGTTGTTCATAGTTATGCATGGCTTGTGCAGTATTTATTGTTTATTCCTGCCTTAATTCTCATTTATTATTTTTCTTGTATTCCTAATATTTTATGTGTATTAATAAGAAGAAAATTGTCTAGAAAAAGAAGGAAGGAAGAAGCATGAATATTTGGATATACATGCATATATACATAAAGATATATATATATGGGGCATTCTTTGTGAAATCGGCCACCCCCCCCTGCACATCTCAATTTTGAAGATAGAGACCTCGGAGACCAATCAAAATTTTCGTTGAAGTGTCTGCTTTTCATTGCCGTATGGTGTTTGTTGGACATGGCGGCCATTTCGCCAATATGGCGGCTGAAACGAAGGGGAAACGTGTTGAGAATAATCAAAACCAGTCCTAGAAATACGATACCCGTGTGTTGGATAGTTCTGTGGACTGGGAGATGTAACTCGAGCCTTCCGGATTGATTGCATGCGGTTGGAATACTGAAATTGCAAATGGCGGATCCAATATGGCGGCCGGAAATTCAAAATTGCTTCGAATTTTTTGAAACATGGGGGAAGGGGGGGTTTCGGGTCGCTGATGAAGAATCCGAACTCAGATTTCCGGAATTACAAATAGCGGATCCAATATGGTGGCCGGAAATTGAAATATTGCTTCGAATTTTCTGAAACATTGAGGAAGGGGTTTTTTTGGGTCGCTGATGACGAATCCAAACTCAGATTTCCGGAATTACAAATAGCGGATCCAATATGGTGCTCGGGAGAATTATGAATCGCTCAAATTTGCGGAAACATTGGCATACTGAAGTTTTTGGGGTCGCTGATCAAGAATCCGTACTCGGATTTCCGGAATAGCGGATGACTAATCTAATATCGCGGTCGGAAGAATTATAAATCGCTCGAATTCGTGGAAAAATTGTCATACTGAGGTTTTGGGGTCGTTGATCAAGAATCCGGACTTGGAATTCCGAAATAGCGGATGGGTAATCTAATATGGCGGTCGGAAGAATTATCAATCCCTTGGATTTGTGGAGACAATGTCATACCGAGATTTTTGGGGTCGCTGATAGACATTCGAATCGGGATTCTCGGAATTATGAATGGAAAATTCGATATGACGGTCTGGATATGAGGAATCAACCGTTCTCTGACGTAAATCTCCGTTCCGAGAAAGTTTTGGTCGTTCATTATGAACTTGAGGTCAGATTCCGGAAACCAGAACGAACGCACCACGTTCAATCATCCGCAAGCACATTTTATATGATGGGAACGAATATTATATCAATTTCAGGAATTATTTGGGGTCTGGTCACACAAATTCACAAACTTTCAATAGACTCCCTCCCAATGGAACTCCTTGCACATCTTCCTCGAACCAAAACATGAATACTGCTGGTTTTTGACTTGTGAATTTGTGTATTCAGGCTCCAAGCTGTCGGCATTAGCATAACCCAATGTGCACCACGAGGAGGTTGCGCGATCAGACTTTGCACATCGAGTGGCCCTGAAAAGGGCCGTTGATTGTCACATGTCTCTCAATTGACAAGTTTGCATCTACGTGTACATTACCTCATGGTTGTCCATTTGGCCACCATACTCTGTTTTGTTCATCGTTAGAGTACCTTTTGATGAGCACTTCATTATCGAATCCTATCAAAAATCCATGGTTCTTCAGAATCTCAGGTGTAGGTTGGGCATTCCCGAATCGTTTGTTGAGTTTCCGTCTCATCTTTTCGTGAAGTACTTTATCATAGTACATGATGCTTATGGTTCCAAAATGACTCTTTGCCCAGCTGTAGAGTTTTTGGGGCGTCAATATAGTATTTTGAGGTTTGGCAGTCAGACTCACTCTGTATGCTTCTCTTTTGGAAGTAGCACCGATCACGTCACAAGCACCTTTACCATGAGCAGTTGCACTGTAATGCCATTCAGCGTCAATATTGAAATCTTCTTTGTGATGAACTAAATTTGCGATTTGGAATTTATTTTTGAAGTGCTGCTTTGCTCCGTCACTGGTATAAAAACCTTATTCACTTTTCTCACATTGCGTTGAATTTCAGGAATTAACAAGGTCTGGATAGCATGAACAGCGGAAGTGTCGTGTTTTGAACTTTCAGATGAGAATACATAACCCTTGTGCTTAATATCGCGCCCTTCCTTATAATAATAAATGGCAGGGAACACAGTGCATTGGTCGTTATTCGAATGAGATGCCTGTGAGGCATCCTGGCAAACATATGCGTAGTTCTCAGAAAAATCAAACGTAACCAGTACTTTGCCATCGCGAAGATTGTGTTTTCGTTCTTGGATGAAAAGACTCTGTTGCTTAGAGATGAATGAATGAGGTTTGAGGATTGTCAATTTTTCACACAATTCAAGTATAAGATCATCAATTTTCATTACTTCTGTTTGTAGAGTTGAACCATCCGTTGTTGTCCAAACTGAATATTGAATATCTATGATGAATGAATTCTCCAGTAGATCATGTAATTTCTCCGAGAACTGCGAAACTCCTGGACAGTCATCACATGCGTCTAGATAACAATCAGCACGAGGTCTGTCACAAACAATTTCATTGAGGCAGTCTTTGTATTAGGTGTACAAATAAGTTTCCGCGGTTTTTTATAAAAAATTAGGAATTTATTGTAAAGGAAAAGTACATTACGTTTTATTCGAAGTATTTTCCATCATTCGCCACTACTTTTCCCCATCTTTCTGGCAACATTCGGATACCCCGTCGAAAAAACTCTTCATCTTTTGACGCTATCCACAAATCTACCCAATTTTTGGTGTCTTCATATGATGTGAAGCGCTGCTCAGACAGACCATGTGCCATCGACCGGAACAGGTGATAATCAGAAGGGGCTAAGTCTGGTGAATACGGCGGGTGGGGTAAAACTTCCCAGTTGAGTGTTTCCGAGTATGTTTTTACCGGCGCCGCAACATGTGGACGAGCATTATCGTGTAAAAGAATAATTTTGTCGTGTCTGGAGTAGTAATGGGTGCGTTTTTCCTTAAGTGCCCGACTCAATCTCATCAATTGTGTTCGGTAGAGAGCTCCAGTAATGGTTTCGCTTGGTTTCAGCAATTCATAATACACGACACCAAGCTGATCCCACCAAATACACAGCATGAGTTTTTTTCCATGAATATTCGGCTTAGCTGTCGATGTTGATGGTTCGCCGGGCTTAAACCATGACTTTCTCTTCTTTGGATTATCGTAGTGAATCCATTTTTCGTCACCAGTGACTATACGATGCAAAAAACTCTTTTTTTTATTCCTGGCAAGCAGCATTTCACTCATGCATAATCGGCGTTCAACGTCTCTCGGCTTTAGTTCATATGGAATCCAATTTCCTTGTTTTTGAATCATTCCTAACGATTTTAAACGACGTGAAATTGCTTGTTGAGTCACTTGTAGAGTAAGTGCAAGTTCTTTTTGCGTTTGGGACGAATCTTCCTCCAATAGTACTTCTAATTCCATGTCTTCGTACACTTTCGGCCTTCCACTGCGTTCTTTGTCTTTAACGTCAAACTCACCGTTCTTGGACTTTTGAAACCATTCCTGACAACTTCTCTCACTTAAAGCAGCTTCACCATATGCTTCTAGAAGCAATCGATGCGCCTCAGCTGCAGATTTTTTCACATTAAAGAAGTAAATCAAAAGTTCCCGCAAATGATGCTTATTCGGAATAAAACTTGACATTTTTGCACGGAAAAAATTACGTGATGCTGATACGGAATCACTAGTACTTTAAGGTTATGGTGTTGCCAGATGACTAAACTTGGGATATTACGTTTTACATCTGACAATTTCTCCATAACCTTCTGGTGGGGCCATCTTTTGACAAACCGCGGAAACTTATTTGTACACCTAATAATTAGTTAGTGGCTTTTGTGTATTCAACGTCAGCTTTCGGATATCAATTGCATCCAACATCAATTTCGGATTTTGATGTATCGTGCCAACACAAACTGAATGTGTTTCACAAGCCCCAGGGAGTAAGCAATTTTTTGGTCTCAGTTTAGCGAACGCGCTGAAGCAGATAATATGTTCTGGGTGAGGCTGTTTGAATACGGTATAAAGTTCTTTCAAACCCATCAGTGAGAGACGTTTCTGTTTCAGCGTTCGCTCCCCATCAATTTTCACAGAAACGACATGTTTTGATGCAGGCATTATCCTGCTATTCATATCACTCGTATAAAATCCATGTACTTTTCCTAAATTGTTTGAGAGAGTTTTCTCCCCTCCCTTGCAATACTATCGGGTAAAATGCCAGCTTTCATCTTCAATCCCTTTGATTTGTTTGCCAAATATCGCGTTGTAACAAATTCTTGGGCGATTTTCCTCGCACTCCAAAATGATGGGGCGATAGTTAAAATTTCTCATTTCAATGGATTGTTGGGTTCCAAGGTTGAAAATTTCTCCTTGAGCTCATCCAGCATTCCTTCCAGTTCAATTTCCTTGTTCGTGCGTGTATCATTGAGACCTCCGTGTGTCTCATTCTCCAATTGAACATCCATTCTCATAGAACTCTCAATACTACAAATATTTCCACCGCTATTATTTTATTCATGAACCACATCGTCATTTTGTAATTTGTCCGATGAACCCTTTCTCATACATGCAGCACAAATCCTCGAATTCACGCATAAGTCAGGAAATTGCTGTAACATCACCTCCGATATCTTTCGTAAATTTCTACCAACGTGCCCGGCAGTTTTGAACGGATTTGCACATCGGTCCGTTCGAAGGATTCGCGGCATCGTGTATTAGATGATCAGATAAATCAGATGGAAATATGCGAACTCCTAGTACGATTTCGTAAGTTGAAACACAAAAACTTTGAGGTTTAAACGTCGCGAACATTCATAAAGTAACCATGTGAAACGATAAATAACAGGAGACGAGAAGAACAATTGACGTTAGAATGAAACCACATGGAATTAGATGCAGACATTACTGAACAATACACTGTCAGTTGATAAGAATCGATTTAACGCATTCATTCGTTCATTTTCAGCTGATTCATTCGACATTCTAATATACGAAGCCGCGAATTCTCCAAAAAAGCCAATGATTCATTCCCTCAAAACAGCCGCACACAACGGTAGAAATTCGCGAAAGATATCGGAGGTTATGTTACAGGGATTTCCTGACTCATACGCGAATTCCAGAACTCAAGCTGCATGTATGGAAGAAGGTTCATCGTACAAATTACGAGATGACAAGGTGGTTGATGAATTGAATGAAAGAGGTGGAAATATTGAAAGTATCGAGAGTTCGATTGTACAGGAGTTTCGCAGTTCTCGGAGAAATTACATGATCTACTGGAGAATTCATTGATCACAGGTATCCAATATTCAGTTTGAACGGCAACGGATCGTTCAACTCTACAAACAGTAATGATGAAAATTGATAATTTGATACAACAATTGTGCAATAGACTGACAATACTCAAACCTCATTCATTTATGTCTGAGCGACAGAATCTCTTCATCCAGCAACGGAAACACAATCTTCGCGATGGCGGAGCAGCGATCACGTTTGATTTTTTTAGAACTAAGTATATGTTAGCCAGGATGCCTCAGAAGCATTTGAATTTCGATACCGAACAATGCACCGTGTTTCCTGCTATTTATCATGACAAAGACGCGATGTTGAGCACGAGGGTTACGTATTCTGATCAGAAAGTCTAGAACACAACACTTTTGCTGTTCATGCTATTCAGACTGTGTTGATTCCTCAAATCCAATGGAATGTGAGGAGAATGAATGGGATTATCCGTACCAGAGACGGAGCGAAGCAGCACTTCAAAAATAAATTCCAGGATGAGTATGATCAGGCCCCAAATAATTCTTGAAATCAATATAATATTCGATCCCATCATAATTAATGTGCTTGCGGATTATTGAACGTGGTGCGTTCGTTCTGGTTTCCGGAATCTGACCTCAAGTTCATAATGAACGACCAAAACTTTCTCGGAACAAAGATTTACGTCAGAGGACGGATGATTCCTCATATCCAGACCGTCATATAGAAATTTCCCATTCATGATTCCGAGAATGCGGATTCGAATGTCTATCAGCCACCCCAAAAATCTCAGTATGACATTGTTCCCACAAATTCAAGGGATTGATAATCCTTCCGACCGCCATATTGAATTACCCATTCACTATTTCGGAATTGCAAGTCCGGATTCTTGATCAACGACCCCAAAAACCTCAGTATGACAATGCTTCCACGAATTCGAGCGATTCATAATTCTTCCGACCGCTATATTGGATTGGCCATTCGCTATTCCGCAAATTCGGGTCCGGATTCTCGATTAGCGACCCCGAAAACTTCAGTATGCCAATGTTTCCGGGAATTTGAGCGATTTATAATTCTTCCGAGCGCCATATTGGATCTGCTATTTGTAATTCCGGAAATCTGAGTTCGGATTCGTCAACAGCGACCCAAAAAAAACCCCTTCCTCAATGTTTCAGAAAAGTCGAAGCAATATTTTAATTCCCGGCCGCCATATTGGGTTCGCCATTCGCAATTCCGGAAATCTGGGTTTGGATTCTTGTCCCGCGACCCCAAAAATCTCAGTATGACAATGTTGGCGTAAATCCAAGAGATTTATAATTTTTCCGACCGCCATATTGGATCCGCCATTCGTAATTCCGGACATCTGAGTTTGTATTCGTCATCAGTGACCCGAAAAACCCCCTCTCCACATGTTTCAAAAAATTCAAAGCAATTTTGAATTTCCGGCCGCCATATTGGATCCGCCATTCGCGATTTCAGTATTCCAACCGCATGCAATCAATCCGGGAGGCTCGAGTTACATGTCCCAGTCCACAGAACTATTCAACACCCACCTATCATATTTCTAGGACTGGTTGTGATTATTCTCAACACGTTCCCCCTTTGTTTCAGCCGCCATATTGGCGAAATGGCCGCCATGTTCAAAAAACACCATACGGCAATGAAAATTAGACACTTCAACGAAAATTTTTATTGGTCTTCGAGATCTCTATCTTCAGAATGGAGATGTGCAGGGAGGGGGGGGGGTGGCCGATTTCACAAAGAATGCCCCATATATATATATATATATATACATACGGGGCATTCTTTGTGAAACCAGTCACCCATGCCCCCAAAATTGAGGTTGACTCGAAAATATGTATGGGTGGTCAAACTGGAGCTTGAAGTGTCTACTTTCGAATGCTGAGTGGCAGAACCCGAAACTCACAATGGCCGCGGCATGACAACGGAAAATGTCGAAGGATAGCTCAGAAAAAAAATAAAAAAGGCAATCGGATCTCAGGGAAATCATTCGATCCAGTTTTGGGACATTGATGATGGGTTTTTCGGGTCGCTGAACACGAATCTGAACTCGGATTTCCGAAATTCCGGACCGATCGATCCGAAATAGCGAGCGGAAAAATGAAACATGAGGGATCCGGATGACATTCGGTACTTGAGAGTTTTGCGGTCCGCTCAACACGAATCTGGATCCATATTTCCGGAATTCCGGAGCTGATCGATACGGAATAGCGGGCGAAGGAGGCAAAGGTCATGGATCCGGGGGGGAATCAGTACCTCGGGGTTTTGTGGTCCGCTAAACACTAATCTGAATTCAGATCCCCGGAATTCCTGAGCTGATCGATCCGAAATGACTTGCATTCCAACACACTCACCCCACTCGCATACTCCATCACCACATATAAAATATGTTTTTCCCAAAATTGTCTTAATCCCTATACACCAACTGAATCCCCTCATCATCAGTCGAACATAGTTCATTCATTGAAACTTCAGGGCTGATTGGAATGGAACAATGGTTTCGCATAATCTTCGGCACCCCAGGAGCGGCATCAAATCTCTTTTTGAGATTCTTCTTCACCTGATCATGCTCTTGTGTACTATAAAATGATCTTCCCATCGTATGGAAGTGGTTCTTCCCCCAATTTAAAACTTTCTGCGGAGACAAAATGGCATCATCAGAAGACTGGCACGTGCAGCTTCCCTCTTGAATAGGGCACAAACACCATCGGAAGCATCTTTGCCATGGGCGGTTGCATGGGAATGCCATTCGGCTTTGATTCCGAAATCTCCTTCATGGTGCATGAGATTCATCATCTGAAACCTATTTTCGAAGTGCTGCTTTGGACCATCGCTGAAGAAAATCATTTTTTTCACGGGAAGAGTTCTCTTAATTTCTTTCACCAGCATCTTTTTCACTGTATGAACAGCAGCTGTGTCATGTTGGGTACTATCCGATAAGAATACAATATTTTTGTGCTTGATTTCTGAAAGCTCTTCATAGTAACATACGACAGGGAATACGGTGCATTGGTCATTATTAAAATGAGAAGCTTGAGATGCATCTTGTTCAACATACTTGTAATTTTCCGAGAAATCGAGAATGACGAGTACATCACCTTCTTCTAAATTGTCTTTCTTGGTTTTGAAAAACTGCGATTGTTGTTTTACGACAAACGAATGGAATTTCAAAATCATCAACCGAATGCATAATTGGTCCACAAACTCTGTTGTTGAAGCACTCTGAGTTCGTAATATCGATCGGTTGGCTGCAGTCCATGAACTGAATCCGACACAATCAATTTCTCTATCCTCCAGCAATCGCCATGAACGCTGTGAAAGACTAGCGATATTCGGGCATTTTTCACATTCACCCGTGTGGCACATGGTCCCAGGATCTTTACACGTTAAAGCCTATGAGCAGTCTTTATAATCGCGTATTGGACCCTCTGATCCTTCTGTCAATTGGCCTATATCGATAGCATCCAACATCAGTTTGCAATTTTGGTGTATCGTGCAAACACATACAGGATGGGTTCCACTGCCACCCGCCAGAATGCAATTTTTGGGATACAGTTGCGCGAATTTGCTGAAACTAACTGGATGCTCTGGATACTGTTCTTTATATGTGATATAAAGGCCCCTCAAATCCAAAAGGAGCAGTCTTTTCTGTATCACATCGCGACCTGCATCAGTTTTGATGGAAATTACATCTTTCTGGCCAGGCATGATTCGACTATTACTATCATCGGTGTAAAAGTTCTTGACTTTATCAACAATAGTCTCTGGTAGCGGTTTCCCTGTTTTTTACCCTGGTTTCCTCCAGACTTCCACCCTGTGCCTTGAGATCCTTAGACCTCTGTGCTAACCGTCTGGTGCAGCCGAATTCTTCTGCAATTTTCCTTACAGACCATACCTCTGGAGCAACTGTGAGAATGCTCAATCGTTTTGGATCCAAACTTGGAAAAGTACATTTCAGTCCATCCAACATTGATTCCAATTCGATTTCTCTCTGAGATCGGACGTCCAAAGTGTCTGCAGTTGATGACGATTCACAATCACCCACAACCATTGCAGTTCTGTTGTCAGAAATGTTAACATCATCGATTTCACTCAAAGTACTCTCCAAGTTATGGGATGATGATGGCAGATCTATGCGTCGAGTCTTACAATGAATATCTTGGCGCCTGCATCCCCAACAAATTCTTGCATATTCCTTCCCCTTGTGGCCAGGGAGTCCATAAGGATTGCAACAACGATCTCCACGATTATGCATTCTCGAATCATTGAGCGCATGTTCCGAATCAGGCTCTCCAGCCATCGTGGGGGCACAGCTCACGAGAATGATCTTGAGGACTGGGTGAGTGTCTTCGAAGAGAAGAACGATGAGGGGAGCGATCGAGAAGATAAGTCCCAAAAAGGACTGATTAATCGTCTTCGGAAAGAAAATTGGAGGAAAGAGCGATCGAGAGGAGTAGCCTTGAAAAAGACTGATTAATTGTCTTCGGAAAGAGAATCGAAGAAAAGAGCAATCGAGAAGAGTAGTGTGCCTGACCTCGTCTCCGCAAGGATGAAGGGTGCATAGCATCCCCCTAGCGGTTCGGCACGACGGTCACCGCGTGTGACTGACAGATGACTTTATTTTCATTCCATTCCCATGAATCTCTAGCGATTCATGTATTAACGAATCCCACGCGATTCATTGACCTCTAGTGGTATAAAATATTCACTCGAGTGGGATACTTCCTGGAAAGTACTGTTATTTTATTTTATTCTTGTTTTCCCTCACATACGAGGAAGTCATCTGTTCCCTGAAGAAGCTCATGCGCCTTTTGTTTGACGATGGGATCAAGGAGGCAGAGATTATCCACGATATGATGGTTCCATAATTCATTGTTCTGCATTCGGAGATTGTTTTGTTCACAAATGTAAGAGTGTAGATTTGATTCAGCGGGGTTTGCCTGACTGCTTCATTTGGCTTTCAATATGGAGACCGCGGAATGCTGGACGTGAACACATGAACAAAGAACTGAACTTGCACGATTCTGATCACGTCACTAACTGTCAGAGTTGGAGAATCGCTTCACTTTTTTGGTATCTCACTTGCCAAAATAAAGTAGTTCCTCTCGACTCTAACAGCCCCAGCACAGCCGCGTTCTTACTCTCGTTCGCGAGGGAGCTTCTTCCTCTATGGCGTACTCTCACCGAGCTATGGAACTCAACTGACTTGTCGTTCACCTCTATCTTATCTATTTTATTTCTTCTCCTTGAGAAGTTGACCAGTTTTTATTTTTTCTCGAATATCGTCACGTAACAATGACGGAGGTCAAAACAAATCTGGCCTAATCGCTCACAATCGGTTCCCCTAAATCTAACAGTACATTATTCGGAGGCATTTACCAAGTCAGGTATAATTTGAAGTTATCCTTTATACAAAAGGACATTCACAAAAAGGGGACAGGCGGTTCAATACCGAATGGATGACGCGTGAAGAGGTCATGAAGGAACAATCATAAAAAAATAAACAAAATGGATATCAATGAACAAATTTTTTGAACAATCAAAACTACAACTACACCAAAATTTCATCCCGTTCGTTGGGAATCATCAAAAAAATCGAGTTCTTTCGTAACAAGTAGTCTTGAGGAAGACTGATCAAATGTCTTCGGAAAAAAAATCCGAGAAAAGTGCGATCGAGAAGAGTAGTCTTGAAAAAGACTGATTAATTGTCTCCGGTAAGGAAATCGGAGAGAGAAGCAATCCAGAACAGTAGCTTTCAAACAGACTGATCAATTGCCTTCGGAAAAAAAATTCAAGAAAAGAGCGATCGAGAAGAGTAGTCATAAACAGGAGTGATCTGAATTCAGATTCGTGTTCAGCGGACCACAAAACCCCTGGGTACCAATTCCCCTCCGGATCCATGACCTTTGGCTCCTTCGCCCGCTATTCCGGATCGATCAGCTCCGGAATTCCGGAGATCTGGATTCAGATTCGTGTTCAGCGGACCGTAAAACTCTCGGGTACCAAATGCCATCCGGATCCCTCATGTTTTATTTTTCCGCTCACTATTTTGGATCGATCGGTCCCGAATTTCGGAAATCCGAGTTCAGATTCGTATTCAGCGACCCGAAAACCCCATTAGAAAAAATACCCCAAAACTCGATCGAATAATTTCCCTGAGACCCGATTGCCTTTTTTATTTTTCTCTGGGCTATCCTTCGACATTTTCCGTTGTCATGCCGCGGCCATTGTGAATTTCGTATCCCGCCACTCAGCATTCGTGAGTAGACACTTCAAGCTTCAATTTGACCCCCCATACATATTTTTTAGTGAACCTCAATTTTGGGGGGCATGGGTGGCTGGTTTCACAAAGAGGGCCCCATATATATATATATGCCAGGTGGTCCATTTGAAGTGATATAGTCAAATATCTCGGAAACTGGTGGAGATGGAAAAAAATGTCCCAGATAAAAAGTTTAGGGTTCCAAGGGGGAAGTATGACGCTGACCTTGAGAAATTTCTCAGAAGTCATTTACCGGTCAAGATGGTTCTTCTCAACCAGACCCCCATGTTTCCACCATGGCATTTGAAAGCTGGTTTAAACTCTATTACGAAACACTGGTCATGGACCCTCACCCACCCATTAGGGTACGAGTTATGGACCGTCGAAGTCATTGATGGGGCACCACCTCATAACGCTGCAATTGTCAGAAATTTTTTAAACACATCTTACCCACACAGATGGATTGGTCGCGGTGGATACATTGCCTGGCCGGCTAGGTCTCCGGATCTTACCCCTTTGGATTTTTACTTATGGAGTTTCATCAAAGATGTAGTTTATGAAAGACCACCAACGACCAGAGATGACATGAAACGCCGAATACAAACTGTCTGCCGAACAATTCCACGTCATGTGCTTTTGTCGTTAGAACCACATTTTCAGAGACGAATTAAGTTATGCCAACAGGTCAACGGTGCAAATATCGAACATTTGATACGATGAATTTTCATACATATTGCAGAGCGTTTGTCGTGAGAAATTACTCACCTCTACAGTCCAGACAATCGACCCTTTTCAGGGCCACATAGATGTGCGAAATCCGATCGCTCAACCTCCTCGTGGTGCACATTGGGTAACTCTAACGGCGACGGTAATCCTCAGAAGCTGAAAGAAAACACTGGAGAGTTAAATGCCGTTTTACACGGAAAGCAATACAAGTGTTTCATAAAACTCATTTTTTATCGATCAGAGTGCCATCTGTGCGGAATTCGGAAAAATAATTCAGACAGAAGTTTCTTGTTTTTCAACGTCCAATCTGAATCTGCAGTCAAGAATAGGGGATTTAATTCAAGAAACAAAAGTTGACCTCGGAATGACCTTGAAGTCGAGATCCGAGGCCAAAGTCAAGGTCACCATCAGATGTCCCCCTCGGAATCTCACAACTTTTGTGGGAAAAAATTTCCTCCAAAACTCCTTGTTTTTCCAAGATTAATCATATTTCAGTCTAACTGAAGTGACGACCTACGTTAAAATAACCTGAACACATCCTTGTGTGTAAAATAACACAATTACATCTCACTCCTGCGTACAATATGACTTACAGCCTTGATTTTGGGACCTTTATACCTGACCCTGTATTCAATGAAAGGGACTGACCAATCTTGTTGAGTTGACCGATCTGCTCTGTGAGGAAGGGTCATTTCATGTGTTAGAACATTTTTCTGTTCTCTTTGCGAAGTATATTCGTATACCATCCAAGACATTCTGTCATACGTCTCAGGAGGAACCTTCTACTTTGATACAAAAAGGAGAATCTCTCTTCGTGAGGTGTATTGATTCTCTTTACTCATTTACTTATGAAATTTTGAACAATTATTTATATATTATCACTCAATTCCCTTATTCGACATCATGTTCTGTGACCATCTCTTTTTCATCATCTTAGGAACTATCTCAGTGATGTTCCTACTTCATCTCACTTGACTCGAGCTCTGGATCACTCCCTGTGGGGGGTATGGGTAGAGCCCTGAAAAGGCGAGTGGAGGGAGTTCCCCATACCCCCACATATACTACTTATGACTGCTCCACTTGTGTTTTCTCTATCCACTTGTGTTTCTACTTGAAGCACCTAGAAAGATCATTTTTTATATAGTTAACAGTTTCGATTCAGAATGTCTCATGTATTTCAGCATAACGATGGTCATTCGCGACCAATTTTTTCTCAAGTCTCCCTAACTTCCTATATTATATCGGCGCACAGTGGGGCCAAATGCCAAAAAGCTGGCCAAAACCCCAAAAATGAAGTTTGTAGTTGGGGATATTTGACCCTTGGGATAAGTAAGGTGATGTCCCAAGTATTGGAATTCTGATATAAGAAGATCTGATCCCCTCCCCCTGCCCTTGTGTACCAGTTGCAAAATACCCTCCTGGAAGTATAATCCGCGTGATTGAAACACAGTAAAATAACGAGCATGTTCAAAAAGACGCTGTGTCTCGAAAAATGAACCGATTCAACTTTTTCAAATTGGAGTCTATTACTGAAACTATGTAGAATACACTCAAAATTGAGAAAATATCAATTTGATGAGTGGAAAATACTGACAGAGCGATGATTGGATGTAATTTCTATATCTATAAATAAGAAAATGTGTTTGGTTTTTGAAGGAATAGTAGAGAATTACGCAAAATTACGTCGTTTAACTTATTGGAGGTGGTAGATGGGACTCTTACCTAAACATCAGAAAAAAAAAACGGCTGCCCATGTCAGCCCCTAAGCAATTCCGCCATGTTTTTGTGCAGGAAATCACAAAAAATTAGACGGAGTGATGAGGAGTCCTTAGATCCGTCTGAAACTTGATATGCAGAAGTTTGTGGGGTCGCTGATTATGAATCCGTTGTCTTCATTTCGGAATTCTACATTGCGGATGCAATATGGCGGACGAAAATTGAAAGAAATCATCGGATTTTCTTCAAATTCGTTACCCAGGGGCTTCTGAGGTCGCTGATTACGAATCCGTTGTTTGAATTCCAAAATTCAAAATGGCGGATCCAATATGGCGGATGAAAATTGAAAAAATCATCGGATTGCCTTCAAACTCGGTACCCTGAGGTTTTTAAGGTCGCTGATTCCGAATCCGGTGTCTGAATTCCGGAATTCAGGATGGCGGATCCAGTTTGGCAGAAAAAAATTGAAAAAATCATCGGATTTCCTTCAAACTCAGTATCCAGGGTTTTGTGGGGTCATTGATTACGAATCAGTTGTCAAATTCCAAGAATCAAAGATAGCGTATCTAATATGGTGGACACAAAACTCAGAATTCAGTAGATTCGCTTTGAATTTTATCTCAACGTTATTATGTGTTTTATTTCCAGTGTACATTTGCTGCACGAGGAAAACCGTATCAGATTGATGACCATTCGTTCTTCTTCTCATCGCGGGCTTAGGGTACACAAAAGCCAGAAATCATTGATATTTAGGAAGATGATGGACCATTGAGAGAAAAACAGTATTGCTGGAGAATATTCGTAGTGAATTCACTATGAGTTGATGAATTCACTATGGGAAATGACAATGAAACTACCAACATTTAGTATTATTACTACGAATTTTTGGTAACTTCACTGCTAACATTCTTTAGCGATGCTCTTTTTCCCTAAAGTAACCGTCATTTTCCTAAATGTTTATAAATGTTATCCAAGTATTGATATCTCTTTTCTTTTCGTGAACTGAATCATAACTCGCGATTTGGTGATCGTTCTTATGTTAACCTATCGTTTCCATGGCAACGTAAATAGTTGGTTGTAATCGGTCTGATTTCAAATGGTGCTCATCACAATTGTGCAATAGCTGTCACCGAATTCCTACCCTTGCTAGTAATCGTTACCGTAAACTTTTTTCCGCGTGCGAGTTTGGAGCTTGGTGAATATTTTTCGTTTTTTAAAATCGTTCAATGTTAACATACAATTCCAAATGAGATGGAGTCCGCTGCCATAGGTGAGTGTTTCAACAACCTATATTTTCTTAGTGGTTTAATTTGAACAGTTGACTGCAAAAAAAATTAGCTCAAGAGGGTTGAATCCAACCCAAGAAAATTAGGAAAATTTTTAGAAACACATGGGGTTTCTGTAGCGAATTTTATCGAATTCTACAACGTTTGTAGATTTCAAAGATGATTCAATATCTGTGACTCGGAGAGAGATGTACAATATTTTAAGGAGCAGTCCTTTACCTACGTTGGATGAAAAGTTCACTTTCCTTCAAGGAAAAATCATCGAGATAACGTGTTGTCCGGATAATAAAACTACAGAGATCTCTAACCTTTTATCTACTTTCAAATGTGTATTTAAAAAAAGATGGGAATCTTCTCAAAGGACCGAAGAACGATTTCTCAAAAATAATGAAGAATGGTTAAAACAAGAGGTAGTGTTTTGTACTTTCAGGAATCCTCATTCTGTAACTGTTCACACGCAAGTGGGGAGACCTCTTGTTGAATTCAACGAATGTTCAGAAAGAACGAAACGTAGGAAAACGGAGAATATCAGAGTAAATACTCCTATCTCAGAGCTGTCTTACGCCACACAAATGTGTTTGAGAGCGTCTGGACAGATCGAAGCCGGAAAAATTGTAAAGGATGTTACATCTTCTGATCCTGAGCTTGCCAAAATGTATATGAAAGGTTATCAAACTTTCAAGCGAAATGAGCCAAAGATGTTGAATGATGAAGATGCTCTAGCTCTCCTAGTACATGCCGAGCTCTCAAAACATCAGTACTGCTCATTGCGTGAAGCTGATCCGCAGAAATTTCCACCTTGTAAAAAAATTCAACTGGCCAAACGCATGTGTTTCCCTGACAAGGAATTTATTCAAATAACAGAAACCTGCGCTGTTGTGCAACTACAAGCACTTCTTGATCACACAGCTACACGTATTTTAAAGCTACAGAATTCGGTTTTGTCAACTCTATCTGATGAAGAGTTACAAAACCTGGTACTTATTTCCAAATGGGGGTTTGATGGGAGCTCTGGCCACTCCTCATACAAACAAGCATATCAAAGTTCGGAAGCTAGTGATTCCGCTGTGTTCATTACTTCACTTGTGCCTCTCCGCCTACACTGCAATTCAGAAATAATTTGGCAGAATCCAAGGCCATCATCAACCAGATCTTGTAGGCCAATCAAAACAGAGTTTGTGAAAGAATCAACTGAAGTTTCGGTTGCAGAGAAGCTACGGGTTGATAATGAAATAGAAAATCTGAGGGCTACTTCTTTCAGAACTGATGAAAAACATGTTTCAGTGAAACATGAGATGATTTTTTCTATGGTGGACGGGAAGGTATGCAATGCCATAACTGAGACAACCTATACCCAGAAGTGCTATATATGTGGTGCCACATCTAAGGAATTCAACAAAATTGATGATATAGTATCCAGGCCGGTCAAAACCGAAAACCTCCAGTTTGGTTTGTCTTGTCTACACGGCTGGATACGATTTTTTGAGAGCCTCCTGCATTTGTCTCATAAGCTACCTATTCAGAAGTGGCAAGCACGAAAACAAGATAAAGCTTTGGTGGAAGAACGAAAAAAGGTTGTACAGAAAAGTTTTAAAGAAAAATGTGGCCTCATTGTCGATGTTCCTAAGCCAGGGTTTGGGAACTCAAATGATGGGAATACCGCTAGGCGATTTTTCGCACAACCCGAAGTTTCTGCCGAAATCACAGGGGTGGATGTCAACCTAATACAACGACTTCATGTAGTATTAGCTACCGTTTCAAGTGGCCATGAAATAGACGTTGAAAAGTTCCGGAGTTACGCTTTAGACACGGCACGCTACTACGCGACAAAATATCCGTGGTACCCAATGTCACCTACGATGCACGAGTTTTTGATCCACGGACCTGAAATCATTGCATCTGCTCTTCTACCTATAGGCCAATTGACTGAGGAAGCACAAGAGGCTCGTAACAAAGATTTCAAAAGGTGAAAATGATGTATATCACTTAATGATAGTCTATATTTGTCACAGTGGACTTGACACTTTGAAGGGAAAAATTTGACCTCTCAAGTACCGCAATCAGTTTGATACATTGCACAATACGTTTTTGACTACTAGGCAAACTATATATTTATGGTAACCACGAGAATATATGTTCGCGAAGATTGTTTTGTTCTGGTAAGGAATTCGGGGAATTATGAATATTCATATACTTTTTTTCATTAATACGCCACATTGTTCATCCTCTGGAAACATAAATTGATAGACTGGAAAACAATTTTGAGAATCAAGTAAACTTATGAATTAGAGGATTTATTCAAAACTTCATACTGATGACCCCAAAGTGCAGCTGCTTTTTGTTTTTCCTTGATTTTGCTTGTCATGTTGAGATCAAAAGCTTCAACGGTGTCGATGAATACATAATTATATTCAAATATCTTAACAACATCCATTTCCAAAGGTACCGAGAGCATCACTCCAGGAAATGCAGTAGAGAAAAAACGAATGAAGACATTTTTAAATGGTTCCTTTTGAGTTCTGATCCAATGTTATCGAGTAAAAGACAGTTGCCCACGAAAAAACTAAAGTTCCTCCCCAGAGACGTGTTAAGCCTGATCAGAACTCCGGATATACTTGATAAAGACAACGTAACTTTCCCATTGTCTTCCTCTGAGAGTGGAGAAGAAGACTGATCTGAGTAAAAAAAGTGTGGCAAAAGTAAAAACCATTACGATTTCAGTTTTCTATATTATTGTATATATTGTGAATGTACATATCTTCCGATTTAACACATTTGATGTGTTAATATCATTCGATAATTATATTAATGATGATTCAATGTTGGAAAAAATAATAATAATGATCATAATAGGAACAACAAAATGGGCCGTTTAGTTCTTGTTTAATATTAAGTTATGAATGAAGTTTTGATTTTTGGCATCCGCCATCCTGAATTTCGGAATTCTGACAACGGATTCGTGATCAGCGATCCCGAAACCCCTGGGTACCGAGTTTGAAGGGAATCCGATGATTTTTACAATTTTCGTCCGCTATATTGGGTCCGTTATTCTGAATTTTGAATTTCAGACCGTGGATTCGTAATCAACGACCACAGAAACCCCTGAGTACCGAGTTTGAAGAAAATGCGATGATTTTCTTAATTTTTGTCCACCATATTGGATCCGCCATTCTGAATTTCAAAATTTTGACAACGGATTCGTAATTGGTGACCCCAAAAACTCCTGGATGCCGAGTTTGAAGGAAATCCGATGATCTTCTCGATTTTATTCCACCATATTGAATTTCGAAATGCAGACAACGGATTTGTAATCAGCGACCCCAAAAATCCCTGGGTACCCAATTTGAAAAGAATCCGATAATTTTTTCAATTTTCGTCCGCCATATTGGATTCGCCATTTTGAATTTCGGAACTCAAACAGCAGATTCGTGATCAGCGACCCCAAAAACCCCTGATCACCAAGTTTGAAGAAAATCCGATGGTTTCTTTCAATTTTCGTCCGCCATATTGGATCCGCCATTTTGAATTTTGGAATTCTGACAACGGATTCGTAATCAGTGACCCCATAAACTTCCCGAGTACGAAGTCGCAAGCGAATTCGAGAGCCCCTTATAATTTTGTCCAGCTTTTTGGCATTTGGCCCCACTGTGCGGCGTTTCTTCATAAATCCCAATATTAGGTGTGTGCGAGTACTCAAAATTTTCGAGTATTCTCGAGTCGAATCGAGTACTCGTCGAGTCGAGTATTTTGTACCACTCGAAATTTTCGAGCTGCTCGATAATCTTCGAGTAATTTGTCGATTTTCTTAGAATTATCATGAATTATCATTTGCGAAGGGTACAATATCCTTAGAGAACATGAGGGATCGTTATCCACGATCACATATAGATTATATTCATATTCATATATATTATATACTTTTTGAGTACTCAAAAATCTACCAGATACTCGAAAAATTTTCGAGTACTCGGTGAATTTCGAATACTCGACTCAACTCGAAAAAATCACTACTCGCCCACTCCTACCCAATATTGATCACAAACCACTATCCACCGATTCATTGTAACTCAAATCATAATAACCTCCAATTCCTAACAAGAATTCATCATTCATTCACTGATGATTTTTAATTCAATTTGCATTCATTTTGTGATAATCTTCAATCATCAACTTCACACCAGTCTTTATAATTTCGATTCAATCCATTGTATAATAATAACCTGTAATTCACCCGTCTCGTATTTTCCCATATTATAACCTGTCAAAAAATCATTGACATATTGAACTCTATACTATATACATGTACATGTATACACATATACTCAGATGAACGCTACTGGATGTTGGAAGGAAGGGAAATGAACAGAATACTCTCATGCAATTAACAACCCACTCCGAAAAGTGAATAACAACATTTATTTTGTTGAGAAGAAATTGATGATGGAGGAAATGATAATATTTTGATCGTATAAACATTTCAAACGTTTATATCTCAGTATCGATCCAGGATAGATCCAGTTCGGACTGTGCTTAATCGAAATTTTATAGTCGAATTGTATTATGCAAGTCTAATCATTTTTTCGTGACATACAATGTATGTTGAGTGATTGTGGGTTGAAGATTTTTTGACTATAGAAAATCTTGGTTTCCATGTATAGATACATGGTAGTGCACGACTTCTGTTGTTTCACTTACTTGTTTCTTTCCAGCGTTTTTTCCATGTATTTGGCGTCAAGACGCTATAGCGTCTCTTGAAATAAATTTCTATCGTTCATGACCTTATCACATTCTATTGCTCGATCGAGATTATCATTATTTGGTTGGTGCCACTTCGTTTTCATCTTCTGATTTTTCATACAGCGTGAACATTCCAGTTCCTGGTCGTGGTCATTCCTTGTATCCGTTTTGCTAATAAATTTTGCCAGACTTCCAATCAGAGAAGTACTCATGAGAATTCGCAAGATCTAATGTATTGTCACAATGGTTGAAGTAACTATTGACTCTTCACATGTCTTGACGTCAAGGACCTCATCATAACTGATTGAATTGTCGTACCATATTTTTTGCTGAACAGGGGTCAGGTATTTCATTGATACATTTCTTATCAAATCCTAATGACAAAATCTGACCCAGACGACTTTATAGATTCAAATTCAATCGCACAGGAGTTCAATCGTTCCTTCTCAATGTGCCCAAAGGCATTCCAATGTTGCTAGAAAGATTTGGTTAGACTCAATAGATTTTTCTAACCAGGGTTGATATTTGTTTATGTAATATTTGTTCACAAGATTACTTTCACTCTGAGAACGTACACTATTGACATTCCATTTCACTACCGTAAAACGGGGTTACTCCCAAATCAAGGGTAACTTTGACAGCCCTTGGGCCTCTTTAACGGAGCATTAAATTACGGTTTGAACGTGTGTGAAACAAAGTCGCGTGACCTTGTGTAGCGGCACACGCGTTCAAATAGTGCTTTGGTACGCCGTTAAAGCGGCCCAAGGGCTGTAAAATTTTTGTCACAAATGTCTTGTCAAAAAAGTCACAAATGTTTTGAGTATTTACTACAAGCAAATTATATCATCGTGAATACCTAGTTGATCCAGTGAGAGAAATAGCCACCTCATCTACGTCACTTTGGAATAGTTTGTGGAGGTACTTCTTATTACTTCCATCGTCACTCACATTGTCGCTACACCTATGCGAATTTGGTTGGAACAATCAAGTAATATGTAAACGTATGTTAGATATTTCATGCGATCAGGGCTTAAAAAGTATCAAAATACTCTGTAATAATATTCCTTATAAGTTTTAAATCGAATGAAGAGTTTGAAAATGAGGGGTGCGCGAGTATTAGTTTTTGTCGGGTCGGGTTTATTGATGTGAGTGTCGGGTCGAGTGCTCGGAACTTTCGGGTACTCGAGAATGGTCGGGTTACCCGAAATTGCCAAGTACCCTAAAATGGTCGGGTTACCCGAAGTTTCCGAGTACCCAAAAACGGTTGAATTGCCCGAAGTTTTTGAGTATCCGAAAATTGTTGGATCACCCAAAATTTTCGAGTATTCGACAATTTCTGAGTTGCCCAAAGTTTTCGAATAATTGGGAATGATCGACACTGTAAAAAATTTTATGGAAAATTTCCCATAAAAAGATGTGAAGTAATTGACACATACAGGTGTTATGAGAATTCCCATAGGTCCTGATAGGGAAAATTCCAACCAGGAAACATCAATATTCCCAATGTTTCAGCAAATTTCCCATATAATGTGATGGGAAAAATCCTACATTCTTCATTAATACTCTCAATATTTTTGGGAATATTCCTACATATTGTGATGGTAAAAATACTAACCTATATTATGAATGATCCCAATATTTCCGGGAATATTTCTATATGTTGTCATGGTGAAAATACCAACTTATATCATGAATGATCCCAATATTTTTGGGAATTCGCGGATCGGATTTCACAGGTATCTTCTGCAGCCAAAATGCAATAGTTTCCCGTTTGGAAACAATTTTTTCGACGCTTTGTTTGGGAGATATAAGCATTTTTAGATTTTTTTAAATCCAAATCATTCAAAGGCACTGTGTGCTACATACTTGGATCACCATCCGCTAAGTTGGAGAACGGTGGATCTGTGAACGAAAATCAAAGTATTTTATCATCGATAGTTCCGGAGCTGTTGAAAGTTGTTGAATTCTGATTGGCTGAAAGCTAAAAAGTTTCAAATCGTTTTTTGTAAATTTCTCAGATCTGATTTGGAAATTCAAATTGTTGGTTAAAGTACTACTATTCAAGGCAGAAGGAATAAATTTTCATTGAAAGTCGTACGCCTAACTTACAAGAAATAAATTTTTGTTCTGAAAGTCCTACACTCAGCGTAGTAATATTTGACAAAAGTTCACAACTTTTCTATGCTCAGTGTAAGGACCTGTATTACCTACACTAAGCAAACAATTTATAAACTTGTACAATAGTACTACGCTGAATATAGGACTTTCCCCAAAAAAATGTATCTCTTCTACGTTGAGCGTAAGACGTTTTCACAAGGAAACTTTATTTCTTTTCCATTAAGCGTAGACTTTCATGGTAAAATATCATTTCTTCCACACTGAACATGAAATTTCAACAAGAGAAACTGTGATTTCCCAAACCGGATATAACAAATTCACAAACATTTTCCACAGTGTAGGGTTATCACTCTTTGTGAACATCGGTACCCAATTTATTGAGAATATCATCTAAAATCTGAAATGATTGATTATAAAATTCAAATTGGGTAAAACAATACAATCAATAGTATATTGATTCTCAATAATTGAGGATAATAACAATGATGAGCATAAAATCAATGTACTCACTGAATATGATTTCCTCCTTTTTCTGTGAAAAATTTGGTCAATAGATATAACTATATAAACCAATGGGTTTCTCCAATGAAAGTGTAACCTGCGAATGAAATCTTTATCATTACATTGTGAAAAAACTATATAGGACTTTTTAAGGAATTTGTCAACTACTGATTTCTCTCCGATTTGCCGGTATAGATTTTAGGTTGAGAAATCAAAATCTATTGTCTCACGTGATGAACTACTTTTATAAATAATTTATCATGACATTATATGTACTGACCAGATGGACAACGAATCTCCCGTCAAAGCGTTATAAATTCAACATTTATAAAGACATCATGGATAGATCACGCGTCGTTGCATCCAGTTGCATTTGCCATGATACCGGTGTTGATCAGACTCGATACAAGTCGAGCGTGCGTTAACGTGCGTTGCGCAAACTCACTGCACCCCCTCCATAGTGCACCACGATAGGTTAGGAAAGTTCCGCATAAATGTTCGTAAACATGCCAATTCGTTGGTGATTTTAATGGAAGACAGGAAAATTCCTACTCCAGTATGGGAATATCGATTCCCTACATACAGTTCGGAATTTTCTCATGTTTTGATATGGGAAATTTCCGATTATTTTTTACAGTGGAGCTAACTGGAAAATTTTCGAGTACTATTAAATGATCGGGGAATAAAAACTTTCCTGAGTACTTGAGGATAATCGAGTTCATTGTCGCTTTTGCGTACTCGAAATCACTACGTCATCCCATATTTGTGGGAATTTGATATGTACTTAATCACTGGGAGCTTCTCATTGCTGATAATAAATGATACAAATGAAAAAAAATTTGTCTATGTATGTAATTTTCAATTCATTGTAATATATTTGCTTCAACAATACTGAATACTCCCACAATATTCATATTAATATCCGCTCCAATCGTATCGGATAAATTTATAAGATTCATATGAATATTTGCTATAACCATATTGAATAATTCAAAATCTTTCTATTAAATCAATATGAATGAAAAAACGAAACATTAAGTATGATAAAACTGAATCGAAATAATCCTAAATTTTGAAATTCTCAAATTTGCATGAAGAAAGCATAATTCTCCAACATGACTTGTCAGTAGTTTTGTGCGCGTGGAAGTAACAATGTTGCCTGCTGTTGAAAAAATTCGCTCACTCTTAACTTGAGTCGCTGGTAACATCAAGTATAAGAGAGACAGCTGAGCAATCTTAGGATATCACTTTTTTGTGATCAAATCCTGTTATTGATTAGTAGGAAGTATAGTATTTTTGTTGATGAAATATTACACACAGCACCTTCGTCCCGATGTATTAATAAAGAATTCTTCATGAATTCATCGTGGGATTCTTTAAGAGTCTCCGTTATGTCGGTTCAGAAAAAATTCTGTATGAATCCCTGGTTTTCAAAAAGAATTCTTGAAGAATTTCCAAGAATTCTTTATAAATTCTTTCTGAACTGACATAACGAGAATTCATTTGGATCATGCTTGTGCTGTATGGGAGATAACTTCGAAATACAATTTCATCCACACTTCACAATAAAATGTAGTAATTTTACTGGCAACTCTTCTCTGCGTGTATGTTTTCATGGATTCCCTAAAATTTTCAAAGAAGAGCTAGGAGAAAATTTCCGGATTTATAATCATTGGGTGTATTCCCAGATAACACAAGAGTTCTGAAAGTGTTCTGTATGAATACATTATATTCATTGTGAAGTCTTTTAGAATTCATGTGCTATCTGAGTTATGATTGGGATACAAAGTTTTCGGTAATATAAGCCAGGCTCCTCCGACTCCAGCTTCTACATGTTCACATAATGTCCAAAAAGTTGTAGATGGCTCCACACAACAGTTGGCCGACACTTGAATCTAATTTAAGTTGTACGTAGTCAAATAATTCGCGAAATGAATGAAAATAAGTTTATTGGGAAATTTATATATAAATTGACGGAAATCACAACACCAGCTTGTCTTGACTATTTGCGGAATGAGAATTTTGGGTTATGTTCATCAGTTTTTTCGGACCACTAGATCGTATTGCCATCTGGATTTTGATGGACATTATGTGAGAATGAAAAGTATTGAAAAATGTGTGATTCGGAGGGACCTGATATAAGCAATCAGTGCATAGCTGGAGTACCACACCTCATAGCATATGCTACTAAAACAAGCGGACACTACAAAGACTGTGGGGAGCTGAGGGTAAAAGATTCGACTTTTAGGCAGTGTTATCTCTGTTTGAATCTGATCTGGATACAAAAAAAGACAACTGACTCCACAAAGAGAAATCGCGAGATATTACATCATCTAACCTTCGTGATGTTCCATCTCGCAATTGACACGAAATCAACCGATTGATGATTTTTCATTTCCAACTGTGTGGTTTGGATCCCCAAACTGCTCAATTTTAGATGACCCAACTTCTAGGTGAAATAATATTACAGGATTCGAGATCTATGTTCTCCGATGTTGTGATGTTTTTTCACGCAGTTTCGAGATGAAAAAATCGCGGAAAGGTTAGGTGATGTGATATTTTGCGAGTTTTCTCCGTGTAATCATCGCATCTCCCATTCTTATATTTAATTTGTTTTGACAGGAATTTTATTTTCATTCCCACCATACTTTTTTTCAGTGTATGAAAGAACACTGATGATTTCTGATGAACAGAAGATTTCTGTGGTTATAATTGAAATGAATTTAGAACTTTTCAAGTTGAAATATTTCTAACTTGAGAAAAATCGAGCAACTCGACCACATCAAGTGACTCGAACACATCGAGTAATCCGAACATATCGAGTAATTCGAACACATCGAGTAATTGGAACAAAGTCGAGTAACTCGATTTCATCGAGCAACCCGAATAAGTCGGGTAGTTATTAAAACTCGACCCGACTGAAACCCGACACTCGGGTCGGGTCGGGTACTCGACTTTCTCGAGTACTCGCGCACCCCTATTGAAAATAAATATCCTCGTATGAAATATTTTTTTTTTAATTTTTCCTCCAAATTATTGGTGATATTCCTATATTCTCTGAATGTATGTGTTCATGCTATGTGTGAAGTTCTTTGGAAGTTTCCATTGACAGGTGGGGTCGAATTGATATTATTGTTTCTCACAATATGTAAAGATTCTTTTCTTCATAATGTTAGTTTATGAAAGAATGAATATATCAATTTTGTCCTCAGTTGGCTGCGATCGTTGAGGCATAGGTTAGGTAGGTTGAGGAATAGCGTATAGGTAGGTGGATGACCAGGGTTCGAAACTCGTTGGAAAACGTACGTCAACATTAGAACTGAATGTTGATAAATGCCACTTTCAGAACCTATGAATGAATATCCTCAGAATGCGAAATAAATTTTTTACGTTAACAGGAAAGATGTTTTTATGTTAACAGGAAAGATGTTTTTGCGAAATCAAACATATTGAACAGAATCAATGAGCACGTGTAGATACCGTAGGAGGTCTTGAACTCACATGTTGTGAGTGAGTATTTAAAAATAGTTGAGACAACTACTTGAGTTGATGTCCCTACCATCTAACGTACACCTACGAAAATTAACTGTCACAGCTACTTTTGTAGCTGGTCAAAGCTACGTAAGTAGTTGTACATAAAGTAGTTGGAGCAACTACTTATTAGTTGGGAGAGCTTTTTTTTCTCCGTGTTGAAGCGGACATTCGGATGCTTTTGCTATATCATCGGTACATAAAAGACTCTGTTACATCATTGGTATGTTCGGTTCTAAGAAGGATGTAATTCAGACTTGGATAACTGAAATATTCGGTTCCCCCACTCCAAATCTGAAAGTGGATATCTTGAAACTGAAATTCCGACACATGAACCATTAGCTCTGGTTGTGCTGACTACACTTGAATGAACCATATGTTGTTTTAATGAATGATGTTTCGGAAATCTTGAAGGCCCATATAAGATGAGTTTTATGAAAAACATGTATTATTTGTTGATATTTCAAGGTCGAGAATCCCATTTCTTAAGTGCATTCTAGCTGATGATTTAACAGAAGAAGATCTCATCTTCAGAATAAATTGAAAAATTGAACTCCTTCGGAAGGAAAATATAAGAATCCCCTTATAAAACACTCAATACTATGCAAAATGAACCACGATAAAATATCGATATCTCAAGGATTGGATGACCTGAAATAAAGATCCCTTCCAATAAATTCGATTTATCAGTAACTTCTAATTATTTGCAATTGATTCAAAACTATATACGCTTCAATTCCCGATAATTCTTCCAAGTATCCTCTGTTGGGGAATTCAAACCTGAGCAAAACAGTGTTTCTCTACCTCAAAGTACCAAGATAACGCGGTTCACCTTGAGTTTTACAGAAACATTATTACGATGCACCACTTTGACCAGCCGATAGTAAAGTATATGTAGCAGCGCATATATCCGTACAGGTCATACAGGTCGACTCTAGAAACTATCAATCATCGCAATAATACATTCATCGATTGCTTTGAAAACATTCGAATATGTTCGCAGCGTGTAAAAGATGAAAAATACTTGTTTTTACTTTTCGTTTGAAATATGGGTAATCCAAAACACATTCATTGCACGATTTTCTTCAATTATCTTTCTGTGTCTCTTTTGACAGAATAGGAGGAAACAGGAGTTATCGATTTCTCTTTAGAAAAACGACTAGTCGCTTCGAAGGTTTCAAGCACGCATATGAATTGGATGCCGTAACATCTGTAAACATTGTAACCATTCCACGGGCGTTCCTAAAACGGTTTCCAAGACTGGGAATTCATCGGTTGGCTTCCCAGAACTTGGCCAACAACGATTTGCGCATTTGATCGAGCTTTTCAGGTAAACACGTGTTACCCTAACCTCAATAACAATATTTCAACCTAATCGTGGAATTTTCTCGTTTTTGGAGAATCTTACAAAGTTTTGATCAGGGATTTCAATATCAAGGAACTTTTATAAATATAATTCGATATAGATTTGTCTCGGTAGTGAAATATTTCCGTGCTCGGCAGGAAATAACTTCTCTGGAGGTTATGTTCCATGGATAACGACATCAAAGAACATGGAAAGGATATATATGTATTCAATCAAGAGGATGAAGAATTTGAACAATCAGAGAATTTGTTGACGGACAACAATATTGTCAACAATGAATTAAGGGATTTGTATAATGGAAGTCAAGGAGCTGTAAATGTCAACAGTTACCACGAGGTATCAAATTCAGGAATGATTCTATTTAGGAAAAGAGTTTTGTCAGATGAAAGCATTGATCGAAAAGACAAGGATAAACGAAGTAAAACTATGGATAAAGGGAATGCAGTTGGAGGCGAAAGTTCGGAGGGAAAGGATCCCACCAGGGTAGTTAGAGATATCGATATAAATCGAACGAAACTACCTACTCTCTATACTCATCAGTACACAAATAACATGCATAGAGTTGAAGTATTGATAAATGATAGAGAGATGTTGAAAAAATCTGAAAGAAGTAATGCAATATACATTTGTTCTAACTTATCAAAACTCGGATATAAAGGTATGCCTGCGGTTGATTCGGGTTTTAAAAAAATCGGACTTGATTTCAGAAAATACGAAGATGCCAATAGACTGGTATTAAACGAAGATCTGGAGCCGCTAGGATTAAAAGCCTATATTTCTTACCATTGTTTATATAGGAAAGGAATCTTGTATAGGATTTGAACGGAAGTTCCAATGGAAGCTTTTTTCATCAAGGATACCAGTGGAGTTGAAATATTGGAAGCGCAAAGAATGTACAAAACGGTTAAAAAAGGAGACCAAAGGGAGTTGATACCCACCACTAATGTACTACTCACTTTCGAAGGAGAATCACTACCCGAAAAGGTCTTTCTCTATGGTATGATTGGCTGTGATGTTACTACGTACGTTCAGATGGTAAAGATTTGTTTCAAATGTTTTAACCTTGGACATGTGAAGAAAAGATGCACCCAAGAATTCTCAACCTGTATTAACCGTGATGACAAGAGACATACCGGGAAAGATCATAAGGATGGGAAGTGTACAAGCGAAACAAAATGTGTTAATTGCAGCGAAAAACACCATCCATTGAACATTCAATGAAAAAGATATGTAAGTAACAAGTTTATAATGGAGGAATGTGCTCAACATAACGCATCGCCATACGAAGTGAAGAAAATGTATAAACTGTTCCGGGAATGTAATAGGTTGATCGATAGATCTACTCGAAATGGTGACGAAAGAGAAATTAATACGAGGTTAAATGAAAATTACCCTGTATTAGTGAGGAAACCTGATGGTATCTTCAATAAAGAATCCATTGAAGAAAAGAAGAATAGTTACTTGCGATTATCAAGACTCAAAAAGAATCTACAAGCGAAGTGGGAGAAGTAACAAAGTCAAACTACAGACCAGGAGAGTCCTCGAGAAGCAAAATTCCACGACAGAGTCAGGGAGACACGGCTGCAGCTAAAGGACTCAGGAACACAAATAGCGGCGTTAATTTTGATGCATTAATGAAAAGCAAACTTCCAACCTCTGAAGAGAAATTACATTCAATAGTTGAAGGGAAAACTAATAGCAAGAAAGAAGAACAAAAAGGAAACTTACAATCCTTGAAAAATAATTTGAAGTTGATGATCAATCAAGAATTTCTTACACACTTAACAGAGGTGGAAGGAAAAGTTATAATTCAAAATATGAATACGTTCGAATAAATGAAATCTCAACTTGGAGGGAATACCTTTTTACGTTGAATGTAAAGAAGCTATTAGGAATCATTTTCCAGAAAAAATGAATAACGTCATGCGACAAACAATTACTAACATCGTCAGAAGATCTATAGAAAATATCAGGAAGGAAAGAATGAAGATATACGCACAAAAATTGGGGCTAAATAACCCAGCTTGACATGGTCAGCAAATCACGAAATCTGAAAATATTGTTATGGAACACTCGTTCGTTCTATACCAAAGCTCAAGAAGCATATAATATCATCAATTGGTATTATGATATAATTATAATAATCGAAACATGGCTCATGGACGGAAAAACCCCACACTTCAAAGGTTATTCCAGCATTAGGAAGGAAAGAACTAACCGACGTGGAGGAGGTATCCTCATCTATTTCAAAAATAATATCTCTGCAAAAGTTAAAGACATTATCTTCCCCAATGTGTCGAATAATTTCGAATATATAGCTTTTACGATTAATAATTGTAATCCCAATATGAACCTCTTAGCCTTGTATAGAGCACCGAACACATCAAACTCTTATGAGGAATGGATGTCTATTTTGAATTCATTCGATGATGATGATTATAATATATCTTTGGGGGATTTAAATGCTCATAGCACTTCATGGAATTGCAACCACACCTGTAATAATGGTGAAAATCTTATGGAAGCTATGATTAATAAGGATCTTTTTGTGATAAATCATGATACTTTTACAAGATACGATGATAGAACTAATTCAAACTCAGATCTTGGTATATGTAATCGTAACCTGCTGGATTCCATTTCTTATTCAGTGGGCGAAGATTCATGGGGGATCAGATCATCTTCCAATAGCTCCAATAAACTTTAATCATCATTATCATGAAGTAATCAGTCTTACGACTGATTTGATGAAACCCTCCACCCCTGTCTATTATCCGCCAAACGTTTAATTCCTACATATCTACTACTCCCCTTGTCTTGTACGATTTGCTTCATATAACTTGCTCTAGGTCTACCTTTACCAGTTTTACCTTTCATTTTCCCTTCCAATATTGTTTTCAATAAACTCTCATGCCGTAATGTGTGTCCTATAAGATTGCTTCTCCTTCTCACGATGTGTTTCAAAAGATTGCTTTTTTCATTTATCTGCTCGGGGACTTCTTCATTTTTGACTTTGTCTGTCCATTTTATTCTGAGCATTCTCCTATAACACCACATTTCAAAAGCTTCAAGTCTTCGTTGGTCAGCTTCCCCCATTGTCCAAGTTTCGCAACCATATAATGCTGTGCTTCAAACGTAACTTTTCAAGAATTTCTTCCTTACTTCCAAGCTTATATATTTTTAGCATAATCACTGTTTCCCTTGGTAAAAAGCCTGTTTCCCTTGTACTATTCTTGCTCTTATATCTCTTTCGCTTTTGCCGTTTTCTGTAATTATGGTTCCTAGATATTTGGATTCTTTCACTTGTTCAATTGTCTCGGTATCTATTTTGATTTTCGTTCTTCTAGCTGTTTTCGCTGCTGTACACATCATGAATTTTGTTTTGTCTTTATTTATATTCAAACAATAGTTCTCCAATAATATCGTTCTCATAGTGTTGAGAATATTTTCTAACTCAGTACTACTCGTGGCAAGTATAGCTATGTCATCCGCGAATCTCAACATACTTATATTTTCTCCCTGAATCTGTAATTCCGATTGAATTTCCTCCTTGACTTCGTTCATTGCTTCTTCTATATATAAATTGAAAATCAGTGGCGATAATGAGCATCCTTGTCTCACCCCTCTTTTTATTTGTGCTTCCCCTTCCTGACCCTCTATGTCTATTATTGCACTTTGATTCTTATATAATTCGTATATTATTCTTCTATCTTTATAATTTATTCCCACCTTCTTCAGGATCGCAAACATCTTCTCCTAGTCCACATTATCAAAAGCCTTTTGTATATCTACAAAACCTATGTACACAGATTTCTTCAGCGCTATCCTTTTCTCTATTACTGCCCTAAGTGCTAAAATTGCTTCTCGCGTTCCCCTATTTTTTCTAAAACCAAATTGATCTTCTGCCAATCTACTCTCTATTTTATTTTCCATCCTCCTGTATATAATTTTGGTCAGTATTTTCGAAGCATGTGAAGTTAAACTGATCGTTCTGTAGTTCTCGCACTTGTATGCCCCTTGTTTTTTCGGGATAGCGACAATTTTATTCTTTTGGAAATCCTCCGGTACTTCTCCTTTTTCGTACATATCTCTAATCAATTCAAACAGTGCGTCACGAGTTCCTTCACTGGAGGCTTTTATAAGGTCCGCACTTATGCCATCTATGCCTGGCGCTTTATTATTTTTCAATTCTTTCAAAGCCTTGTCGAATTCTGATCTCAATATCGAATCTCTCAATTCTTCCTCATCTACATCCTCCTTCTTCTCCAAAAGTGCTATATCATCGTTTCCTCTATACAAGTCTTCCAAATGACTGATCCACTGTTCTATTTTCTCTTCCGTTTTTATCAATTGTCGTCCTAGAGAGTTTCTAATCTTATTGCTTTTAGATTACATTTGTCCGAAAAATCTTTTAATAATCCTATATGCTACATCTATTTTTCCTAAATGCAATCTTATTTCTATTTCCTGACATTTCTCTTCTAACCACTGTTCTTTTGCTTTCCTTGATTCTCTTATTATTTCATTTCTCAATGATTTGTATCGTTGCTGGCCTTCTTGGCTATCATTATTCTTGTATTTTCTTCTCTCGTTTATTAATTCTAAAATTTCTCCCGTTATCCATGGGTTTTCAGGTTCTACTCCATTATTCTTCAAAATCTTATCCGCACATTCTCTTATATTCCCCTTCATATTTGTCCATCTCCTCTCTATTCCCAAGTCTTTCTCTTTTTGATCCCCCAATTTTTCATCCAACATTTTCTTGAATGCCTCATGTGTTTGTTTTTGCTTGAAGTTCTTCAAATTCCATCTTTTCTGCATTTTCCTTTTCTTCTTCAGAGATTTGAATTTCAGAGAACATTTCATCATCAACATATTATGATCACTATCTATATCTGCACTGGGATAAGTCTCACAGTTTTTCACTTGGTTTCTAAATCTTTGTTTTACTAATATGTAATCAATCTGGTATCTTGCTGTATCTCCTGGCATTTTCCAAGTGTAGATTTTTCTTTGATGATTTTCGAATAAAGTGTTTGTGATAACCATCTCATGATTTTCACAGAATTCGACTAAACGTTGTCCTCTATCGTTCCTCCTTCCTAACGCAAAATCTCCTATTATGTTGTCCTCTTTTCCTTGTCCTACTACCGCATTCCAATCCCCCATCACTATCAAATTCTCTTCTCCCTTCACATATTCTATCACTTCTTCTATTTCTTCGTACGTTTTTTCAATATCTTCCTCCGAATATGCAGATGTGGGCATGTATACTTGGACTATGACTGTGTCTACCGGTTTTGTTCTGATTCTAACTATCATCACACGTTCATTATCTGGCAAATAATTCTCTATTCTATTTAACTTTAAACTTTAATATTAGACTGAATAACTCAGATAGTAACTCATACCAAAGACTAAACACAAAACTTTAGAATAAAAAACCGAATTGGGTGGATTTTAATACCTTCCTTTTAGAACATAAAGATGTTTTTATTAAGCCTGATTATTTTAACATAAGCTGCACTGATAAATACAAAGTTTGGATCAATCTAGTTGACGGAGCACTTATGTTTGCTGATGGGGAATCCAGTGATTCAGGTGACGTAAGCGAAACTGGATCCTACGAGCAAAGTTTCCACCAAATGCCCTCACCTTGGTGGACCAAAGAGTGCCAAGAAGGCATAAACAGAAGGAAGGATGCTTTAAAAACCGCTCTTAGAGATATGACGATGGAAAGTTGGATTAACTGGAGGAAGATCTCGGCTCAAGTCAAAAGAATATTGAAAGGAACGAAGAAGAACTCCTTTATAGAAAATACTAAATCCTTCAATAGATTTACTAATCCTACAAGTATATGGAAAAAAATAAATTTTTCAAAAAGAGGCAGAATTCTCTATTTAATTCAGAGGACTTTTCCTTATCACATCATAATAATAAGACGAGCATGGAAAATAAGGTGATTAAAGCATTGATAGAGCTACCTGTTGATGATGATATTGATACAAATGAATTCACAAATGATCATTAGGAGTCTATTTTGGATTCTCCATTTAATATGGCAGAATATATGGGACCAGTTCCTAATCTTGAAGTGAATAAAATAGCTGGATTGGACCAAATTGATAACAAAATCATTACAATGTTGACTCCAAATTTTCACAATCCCCTTCTAGATATTTTGAATGAATGCTATGATAACGGGATTTTTCCAAACGATTGGAATAATTATTTAACCTTTCCCATCAGTAAGAGTGGAGGTAAGGGAGTAAGGCCAATTTCGATCTCATCGGCTATTTGTGAGTTATTCGAAAGAATGATTTCAAATAGGATGAATCATTGGTTAGAGACTAACAAGCTCATTGATAATAATCAGTTTGGTTTCAGGAAAGTTTTTTCGTGTACAGATAGTATTTCAATTTTCAATACCAACTCAGAAATTTTTGAAATGAATAACATAGAATGCCCAGTACTGTTCCTTGATATTAAATCAGCATTTGATAATTCGTTACCAAACAAGTTGATAAACTCTCTAATTGAGAAGAAGTGCCCTTATAAAATATGTAATTTTATAAAATATTGGATTAGGAAACGTAGAACCACCTTTGTTAGGAAATACGGTCACCATGTTACACATGAAATGTTCAAAGGAGTTCCCTAGGGAGCAGTTTTGAGTCCTGTGCTGTTCGCGTTTTATGTGAGTACCTTACAATCAATTTTACCCAAGGGCATTCATGTATTGAAATTTGCCGACGACTGTGTTTTGTTCCCAACGAAATGACAATCATTAGAGTTAAACAAATTCTATACTATTGAAGCCTTCCATAAAACAAAGGAATTCCTAAATAAACTGGGTTTGGAGTTATCCACCGAAAAAACTAATTATTTGAATTTTCATAGTCTAGATAAGAAGAGGAGAATCAGCACGTATTGTGAAGATAGTATAGTACTAATGAATTGTCTGAAGGGATCAAAATTGAATGTGAGATTTTTGGGCATACTATTCAATAATCATTCAACTTTTAAGGAACATGCACAGAACGCTAAAGATACAGGTGAAAATTGCTCAACATAACAAGATATTTGAGGGAAACCTGGTGGGCTGGGGACTCCATTATTCCGTTGAACATTTATAAGAGCCTGATCAGGAGATCTATCGAGTATGGTATTTTCGGTATTTTTAAATTTCGGAACAACGAAGCCTTCAATGAATTGTTCAAAATTCAAAACGAGGCTATTAGATTAGCATTCGGCCATAGGAATTCCACACCCATAGGGGTAATGCATAAAGAGGCCGGTATTCCGGATATCTATTCCAGAGTATATTGCATGGGGTCCAAATATATTTCAAAGTGTATGAGTCTAAATAATCACCCAGTTATTGTTAATATTGAAAAATACCGATTTTAATACGGTCTATTTTCTGTTGAAAATGTCAACTTAGAAGAACTGCTAATTCTGCATTTATATTCTAATTATACAAAATATAATAGTGTAATTTATCAATCAAATACTGCCCCATGTTATGATTTAGGTTATCGAGATAAATGTACCGATCTTCCTCTTGATGTGGAATCTGGTTCAAAAATTTGTTATAATTTAGAATTCAATGTACTCATTTCTGATATTATAAGGGAAGATGATCTGATGGAATCCCCTGCATTAATATATACGGAAGGATCCACCATCAAAAATAATCCTGCTACAGGAGTAGCAGTATATTCTCCGAAGCTTAATGTACAGTTAAAAATAGCTATTAATTCAGAATGTGATATTTTTACTGCCGAAAATTATGCTTTAATTAGTGCCTTAAACCTGATATATATTAGTGAATTTAAATGTTTCATAATTTGTACTGATTCCCTATCCGCTCTGATGGGGCTAAAGTCTTCAGGACTTGACGGTAGTCCGTTGCCTATCAGTGTTTACTGACGTAGAGAAGCTATTAAGGTGAAAACTAGGTGTGTGCGAGTACTCGAAATTTTCGAGCATTCTCGAGTCGAGTCGAGTATTTTGTACTACTCGAAATTTCCGAGCTACTCGATAATCTTCGAGTAATTTGTCGATTTTCTTAAAATTATCATGAATTATTATTCGCCAAGGGTAGAATATTCTTAGAGAACATAAGGGATCGTTATCCACCATCACATATAGATTATATTCATATTCATGTATATCATATACTTTCCAAGTACTCCAAAATCTACCAGATACTCGAAAAATTTTCGAGCACTCAGTGAATTTCGAGTACTTGGCTCGACTCGACTCGAAACTTCGACTACTCGACTCGACTCGAAAAAATCACTACTTGCACACTCCTAGTGAAAACTTTTTTAGCTGAAAGAAATGCATATCTGAAATTCTTATGGATTCCTTCTCACTGTGGAATCACAGGGAATGTAATGGCTGATAGTATCGCAAAAGAAGCTACTGCTACGGAGTCGGATAATAAATTTAAAGTTCCTCTTAATAATATTAGTAAACATTCAAATACAAAATACATTAATAATTATTTCAAAAACCTTAAGTTAAGTGCGTTGCAATTGAATAAAGGAGTACATTATTCTGAAAATTTTTATGAAGAAGGGAAATCGGTTTGGTTCAAAAACTTGAACAAATGTAGGAGGTTTTTGGTAACGTTCAACAGAATCAGATCAAACCATTATAGTTTAAATTACTCTCTTCATAGGAAAAATATAGTCGACTCTCCTAAATGTGACTGTGATAATGGAAGTGTACAATGTATCGATCATATTACCTTTGAATGTGTAAAATACATAGAACCTAGGAGAACTTCAGCTGATAAACTAACAAAATTAGGATATTTCCCTCCATTCAACATTGCTGACCTAATCAAAGAAAAGAAACTTATTATTTTGGATATTCTGTTTGCTCTCTATGTGGAGGCGGAGATTTGTATTTGACACAACCTTTTATTATTTTGAGATATAATTTTTATAGTCAAAAGGAAAACAGTTTTTTTTCTTTTTTTTTATATAGTATTCCGATTCAATACCAAGAATACGACTGTTATTAGATTTAATATTCTATACTTGCATTCGGAAACAAACTCCTTTTTTCAAATTTGCGCGCTGAAATTTAGAGGTTAAAGCGACCTCTAAGTTTTTCTTAGTCATTAAGAGTATAGTTTGTATTGTAAGAGTTATGGTGTAGATCCAATGCTCAATAAATGATTGAATTGAATTGAACAACGATTTGCGTGCGCTAATATGTTGGAGGCATATATTTCATCGAATGACAAGTGTGATATACATATAGTAGGTGTATTTTGAAGAGCCCCAAGCTGTTTTGTTACTACCAGCTGTTTCGAGGCTGTTGCCTCGAAGAAAGTGTTACTTTTCAATTGCTTTTTTTCCAAGCGACATTGATAAGTGCGTAAGATTTCGAGCGAATGATGGAAATTGTACACTGTAAAAAATAATCGGAATTTTCCTACACGCGGCAACCGGAAAATTCCGATCATGCGATAGGAAATCAATTTCCGATAAATGTATATGAAATTTCCCATGAATTAAGCTGAAAATTCCCAACTTTATGGAATTTTTACTATCATTCTCCAGTAAATTTCCGGTGAAATACGGAAAGTTCTAGTGTTGCCGCGATATTATCGTCGAAATTCAGAAATAATCGATTATCTTAATTTTGACAGGTTTTCATGGAACTTTTAACGCGTAGATCTTCGACTGTGCACGAAATGAAACGGGATAATGAATCATCTTGGTCTTTTAAACAAAATGAATCAAAATATTCTTACATTATCGTAACGATAATTATCGATATATCGTAACGATAAATGGGAGCATATCTTGGTTTATTTTGTGTACAAGTCTGGGATTATTCATTATTCCATTTCATTATGAGCATAATCGAAGATTCGTGGATTATATATTCCATAGGAACGTGTAAGAATTGAGATAATCGATTATTCCTCAATTATCGACGATAATATCGCGGCAACACTAGAAAGTTCCTACCGCATGTATGTGTTAATTACTTCCGAACATTTATGTGAAGTTTCCCATAGAAATTTTTCACAGTGTATGCCTATTTGTAGTAAGTATCGAAACGGACACCCCAGAGGAATGTACGTTGCAGGATCAAGTACAATTGGATTGTTGATTATTAATTCCAGTCCCTATTGCTAGGCAATTCCTCTTCTCTTGGATTTCCTCTATAATATTCATAATTCAGTGTGCATGTGATATTGATTCGTTCTTCAACGTATACGTTTTTTGATCATCGTTGTAACTGTTCTGTACATAATTCTGTATGAAAAATGATACATCCGTTGATATAATAAATATCCAAACCCTACGGTACTCCAAGAATATATCACAAATTATACGATGGAGAGAGATGGTTCTCTCTACCGATTCATTCATTATAATTTTTAAGAATTTACATATTGTTCATTTTTCCTTTCTGAATATAGAACCTTGTATCTTCTCACTGCAAATCGAACACAAAACATCGTTTCGTAAGCTTGAAATCCCCTTTCGTTATAATCCCATACATTGGTTTCAAATGACCCAAGAAGATATCCGACTCGCGTTTAAGAACATACCGTAAGTGGAATGAAATACAAGTCAGATACTCTAATATCTAACAGTATTCGAGGATCTCTTTTGAGGCAGGTGAGCGAGTTGTACTTGCATTTTCTCGTTATCATTCTAACCATTTTGCGAACATTGTAACCTCCTTCCGAACGCATCGCGTTTCTTACACTGAATTCGTAGTTCTGGTAGATTTGCAGAGAGGCAAAAGAGAGGTTGTCTGTGCCGCGCGCTGTAGGCCACTTATTACAAGCGTAGTACAAAACGCGGAAGCTTAATTGCCATACCGGATCGCGCATTAGCTTTGCCTAGCTCCTCCCTCGTGCTGCATTTATGGGAAATAAGGCTGTTCGCTTCGGGAAGAGTGCACACGGGTGTTCTCACTGTCTTTCTGCGAGGGGTTTCTTTCTTTCTCTCTTTCTCCTTTCATACGAAAAAGTATATGTGTATCTAAAACCGGTGAGGAAGTCGTAATGGTTGCCGAACACTTAGTCATTTTGGTACGGTAATGACACGCATCGTTGCTACCTATGTCCTCGTTCATGTGAGTACACATTTGATATACTACAACATATAATTTCCAATGTGGAGCGAAAGACCGATAATCATAAGAAAGATGTTTCATCGTTGGTATCCACGTACAGTTTTCTCGCGTTTCCTTGATTTGTGCAATATACCTGTACACTTATTCAAAGTTTTCTCAACTGCTTTTCTGTTTAATTGTTGAATTATTTGTGAATTAATAATGATATACTTCTATATCAAACGATATAATACGAGTAATACTTTGCTCGATTATCAGAGCGCGAGTTCTGCTCGTTCCCTAGTCACGCTGTTCCAACCCTTATTTAATGAATTACTGTACATTTTGTTACCAATACATACGCGATAAATAAATCTTTACCAGTACAGCAACGATTCTGTGATCTAATGTGATTCGTCCCTAGGAGCACAAAACGTGCGTCAAACATTCTGAGAATGTTTGCAGGACATTTTAATATTCTAAGAACTTTCGGAGAATATTTGACGCACATTGGTGTTACTTGGGGTATAACCAATTAGATCAATCAAAAGGTTTGTGATTTCAATCATGGAACTGATAAAATCAACCACGTTTACAAAAAAATTAATACTCAATTTATAACGATTACCAATTTTAACGGCAATTTCCTTTCATCTTCATGTGAATTAAGAATAATATTACCAAGTAGTTCGAACGTTATATCGTGTTTCATTTCTTAATTGATCTTCATGTATTTCCGTCAGAAAACATCGCGTTCAAACTTCGATACGGAGACTTCGCGGAATTCCCATGTTTGAAGGTACTTTCATCAGTCCAAAAGTTGCATTTCTGATGAATAATTGTTTGTGTGCGTAACGTTTGTGTGCGGATGTACGAATCATAACTTTCCATACTGTGTACAGCAGCTGCTTGAGATTTGATATGGTAATTATGGTCGCAAATTATAAGGTTTCCATAAAAATTCTACGAAATCCTTCGATATTATAAGGACTACAGGGAAATGTTTACCAAACTGTACGATGATTATTCTTTGGAAAATGGGTCGTCGAATAATTGATTTTCATTGGAATCTTGTTTTTTGTTCCTTCTTTATAATTCTACCTCATCAGAATGCTTCTGTTATTGTTGAAAGATCTCGAATTAAATTGTTTGGAAAGTATAATTTATGGAAATTATTCGAATTTGTGATTGATGTGCGTACAGTTTTTGGTAGTCTAGAGAATTGTTCAACAATTTAAAGAAATATCATACTCATTTTGCATGATCAGAAATCATGATATCATTATCATCATATGTAAATGAAAAATTCACATGCACATAATTATTATAATACTTCCGAATTTGGAACCAAATTTGCTGAGAGCATGGCATGCATGGGAGATGCCTCGGAAAATCTCTCGGTTGGAAAAAAAGAAGCGGAAACGAAGCGTACATCAAAGCATAAGAAAAGCGTTGATCAAACATAACAGACAGTGGACAGAATAGATGGAAACAGTATTTGGAGCGAAGTTTGGAACATATCACAATTCATATTCTAAGAAAAGTACATGGAGTGTAAGAAAAGTATGCACAGAGTACCCAGACAGCACTGGGACGTTCTTCGGACGTTCAGGAAACGTACTTGGTCACAAGAAGAACGTTCAAAAAATGTTCCAGGACGTTTTAAAAATGTCACATAGACATTCCAGCGATGTACAAATGTCCGGTATAGTCTTATTCAGGTTTCCACGGAACGTTTATCAAACATGTTAAATGAAAATTTGTTAAAGATCAAACTTGTGCCAAATCTTTCAATATTCTCCATTTCGAGGAGATGCAAATGAACTGCGGTGAAGCCTCCCTACAAACAATGATTACTGGCGCTTCAATGGTCCGCTGATGGCCCTGCCATGCCGGTGAAGAGCCGTTACTGGGCCTTTGAAACACCTAAAGTCGTGTTTACTGAGCTGTATCGATAGATTTGATAAATTACATTTACATGTCTTTAATACATCGCAGGTAGTGAAATTTTGTTTCGCGTCAATTTTGAGGTTATGTTAATCTTAGTATATTGACTTAATTCTTGATAACTTACATTCTGTCAATAGTTTTGAACTTCTGGAATGGAATCGTTCCGAATATTCAATACAAAACATATTTTTATAGTTGTTTGGTACTTTTTTTCCTAGTGAAACTATAAATATACATTTGTATAGGGTAGAGATAAAATACTTGGTTTTCATATAACGTCTCGAAAACGTTCTGAAAACACACCATAACATGTGTGAACAATGTCCCCTAACACATTGAATGAATGTTCCCAAGGCGTGTGGAAAATGTGCTTTTGGAAACCAACATCTGTGGGATTTTTGACACGTTTTTAAAACGTTTTGAGAACTTCTGGCGCTGTTTGGGTAATCATGGGAGTGAAACCATGTGTATTGCATAGTGAAACAAAAATCTAAAATTGGCAGAGAGTGTCATCTGAAATTGTCCTGGGGAAGTGTAATGTGTCGCGGCGCATGTAAATTTAGATTGGAATTGATGTTGTTTGACCAAAAAATGTAAGCACTGAGAAACTTCAACATTTAATTATATTTATCATTCGAGAACGTATGAAAAAAGGCTCGGAATGGTGAATAGAGTTTAACTTCGGAATTTCATGGTACTTCAATATTTTGAAAAGTTGAACAATGACATAAAATGTTCATACAACAAAACATGAACATAACATTTATGAGCAAATATCATAAAAAATTAGGTTAGGTTAAGTACACGAAGAAACACGCACACGGAGAAACTGTCGTGCAGATAACCAACCCTGGTGGAAATATTTCTCTTCGAACATTCTCTGTAAGTCTCTGTAAGTCTCTATAAAATTCGGAATAATTCTGGGAAACTCTGAAAATATCCTGAGCATTTCTGAAAAACTCTAAAAATTGGAATTTCCACCAGGGAAGTTTTGATGACCGTGCAAATTGATGGTCAATATTATGAAACAAAAACGGTGTATGTAAGGACATTGGACATTTGCGTTAGCGCATTGAACATCAATTTCCTCGCAATGATGCGAGGACAATATTGACATTTTTGGAGTCTAAAATAATTGGAATTCGATAAAAAAATATGTGGGAGATCATTAAGTCCCATTATTTTTTTCATCATTTAATCCTTAGAATAAACGTTAGTCATAAACAGATTCAAAGGGAAATGTACTTGAATCTCAATACCTTCAAACTCAAATAATCTCCTCATAATTATGTTTTCCAGAGCCTTGTACTTTCAATCAGTTCAATGGCCCCTTGGAATCTACTTTCAAATATCTCGTGTCATCCCACGCAATAAAGGTTCACTTTTGCAGTTCAACACTATGATAAGAACCCATCGTTCAGAATGAATGAATCACACTGTAAAAAATATACTTCCTAAACTGCCAAAGAAGTTTGGCAGTTTTTTACACAAACTTTTTTTGTAAATTACCAAATAAAAGCTGTAAACATTGAAAAGTTTTGTGATTTCACGAAGATTTTTGAAAATTCACAAACTTTTGTTCGGCAATTTACAAAAAAGGTTTGTATCGTAATTTTTACAACCAAGTTTGTAAATTTCCAAGCATTTTTGTTTGGAATTCAACAAATTTTCTTTACAGTGCAGTAGCTATACTCAGGCCATTTCCTAATCCTGAAATCAGTTATTTTCTAACGGATGCATTGTAAAAAAGTGACATCTTGTGATCGATGGGAGAAGTTGTCGATTATTTTCATCCGGTTACTTTTCATGTCTGTTACTTTTGGAAATAATTTAAATCCTTCATAATGATAATCCTTCATAAAGTTAGTCCTCCCTAGTAAAAATGAATCATATAAGAGCATATAAGAATCATATGTGATCCATATAAAATTCATATATGGTCATATATAATCCGTACATAATCCATATTGAATCCATGTATGGCCCATTTATGATCCATATATAATTCATATGTAATCCATATATGACCCATGAATGCAAGATTTTTCACATATGTAAGAAAATTCTGCTTTATATGAAATATTCTCCATATATGGATTATATATGCATTGCATATGGATCATACATGGTCATATATGGATTATATATGGATTATATATGATTCCACACGTTTTCATGTATAGACCATATATGGGTTATATATGTATTTATGTGTGAATTATGTATTGGTCATGTATGTTTACTTTTCACTAGGGGATGGAAACGGAGGAAAACTAACAGAAACTTATTCTGCAGTTCACGAGATGACACTTTTGACGATTCCTGAGTCAAAATGCGAATAATAAATTCAAGATTTATAAAAAGGCTTAAATGATTATCGGTCACTCAATTTCAAATGATGAATTCTTATCACATTTCTGAAATTTGGAATCGGACCTTTGTTTTTTGATGAAAATTGTTTGATATCATTGGGCACAAACCGTTGGTTACTATGCGTAAAGCGGAAATCCGATTTTGACCCAAGTAGTAGTGAATGAATCGAGCGATATTTGTCCCTTTCGAAGTTGATCGACGTTCCGGGTCGATTCAATCCGTTATCAAGGTACAAATCGAAGAGTGGAAGAATTGTTGTAAAAATTATCGTCCGGACTTATCTAATCAGATGTGAGTAGTTTTTATTATTGGTTGGGACCGTACATCATACAAAAAATCGAAACTTGTCTCCTTCTTGACTTCGTCATGCCTTATTCTTGACTTTTCCATTATTCCGTCGTTCCTTCATCATTTTCCTTCAATTCCTTCCGTTTCCCATTCACACTAGTCGTTTCTCATCGTTCCCTGGGAAGAAGTTTTTTCCGTGGCAATTGCGCATTTCAAACAAAATACGTCAATCCCCATCGAAATTCTGAATTTGCAAACTCGCTTTCTTCATTTTCCATAAAAATCCCATAACATCCCAAAATACCCCACAACATCATCATAATATATTGTTAAAAGAATTAAGTAATTTAGGTATTCGCAGCAATTTCTTGTTGTGGTTACAGAGTTATATTCTGAATCGTATGCAATCAGTTCGTGTCTCTCAATATTTCTCTGATTCATTTTTTGTATCCTCAGGTGTACCGCAAGGCTCACATCTAGGTCCTTTATTATTTATCATTTTCATTAATCTCTACGATTTTCAAGTACTGCACACATCTTCTTTTTGCTGATGACCTGAAACTGTTTATGATTATAAGAACTTACAGAGATGCTCAAAATCTGCAATCTGATTTGGATCGGTTACAATCTTGGTGTGTGCTATCTAATATGTCATTAAATCTCACTAAATGATATGTGATGAGATTTCATAGAGGTAAAAATGCTATTTATTTTCCTTATAACTTGTCTCATTCTCTGTTATCACCTATGAATACTGTTCGTGATCTTTGAGTTTCATTTGACTCTCGTTTTAACTTCTCAGATCATTACAATTACATAGTTGGTACTTTCATGAAATCTCTCGGATTCATCAAGCGCGTTTGTAAAGATTTTCGTGATCCTGTTGCACTTCGAACACTGTATTGTACTTTAGTTAGACCTCATCTTGAGTATGCGTCTCAAATTTGGAGTCCTCATTTAATTCGGGATTGTACAGACTTGGAAAGAGTTCAGCATAAATTTCTGCGTTTTGCTGCCTATCAGATAGACCGTCCGTTGAGCGTCACTTGTCATGATTACTCATTGATTATGGCTCTACTTAACTTGCCTTCCTTGGAATCACGTCGTTTGTTCAATGATTTTTCATTTTTGTATAAAATTGTTAATGGGGAAATTCGCTGCCCTCAACTGCTTGGACTTGTACGTTTTAATGTCCCTTCTCGTTTATTAAGGCGCCCTAAATTGTTCAATCCAATTTCTTATAAATCAAGATACGGGTATTCTGATCCGGTAAATCGGATATCTATCCTAGCAAATTCTTACAGTGATGTGCTTGAATTATTTTCATCTCATTCTGATCTTAGGAATTCTCTTTCTCTTACTTGTCAAATTTAATATCAAATTGTCCTTTTCACCTATAATTATACACGTTAACTGTTGTTGTAATATAAGATGCATGTAGTCGAGCTTAACATGATGCTTAATGCTTTGATGCATGATATATATAATGTGGTTCAAATAATGTATATTCTATGTATCAAAGGGTCTTTTATACCCGTATAAACAAAATAAATAAATAAATAAATAAACATCCCATAGACACAAGAACCCCATAACACCCTTCCGCAAAACACTCAAGAATAAAGTCAATAGTTTATAATTTAGAAAGTATATAGAAAACCCATACAACTTCGAATACCATCCCTAGTAAAAATGAATCATATAAGAACATACATAAAGCATATAGAAACCATACATGGTCATATATGACCATATATAATTCATACGCAATCCATATTGAATCCGCGTATGATCATATATGGCCCATACAGAATCCATATATGACCCTTCGATGCAAGACTCTCCCATACATGTGACAAAATTCTGTCACATATGGAATATTTTTCGTATATGGATTTTATATGGATTATATATGAGTCATATATGATCATATATGGATCACATATGAATTAAATATGAATTGTATATGATTCTATGCATTTTCATATATGAATCATATATGAATTTTATATGTATTATGTATGGATTATGTATGGGTCATATATGTTCGTTTTTTACTAGGGACAGGTAGGTAACCAATGGATGAATGAATAGCAACCACATCTTTCTGTAAAAGAAAATTACATTGTTATAAGAAAAAATTTTCTTACACGTGTACTACAGGTTTGTATCTTGATAACGGATCGAATCGATCCAAAACGTCGATTTACTCAGAAACAAATAAATACCCCAACAAAAAACTCCAAAAAAGTAAAAAAAAACGCCAAATACATGAAAATGTGGTAGAGATTTACGAAAAAAAATCTGGAAAACATACAACATGTTTTCTCATTTGAGAAAAAAAAATATGAAATCAATGTGAGCCACCATTCGGTTCCCACGTGATATATGTAACTATTTTTGGTATATTGTAACCCCAGTGTGTTCAAACTGTATCTGAAGTGCTTTATAATTAATCAAGAATATTCTTCTTAAAATTATAAGGTGGAGTAGAACACAAATTAGATTTATGCCTTCCACGTAAGAGAAACAGTGTTGAGTTATTAAAAACCAAACGTGTTGATTGTGATTGATAAGTTTTGAAACCTATGTTGATGCGAAACACTTGTCGCAGCCGATGTTGTGAGTTTTGAACCTCAATTGTATCCAAACAAATCTTTCACTGTAAAAAGAAAGTTTTAATCTCTTCGCATCTTAATTTCAGACAATGCTTTTTCCATTGTGTCGGCGATTGTTTTTTCGGCCTAATTTGTTTGAATCATAGATTCAGCCATGAAATGAGCTGAATTCAAGACTTTCTTTTTACAATGTTTGATAGTATGTGAATAGAAACTTCGGTGATAAAATCATCGGCCGCGTCAAGTGTTCCGCATCCACGTGGGTTCCAAAACCTACCCAACACAACCAAAACGTTCGATTCAAAATAATTCAACACTGTTTCTATTACGTGGAATTGATAAATCTAATTTGTATTCTACTCCACTTGATAATTTCAAGGGAAAATGTTCTTCAATAATTGTAAAGCACTCCGGATACAGGACACACTGGAGTTGCACCAAAAATAGCGAGATCACGTATATCACGTGGAGACCGAATACTTGGTGGCTCACATTGGTTTCATATTTTTTTTTCTTAAATGAAGCACATGTTGTATGTTTTCCAGATTTTCTTCCGTAAGTCTTGACCACATTTCCATGTGCTTGGCGTTGTTTTCTTACATTTTTGGAGTTTTTTTGTTGGCATTTCACTTGTTTTTCCGAATGATAATATTCCGCAATATCCATACTCTCCAATCACCCTATTCTTCAATGAATGTCTGTATTTCCAATTCTTCTCAGTTTCAGATGATTCTTCTTTCAAAAGGATACCATATTTACCAAGCGAACACGTTGTTTTGTCCTACTACAATACCCGGAACTGATTTCATGAAAATCACAGATTTTTTCATGAGTCCAGTTTAGATTAATTTGGTTGAAAAAATGGTGATTGGTCGATAAGCTAGTATCCTCTTGAGTATCAATGATGATGAATATTCCCACATATTTCCAATCTCACAGAACCTTATTTCAGATATATGTTGCAAGTATAAGAGGAACATGTTTTTGAATAAGATTTTTTGCATTCTCAATACATGTGTGTGAAAGTGTAAATATGTGAGAATAAAGCCATTCAAGATTGATGATATTCCGAATAGCACAGATTTCATTGATGAATTCTTGAATGAAGACCTTTTTGAGAACTTGAGAGTCCAAATGTAGTGCTTTGAGTAACAAACAAAAAAGCATGATCATATAAAAGAATAGAGGTTTGTGAGAATAGAAACATCATTCAGCTCAAATGTACAACAGGAGAGATGAAATTTTTGAACAGATCATTTTAGAATAAATTGTATCTCCAGTCACACAAGTGGTTGACTTATAGTTATTCTACAACAATCTTCGTGATTATAGTCTCATTTATATATAATATCCTTATTTTCAAGTGTATTTGATTTTACATGAAATATTCATATTTTTATTCCTGTTCATTTTCTGAAAAGTCATCTCTTAAGGTGACACCAGCGTTGGTAACTCGCATCATTGGTTAGGGAGGAACAGAATCATTAGATAGAAAGAGAGATCCGATACCGCCGGTGGTGTCCCCTCAAATGCCATATCTGACGCTATGAATATTCCTACATATTTTCATTCCAACAGGTTTTCATTGTTCAATATGATATAACAGGTCCTCATTTTTCAATACATGTTGGGAGAAAAAAAGTTTGCCGTTGAACACAATTTTTCTACATGTTCGATAGGAAAGAATTACATTAGTTTACAGCTATTCTGTACATTCGACGCCACTATTTTTTTTCCTATGTATTATGTCCCGCTGAATTTGAATATCACAAAAAATTTTTTCTATGGATAAGTTTCCAGGATATGAATTTTTGCAATTGAGAAAAGAATTCTTCGATCGTCGCTTTACTAATTGGGATATATCTCGATCCATGAGCGACCAATTTAATTCCAAAAGGTATCGACACGTGCATAATTGAATTCCGACAAATATCACCGTCACCATCCGTGACTGCTTGGGTAGTTTGAGTGCAAGGAATCGAAATGTTTGAAAAGATACTGTTTTGCTTCTTCGTTAGAGGGAAGCTCTGTGATCGAGCCGAAAATTTTTTTGTCTCCAAACTCAAAGTCTCTTAGACTGAAATGTTCCTCGAAATTCGGGGAAAATTTTTGGTTTCGTGTCTGTCTGTCTGGATTCTGTCTGTATGTGGGATTTTTTTGCGACTGCCCATATCTTCCGTTCCTATTATCCGATCTTCACTGAATTTCTACCATAGTTATATATAGTGTCGATGGTGGTCCCATATGAATTTCAACCTGATGCTCACAGAACTACTGGAGGGACGGGGGAAAATGTTATAAAAAGAGGTGATTTTTGCGACCGCACGTATCTCCGTTTCCTATGATTCGATTGCAATGAAACTTATACCACTTCCTAGTTCCCATATGAGTTACATCCGAATCGGTTGGAAATTGTGAAAATTTTTGTTTTTGCATTCCACATCATTTGCCAATATTTGAAAAGCATGCCCCCCCCCCCCCCCCACATGTTCGTATCATCCGAATGACATGAAACTTCGAGCGTTTCTGATTAACGTGGTGTTAGTTGTACGACATGAATTTCAGACAAATCGGAAGTGAGGGGGAGAGAAGGTTAGCACTTAGATTCAAAACAAAATTGGAAAATTTTGTAAATCCTCTTATTATGCAGATATCTTCCGTTCCTGTCTTCCCACCGTCATGAAATTTCTGTCACAGTCATATATAGTGTCGATAGTGGCCCGATATAAGTTTCAACCTGATTTTCACAGAACAATGGGAGGCGGAGGAGAATGTTGTGAAAGAGTGTGAGTTTTGTGACCACGTGTATCTCCGTTTCTTATCATTCGATTGCAACGAAACTCATACCATGTTCTTAGTTATGATCCGACAGTGGTCCCATATAAGAAAACGGGAGACGGAAAGGGAACATCTTGCCACAAATTGTGATTTTGAGTCAACGGCATGTTTTCGCTTCCTGTTATCCGATTACAAGGAAATTGATACCACGCTTCGGTTATGAACCTATAGTGGTTTCACATAACTTTCATCACAACCGATTAAGAAGTGTAGGAAGAGAGTCTTTAGGAATCTGCATTGTTTGACAGAATTTTCAAGTTTCATCATAATTGGTTCATTAGGAACGGGGGAGCCGTGTGCTAATCGGCAGAGTATTCTAACAAGGATGAGGAAACAAAAGTTACTTTTTCACCAAGAAAAAATAAAGACCGTGGAAATATCTCCGGTTTCAAATTTCCTATTATTTTTTAGTTCGCACTTTTACGAAAAAAATTAACTATTCATGGATGGAAATGTATGAAAAAGTCCCGAAGTTATGACCATGGGGATATCCATCCTCATATAAGGCTCTATGGGTTGATTCACTTGGGAGGTTCGTTATTGGTCGGGTTACGGGGGATTTTGGAGATTTCTCGGGTTCGATCTCTGTTTCAGTGAACTCGGGTTGCTGGCGTGGGGGTTGAATTATGTCTCCCAGAAGGGTGGTTCCTATAAAGTTTTGTGTTTGGGAAGTGGGGCCTAGGGATAGGTGTCTCCGAGGAACACGTTCTCCGGGGTTGTTCAAGTCCTTCATATCCTCAGACGTGAGATCGGAGGAGTTCAAAGGGTTGGGAGTCTGGGGTGGGACTGTTAATCCCCTGAACGCTGAAGAGCTCCGATCAATCTCTCTTTGAGGTAGGGGTGGGTCATCATCCCAGTGGAGTTCCGAAAGGGTAGAGGATTGGGATGAATTTTCCGTTTTTGTACTCTGCTGGGGTTGGTGTGCGAGTACATTATGCTCGGGGGCGGATGGGTGTTTTAGGGTTGACAAGGGTGAGCTACCAGAGGTGAGGCGCTATTCGCCGTTCTTCTGTTTGGTTTCCTTCGTCTTTCCTTTCAGGGGAGTAATTGAAGCTACGAGGGGTGCCACATTGCTTCGCAAAGTGTCTACGTTCACTGCAACGCCAACACTATAGACTCCATAGAGGTGATTTCCAAGTTTCTCCGGGTGTGCTTCGGAGAGCTATTGAGGGAATTTCCGAGGGAATCATGGAGAAGGCCACCAGGGGGCTTGGGAATCGACATCAGTGGCGTAGGTTTTTGTGTAGAGGACGGTGGTAAGGGCGGATTTGCTTGTGCAAATTTTCTGGGGTTCGGTGAAGGAGACACAAGAAGAGCAGCTTTTGCTGCATGAGGAGGACGTGGGGTTTCTCCTGGAGGTGATGGAGGGGGTGCTTCCCTCTTCTCAGGTTCATTTCGGGGTTGAGAGGGCTAGGACCTTCTGGGGATATTTGGGGTATTGATGGAGATTTCAGGGGTGCTAGAGGATGGGCATTCCTAGACTGAGGTCTCTTCAGCTTGTACGCCAATTCAGGAAGGGCTAACTGGGAAGTGGAGATTTGAATGGGGATTTCCTGGGGCCGGAGGGATTCCTCGATTTCAAGGCCTCTAATTCCCATCTGTTCGTAAGTATGGAACGAAGCCCTCATCATCTGACTGTGATACTCTGGACGCATGGAATATAGCGCCAGAGTTAGCTGTTCTGTCATAAGATACGGGTGTCTCATGCTGCACCACAAAAGCTGCATGCAGTTTATGTGGTCAGCTGGTGCTCCATCGGGCCCCTGAATTGAGTGAGAGCTTGGAGTCTCAATTTTCCCTCGGAATCCGCCAAGCCGAACCTCTATCGGAAGGCCATACAAAATGAATCTAAGCTCGTAAATGAAACTCTCGAAGCGGAACTATTGCAATGCAATATCTTTCAGAATGGCCAGCATCAAATTGAGGACCTCCATTTCTGATGAGTTGGTCATGGCTCGGCACTAATTTAATCTCAAAAAGAATTCCTCGGAGTCGCCATCCAATCCTGGGGAGGATAGACGCCAACCCCAGGCAATGGCGGCCGAATTGTTATGAGTTGCTCCGGTAGGGACATATGGGGTCATAACGGATAGGGGTTGGGTACTAAGCCAGGTATCGATACTTACGGAGTTGTGATGAGGTGATAGGGAATAGGAAGGTTGTGTGGGAGCACGCTGGGTGATGATTGGGGACGGCAATCCGGCTTGTTGGTGCCAGTGAGGAGTTGAATGTAGGTTGCTGGGGGCCTGGGATGAGAGTATGAACGGAAAAGAAGGAAATGATTGGAGGTATTGGAATGGATTGGCCGTGGTCATGACAGTGGCGGGGTCATATGGGACGGTATGGGGTAGGTTCTGGGAATGAGACGATGAATTCACGGGATTCCGCGTGAGGTTAGCTATCCCGGTACTCGGGACATCGTACGTTTCCGGAAGCACGGCGTTCGAGGGATATACTGGGGGAATGTAGGGTGCGCTCATAACCATAGGTTGTGGGATGATGGGGGCGTGCGCAGACTGTACAGGTTGATGGCCTGCGAATCCGTATGAGATGGTGATTGGGGCAGGATAAGGGATGTTGCTAAGATTCCCGGTTGAATGAGGAAGAGTGGTCAAGAAATATCGGGAGTGGGTAACCAGGGATGGACTTCGAACGTCACTCAATCCGACATCGTTGATATTGGCCTGTGTGGGTTTGAAGTAACCGGGGTGCTAATCGGGGGTCGGGTGTCCCTGTTCACGGTTGTCGTTGTGACCGAGGATGTGGGGGCGATATCGAATGGGACGTGGGTATACGCTGGGAATTTTAGGTTGATTCGATGTGGGTAGAATCGTGGGTGTGCCCCGACGACAGCTCAAGAGGAGAGTTATCATTTCCGGGGGTGTCTGGAACGAGTTTAGGGGGTGGGGGATTCAAGGAAGATCCGGGCTCAGGAAGCCTGAGTTTCGGAGACGAATCATCCAACGCCTAGTGAGTGGTTCCGTCCCCTTGTGCCCTTCCGGTAATAACGATGTGCCTGATCCCCCCTCTCCTCGATAGTTCCCGCACAATTTAGGGAGTGGCTCACTAGGAGAGCTACTAATTTGTCCAAGACGAGGATGTTGATCCATGAATGATGATTGGAGTCTCCCACGTATGACGAACCACGCGATGGAAGTCGATTATCGAGGGGGCGCTGGGATCTTCGGAGAGTTCCGGAATCCTGGGTGAAGTGTTCAAAAGGATCGTGTGGGTGAGGACAGGGAGTTCTATAAGGGATTTGTGTGAGCTTGGAATCGCTCACGGGATTCTCCCTCGGTGGAGAGCCCAAAACCGCGGAATCGGCTCATAATTTCCTCTAGAGAGGGTTCGAAAGTGTCTGATTGGTCCATTTTCACTCAAACTTGAGAAAAAATTTCCAGAGCGTCCGGTATCCGGGTTCCAATTTTCCCCAAAAGTGAAAAAAAATTGCAATCTCTAACCCGCGCCAAATCGAATTTCAATTCTCAAATTTCACTCGAGAGAATTGTTATCACGAAACCAAAACAAAAATTCACCGTTTCCTCTCCAAACAAAATTCGATTATTCCGCGAAATTTACACTACCGGTCAAAAGTATTCGAGCACCTCTCGAGAAAACACGAAATTTTCAAAGTTTCATATCTCAGCCGGAAATTATCGTTCATTCAAAAATAAAAAACCGTTTTGAAGGATGAAGTGTGCTCTTTCAAGAAATCTTGGTCTCACTCACCTGACTGGAGTTCGTTATTAACCGCGTTCGGTTGAACTTACAACTTTTTTCGATTTTTTTTCCGACTTTTCAAACCTTTGCATGTTTTTGGGTGATTTGTTCCTGGGAAAATGAGATCATACATTCGATAGAGCATGGATTCAGCTTCAGAATGATCTCTTATTTTTCTCCCTCGGATCATTCCTTCCAGAGTTATGTTCTTTAATGTGAAAAAAGTGGATTTTCAGACAACGTGCTGTAACTCCGAAAGCATCGTTCCAGTCAAAAACTGTTAAGGGGAAAAAAGTTTCGTTCCAACGTTCTCTACATGCATAACAATTTTGGGAATCATTGAGGCATATTTAATTTTCGCCACTTTTCTCATCCTTGGTGGAATATCTTGCAGTCTCGAGATCACCAATCAGTTCAAATATTCAACAAAGAATAATCGTTAGATGAGTCCACAGTGGTGAACATTTTTTTTCTTTGTTGTACATCCATGTTATAATTATGTTTTGTTGGGAACTCCATAGTGACGTGAAATTTGCGGTCAGAATGCCAGTGATTGTGAATATGAAATCCCGGAAAGTTCAGAATAAACCGTGTAGGATAAATCATAACAGTCGAGCATGCTTATCATAAAATTGGAGAATCAAATTGTTCTTATTCAAATTATATTTCTAAATCAAAATATGTACATATCTATACAATCAACATTGAAATTCAAAATCAATTCAAATCAATTCAAATTCTGATTCCAAATTGCAGATTCTTCGAAATAGCCACCTCTTGCTTTTACCACCGCCTTGCAGACTCTCGGCATCCTCAATAATAATTTCTCCAATGTCATAGGAGATATCTGACTCCAACATGTTTGCAAATATTGCCATAGTTCCTGGTTGTTCGTTGGTCTCATTTTCCTCACATCTCTATCGAGTTGATCCCACAACAGTTCTATGGGATTGAGGTCTGGGGATTGAGCAGGCCAGTCCATAATCTGCAACTGATGCGCGTCTTCCTTCTTCCGTATGTATCCCGTGCACAATTTGGAAGTATGCTTGGGATCGTCATCCTGTTGCAGAATGAACCCGTTTCCAATTAACCTCTTTCCAGAAGGTATTAGGTGGTTTTTTAAGATACTATGATATCCCTCTTTCTTCAAAATACTTTCAATTTTGAATAAATCACCTACTTTTAGTCCTCCAAAACACCCCCATATCATGATTGATCCTCCCCCGTGTTTCACTGTGGGTGTTACACATTGATTAAGCATTCGTTCACCTTTCATTCGACCGACGTAAACTCGACGTTTCGTTCCAAATAATCCAAATTTTGATTCGTCCGTAAATAGTACTCTCGACCACTCTTCTATGCCCCAACTTAAATGTGCGCGAGCCCAATTCAAACGTTTAATTTTATTTTGCTTACGTAATAAAGGTTTTCGCGCAGCAATACGTCCCATGAGGCCAGGATCTCGCAGACGACGTTGAACGGTTGAGACAGACAAAGGGGAATCACGAGTTGCATTCAGTTCTTGTTGTAAGTCAGGTGCTGTTCTCATCCTTAGTCGTTTACTTTGAATACGCAAAAACTTATCTTCTTCTTCCGAAGTAACTCGTGACCTGCCAGATCGAGCCCGATTGGGATTCGATTTTGTACTTTGGTATCGCTCCAGGGTATACAATACGGTCGAATTAGTTACACCGACTCTCTTCGAAATTTCTCTTAAAGAATATCCCTCTCCACGTAATGCCACTATCACAGCACGTGTTTCTTGACTTGTTTCGCGGGTTTTAGGCATAACTGATAACCCGTAGGATTATAATTGAATGGAACAGTCGCGTGATAGGAGGCTAGCCTGTATTCATCACGATTAACGCATTGTTTTGCATGAAGCAGTTGCATACGAAATTTATCATTTGTTTGTTTCGATAAATGAATATCGATAGTTTTTCACGATGAATGCATCGTTTTGCATGGACGAAAAAATTTCACCTCTGTAGACTGATCTGACGATTATTCCTTGTTGAATATTTGAATTGATGGATGATCTCGAGACTGCAAGGTGTTCCACCAAAGATGAGAAAAGTGGCGGAAATTAAATGTCCCTCAATAATTCCCAAAATTTTTATGCATGTGGAGAACGTTGAAACGAAATTTTTTTCCCCCCTAACAGTTTCTGACTGGAACGATACTTTCAGAGTTACAGCACTTTGTCTGAAAATCCACTTTTTTCACAAAAAAGGACATAACTCTGAAAGGAATGATCCGAGGGAGAAAAATGAGAGATCATTTTGAAGCTGAACCCATGCTCTATTGAATGTATGATCTCATTTTCCCAGGAACAAATCACCCAAAAACATGCAAGGGTTTGAAAAGTCGAAAAAGAAATCGAACAAAGTTGTAAGTTCAACTGAACGCGGTTGATAACGAACTTCAGTCAGGTGAGTGAGACTAAGATTTCTTGAAAGAGCACACTTCACCCTTCAAAACGGTTTTTGATTTTTGAATGTACGATAATTTCCAGCTGAGATATGGAACTTTGAAAAATTCGCGTTTTCTCGAGAGGTGCTCGAATACTTTTGACCGGTAGTGTATGTCGGCCGAAGAAGAATTTCAGAACTTTTGTTTGAAAACAAAACAAAATTCCATCAATTCAAATGTTATGGTTCATCAATCCTCCTATTTGGATTGGGCTGGAGGCCGAAATCAGAAAAAAATTCACGTGATAACCAACAAACTGGGATTGTTCTCAATGAACACTCCAACACGAAGTTTCTATCAAATCGGTATTGAGAGAAAAATCGAATACCAGCAAAGAATGTAACAATCCCACAAATCCGATATACTAGACCAATTGGAAGTCTTCATAGGGTCAGTGTTGGGAACAGGCTCAGTGTCTTTTAAAGGGTCCAATCAAGGAAAAAATCGTTCCCCCGTATCTGTTACAGTTCTGTGGAGTTCAATGGTCGTCACAAGCTGGAAACGATACACAAAACAATCGCAAAAAAATGACAAAATTCCCATAGAAACGTTACAACAACAGAAGATTGTCGAATCACCTATGATACGAGACCAGCAATGAAGAATAATGATAATCAAAATTCTACCCAAATAAGGCTGAACTTACAATTAATGATCAATAAATTCACAAGAACCTAATATATCTCGTTCACTTTATCGAAAATTCAACGTATCCTATTCACTTCTGTCTCTTTCCATCCTTCGATCCTTTTATCTCTTCTAGCGCCAAAGAATGAGAAAAAAGAGATAATCGAAAACAACTCCAAACTCAGTACGTTATGTACACAAATGGTGTTGATTTCATCCTACCTTCCTTATCAATAAGGAGGCAATAACCTCTTGACCTCATTTCGTACTTCACATGAATGTTATAGACACATATAAGTATAACAAAGAGCAAGTATGAATGAATCATACAAGTACCAATTTGTTTCCCCTATCTTTTTTGTTTTTGAGATATGTTCATTACTTTTTGGGTGTACCTGTTCTACATCATCAGAAAATAGATGTTTCAGAAGAGCAAGGTCCTATAGATATTGTAGATACAATATTTCGTTACAAATGTTCTAGGAATCTTCCAATTGGAGCATTGCACATATAATGATCTGTCATGTTCTGGAAATCTACGATGGGGAGTATGCTAAATTTGTTGCAAATGAAATATTCTAAAAAATGACAATATCAGTATTTTATGGAGCGAAATGAATTTTCATACACCTGACACAGGACTTGGTAAAATTCACAATTCGAGATGAAAAAAATACCTCCCATACGACCTATTTTTTCAATCATTTGTATCAGCACTTGGTAAATTTTTGAGGTGCACTTTTCAAGAAACGTTCCTCTCAAGCGCTATTCATTGTTTATTCCAAAAGATTCTGAATCGATTAGTCTATATCCCACGGCAAAAAATTTTCGGAATTTTTTCCATCGATCTTACTCAGTACTTTGTAAAATTCCAAAGTCGAGGTCGAAAAAACCTCTCTTCCATGACCTACTCATTTTTCGTGTCAGAGGATTCCGAATCAATTGATCTATATTTCACAGAAACTAATTCTTCAAACTACCATCACGATGATTACAAAAAATGGCACGTTGAGAGTGGGGTCGTCACCTCCGAGATTCGCTGATGTGATAGAAGCCTTGACTCTCTCTAGCAGAACCTGCATTCAATCCCCTCTGGGGGAACTTTCTAATGATCGACTTCGAAACAGGTTTTCTTCCACTCAGAGTGATTCTGGCCAAGTTCATTCAACATTTGTAGGGAATGTGAAGTTGGCATATCAAATGTTAGCATAGCACAAAAAAGCACCAGTTCTAGTCGCATCCACTATAGTTTTACAGTTCTTGATGAGTTACAACAATAGTTCCATGCAGATTGATGAACAAATTCGATTTTGAAAAAATGATATGCTCACTTCTTCTACGATATAATAGCATCGCAGGTATGATGGACAAAAATGGACTGAGTCTTGGAGTTCTAGGGATGATTCGGATGTGCTGATGTCGAAAGCGGGGAATTCTCATGCTGAAAATCAGTAGAAAATTTTTTTCGGGAATCAGAAGAGAAGATATGCTAGATTCTGCTATGTACTGATAGCATCGCAGGTGGAATGGATGAAAATGGACTATATCTCGGAGTTCTAGGAATGATTCGGATGTCGGAACCGGGGAGTTCCAATGCTAAAAATGGATAGAAAATTTTTTTCGGAAATTAGGAGAGAAGATATGCTAGATTCTGCTATGTAATGATAGCATCGCAGATGGAATGAATGAAAATGGACTATATCTCGGAGTTCTAGGAATAATTCGAATGTATGGATGTCGAAACCGGGGAGTTCTAGTGCTACAGATGAGTAGGAAATTTTTTTCGGGAATTAGGAGGGAAGATATATTAGCTTCTGCTATGTGATGATAGCTTCGCAGGGATAACAAATGGGGAGGGATTATCACGGAGTTCAAGACCTCGTGGAGAAGTGTGAGTGTCGAGGAATGAGGATTGGATGCCTGAATAAGATTTGGGAGAATTCATCCGAGAGGTACTGATATGTTATGCTGGAATATGCTATCAGATGAATGTATCAGGATGGAAGGACGGAAAAGGAATGTATCTCAAGGATTGTGACATGATTAGGAGGCACGATGATCGGAAGACATCTGGATTCGGATGAAACACTAAAGGAGCTTCTGACCAGCATATCATTGAGAGGACAAGAGTTCTGACCAGCAGACCATGGGAAATGGTTAGTTCTAATTACCATGAGACGATATTCGCAGCGTCCCGACCGACATATCATCGGGGACCGATAGTTATGACAAGCATATCATAGGATATCGATAGTTCTGACCAGCATATCATAGAAAATGGAGAGTTCTGATGAGCATATCATAGCGAATCGATAGTTCTGATCAGCATATCATGAAAAATGGAAAGTTCTATTCAGCATATCATAAGAAATCGATAGTTCTGACCAGCATATCATAGAAAATAGGTAGTCCTGACCAGCATATCATAGAAAATGGAGAGTTCTGAGCAGCATATCATAGGAAGTGGAGAGTTTTGACCAGAATATCATTGGAAATCGAGAGTTCTGACCAGCATTTCATAGAAAATCGATAGTTCTGACCAGCATATCATAGAAAATCGATAGTTCTGACCAGCATATCATAGAAAATGGGGAGTTCTGTCCAGCATGTCATAGGAAATCGATAGTTTTGACCAGCATATCATAGGCGATGAAGAGTTCTGTTCAGCATATCATAGGAAATCAATATCTGTTCTGACCAAAATTTCATAGAAAATCGATAGTTCTGACCAGCACATCATAGAAAATGAAGAATTCTGACCAGCATATCATGGAAAATCGATAGTTCTGACCAACATATCATAGGAACTCTCCATTGTCCATCCAATCCTCGTTCCTCGACCCTCACACTTCTCCACGACGTCTTGAACTCCGTGATAATCCCTCCCCATTCATCATCCCTGCGATGCTATCATCACATAGCAGAATCTAATATATCTACCCTCCTAATTTCCGAAAAAAATTTTCTACTCATTTGTCGCATTAGAACTCCCCGGTTTCGACATCCATACATCCGAATTATTCCTAGAACTCCGAGATATAGTCCATTTTCATCCATTTCACCTGTGATGCTATCATTACACAGCAGAATCTAGCATATCTTCTCTCCTAATTTCCGAAAAAAATTTTCTATTCATTTTTAGCATTGGAACTCCCCGGTTTCGACATCCGCACATCCGAATCATTCCTAGAACCCCGAGATATAGTCCATTTTCATCCATTTCACCTGCAATGCTATCATTACATAGCAGAATCTAGCATATCTTTTCTTCTAATTCCCGAAAAAAATTTCCGCTGATTTTTAGCATTAGAACTCCACGGTTTCGACATCAGCACATCCGAATCATTCCTAGAACTCCAAGACTTAGTCCATTTTTGTCCATTATACCTGCGATTCTATTATATCGTAGAAGAAGTTAGCATATCATTTTTTCAAAATCGAATTTGTTCATCAATCTGCATGGAACTATTGTTTCAACTCATCAAGAACTGTAGAACTATAGTGGATGCGTCTAGAACTGGTGCTTTTTTGTGCTATGCTAACATTCGATATGCCAACTTCACATTCACGTAGAAGTGAACTCTGGAGAAATTTTTTTCCAACCCAAAGTAATATTTTGTAAGCTTTCTAATATATGTGATTTTCACATTTTTTTCTGTACAGATTATCGCTGAAATGGTCACAGCAATATTTTAGAATGTCTCCAGAATGTTACCTCAATGACGGAAGCAATGTTTCAGAATATCTCCATAATGTTACAAAGATGGTGACATGAGACATTTTGCAGACATTCTGACAATCTTCTTGAGATGTTTTCCAGAATATTACACATTCTCAATGTGATGTTCTAACAATATTGCTGGGACATCCGGTGCTGTGTGGAAAATCACATAGAACAGTGATGATATTGGACAGTGAAAAAAGGTCAAAACAAATAATAAAGAAAACTTGGAAACAAGAAAACATTCTCGGTCTCAAATCAATAGTTTCGGAAACATAACTCACGATTACTCAGTCGTTTGTGAACGAAATCGAATGAAATATTCAGGATGTGTACTCAGTAGTATACCGATTGTCCCAAACCATGGGATTCAGTGGGAAGCCTAATTTCTTGGATGTTATTCAATCATAAATCAATGATCATCGGAGATTATGTCCAACGTACTTCAGAAAAAAGAAGTATCGAGACTGATGAATCTGCAGTTGTAATCTCCAGTGTCAGAATGGCACAAATGTCACACGACCAACGTTACAATAACATCAGATTCTGAAATTGGAAACAAATGAAGATCGAATGTTGTTGGCTGTACTCGTGGAAAAACAATTAGAGAAACATCGAAATTCTGATGCACTATGACAATTCTCTTCGTTTTATTTTTCTTGAAGTTGCCGTGCGTTTTTTTTCAATTTTGTTGAAAACTTCATTCAACCACGAGGTATATCTGTGTTACGGGAAGCTTGATGAAACTTGAAATTCTCTCGATACTTCTTTTCTTCGGAATACGTTAAACATAATATTCGATGATCATTGATTTATGATTGAATAACATTCAACAAATTATGCTTCCCACTGAATCCTGTAGTCTGTGACAATCGGTATACTACTGTACACATCATGAATATTTCATTCGATTTGGTTGACAAACGACTGAGTAATCCTGAGTTATGTTTTCGAAACTACTGATTTGAAACCAAGAATGTTTTTTGGTTTTTAAGTTTCACCATGGAAAATATATTCCAAGATGGGAAGTTCTACTTGAAAAAATATTTTTTCGTAGCATCAATCTGAATATGTATATAATTTCTTGATTATTTTTTTTGACCTCTTTTATTGCCCAATATCATCACCGTTCTACGTGATTTCATGCGCTAAGCGAGTTATATTTCCTGTAACTTCAACCAAACTGTTTATAACAGAAACATAGATAGAGAAAATAAAGTGTTAAAATATTTGGGTATTCGAATTCTGTGACCTAAAAAACATAAACTGTGGTAGAAGAATCGAGCGAATACAATCTTTCCTACGGACCCTGGTATTCAGCTGAGAAACGACACATAATTGTGATAGATTTCCGTTGCGCGCTCAAATAAATCGCTGTATTTTGCAAACTAATAGTCCAATCAATCTGAAATTTTCCATAAAGTGAGTCCATACACTAGCGAACAACTTTGTCGCTGGAAGTTTTCGTAGCTCTTACTTCCTACACCACTTGTTTAATGCAAAGCATGAAAAACGTGATTTTCACTTTGAATTGAAAATTCGTTAATTTTTCATCAACTCTCAGGAACTTTCGCGACAATATGATCTTCTGGGGAGTTTTACAAATCGAAATTCGCAAGATTCATTCCAATTCATTCAAAAATGAATGAGATCGAACGAATTCAGTGTTGAAAAACATTGATTTTCGGTACGAATAAATATACAGTTTCAATTTTTTTCCTCGAAAACTATACATCCTAGAAGAGAATGGTCAGGGGACACTGACATTGATTTTTCGAGCCCTATCACCCAGTATTTTTCAATTTCCGAAATCTCGACTTTTTTTCGACCCTCGACCTGACGGTTTGGACAATACTTCCACGGCTTTTCAAGCGCTAAGAGAGTTATTCTTTCCGGCACCTTGATTGTTGCAATACATCAAATATGAAGGACACGATTGGATAGTTTATTCTGATTGAAAAGCAGTGGGTATATTATGTGGAATGCAGCGAGGATATACGAAATGTCGTTTTTCATGTCTTTGGGACAGTTGTACTCGTGAACATCATTGTCATAAAAAACAATGGCCAGAAAAAAAACCACACATTGAGTGAAAACAGCGTAGAATATGTAACTCTCGTCAAGAAAAAAGGCATTATTCTCCCGCCATTACGCATCAAACTAGGACTTCTCAAAAATTTTGTCAAAGCATCGAATAAAGAAGATAGTGCGCTCACTTATCTGGGAACCCTTTTTAAAAACCTTTCTGCAGCGAAAATCGAAGGAGTCTTTTGATGGTCCAGCCTGGAATATGTTAGAGTCAATCGTTTCTGGTTCCCTTGGGGATCATAAACATCAGGAATATGAGATTATCGTTGCCAATTGGCTTGAGAATTATGCAAGAATCAGTATAGAATAATATCCTCCCATCCCATTCCATTATTCGGCATGAATATGCCTTCAATGTTCCCATCAGGAGTGAATATGTCTCTCAAGGTCCGTTTTTTACATCCCCGCTTGAATTTTTCTCCGGAGAATTCGGGTGTTGTGAGTGATGAACATGGTGAGAGGTTCCATCCACGACTGGAGTCCATGGAGCAGCGCTAACAGGGATTTTGGGATGAAAGAACGATGGGAGATTATATTTGGTTCCTCATAAGAGAAACTGATGCTACACAGAACAGAAAATAATCGCGGAGCCGAAATTACTTTTGATACTCATTTTTCGTTAGTATATTGGAACGAAAATAATTCAAGTCAATTTGACTCGGGTATAAGCGATGAATAACTGGAAATCTGAAAATGAAGAAAATGTCTAATTTTGACACTTGTACATGAATGGTCGTAACTTGGGTACTTTTTCATACATTTCCATTCGTAAATAGTTAATTTTCTTCGTAAAAGTGCGAACTACAGGATAATAGAAAATTTGAACCGGAAGATATTTTCACGGTCTTTATGTTTTTTGGGAAAAAAGTAACTTTTGTTTCCTCATTTTTGTCGAAAAACAGTATTTTTTGTTAACATTCTGATTCCTTGCACCCAAACTACCCAAGCAATCACGCATGATGTGACAGTGATATTTGTCGGCCATTCAATTATGCACATTTTGACACCTTTAGGAATTAGATTGGTCGCTTATGAATCGAGATATACTCCAATTAGTTGAACTACTATCGGGGAATTCTTTTCTTCATTTCAAAAACCCATCTCCCGAAAACTTTTCCATACAAAGTTTTTTTTGTGATTTTCGAATTCATCGAGCCAAAATGGAAAACAAAAAAAAGTGGCATCGGATGTACAAGAAATTGTTTGTATTCTGTTGACTAGTGTTATTTGGAAATGAATGTAATCAAAACTGAATACAGACCCAAGTAACACAACAGGTGAGAAATGCTGAGAAAGTTCTTAGGAATCCTGATAGGGGTTGAATTTCAAACTTGCGTCATGAATTCGAATGTATGTGTATTTTTTTTGGGACGCTGACACCAGAAAAGATAACAAAATACGATTTCAACCCCTCTCTTACCCGTTAGCATCCTCTCAATCAGCCCCTATTGGGGTTGAATTCCAAACTTTTGTAGAAATCTCAAATGTATATATATATATATATATATATATATATATATATATATATATATACATACATACATATATAAGTTGACGTTTGAGAGTTATATATGGGGTGAAATTCGCCAAGTGTTCCCACCTGAAAATTTCAATCTCATCAATGTTGATGAAATTCCATGAATTGGTTACCAGTTACCCTCTTCAAATTGTGTTAACACCGGGTTTCTAGGAAGTCAGGTTTTCGTGGTACAGGGGTTTAAATTTTCAAGATTTTTTTGATCTGCGTTTTTTCGAAAAATCATCATCCTCATTAATTCCATTCAATGAAAATATGTCATTATTGATATTGTTAGGATTTTTTCTGAATTTTACGATAAAGATACTTTCATTCATGCAGAAGGGATATTTTACATAGAAATTTGATTTTTAAAAGTATTTTTGCATTTTTCGGTCACTCCGCCCCTTTTGATATTGATGAAACCTTAATAAATCGAAAGCTTGATTCTTTAGCTTCAAAATCATACAGATTGAGAAATGGGATGAGAAGATTCCTCAAAATTACAGAGGGGTTCAAGTGCTCAGATCCCACACGTCCACCCGCTACCATCGTGTATAAATACAACACTACGCCAACATTATGTAATAATATTTTATGCCAATGAATAATTCATTCTGCCGTAATTTTCTGTATCATTATCAGTGAAAATCACTTCCAGAAATCAAATATCCTCTGATTCTTAATGTTATTATCTGATTCTGATTCACTGAGGATTTGAATTCATTCTCATCAACCATATGAACTTCTGCCCTGAAGCTTCATTTGAATAGTGACTGTGAATGTTCCCAGGGCGACCTGATTTTCTTTTATTCGTAACCTAACCAACCTCATTCTCTCCAATCTGAACTCGTCAACGGTTTTGTGTCGTTTTGAATGTACAGAGATGGATATCAAATCAGTGGAACTTTCTTGTTTATGAAGTTTTTGTGATTGATTTTCTGCTGAATTATTCTATTGAGGGAGGACTTTTTCCTACATGTAATAACACAATGAAAGGAAGGAGTTCCGCTGATCGTTGTTTCCCTACATTTCAATATCCCTGTCACAAAAAATCTTCAGATCTTCGAACCTTATCTTCAAATCTGAGAAAAAAATATCATCATCTACCCTCTGATACCCGAATATGTAGTAGATGCAGGAAAGACATGACTGTACTATCTTCAATGTCACCTTTGTACGATGTCCAATCTGTTCAGATGGATACATGCGAGAATAATTCATTCGAGGTAGTTCCGCTTGATTATTCGATTCATAAAAAAAATACACAGTATACATTGAGAAAAAAGATAATGGAAGTACCTACGCACGACAGTTGGATACGTTCAAATACAATCCTTCGTCAATTCAATTCGAATTCAAGGTTCATTCAAGTATTCGTAGTTGAGTCAACTACAAATCTAATTGCATCAAAGAAGTATTGCGTTTGAACGTATCCAACTGTCGTGCGTAGTTGAGTCCACTATTTATTCTTCTCAGTGCAGCCCCAAAATGTTCTAATGAGGAGAAAACTGGGATAATTGAGAAATTTCTATTATCCCTCAGGATCAAACATTATCCGAAGAAGAGGATGATAGTAGTATTCCACCACTATGGCGACCCCCCAAGCCATCCCCACTCCTTCCCCCACAATGCCACCTTCTCATCAATCAGCTCTGGGGAAGGGGTGGGGATGGCGTGGTGGGTCGCCATAGTGGTGGAATTGTTTATCATTATTTATTCAAATTGATTAGAAGTTCATACATCACATTACATTGCATTACATCATACGATTTGGGAATGAACATGATAATACAAATCAACTTGAATAATAATTATATATCTATATACAGGGTGGGGCATTTAAAGTGTCGCGGGCGTTTTTTCCAAAAATAAAATGAGATACGAGAAAATTTTTCAGACAAAAATTGTAGGGTATCGAGGGGGACATCCGATGGTGGCCTTGGCTTTGACCTCAAATCTCATCTTCAAGGGCATTCTGAGGTCAACTCTTGTTTTTCAAATAGCATCTCATATTTTTTACTGCAGATTTGGATTCTAGGTCAAAAACCAAGAAACTTTTGTCTGCACCATTTTCCTGAAATCCGCGAAGATGGCGCTCTAATCGATATTGTTCCATACTGAATCTGACATTAGAATAACTCGAAAACGAAGGGTCTTGAAGGAGAATGTTTCGGACAAAAGTTGTCTGATTCCAAGGGGGATCCCTTGAACTGAAACGGAGGCGATGGGGTATAACAGACAAAACACAACACATTTCAATCGTCTACATCACTTGGATAATTTTAATGCAGTAAATGCTCAAAATGATGGCCTTCGACTTCAATACACATTTCAAAACGTTTTACAAAAGATTGCTGAACTCGTGCTAAAATATCTTCATTGATGCTCGCGCATGCATTGATGATTCGTTGACGCATATTCTCAGGTGTAGTCGGTGCTTGTTGATAAACTGTATCTTTTATGTATCCCCATAAAAAAAATCTGGAGAAGTAAGATCCGGAGAACGGGCAGGCCAATGAACTGGTCCACGACGTCCTATCCGTCGTCCAGGATAATCTCTGTCCAATATTTCTCGAGCTGTGACTGCATAATGGGATGGACAACCATCGTGTTAATACCACATATTCAATCGTTCCTGAATAGGTATGTCTTCAAGTAATGTTGGAAGTACTTGATCTAAGAAATGTCTGTACTTCTCTCCATTTAGCGTATCTGCAATGAAGTACGGTCCAATTACTCGAGATCGAAAAATACCACACCAAACATTCACAGCCCATTGTCTTTGATGCTCTACTTGACGTAACCATCTTGGATTTTCTGTCGCCCAGTAATGCATATTATGTCGATTTACTTGACCATGATTGGTGAACGTCGACTCATCAGAAAATAATATGTTGATGAAGTTGTCATTGTGCATTTGCGCTAGACCCCATCGACAAAACTGTACACGATTTTCGAAATCATCACCGTGAAGGTCTTGATGCAAACAAATGTGATACGGATGGAATTTGTGACGTTTCAGTATTCGAAGAACACTTCTTCGAGAAATTCCCGAATGGAGTTCAATTTCACGAGAGCTCACGTGTGGATTATTGGCTACTGCAGCTAGTACATTAACTTCCGCATTTTCTCCGCTAACAGTTCTCATTCGATGTCGTTTCTCCCTTGTAACACTTCCCGTTTCTGAGAATAATTTTGTAATGCGTTGAAAATACCTAATGGATGGCGTTGTTCTTTCAGGAAATCGTTCTGCATACAAGTCATATGCTTGTCTGGGGTTCTTATGCACTTCACCGTAAATGTAGATCATATCATATAAATGTGTGTCTTTCCCGTGTAGTCGTACGCCTTTGGATATCATCAGAGGGAAGTCTGCTTACGGGGGCCCTGTCAAAATCTCACTCGATCGGACTCCTCGGCAACGTGCACACTTAAGCAATCTTCGTGATCGTTTGAAAGACCTAAACGACCCGACAAAGACCATCAGATATCTCAATGGTGTACCGAAAATTGTTCCTCTACACAAAACCCGGAATCCATCATCGCAAAAAAACCTGTGACTCGCCCTTTAGTGTACTACCAAAACGTACGTGGCCTTCGTACCAAACTCAATGCACTTCGTTGTGCTGCGGCGGCTTCTGTCGATCATTACGACATTATCATCTTCTCTGAAACTTGGTTGACTGATGGAATTTCATCCTCTGAAATCGGCTTGGATGGTTATACTATATATAGGAAGGACAGATCTTCACTTACTAGTCATTGTGAGAGAGGGGGTGGAGTTTTGATAGCGGTGAAGAGTGTCATTCCTAGTTTTGAGCTGTTCTCTGTACATACAAACGTTGAACATCTGTTCATTAAGGCAAGATTGGGAATCTCGGATGTGATTTTTGGAGCCGTCTATATCCCGCCATCATCACCTGCGCATCTCTACGAAGATCACTGTAAGAGTGTGGAAGTTATTCTGAGTGCCCATCAGGATCTTTCTTTTACCTTTACGGTGACTATAATTTACCGCATGCTTCCTGGCGTATGTCTTGCGCTGAATTATCGTGTGACTTACGTCCTGGAGCATCTTGTAATGAAGTGCAATCAGTTCAGTTTATTTGTGAATATTTTAATTTTTCTAATTTAATCTTAAAAAGTGATATTTGTAATGCTTTCGGGGTCATGCTTGACCTGCTGTTCACAAATGATATTTCTCTAGTTACGAGGTTATCTACTGAATCTCTTCTAGCTTGTGATATTCATCATCCTCCTATTGTTTCTACGCTGAGTATGGATGTAGTTAAGTTTCTTCCTAGTAACAGTGTTTCTCGTTATAATTTCCGTTTAGGTGATTATACTGCTATTTGTAATTATTTTAATCAAATTCCTTGGGACTCACTACTTGAAGGTTTGTCTGTTGATGATGCGACTGAGTGCCTATATGAACATATGTACCATGCTATGGATTTGTATGTTCCTAAGTGTTATTATCGCGGATCTAATTATCCTAGGTGGTTTTCACCCCAGTTGATTGATCTAATACGAGCAAAGAAAGTGGCGCATCGTACGTATAAAATCTCTAATTTGTTGCAAGATTACATTATTTTCTCCGATTTGCGTTCTCAATGTAAAAATCTAGTATATAAATGTTACAATGACTACGTTAGGTCAACTGAATTGCAGATCGCTGATAATGTAAAAGGCTTTTGGAACTTTGTCAACTCACACCGATCCGATAATGCTATTCCTAACAACATGTTTCTAGATGGCGTTTCAGTTAGTTCTGGGCGTGAAATTTCAGATCTGTTTGCTACTCACTTTGAATCTGTTTATGTTTCTCCCAACGATCTGTTGCCTGATTTCGTATCTAATTTTCAATTGGATATTTCCGATCTTCATATTAACATTGGGGAAATATTTCTTGGGATCAATTCTCTAAGCATCAATAAAGGACCTGGGGATGACGGTATTCCTCCTTTATTCCTAAAATCTTGCAGCTATATATTATCACGACCCTTATGGCTAATCTTCAATGCTTCCTTATCTTCAGGTCATTTTCCATCTCGCTGGAAAAATAGTCTGATTATACCGATTTCCAAGGCTGGCAGCAGATCTGATGTGAGAAACTATAGACCAATATCAATTATAAGCGTGATTCCAAAATTATTTGAATCTTTAGTAACTGATAAATTATCTCCTCTATGTTCTAGCATCTTCTCTGACATGCAACATGGCTTTGTGCCTGGTCGCTCAACAGGCACCAATTTGTCTATTTATTGTAATTATGTTTCGAGGGTTCTGGATGATAACAGTCAAGTTGATACTGTTTATACGGATTTCACCAAAGCCTTCGACACTGTTGATCATAACGTTCTTTTATCTAAATTAAATCATCTTGGTTTCCGTGGTAATATTCTTATTTGGATAAGAAGCTATTTGATGAATCGAACCCAAACTGTCAAAATTGAAAACTTTACCTCAAGGACTATCAATGTTTGCTCAGGCGTTCCGCAAGGGTCGCATTTGGGACCACTGCTTTTTACACTTTTTATTAATGATATTGGCAACAACTTCAAATTTGCGAAGCATTTAATTTTTGCGGATGATTTGAAATTGTTCATGAAAATTTCGTCATACGCTGATGCCATTGCTCTGCAGTCGGATTTGTATGGATTGGAATCATGGTGTTCCTTGAATAAATTGAAGCTGAATATAGTGAAATGTGAAGTTATGAGACTGTCGCGCAAATTGCAGCCCATTACCTTCTCTTATGAGTTGAGTGGCTCAAGCTTGGAGGTTGTGCAGAATATGCTCGATTTAGGTATTACGTTCGATTCCAAGCTTAATTTTACTTTTCACTATCATAATGTGGTGAACACAGCTATGAAGCAGCTCGGTTTTTTGAAGCGTATGTCTGCTGACTTCAAGGAGCCCTCAACATTGATAACGTTATACAATGCTCTCGGGAGACCTAACTTAGAATACGCGACTCACATTTGGTCTCCTCATCATGACAAATATTGTAAACTTATCGAGAGAGTTCAGCATAGATTTTTACGATTTTTGGCTTTCAAAAATCATACCCCCATGGCTATATCCTGCCATGATTATGGTCCGTCGATGGGGTTGTTCAACATGAACACTCTCGAAACTCGTAGAATGATCAATGATTTGGTATTCATTTTCAAAATAATCAATGGTCAAATCAATTGCCCTGAACTTCTCTCTCTCTTAAATTTCAATGTACCCTCCAGGTCTCTTAGGAACCCATTACTTTTCAATGTTCCTATGTTTAAGTCGCAATTCTTTTATACTGACCCAGTAAATCGAATTTGTTGTTTAGCAAATACTTATAGAGATGAGTTGGATTTCTTTTCTGGATCAGTTTCAGTATTCAAGACTTCTGTCTCTAGAGCATGTTCTAGTAGGTGTGTGAGATTGTAATATTCTTATACTCGTTACTTATCCTGTACAGGATGTTATATTTTGTACTATATCTTTTTGTAATCCGTCTGTTCACTTTATATGATTTCTTTTTTTTTATTTTTATTTTATCTGTTAAATCTTCACTGTATTGTATCAATAATTTGGTCACTAAAGGGCGTTATTGCCCGTTGAATAAATAAATAAATAAATAAATAAATATCGATCTTTTCAGAAACCGTGTATCGGATATCCATGATTTTCAATTTATCATAAACCAAGTAATAATCAAATGTAACCGACAAACTGACTTTCAAAATCGTGAATTTTCACTGAACCCCGTCGTTTGTTTACATCGCGTGAGCTCTGAATGGTGGTAATGTAGACGATTGAAATGTGTTGTGTATTGACAACTTTTGTACGAAACATTCTCCTCCAAGACCCTTCGTTTTCGAGTTATTCTAATGTCAGATTCAGTATGGAACAATATCGATTAGAGCGCCATCTTTGCGGATTTCAGGAAAATGGTGCAGACAAAAGTTTCTTGGTTTTTGACCTAGAATCCAAATCTGCAGTAAAAAATATGAGATGCTATTTAAAAAACAAGAGTTGATCTCAGAATGCCCTTGAAGATGAGATTTGAGGTAAAAGCCAAGGCCACCATCGGATGTCCCCCTCGGTACCCTACAACTTTTGTCCGAAAAATTTTCTCGTATCTCACTTTATTTTTGGAAAAAACGCCCGCGACACTTTAAATGCCCCACCCTGTATATGTACCAGGTGTGTGAGTATGGAACCGGAATTTTTGTACAGAAAAAACACGTTTGTTGTAATGATATGATACAAAGTAACTTATTCAAAGTATTGTCCGTCGCTATTTATACATTTTTTCCATCCTTCTGGCAATTTGTGGATTCCGCGCCGAAAGAACTGTTGCTGTTTTGAGGCAAACCAGTCATCAAGTCATTTTCGTACATCTTCGTAAGAAGTAAAGCGCCGCTCAGCGAGTGCGTGTCCCATCGATGCAACCAAGTAGTAATCGGATGGGGCAAGGTCCGGTGAGTAAGGCGCGTGCTGAAGAATCTCCCAACGGAATGACTCTATCGTTTCCTGGACCTGTTTTCCTTTGTGTGCTGGTGCATTGTCATGCAGCAAAATCACCTTGTGTTGTCTTTGTTGGTATTCTGTTCGTTTTCCACGCAAAACTCGATCCGAATCGATCATTTGTTGTCAGTAGCGTTGAGTATTGACAGTTTCCCCAGGTTTCAGCAGCTCGTGGTGGATCACGCCCTTCTGATCCCATCAAAGACACAGCATTGTCTTTCTTCCGTAGCGGTTTGGTCTTGCCGTCGATGTTGATGGTTCACCCGGAGTAACCCATGACTTTTTGCGCTTAGGATTCTCGAAAGATATCCACTTTCCATCGCCAGTCACAATTCGATGGAGAAATGACTTTCTTCGGAACCTGGCGAGCAGCATTTCGCATGATGTTTTGCGGTTTTCCTGCTGTCTTCCGTTGAGTTCATGTGGAACCCATTTCCCCATCTTTTGTATCTTCCCCATGGCTTTCAACCGAAGGGAGATGGCTCCTCGGGTCACCTCCAACTGATCTGAGTTGTTGTTGTGTTTGAGCGTCGTCTTAGTTCGACAAGGCTTGCAGGTCAGTGTCTCCGAACATTTCCGGTGGTCTTCCACGTTCTTCGTTCCTGACGTCAGAATCGCCACTTTTGAACCGTTTGAACCACTCGTAACACTGTGTTTCACCGAGAGCATGCTTATCAAACGCCTCCACAAGCATTCAATGCCATTCGGCTGCGGTTTTCTTCAGATGAAAACAGAAAAGTAGTGCTGTCCGCAAATCGTAATTTGTTGGCACCAAACTCGACATGTTCATCTCTAATAAACTAATGCTACCGAATGGAACTCGTGTTATTGTGAGTTGGAAATTTTTGTCGGATATCAATATAATAACAAGACACCGCTGACGTGATGTGTCGGTAACTGCATCGACATCTAGCGCCACCTATTGGCAAATTCCGGTTTCATACTCACACACCTGGTATACACGTAGTGACGAAGTTAATACAGTTTTGTACAACAATTTTGCACACAACAAAAGCGTTTCGTCATGAAACTACCTCCATGCAAAGAATTAATTCCACATTCATTCCGACTCACACATTTGGATTTTTTTTCCATGAATGGAGCATAATATTCACGTACAATTGCATCATTCTTGTTCAAATTATGAGAAAATATATTACAGAAATCATGCATACCGAAACCGGAAGAAAAATGATGTAAGAGCATCACACAAAATTGACCGCATACATTTGAATTTTCGCTTAGAAGCTGTTGTGTGTTGAATTCAAAATGAGAACAATCCTTCCTCAATCTTATGAGATGTTGTGGAATAATGGGAGGTAGCCCATAACTATCGAAATATGTTCCACGACCAATTTTATCCACATACATAGCGATCCAATGGGTTCCAGGCTTCGTATGAATGTCTGTATTAACAATGATCGCTACAGGTTTCGTCCATACCTTTGGAATCTTGTCTGCTGGGTACACTCCTACTGTATGGTACGGTATATGTTGTAGAGCTTGTTGCAGCTGAATGGTGTTCATATTCTGAGGTTTCTTCAACACAAGGGTCAGTATCCACAGACAAAATATCTACCGCATTCTCTGCGTCATTTTCAGCTTGTAAACCAATTTTCCATGAGGGAGCGAAATAATCGGGCACATCCACTAACCACTTCTTTAGTTGAAGAACGTGTCTCGAACCACAAGCAAACTCCTGATGCCTTGAATTTTTTTTGTAGCGTGAAGTATGCAGAGCTCATCCGACGATGGTAACTTGCGAAATGGGGGACAGTTCACTTCATCCTCTAAATTAATAATGTTTCGACATGCTATCGATTGTAAGAAAGCAGATTTTTCCACTCCACGTGTGAAAATTTTATTGGAAATTGTTACCAAATTTTTGGAAGTATGGAGGAATTGTTTATATTCAACATCGCCTTCAAACCATTCTAAACCATGGAATTTGCGGGACAACCTATTATTTTTCATCCTATATTTACTAGGCCATCTTCCGAAAGAACAAGGCGATGATAATATCCAATGTCCGATATACGTACCATCCAGTGATGATATAGCGATTTCTTTGGAGAAGAATTTCCCTTCGTTATCCTTACAACCTTGAATATCTACAACTATATCCATCTCTGATATTCGTGGTAGTTTAAGACGTTATTTTCTTAGCTCAATATTCAATACGACCTGAACCTCTCCAAGAAGTCGGACGTGATTGTATCTTTTGGAAGTTATTTGTGCTGATTTAGCACGTTTTTCCAAATAATAGATATGGAATGAATATTGTTCCAATCAACTCGATGTTTGTGGTGATTCAAGACGAGTTTTTTCCATCCAATACTCGATACAAACTGGAGCACTTCAAGATTACAGATGTGTTCGTATCTTCTGGAAGTTACGTTTTCGTTGATTCAGCATTTTTCCTAAAGAGTACGTGTAAGATGAACCGTGTCAATCAACCGTTTACAATTTCAATTAACTCGCAAAATCAGCAATAATTTGTCTTGAGGAATCAATTTCCAGTATATTGTCATACTCAGCATAAAGTATACAATTTATCGTTAATGCAAGTGTTTCTTCAAAACGAACTTCTATTCTCACACTACCATGTTTCACAAGATTCCAATGTGTATTGCTATTCGCCGACAAATCAGGAGTCAAATCAAATACGAATAAACAATATCCATCAGCATAGTGTTTTGGAGATATAGAATTTCCCTCATTAGGAAAATGGATTCCTGTTCCCGAAAACAGAGTGTGATACGCATCCACATATAAATTATGAGTTGTGAAATCTGTTTGTAACGGTTTTGCCAAAATGGGTGTACCATCTACGTATAACGCGAATGAATTCATTTTATAATTTTGAAAATTGTAAGTGTTACGTGTTCTATCACTATTAAATGCTTTATTATCGACAAATCCAACTATAATTCTTTTTGGTAATTGACCAAGGATCACATTATCCAATGTTTCACTATGTACACCCGAATGAATCGTGAGAGTTTTTACTTCTACACGTGTGAGAGGGTATTTCGCTGTGGATTTGGCTAAAGCTCGGGCATGTGCTAGTGAAACTGATGGTGATATTTTCGCTCGACGCATAATAAGGGTTGCCTCAACAATATGTACCTTGTAATTGCCCCCAGTGTCCATCAGACAAAAGGCATCTTTTGTACGAACGAAGCGTAAACGAACCTCCACACCATTGATGAGAAACTTTTCTTGATTGAATACATCACAATGAAAATGACCAATCAAGTCCACTGTTTTTCCTTCGTTGATCAATGATTTTCTCCAGCTGTAACCTGTATTGTTGGCATTTATGGAATCCATTCGTCCAGGTGTCTCATCACACCAGAGTACACTAGTGAGATGTGATTCTTTAACAGCAGGACCGTAATTCAACAATGTTTCAATATAGGCTCTGTATGCGTAAGCATTATTGAGTGGTGATACCAATTTTTGATTGAAGTAAACGTCAACTCGATCGAACAATGAATACATAAAATTATTGACTGGACCGCATTCGGGAGTATCTGGTGTCTTGACATCTGTTGTTTGAGCATCACGTTTGATTTTTACTTTTAGACTAAGCATTGTATGGGCTAAATCCATATATTCCTCACCTTGCCCAGGAACAACGAATTCTATCGGTGAATCATCACTTGAAGACGATATAAGTTTGTAATGAACCCATTGAGACCCCTCGATTGTCGTTTGTGTTGTTGGGAGAGTGAAAAACTCCAATTCTGATTTGACACATTCGCACGAATGTGTGTGGAGAAACGCCATTCTAATCTTTTCCTTACACAACGTTTATGTTTTATGAAAATATATCAACTACTCCACGAGGTTGGATTCTGCGTTTTGATTCCTCTGCTATTGTTTCCGTGTTATGGATTCTCACAATTTTCTTCTGTTCCTTTCTCTCCTTGATATCTTTTGTCTTCCGTGTCGTTCGACGTTTCGCGGGTTTCCTCGTTTGAGTACGAGATCGTGTCTTTGTACGACGACGAGTTGACTTCGAATGAGCCCTTTTCGCTATCTTAACCACTTTGTATCCTGAACCGCTCATCAAACGATCGATGCGTTCTTCTGCTTTTCTCTCCAAATTTCTACCAGCATTTTTCGAATTCCCTCGTTGTGCTTCATCCAACGGTATATTTTTTTCCAATATATCATCTGCAACATTTGATCCTGTGCGCAAAGCTTCTTTCCCAATAGCACGTGCACCTTTACGAATCAAAGCGAAGACTTTACAGAAAAGACCACCAAGAAAACTGCCTATACCATGCCCTCGTTGATAAGGTGTCCCAACGTAAACATTTGACACCCCACCACACACCTGGGCTTCGAAGTAGTCCACATATTGATTCATATTTTTGAAAATGTTCACAAGATACGTTCGAAATGTAGTGTCACCATTAGTGCCCCGTGTTCAAATGGTATCGGATGTTCAAACTGATCTCTTATATCGATATTCACCGTTTGAAAATTTGAACGAAGTAATGGAATATATTTGAGCGGTGAGAATGTTTTTACCGTAACGGCTCCGTACAAATACTCTGTTATGTCTAACGGTACGACACGTAATAACGGAGCTTGTGTATCACCTGTGATGTAAGATTCACACAAATCTGTATATACGAAGAGGGTAGTAGGTGCAACGCCTGCTAAACTAGCTGGTCTCGGCGCTTCATATCCGAATTCCTCGTTGGAGACCAGGATTTTATGTCTGTTCATAGGGGGTACAAACCCAAGCAGATGACACAAAACCGGTGAAATCAAGATTGAATGTTCAGTTTGGTCACAATTCACATCACAAACACGGGTAATTGACACAATACCCCCATGGTTAAGGACCAGCTTCAAATGACCCCGTATAGATACAGTCATATTGACAGCTTCGATAAGTTCATCAATCGTTCTGTATATTCCTGGGGCAACACATGATCTCTCTTCATGATAATCAGTTTCCACTTCTCGAACATTATCACTGTTGGAACCAGTTGGTATACCATTTTTTTATCATACTGATCAAGTTAGATTCTCCATCCTTGGGTCCATGAAGGAATGTGATAGGAATTTGAATTTCAGCCAATGCGACAACCCATTCTCTGGTTAATGGATTTGTTGGGGTAATCTTGTCGTGAAACAAGTCGTTGTATTATTTGGAAAATATTCCATACTACTATTACTAGGGAGAACGATATAAAAATCATCCCTCATGATTACTTCTTCCTTTCTCCCAACAAATTTTCGACAGAATTGAATGGAATCCAAGAATTGAACACTTCAGGATATCCACACCAATTGACCAATGCTTTTTTATTCGTACCTCGTCCTACAATTTCTAAGATTTGATCAATACGTAAATATGCTTCCGTTGGGGTCTGTTCCACTCGATTCAATTCCTCTTCGTAAAGAATTCCATCAATTTCTTCGTTGTTGGCATCGCATATTATATATACGTAAGGTTTTCGATGAATAGAGATTCGAACGATGGTGAATATTTCTTCGCTCCTACCCCCTTCATAACCTCCATCGAACGCTGCTTTGTGCTTACTGATCCGCACATAATCACCCACCATGTATTTAGGTAATTTTTTCACACGTGTATAACGATGCGATAAATTTTGACGAGCTAAGGACGCATTTTTGAGTGTTACCTCGTCAGGTCGCATTTTTATGACCGTATGTATTGTATGATTGTATGAAGCCACAATATGCTGTAGGACATCAATGTAACGTTCAGTCTTCGTGTATGCAAAGAAACGCCACAAACGTTATTTCAGAGTACGATTGAATTTTTCTACGACCGCTGTCTTAACATCAGGATTCCGTACTGTTCTGAACTGAATATTCTTACATTCTAAGAACTCCTGGAACTTTGAGCCGAGAAATTCTCTTCCTCTATCAGTTTGAAGATAAAATGGTGATCTATCATTGTTATTTTCAAGTATGTTTTTGAAAGTTCTTGTAACCGATTCGCTGGTCTTATCTGTCAGTAATCTGGTCCATGCATGTTTACTGAGCACATTTATAACGACCAAGATATATGTAAAACCATCATTATATGTTTCGATTGCCTGCATATCGATGAGATCAGCTTCCCAAAGGTCGTCAATATTATGGACTCTATAGTTCCGTCGTACAAATTGTTTCTGTACAGGTTTATGGAGAGAGTATGCATCCTGTTTTTCAAGCCATGTCAAAACTTTTTTTGGTTCTATTCCACCTCTAGTAGCACGTAATAACTTCCGGGCACCCGAAAACGATGTTTCGCTCTTGGGATCATAGTATAATTTTTCCAATGTTTTCATTTTATTCATAATTGTCGCCACGTTGTTTCTGGTGTATTCCTAGAATGTGTAAGATCGTCTTCACTCAGAACAAAAACACTATCTGTTGCATCGTTGTAATCTCCGCTGTCGTTTTCTTCGTCACCGTCTTCTTGTTCTTGTTCCTCTCCTCCTTAATTTCTCGATTATGTTCTTGGAGATGTAGGAGAAGGTTGTGTGGGAGATAAACATGTTCCAAAATTACCTTCCGCCCATAATTGAGCATTACCTACGAATTCTCTAGGTGTCCCAATATTCCGAAGCAAACGTGCAAGATGCTTCCGACCGTGCGAGTATGTCGTTTTTTTAGCCCTCATAGCTTCGTTGATTAGATCAATAATATTCGAATGACTCAATTTTCTTCCATTAATTGAAACCAAACCTCTCTTATCCCACGTGATGTTATCTTTTGCGTTGTTATGCAAATGATTGATCAATAATCGTGCTTTTGGATGATACTTTGAAGGCGCACTTTCAATGATTCGACTGTCGCTTAAACGTCTCAACGATTGTTGTTGCTGTTGCTGTTGCTGCTGAATTTGTTGGACCAAGGGCCAATTCTGTTCTGAAGTTTCAATATCTTTTCTATCTTCTCGTTGTTCAAAACCGTTGGGATATCGTTCATTACTTATGTATCGTAAATATCGTTGTAAAAGCTGCAAATACGCCTCACATTTCTCTCTTTCATCAGGAAAATCCTGTGAATTGAGAATTCCATTCATTTCAGCATCGAGACGACTGAACCGATTCCCAGGAGTTTGAATGGTTCTAATAGGGTTTACAAATGTGTTTGTTTTATTTTGGTTGTTGTTGTTGTTGTTGTTGTACGTCCAATTCAGGTATAAGTACCATTTTGTTAACGTATCCTATTTTGGCCCCATTATTCTCCAGTTATGAATGATACGAGATAAAAAAGCACTCACAAACGGTGTCAATAACAAGGATAAAAATGCTCCACCACCTTTTCGTACAATTAAATGTTTTTTCTCAGGGTAACTTATATTTTTTGATGCTAGTTTCCTCATCAAATTCGCATACATGCGTAATTTACGTGTGTGATTCGAATCTCATGGGATATTCTCGCAAAGTATGTTGAGTGCACACTCGCATACAGCACGTAAAATTGGAACATCAGCCCTGAGTAACAAAGCTGTACGTTGTGGTTTGTTCAAAAAATATAAGGCCTCCAAAATAGAGGCAGTTTTTCTATCGAAAGGTATCCGACGATTCTACATATGTCTACTCATGTCTATGACAAATGGATTACTGGTACATTACGACAAGTGTTATGACTTCTTGAACCTTTACGAGGAACATAAACGTATTGATGAAGATCACAGGGGAAGATACATGTTCGAAATCGACAGTTATCAGGTGTTCTTTGTTTCAAGTCCGAAAACAAATAACCGTGCGGTTGCGATGTTGCGTCGTAATATATTTCTTGTAGGAAACGTATATTATCATGACAAATTTGCAGAGGAAGATGATTAATTTGTGCACGTTCGCGAGGATTTTTGAAAGCAACAATGTAACTCGCATTCAACGAAATATCACGTAGACCCCTCCCTTGATGGAAGAGGTTTTGTGTGATATAAATCACACTTAGATTTTTGTGATGGCTCCCTTTGGTGAAAAGATCAATCACTGTATTGTTAGAACATTCACGCATCAGATCATCAATGATTATTAATTTGGAACATTCTGGATCATTCGAGTAATCATTTGCGTCTGGAACACTTCCCCGAAATTCGATATTACGACCTGTGAAACGTTCTTGATTCATATGCTGCCATTTCGCGTAGTAAAAAAGTATTCGATCAAATGGTGTATCACTCATCTGATCCATGTATCGGAAGAAATTCCCAACAAAATGCGTTTTTCCACAATTTGTAGGCCCACAGATTGAGGCTGTCCATGGATATTGCGCACCTGGTATCCATGTTGTAGAATGCACTAGATTTTAGCTAACAAAGTGTAAATATACGTGATAGATGTGTTACATAAAATATACCCACACATTTATACAAGACTTTAAACACTCTGAATAAGCTGATTCAACGATAATTAGCTGATGAAACTTGATGATGAACTAGAATCAGCCCTTCTTACCAATGCTCTCTGCCTCCTTGTCTCAAATATGCTCATCACGTGTTTTTATAGTTCCATCATTTCAGCGATTAACTCAAGATCGGAAAGAAGACCACCCCTCAGTTTGATGTGTATATGTCCCCACTTTTACTCCTGATGCATAAATAGAGAGTACTCTTCACAGAGAAGTCATTCCTATCTCATACCGTTTATTCCAATGAGGAACAACTATTCAGTATATTCGATTGAAATGGAACGTGCGACGATCTCTTCACCAGAAGCTCATGATCAGAATGAGACTCCATGTGTAAGATTACCTCGTAATCTACTTTTATCAACAATGTACAATTTGAATGCATCATGTACTGAAAAAGTGAATATTGGCGTGTCATTGTGTGAAAATAACACCCTAAAACCTGCGATCCTAGTGAAGAACAATTCTTCACCAAACGGAATCAAATTCGAGCATGAGGATTGGATACAACTAGAAAATCACTTCTCTGAGATACTCCGATATTTTGAATTCACGGGTAAAGCGAGACCTTTATCAATCAGGATGGAGGATGTTCGTATACTATTCACAGTCTCCTATAAGACCAGATCTATAATTTTTGAACAGCGAGGAGAGTCAGAAAAACCCTCATCATTACCTTCTTCAGGAGCATGTTCAGCAGACAATCTTGTGATTGATGTTCGAGAACCCCCAACGAAGAAGAGGAAATTGTATATCCCTCCTATAATTATGCAGAAACCAACTTTTGATCGATTGTGTAGTATATACAATTGTGTCACTTTGAAATACAATAATTGAAAACATATCCTCGGAGAAGTGCAAAAGTGTTATGACTTGTATAAAAAAAAAATACAATTGTGTCTTCCTAATGATTTCATTGAAGTTGAAGGAATGTATCAGATAGTCAACGAGAAGAATGAACATATATTCGGCACAACGTGGAAAAGGAATTGTCATCAGAATTCCAAAATGAATATCGGTACAAAATCAGCAGAATTATTTTCATAACACATTAATGAATAATAGGGAAGAGGGGAATGCAACTCAGTATTTTATATTCAATTAACATCGTGAAACTCTGTCATTATCAGTACGAATTTAATGGTGTATTCTTCTGCTTTTAAAATCTGTATTCTAATCACCCAAAATGTCTCTTCGTCTCACTGTGTTGGAATGTGCAGAACATGTATATTGCGCAAAGGGAATGTTTCAATTTTCTTCTTTCGAACGTCGTTTATCCAACGAAAATATATCGAATCGGGAAGTTTTACTCATATTTGGTGAAATCATACGACAGTGTGAAATTTTGATTTCGACGAGATTATACATGAGAGGTGTTTCCACCGGTTTCGATGTTTTACGTGACATGATCGCCGAAAGAATGTTATACTTGAGAATGCACAATTTGTGGGACCCTAGTATTAAACAGTTAATGTGTGACTATGATACTTCAATTGATGAGTGATTTCAATTCATCTTCGTGCAAAATTAGAGAATTCCTATGCTCACATAGAATTTCACTGGTTTCAGAAACAATTATGGAAATTGATGATTCTGATAAACCATTAGTGGAATTCAATTTGGAATCAGAATCAGGAGATGAGTCGCGAAACGGTTCGTGAGTTTGTGAAAACAAATTGTCAATATCAAATCAAACCATATGTCGTTAACGTGTAACGTAATTTCAGACTCACAAGAGATTGAGGAAATCACTATCGCTGAAGATGATGATGATGCTGATAACGACATGCAAGAAAAAAGAATCGATGCTGTTGAAATGCTACGCCAAGACACATCAGAAATGAATTCTATCGTTCAAGTTCAGAGAATTGATTCGAATCTTGAAGGTAAATTCAACGCAATGTGAAAAAAGTGAATAAGATTATTTATACCATTGACGGAGCAAAGCAGCACTTCAAGAATAAATTTCTGATCGCGGATTCAGTTCATCACAAAGAAGATTTCAATATTGACGCTGAATGGCATTACAGTGCAACTGTTCATGGTGAAGGTGCTTGTGACGGGATCGGTGCTACTTCCAAAAGAGGAGCATACAGAGCGAGTCTGACTGCCAAACCTCAAAATGCTATATTGACGTCCCAAAAACTCTACAGCTGGGCAAAGAGTCATTCTGAAATCATACGCATCATGTACTATTATGAAGTATTTCACGAAAAGATGGGACGGGAACTCAAAAAACGATTCGAGAATGCCCAACCTCTACCTGAGATCCTGAAAAACCATGGGTTTTTGATGGGATCTGATAATGAAGTGCTCATCAAAAGGTACTCTAGAATGAACAAAACAGAGTGTGGTGACCAAATGGACAACCATGAGGTAAAGTACGCGTAGTTGCAAACTTGCAAATTGAGAAACATGTGACAATCGACGGCCCTTTTCAGGGCCACTCGATGTGCAAAGTCTGATCGCGCAACCTCCTCGTGGTGCACATTGGGTTATGCTAATGCCGACAGCTTGGAGCCTTAATACACAAATTCACCAGTCAAAGACCAGCAGTATTCATGGTTTGGTTCGAGGAAGATTTGCAAGGAGTTTCATTGGGGGGGAGTCTATTGAAAGTTTGTGAGTTTGTGTGACCAGCCCCCAAATAATTCCTGAAATTAATATAATATTCGTTTCCATCATATCAAATGTGCTCGCGGATCATTGAACGTGGTGCGTTCGTTCTGGTTTCCGGAATCTGACCTCAAGATCATAATGAACGACCAGAACTTTCTCGGAACAAAGATTCACGTCAGAGGACGGATGATTCCTCATATCCAGAACGTCATATCGAAACTTCCATTCATAATTCCGAGAATCCGGATTCGAATGTCTATCAGCGACCCCAAAAATCTCAGTATGACATCGTTTCCACAAATTCAAGAGATTGGTAAGTCTTCCGACCACCATATTGGATCACCCATTCGCTATTCCGGAATTCCAAGTCCGGATGCTTGATCAACGACCCCGAGAACCTCAGTATGACAATGTTTCCACGAATTCGAGCGGTTTATCATTCTTCCGACCGCCACATTGGATTAGTCATCCGCTATTCTGGAAATTCAAGTCCGGATTTTTGATCAGCGAGCCCAAAAACCTCAGTATGCCAATGTTTCCGCAAATTTGGGCGATTTATAATCCTTCCGAACGCCATATTGGATCCGCTATTCGTAATTCCGGAAATCTGAGTCTGGATTCGTCATCAGCGACCCAAAAAACCCCCTTCCTCAATGTTTCAGGGAATTCGGAGCAATATTTTGATTTCCAGCTGCCATATTGGATTCTCCATTTGCAATTCCGGAAATCTGGGTTTGGATTCTTGTTCCGCGACCCCAAAAACCTCAGTATGACAATGTTTGCACAAATCCAAGAGATTTATAACTTTTCCGACCGCCATATTGGATCCGTTATTTGTAATTCCTGGAATCTGAGTTCGGATTCGTCATCAGCGACCCGAAAAACCCCCTTTCCCCATGTTTCAAGGAATTCGAAGCAATTTTGAATCTCCGGCCGCCATATTGGATCCGCTATTTGCAATTTGAGTATTCCAACCGCATGCAATTAATCCGGAAGGCTCGAATTACATGCCCCAGGCCACAGAACTGAGAAATTGAGATGTGCAGGAGGGGGGGGGGGGTGGCCGATTTCACAAAGAATGCCCCATATATATATATAAAATGATGAAAAAGCAGAAGTCGAGCGCTACCGTGTATCTATACACGTAAACCAAATTTTTACCGATTCAGAAAAACTTCAATGCACAATAACTCACCACACATTATATTTCACGGAAAAATAATTAAACTTCCATTATTCAATTCGAATATGCACCTTCGATTGAACACACTATGAACTTGATCAATTCATGCGATTCAGAAATATAACTGTTTCAAATTTCCATGCGATCACAAGATGACAAGTTTTGTTCATCATCATCATTGTCATCGATTTATTCTATCACGATTGATCGTGTTTGAGGTGAGTTCCAATGTTAGAGATTTATTGTATGTCTCTTCCTTTCTTCGAATATACATATCAGGGTTGGGAACTCTCAGGATCGTTTGTACACAATGTTCATTGGTCAATTCTTATAGAGCAACCAATCATGTCCAACATTCTATGAGAAGTAATCAATCAAAATCGTGTACGATCCTGGGAATTCCAACCCTGATACATATGTATAGTACCACATAGTCATATGTGGTACAGAGCTCGATCTGTCAACGTATTCATTTACAGGTTATATGATATACAGAGTGTCCCATTTTAATCTGTCACTTGGAATATCTCGAAAACGAATAGATTCAGAAGAGAATGTTCCAGGAAAAGAATGTGAGAATCTTAGGGTGACATCCGATGGTGAACTTGGCTTTGACCTCAGATCCCACTTTCAAGGTCATTCTGAGGTCAACTCATGTTTTTTAAATGGAATCCCCTATTTTTTACTACCGGTTCAGATTTTACGCTAAAAACCAAGCAACTTTTGTCTCAAACGTTTTTCCGAAATCCCCATAGATGGCGCTCTAATTGATGAGAAAATGAGAATTCTCAAACCCTCGGATTGTATTCTGTCTAACATAATGCTCAACTTTTGAGTGTTCCTCATCTCCCGGAAATTGCCATCGGCATCAGCGATACTCAATTTGCTCCAAGAGGAGGTTGCGCGATCGGACTTTACACATCATTGTGGCCCTGAAAAGGGCCGATTGTCTGAACTGAAGGTGTATCTTCGGTGACGCATGAGCATTCAAAAGATGTTCAAAATGAGTGCCGTTTTGCCTTTGACAAAGCGCAATTCTTTTATGAAAGTTTTCTACAGTTGCTTGCAACGTAGCAGGTGTTATTGCTGTGCATGCTCTTCTTATTCGATCTTCCATGTCATCGCGTGTTGTTGGAGGTTCACGGAATACAACATCTTTTATGTAACCCCACAAGGAAAAATCAGGCGACGTCAGATCTGGCGACCTAGGTGGCCATCGCACAGGTCCTCCACGGTCAATCGACCTCCTGGGAAACTTCTCGTCCAGAAATTTTCGAACAATTCGCATATAATGAGGAGGTGCTCTATCCTGTTGGAACCACATTCTTGATCTCACGTCAAGACTTACGTCTTCCATAAGAGCTGGAAGTTCAAAATGCAAAAAACGAAGATACTCCGCGCCAGTCAGGTTTCCTTCAAAAAAATACGGCCCTATGATCCTGGAATCTACAATTCCGCACCAAACGTTCACACTCCAACGGTGTTGATGATTGATTGTACGGACCCATTAAGGATTCTGAGCACTCCAATATCGGCAATTGTGCCTATTGAGAATTCCAACATCGTGAAATATTGCCTCATCAGAGAACATAACGTGATGAGAGAAAGTGGGATCTTCTTCAATTCTCCGTTGGGCCCACGTGCAGAAGTTCAATCTTGTTATGAAATCCTCAGCTGTTAGAGATTGCGTCAAAGTGATATGGTACAGATGATAATCCAACGATTTCAAGATACGCTGAGCTGTGGATCGAGGGATCCCGGTCATTTCCTCAACATCCCGAAGACTGATATGGGGATTAATATGAATTAATGCCAGCACAGTCAGCGATCTCACATCAGGATCATTGTCATCCGCATAAACTTTCTTGTTCCTCTGTCGTTTGAGGAGACCTTGACGAGCACGTTGTTCAAGAAATCGGATCGTAATGTGATTTGGACACCTCCGATCCGGAAAACGACGTTGAAACGTTCTCACAGCTTCAACATAATTTCCCCGCGCTTCACGAAGACACAACAAAACGTCAACAATATCGTTTGGCGCGTAATCAGACATGATATTCAGAAATGTGTTTCCTCCAAATGATAACTGAGAACTGAGCAGTTTGGGAATGCTAAATTTCTAAGGTATTCACACGTGAATGAAAACATAACAATTTCCAAGAACAAAACCAAAACAAAACACAACCGACGGCAATTTCCGGGAGATGAGAAACACTCAAGAGTTGAGCATTATGTTAGACAGAATACAATCCGAGGGTTTGAGAATCCTCATTTTCTCATTAATTAGAGCGCCATCTATGGGAATCTCGGAAAAACGTTTGAGACAAAAGTTCCTTAGTTTTTAGCGTAGAATCTAAACCGGTAGTGAAAAATAGGGGATTCCATTCAAAAAACATGAGTTGACCTCAGAATGACCTTGAAAGTGGGATCTGAGGTCAAAGCCAAGTTCACCATCGGATGTCCCCCTTAGATTCTTACATTTTTTTCCCGGAACATTTTCTTCTGAATCTATTCGTTTTCGAGATATCCTAAGTGACAGATTAAAATGGGACACCCTGTATATCAAATATCACATAAAGTAACAGATGAATGAATTGCATGTTATTATTAGGTGTATAACTTTGCTCCCGCCGTTTTTCCCGAAATTCGAGGCTTCATTGTGAAAAAACTGGTTGTATATTTATGATTCAAAGTATTGGCCATCGCTGGCCACTACTTCCTCCCATCTTCCGGGCAGCATACGAATCCCGCATTGAAAAAACTGGTCATCTTTTGAAGCGATCCACGAATCGACCCATTTTTTCACTTCTCCATAAGACCGGGAGTGCTGGTCAGCTAGGCCGTGTGCCATTGATCGGAACAAGTGATAGTCCGAGGGAGCAACGTCTGGAGAATACGACGGGTGGGGTAGAACTTCCCATTTCGCAGTTTCCAAGTATGTCTTGACCACTCTCGTGCATTGTCATGCTGTGAAATCACTTTATCATGTCTCTCGTCGTATTGCGGCCGTTTTCCTTTCAATGCTCGGCTCAAACGCATTAATTGCGTTCGATAACGATCACCTGTGATTGTTTCGGTCGGTTTCAACAACTCATAATATACTACGCTGAGCTGGTCCCACCAAATACTGAGCATAACCTTGGAACCGTGAATATTCGGCTTGGCCTTCGACGTGGAAGCATGGCCGGGATATCCCCATGATTTTCTGCGCTTGGGGTTTTCGTAATGAACCCATCTTTCGTCCCCAATCACAATGCGATGCAGAAATCTCTTCCGTCTTTGCCATGCAAGCAGCTGTTCACAAACACACAAACGCCCTGCGACATCCCTCGGCTTCAACTCGTACGGCACCCAATTTCCTTGTTTCTGAATCATTCCCATGACTTTCAGGCGTTTTGAAATGGCTGGTTGCATCACTCCCAATGATCCTGCCAATTCTTATTGCGTTTGACACGAGTCTTGATCAAGTGATGCCTCCAATTCTGCATCTTCGAAAACCTTCTCTCTTCCACTGCCATGCTGGTCTTCGACGTTAAAATCACCGTTCTTGAAGGGTTGAAACCACTCTCGGCACATTCTCCCACTAATAGCGGCCTCACCATTGATATTTGAGAGCATTCGATGAGCCTCAGCCGCAGATTCCTTTATATTAAAGCAGAAAATTATAACCTCTTGCAACTGACGAGAATTTGGCTCGTGAGCTGACATGTTTAATCGAGAATAACTTTATGATGCAGACACAAATCGACTAATATTTCGATGGCGTTATGTTTACGAATACCCGAGCTTATTGTTTGACATCTATGATCTATTTATTTCAATTACCACTTACCGCTACACCCATCTATTGCAAAACGGCTGAAGCAAAGTTATACACCTGATATATAAGTTGAATTTTACATTATATTTTGATAGATTGAGCATTTTTATAAGATGAGAATGATCTATACAGATATATTATTTCACATTTGAGGTTAATTGGGAACTATTCCGAAACTTATACTTCAAGTCATACTGTCAATAATGAATGAATGAAAAATAACGTATTGACAGATTATCTTGTATGAATTGGATGAATGGATCACAGTGTACAAAGTGATAATTGTTGATAACCAATGGTAAGGAACGGATTAATCAAGGTTATTATGAAATGAATTTATTCAATTCAAAAGCCCAGAGAACATGCCACAGACCCTTACAACACCTGAGATTCTTATCATTCTCTTGGAGTAAATTACAGGTAGATGGAAACAAAGCCGAAACGAAGCAGACGTCTCATGGAATTGTATGCTAGTTATCGCCACTATCAATCTCAATGGGTGATCCCATAGACGAATGAAGAGAAGGCAGGAGCCCAGTGGATATATAATAGACCATGACATTAGGTACCCTCCAGGTTGAAGAAATCAAAGAAATCCATGGAAACTTCTCAAATGAAACTGAATGGGATTTGGTAAGGATATTATCCAGGTTTTGATAAGACAAGGTTCAATAAATTGTCCAATGGAACATTTGTCCATTGAATCTAATCAAATCTGGTTGAGAATCTTTGCATTGATTTCCACTAGAACATTGTACAAGATTCAGTAGGTTTCTTTGATGAAGGCTGTTCTCGGATTCTTGAATATAAATGAAATTGATCGTGATGGTAGCTAACATACAGATCCATCGTATATTCGTTTCATTTTGTTCTTTTCTTATCCCCCTGTAACAGTATGCAAAGAATCTGATACCAGCATTAAATAGATCTGTGATATATCCACTGCGCTTTTGCCTTTTCTTCATTCGACTATGAGGCCACCAAATGAGATTGATAGCGAAGATAGCTGGCATACAAATTTGTGATACATACGAGGTGTGTTCAAAAAATAACGAGAATTCTCGTTTCATGAAGAAAATATTTATTTATTCATCAATATCTATTTCGTCCCCTTCAAAATAATCCCCCTTGGATATAATACACTTGTGCCAACGCTTTTCCCAATCCCCGAAACACTTTTGAAACTCGATCTTTGTAATAGCTTTTAGCTCTTTCAGCGATTCGCTTTTGATGTCATCTATGCTTGTAAAACGACGGCCGTTTCAATGTTCTCTTTATTTTTGGAAATAGGAAAAAGTCACATGGAGCCATATCTGGCGAATATGGAGGCTGAGGCATCGTTACAGTTTTGTTTTTGGCCAAAAATTCACGAACAAGCAATGAAGTGTGAGCAGGTGCATTATCGTGGTGCAAAAGTTATGAATTGTTTCGCTACAAATCCGGGCGTTTTTTTCGGATTGCTTTTCGACTGATATTCCAACATCATCAGCGACTCCTCTGATTGTGATTCGGCGATCGTTCATAACCATTTCTTTCACTTTTTTCACATTTTCATCGGTTGTTGATGTGCTTGGGCGTCCGAGTCGTTCGTCATCTTCAACGTTTTCGCGGCCATCTTGGAAACGCTTATACCACTCGTAAATCCTTGCTTTACTCATAGCAGACTCACCATATGCCTTTGTTAACATTTTACAAACTTCACTACGCTTTATTTCATTTTTTACGCAAAATTGAATACAAATTCTTTGATCCATTTTTTTCACAAACGAAAATCGCCCAGCTCGAAGAACACGTCTAACGTTAGCGGCTGCCACTTAAGAAGTAAGCAATGAATATTGCTGAAAATTTTATCGGACTTCAGGGGCATGTGTACCAACATAATAAGGAAAAATTTCATACAGGCGGACTCTCCAAACCCGCGAAATTTAAAAATTCTCGTTACTTTTTGAACACACCTCGTATGCTTCATTTCTGCTTCGTCTCCAGTAACCTATGATTCTACTCCAAAAAACTAAAATCCCAGCATGTTGTAAGAATCTATAATATATTCACTGCATTTCTGTCTTCGAAAAAATCGCTCTGTTCATAGTTCTTATTGGAACAATATTTGATATACTTCAATGTAACTAAAGTGCCTGGAGACTAACCTCAACTCCTACCGTTGGTCAAACTTTTAACATCTCATTGGGTTTCATCATCGACACACTTTCTAAAAACTTTTTATACTGCGTTGGGGTTTTTTGATGAATTCCACTTCCTAATTATGAGGGATGATTCAGTTGGTGATTTATTACATAATCTTCAATCATCCATTCGATGCCATACATTATCAATTGAATACACTTTATAATCTGTAGTTCATCCATTCAGTACAAATTTGCCTAAGAAATTACCTGAATGAAATGGATAGTGGTGGTAGATGACGTACGAATGGAGTGGTATTTTTGCTTCGTTTGTCTTTCCTCATTGGCCTGATACTCTCTTTCACGAAAGTTGTTATCGGATTGCTTGAGTAGTATCACACATGTATAAGGAAACACAAAAACGGAGCAAATATACCATAGACCTCTACGTCCTCTACCACCACTATCAATGTCATATAGGTGGTCTTATGGAAATTTTGTATTAAATCGGTAATCGATAGCATGGAATGGATGATTGAGGATTATGTGATAAATCAATAACTGAATCATCCCTCATAATCAGGAAGTGGAATTCATCAAAAAACCTCAACGCAATATAAAAAGTTTTTAGAAAGTGAAGTCGATGACAAAACCCAATGAGATGTTGAAAGTTTGACCAACGGTAGAAGTTGACGTTCGTCTCCAGGTACTTTAGTTACATTGAAGTAAATCAAATATTGTTCCAATAAGAACTATGAACAGAGCCATTTTTCCAAAGGCGAAAATGCAGTAAATATGCCACAGATTCTTACAACATGCTGGGCTTTCAGTTTTTTGGAGTAGAATCATAGTTTACTGGAGACGGAGCAGAAATAAAGCATATATATCACAAATTTGTATGCTAGCTATCTTCACTATCAATCTCATTTGTTGGTTCCATATTCGAATGGAGAAAATGGAAAAGCGCAATGAATATATCACAGGTTCATCCGATGCTGGTATCAGATTCTTCACGTACTGTTTCAGGGGAATAAGAATGAAACAAAATGAAATGAATATACCATAGATCTGTGAGTTTTACATAATCTTCAATCATCCATTCGATGCCATGCATTATCAATTAAATCCACATGGAGAAAATGCAGTTCGAAAGGATAGTAATCTTTAATAGAAAATTGGAGAATGGTTCTTAAAATCTAAGAATTTTCCTTCAGTTCGTAATAAACATGAAACGGTTCAGATTTCTCTTGAATATTGCTCGGAAAACAATGAAAAATTATCAATACTTAACAAATCATAAAAACAAATATAAAGGTCCCAAAAGTCGCGCATGAAATTTTACAAAGTGAATAACAAAATCCTGTAATTTGAAAATAAGATTCCAAAATTTTGTTATTTACTTTGTGAAATTTCATGCGCGACTTTTGGAAATTCCATATTTTTTTTTATGATTTGTCAAGTATTGATAATTTCTCATTGTTTTCCGAGCAATATTCAAGAGAGATCTGAACCGTTTTATGTTTATTATGAACTTAAGAAAAATTCTTAGATTTTAAGAAATATTCTCAGATTTTAAGAAATATTCTCCAATTTTCTGTTGAAGAATACTATCCTTTCGAGCTGCATTTTCCTCCGTGCACTCTCTCATCTGTAGTTCATCTATCTAATACTACATTGCCTAAGCAATTACCTAAATGAAATGGATGGTTGTGGTAGACGACGTATGAATGGAGTGGTATGTCTTTCCTCATTGGCCTGATACTCTCTTTCACAAAAGTTGTTATCGGATTGCTTGAGTAGTATCACACATTTATAAGGAAACACAAAAACGGAGCAAATATACCATAGACCTCTACGTCCTATACCACCACTATCAATGTCATATAGGTGGTCTTATGGAAATTTTGTATTAAATTGGTAATCAATAGCATGAGATGGATGATTCAGAAATCTCTAATACGTATCTTTCTGTTGCATAATAAATATGTCACATTGCTTTGAGATAGTTTTTGGAATCCGAAAGAGTTATCGAAAAATTCTTGTTGGGGGGCTGTTTTTGGTTTCATTCCAGATAGTACATATTTTATCTAGTCGGAAAATCTCTGTTGGATGCCTGGAACATAGTGTATGCAAATTTTCTCTGTCTGTCAGTTCTATTTTGTATGTATTTCTTCACAATGACGCCTTGAAAATAGTGGAAATTTTCATACAATACATGTTAGAGCGATCCAATTAGTGATGAGTATGTTTGAATTTTCGTTTGTCTTTTGCTTATTTTCATAAACTGTTTAAAATCATCAGCTGCTTCGAGCGCTATGAGCTGCTTTGAGCGCTGTGAGCTGCTTTCAGCGTCAACTTATCGGTCAACTAATTCTCACGTTTCGGAATTTTCAAGATTTATATGTATGTTTATGGAGATCCGCTTTTCTTCCCTTTCGTTCTTCATTCTTTATTCCGATAATTTATTACGGTTCAATGATGAGATGAGCGATGAAAACTTATGGTTTCTTATGTTACAGAAATCGTCTGAGGATATTTTCGTCATTCCTATAATTGCTAATGAACTCGAAATCAGTATATTTGGTTCCTATTTATTTTCAATGTAAGGTATATCCAGAAAAAGAAGTGAAATCCCCACAAAAAACTTCAAAAAAGTAAAAAAATAACGCCAAGTACATGAACACCCCCAAAAAATGAAATATTAAAACATGAAGTCAAATCCCACAAAACATACTAATGTCTGACAAAAACCCCTAAAAATTCTAAAAAAGTACAAAATAAACGTTTCACAATACACTTGAAAAGAAATCCTTGAAAACAATACTTTACTCTTTCCGAAAGATTACTTGATATAGCAAATATAACATTGGAACAAAAAAGATGTGAAATCAATATGCGCTACCAAGTACATTTGGTTAACCAAATAATATTTGAACATTTCTCTAAATGGTATGAGAAGTACAAAAGAAGAGCATTCAAAGTGGTGCATGATTTTCAAAAAAACACCTTCGTTTTGAACAAATATATAAAAGGGAGTAGTACAAGAAATAGATTTATTCATTTCACATGCTAGAAACGTCTCCGAGTGATTTGAAACCAAATCCGCTGGTTGGTTTTCATCATTATTCGGAACAGTTCTACTATCGACCACGCCAATCATATTTTCAATATGGAAAGGAATGACCAATGCCAACAAATTTGAAGATTTTTCTAGGGAATACTGGCATCACTGTATTGGATCCGCCATTCTGAATTCCTTGATTTTCTTTCCGAATTGAGACTCGGCGATCCCAAAAACCCGTTTCAGAAAAGTCCGATGAATTTTGAAATTTCCATCCGCCATATTGGATCCAGCATTTTTGATTCCCAAATTTTTATACCAAATCTGAATTCAGCGACCCAAAAAAACCCTTGAAGAACAATCAACAGAAAAAAATATCACCGACTCCTTCCATAAAAAATTATGGAGGGGGTGGGTCCATCAAAATACCATGCGCCGGCCCTGGCCATGACGGAGAGCTTTACCTGCAACCAAATATGAAAACACCCTTGAAAAAGTATCTGACTCACCACTTCTAGTTCAGAGCGTATGTCTTTTTGTTTGTAGCGTCGGAGCCAAAACGAATTAGATTTTCGATGCGGGCAAAGCTGCGTTGAATGCGTAAGTCACTTTTGCTCACACTCTCACGTCACTAGTATTCCCTCTGATTCAATAGTAACCCATTTTTGCTCGTAGCGTGAAACAGTCCGCTTTTATGCAAAGACATTTCTTTGACCCACTTTTGTCGCGACCGTATTTTTGAACCATTTTTACACTTATCCCTCATTTCCGATTTGTGTTGATTTTACACAGGTGTGTTATATTTCAGAAATTAACACGAATCGGAGTATAATCATCACACAATCCCGCGTTCCGAGAATATTGCGGAAAATTGTGTGAAAAATTGTCATTTTGCGCCGGCGCATATCTTCGCTTCCTGTTATCCGATTACTATGGAATTGATACACGGTCTAGTTCTAATCCGATACACTGTTAGAAATTTCTGATTGAATTTTCAATCACATGTAGTGGAAGCAATTTCCACTCAGGTGAATGAAAAGTAATGTACAGTGGTATTGAAAATTCAAGAACCAGTTCTTTAAATTTCATGCACATGTTCTTGATTGTTGAGAGAAATCATGATTGAAAATTCAATAACAAGTTCTTTAAATTTCATGCACATGTTCATGATTGTTGAAACAAAAAATCACCTTCACAAGATGTGAACGCGGGACGTCGAAGTCGGATGCCAAAGCTCTGTCACTCAAGCCACTGCCACTTATGTGGAAGGGAGCATTTTTCTGCTTATATGACCTTGCGTTCATTCTTCAAACTTGTGAATCAAGATGTACTTGTGATGTAGAAACACTGAACAATTCGTGTGATCTAACTAGTACATAGTTGAAGTGGATACGTGGATGACTTCGTCAGAGCGTTAGTATACAGGGTGACCCATAGTGAGAAAAATTGTATTTCAAGGGCGTATTCTGCAGCCATAATGCAAGAAGTTCCCGTTTTTTTGAAGGTTGTTTTTTGAGATATGAGCATTTTTAGATTTTTTTTCAAATCCAAACACACTTGGATCATTTTTGTTATTTTCAGTTGGATGCCATTAGAGCCATGATTTGATTATAATTATAATGATATTGTTGGGTTATTATACTGGATTAAATTTTTCTAAGTTTTTTCAATCACCTGTACATTAATTTCAATTTTCATGCACAATAACTTGAAAATTCAATAACATATATTTGGACTCCTATTTCAGTTCACAAAAATTGAATTTTCATTCACATATGTACATGAAAAGTACATGAAATTTCAAGCAATTTTTAACAGCGTAGTATTCCCACAGGAGTTTTATCCCGATCGTCTAAGGAAGTCACATCATTTGACGAAATTTTGAAAGCATGTCTTCCCTGTGTTTGTGTCATCCAAATGCCATAAAGCTCCGAGCATAGTCAATTCATAAGATGCTGATTGTGTGATATAAGTTTCAGACAAATTAAAATTGGAGGAGAAAGAAGGTAAATATTCAACTGCAAAATAAAATTTGGAAATTTTGTAAATGCTGCGATTGATCGGATATCTTCCGTCCTCATGATCCCGATGGTTATGAGATATTCACCACAGTTGTATGTATTTGCGATACTGGTCGTGTATAAGTTTCAACCTGATCTTTCCAAAAAACCGGAAGGGGAAAGGAAAAATGTTATCGAAGATTTTAATCTTGTGACCGCTCTTATTTGCATTTCTGGTTATCTGATTGCAATGAAATTTATACCACGTTTTATTCACGAGCCCATAGTTGCTCCATACTAGTTTCATCCCAATTAGTAGACAACTGTGGGGAAAATTTTTTTCTCCAGCTCGGAGGAAAAAATTCCCGTTTGTTCTATGTGACCGTCTGATGAACCGTTTCCTACTTCGAGTTATTTGAAACCATCGACACATCGGATAGCAATCATTCCATCTCTGACATACTGTCATACCCTGTTACATCTATCCCTTAGAAATATCTCAAGAACATGGAAGTAATGTATGGTTCTCCATACCGATTTTTTTACATTACGGTGAAACCCCTGACGTAACGGTAACCAATGGACTTTGGAATAACATTTATCTGTGTTATTTTAATTTCCATGTTCTAATTGTATGAGCAAACTACTGTCACGTCCCGCAATTTTTTCACCCCTTTGCATTGCATTTTCAAATGCAATGTCGTGAGGTGAATTGCGTGACTTTCCGCTCGCCCCATCGTCTGACCATTTTCGCGATTTTTTCATGTACCTCCGAACTCCATGCTTCTTTAACTCATCTCTTCTCTATTTACCTCCCGTATCCTAAACTTCCCTCTCTCTCTGCCCCGTGCGTTGTAGTGTAAACGTGACTTTCCGTTAAAAAAATGAGATGGCACCACACACGATCCTCATGGAACGTAGTCGTATAACCTGAGAACAAACTGGTTCACGTGAGAGAACACAGCTGTTGCTCGTTCATACGAGGATCGGAAAGACATACCCCCTCCTTGACTTTTCCTATACTCCTCTAATCCCCGTCCTCTTCATGGTTTGTCTAGGTCCCGTCCCAAGGACGCAGCGCCACCTACACCACGAGTACAAGGGAGGATTGGTCCAACGCCAGGAGACCTATCAAGAGGCCGAAAACAACCCGTGGGTATTGCTGTCTCTCTCTAACCTCTGGTCTCCGAAAGAGAAGAGCATAGGATGCGCCGTTTTCGGAGATGCCACACCGTGGAAGGACAAACGGAACAGCGAGAGAGAGCAGCCCGACCACTTCGTGCCAATTCACCCGGCCCCGCAAAGAGTAGAAAAGGACGGAAACACCGCCACGCACATATACACACTCACCCGACGATTATTTAGAGGCCATCGTCAACAGGTCCCTTGAAGAGCTCAAAAGGACGAGCTCTAACGGGAAGTCACCGACGGAGTTCAGTGGGTTATTTCACGAACTAACCCGTCGATGAAAAAGAAAGAAGTGAACATCTTACCTGTCACTTCTTGTGTAACCTGGCAATAGTGAAGTTCGCGAGAAAAAACTGTGGAAAAACTTTGGAATACGGTCTAATTGATCTTAATAAATATCCACTACTTGTGCCTTTGTGTATGGGTATTAGAGTTGCCCATCACAGTAGATATACACGTGCGAAGTAGAGAACGTTCTTCTTCCTTCTCTTCTTACTCCTACACATTAATTGCTGCTTGGAATCTCACGCATCATGGTCACCCGCGTATGCACGTGACTCTTCGCTGCGTGTATTACGGGGTACTATGCCGCTATTGTTTTCTTCCTCACCCTTTTCTTTCGACACCTTCTTTTATGACAGGGTTGTCGAGAGGCGAACTCAAGTAAAATTTTCTAGAATTTCCCATAGTTCATCCTTACGATCACATCCAACTTTGGAATAATATTTTAACCTTCTTTTCCTTTATGAACACCATACATTGTTCTTGGCCAGTCGCAATAGTGCATTGTCGATGTTGAGGCCAGCAAAAATCTGTCCTCGGCAGCGATAAGGCACGTTTGGGACTCATCGGCACCGAAACCCAACACCGGAATTCTTTGAATTCCGATGTTGAGTTGAAATGCTGACCACGCCAGGAGAAACCTACCTCCCACTTCCTTTTTCAGAACCCCTTCCATCAGTTTGTCATCCCCTTCAAGGCCCGAGATCGCCGCTCGACAACGCCCCGCCATCAGTCTTGGCTCGATTTTGAAACCGTTCGTTTTTCGCAAAGTAAGTTGCGCGTTTTCCTTCTCTCTCTTCCTCTCTTCGGAAGGGTTTCGGTGGCCCTCGGGCCTCGGCCATTTCCATTTTTCCTATATCTAAATTCCTTCCAATGAAATCCTCCTTTCGTCCCATAAAATTATGATTTTACGTTGAATAGAGTTTATGACCTGTTTTCATTTCACAAGTACCTTGATGCATATTTAAATTTGTCTTCTCATCAAAATGTAAAGCATTGTTGAGAAATTATAGTTTCATCTGGGGATGAAATCAAACCCTCAATTTATTCTACCCCTTTCCGACTCCAGTTATGTCTTGTTCTGGGACAGAACCCAGGAGCCCTCCAAAACGTATCGGTCTCACCGCTCAGACCAACATAATTCAATAAATCCACAGAGGCCACGCTGGACCACGCAGATCAGGAAGTTACTGAAGGATGTTGGTTCGATGACTTCTTCGTCGTCTCCTACTCTGTCGTAAGACCACCTTGTGACCAGTCAGAGGAGCTCTTATGTGTCCGCATACTCGACGAAATTGTAAGGATGCGTTTTTGCGATGCTGCCTATAAGGCTAGTGATTTATCGGTGCGCAAGCACGGTAGAGAGACGAGGCGTAGAGATAAGAAGGAAAACGGAAAAGTTCTCTTTCGCGAAAACGTGGTCTAGCAAGAAAGTCACCTTGACGAAGAAAAGAAAAATAAATACCTATAAATAATGTGAAGTGCGTTTGAACATCTAGTCTCAGATGGACTTATGAAAATAAAAGAATCGCGACTGAATCGTATGGATAAAGATTTGGTATTATACTACGGGTTCCTGAGAAAATAATGAGTGACGATTTAAATCGAACGTGTTGTTCGTGCTATAGAGCGGACATGGTGGATTCCGCGTGGTTCGAGAATCCGTTAATTAAGAACAAATTATCAAACAATTATAAGCAGTATCAAAACAGTGAGCCGATTATTGGCCTTTTTTCCCGAACCAATACGGTCTCATACTCTACAATATCAATTCTACGGGAATCGTGCGCAGTGCCATCTCGCGACTCTCTTTCGTGAGGAGATATCAGGTCACAGTATAACATTCGAATAACAGTGCATAGTGAGAGTTTGAACACATTCATTCTCTAATTTGTTGATGTTTAGCTCATGAATTATATAAAAATGAGTATATGCAAGATGTAAATGCGAGATGTTCTCGAATTCGCCGCAGCTTCCCCTCCTTGAGTTAGAGTAAATACGGTGGACCGATCAAAATGCTCTAAATTTGATATACAGACAAAGTACGAGTTGACCAGACTTTGATTAAAGGGTTTTTAATTTCACTGAGAGAGTAGATGAAAGCATAGACATACAAATACTGTTTCTGGGTACCAGAAATAGCGTGAATCTTAAGGCGATCCAGTGTGTATATATCACTACAGCAATAGTTTTGACGGCCCTGTATTGGCAGTCTTCGATGGTGAAGCACATTTCGGATAGCAATTTAGTCTTGCTGCAATGTTGTCAAGCAATTTTGCGACAAGGTTCACATAAGCTTCCTGGTTGACAAACGATAAGGGTACAAGCTTGAAAACCCCTCGCAGCAGAGTTGTAGCAACCTTACACTGATGAGGTTGTCAATCACAAGTCAAAAACAACCGAATGACAAATCTGACAAGCTTACGTGTTATCTGGGATGAATGTCTTACCAAGCAGCAGATGACCACATGACATTCAACCAGTATGTATGCCTTCATTGGCTATCAAACTCAATTCACTGAATAAATATCAATGTGTCAACTTCATGGTGAATTCAATATGATCGTGAGTATAAGATGAAAAAAGAATTCATTAGCAAGTATGAGATAAAAGAACTTCATTCATCATGTGCATGATTTTTATCCACATTTATTTTTATTCGTTATACAGGGGTGCTATTATTGGCATCATATCGGGTCATTACAATTCTGCAATCATCTCCCGAGTAGAAATTTTGTAGGCTTACATGAAAAAAGGCTTATTCCATAAGGCTCCAACGTTCATCTCACCAAATTTCCACTCGGGTGACTAACATTAGGAATGAACGTGAGACCATTAGGACCCTGTAATAGAGAACAATGTATCGCTCTTTATTAGAAATCGGGGAATGGCCTAATGTATTATGTATTCACCAATGCCAGCAGTACACCGGCATTGCCAATGCTGCTCCTTCAAAGAAACTGTTTACAATATTTGCTGGGTTTGATTAATAACTGACCAGTTTCCGGAAGCGAATGGTGACAGTGTTTCGTTTCGACAGACAAAAATCGGAACAAATAATAGGTTGGCATTTATCTAATTGCGTTCGGGAACGAACTAGTCTCAACTGTTCCATGTGGAGAAAATGTCCAAAACTGTATAAAATTGTACACGATTTGCATACAATTGCGATTTGCATTTTCACACGATTTTTATACAATTTGTGTACAATTGTATACATTTTTGGACATTTGTTTCACATGGGTTGTTTAATATGGCAATCAAACTTTTCTGCAGTTGGACAATATCTACACGGAGAAAAAATAATAATTATATTCTCAATGTAGCATGGGAATGATTACTATGTTACATGGTGACGAAAATTTTTTAGATGGTGCGAGTCACTTGACATAGTGATGCTCCCGATTTCATGTGGTAACATTAGCCCTGTTAACATAGTGATGATTACCATGTTACATTGGAGACAGTACCATGCAACTAAACATGAATCCAATGCTATAAAGTAATATTGACCATGATTTTTTCATTGATTAAAATCTAAATTAAACTATTGACATGTATATACACACAAAGCTTTTCAGTGAATGAGGTTATAAATAAATCAATTAGGTTATGAAATGGTTAATAGAAAGAAAAGGGATCACACAGTCAGAAATAAATTATAATTTATTTTATCAATGAAAATTGTATTGCTCTATTACTTTTTTTTTTTCATATTATTAGGTACAATTACAATAAGTCAAAAAAAAAATAGTGATAATTTATGTCTCAAGAAACCGGTTTTGAGGAAAATTTATACAGTTTCTATATACACATTGAAAATATTAAATATTACATTACAGTTTTTCAGACAATTGTCTTTTCTCACGAAATATTATACCGGCGCTGAGTAATCCCATATACAGATGATATATATAGGCTAGTGATAAAGTTGGATCTGTATGTTCTACTTCTCTTAAACGCATGAGGTATTTGGTGACGCTCTCTCTGGGGCTGTAATTTTTAATCCATCCTTTTCCTAAATAATAATCAAGATCCTATTCAAAGGTCTCTGTTCTTTCAAGTTCAGCGAGTTTTAATAATCCAATCGCATGGAATGGTGACAGCAAAGGAATAGATTACAGGGTAGAAATAACTATGAATCGTCTTTTCTTTGATTGGTAATGGTATTCACTACAAGCGCATGATTAATGATTTCCTTCGGTTTTTGAGGTTAGATTTTATATGCATTTCGAAGAATGGCCTCGATGTGATCTTCGTTATGTTATTTGTGTCTTCTGGAATGATTTTCTTCTGAAATGTATAATATTTTCATGATTGTGAATGAAAGGAAGTATTTGCATGAAGCTTGTTTGGTACATAACCTCAAAATCTTGATATATTCCCAATTCGGTATGAAGTCTAGGGGTTTGACATACAAAATTTATCTCCGCGTAAAACAATATAAGGAGTTTTGAATATCTTGAACATTCATTCAATACATATTCAATTGTATACTGTAGAAAAAGCTCATAAAACATTTTAATTTGACATCCGGGAACAATTCATGATGAATTCTGAATATATTTTGATTGGAACTCAAAATGACTTCTTTTAAAATTGTATGGTGGATACAAATGGTTTTGAAGATGAATTCTTTGCGAACGCACGTGATATGTTGATTGAATACCACTACGAACAGTTTTAGGCGGACATAACTGGTATTTTCCTTGAACTTCCTATGAATCCGTTTTCAATACTTCCGATGTTCGTGAAGAACTCTTTCGAAAATCTTGGTATTCCAAACAAATTCCTATGGAATAACTTGTGTTGTCTGGGTTATACTGTTTTAATTGTTGCCCGCCAGGTAACGCGGATAAGCGCCACGCTGTAAGGATAACTGGTGAAATGTTTGACTGTCAGTTAGACTTCGGGAATCCAACAAGTGTCGAGAATGAGCGATTAAAAAAGTTTAAGTTTTTACTGGACTCCTATTTTCTGCTGATTTTTGTCAACTGATCCTCTAATGATTCATCTTTGACAACAATATAAATTCCATTTCGAAGAAAATATTGAGAAAAGATTCTTCAACAACTGCAAGAAAACCGTATGATTTCCCGGCATTATGGTGCAATTAACTGCAGTTCCATGAAGACTTTAAAAAGCACTTCACAATACAACTCGTTATATTCTTCTTTCACACACCGCATATTTTCACTCGCCTTTTCCCAACTACACATTGCAGACCATAAACGTACTGGTATACAGCTCATACTCTGATTTTTATTATCGGTACGATTATAATTAAGGTTAACTGTACGAAGATTAGTCCCTACATTGTATGTACACCTTGTAAAATGCACCGACAACTATAGTGGAAAAAATATATAAATTTATAAACTTTCCACACGGAATATCGTACTGTGCCAATGAATTATACAATATGCAAATACTCAATTGATCATCGAAGGAATTAGTTGAACGATATTCCACGTATACACATATTTTCACCGCATTGATTTAATAAGTGCGCTTTTATGAGATGACAGAGAATAAAGTTTCTCATATCGTTGGTCACAATGAAAGTATAATACCGTCAGCGAGTTGCAGCGGATTACGGTGGATTGCAACAATGGTTAGCAGCTCCTAATGCTTCATTTTTCTTACTTATTTCTTAATATTGATCGTCAAGTGGAGTAAGTAGTAGTCGCGATCCTTGTGCAGGGAAGAAAATGTCAATTGATCTTCATTGCCATTATATATTAGTGTATATATGAGTCTATTTCATTCAATTATTTAGGAACTTGAGTGAAAGTATAGATTGTTACATACGTAATGACAAAGTAGCAAGTAACGTTCAACGCTGTGTATATCGTACGAGTTATTGAACTCCGATATATACGGTTAAATCGTGAGTGCAATACGAGCGAGGCTCGTTTATTCCACCATTCTTCATTATTAATCAACGAGCGCATCCTCCTCCGTAAGTGTAGGGTTCCCGCTGATACCAGGTTAACTACATATATTTTTATTGACTCTAGTGGAGTGTGTAACTACATTGTATGTAAAAAATTTAATGTAGAAGGTACATTGTATATCATTTATGTAAGATGAGTTCGTTTGGATGAATTGGGTTGGAGAATGAACGATCATTATTGTTTCAATAGTAACGATATCAGGAGAGTTCGATAAATAACACGAATACGTCCTTTGCTTTCTTTTTGCTTCCCTGATCTCTTCAATAACTTATTATTCCATTTTGTTGCACATTTTATTCCGATTTAGGATTCAATACTAAAATCTGAATGAAGAATAGGAACGCATTATACATAGGAATGAATAAATCTCACGAAAGTTGCTCACCGTATAATTATCTTATCTGAATCTAAATCCTTACGCATCGAGAGAATATCAATCTTTCTCGTATGATACTTGGACAAACGAAATTCTCAATTAATACATGGGAATAGGCTCTCGTTCCAGTTGTAGCAATACAATTAGCCAACGATGAGAATCTCATCGACGATCCATAGAATCTAACCGGAATCAAGTATTTCTTGTATTCAAGTTCAATTACGCGAATACCCAGTGTCAACATTTACAGGCTTGATTACAGGATCGGCAGCTTGAGGATTTTCTGGATGTGTAACAGCGTATAAAGAGTGAAAGAGGAATCGGAGGTTCTCCCTCGGACAGGAGATAAAAGGAGCCGATCTTTCTTTGGCGTGAAATGTTCCAAACGCTCTTTCTACTCCCTACTACATTCGTCGAGGCTACTTGATTACAGTGATTACTACAAAGGTACAGACAGAGACATTCATAACCCTTACAACGCGACCCGTTCTCTACTTTCGTATCATATAATGTGTAACGAGACCGATACACGAGATATTCTCTCAGCCAAGTGCATGACGACGCAGCTTTCAACACTGTGTTCTGTGTTCCCTTCACACGTATCTTCGTCAATAGTATGGACTTGCAGAATGAATGTGCATATGATTTGTTTGAAAACTACTAAACAGCTCTCGGCGGCTATGCACCTGCTCCCGGTGATCTGTGATAATGCACATGTAACATGGTTATGAATGACAGACCCACGGGCATTTATTATTCTACTGTACTTGTATTTCCTCGTTCTCTCGGAGTAAAACTTTTCTACTTCTTATGTTCCCTTGTTTTATTCCTTTTCCTCATACATCAGAGAATAGTGTCTATGGGGATTGATCAGATCAGCATAGTTCAATTTTATGACTTATGGAATATATGAATCATAAATCCAAACATTCTTCACACAAAGAGAAAAATAAAAGAAAAACCATGGAATCATACTTCTCTTATATATCTCAATACAAATAATTTATCATAATGGGAAGAATCAAAGAAACGAAGACAAAAACGGAAGAGGGCAAAAACCGGATCGAGTAATGCAAAAATAATTTTATTCCATTAACTTTTTATTCACCGCACACTGCCCGCTCAATTTTTCATTTATAAAGTAGTCGAGCGCAAAACGGGGGAGAGGAAGGAATTAACCGCCAATCTGTGACGGTGGAGGATGCGACAGGAGCAGGGGAAGACCAAGAGAAAGAAGGGTTTTCTGCTCACTGATCTTGTCACGCAAGAGGAGATACATTCAAGTTTAATGGACGGTGACTCCTAATTGGTGATCTCTTGGGCGACAAGAGTATAAGCCGCATAAAAATATCCTCAATTGCCATTCTCACGTTCAATTGAATTATACTCGTGAATGATATTCCCATTGATGTATAAAATGTTTTGATGATGTATACAAATCCATTTCCGTACAAAGTTGTAAATAAGAAAAATGGAAAAAAAGAATATTTCTCGCAATTTTAGGTTGACGATCGTGCAGATAAATGTAATCAAGTAGTATTCTGCAAGCCGTTTTAACTTCAGTCATCTCTAGTTATCTTTACGCCCGAACGACAAAATGCCGAGTGCATGTGAATATTAATAATCTTGACTTGTTAAGCTGATTACGTTGCTTTGAAGAGGAAAATCTCAATTTTCTCAATCGGGAGGTATTTGGAGAAGATAGATTTGTTTTTATGTTATTGGAAAATTGATCACTGGAATGTGAATTCTCGTGGTATTTGAAGGGATCTGTCGATTAGAATAAGAAAATATGATGTATTTTTTTATGGTAGGCATAATATGAGCATTTTTTTGAAAGTTCTTGAATTGACTATTGAAACATTCAAGTTAATGAAAAATTTTGTTCTCAATCTTTTCAAAATAACCTACAGGACAATCTTTGAGACCATTTCCTAAGTTTACATTGAAAATGACGGCCACAATTCTTATCTGAACGGAAAAACAAAGTAGTGTCTAAAAATTAACATCATTTTCCTCAACATGAACCAAAATCAAGATCAAATTATGAGTTCTTTTGTTATGAATCATGAAAAGTTAAAACTAGCGCAGGGCTCCGTCCCCTGAGGCTGGCGTCCCATGGACGGAAAAAATGACGGAAAGCGAATTGCGGTACCAATACAAGTATGCCTAGTTTTATCTGGTTTCATCCAACAGTCACTAAAAATTCTGAAAATCCATTGGTGCCGCAATTCGCTTTCCGTCACTTTTTCCGTCCATGGGACGCTAGCCTGACTGCTTCGCCTTGCTCAGCAGTCCGACCCCCTTCGAAATCCGCTCCGCTCATTTTGAATGAATCATAGCCCACATATGCTCGCATCTTCAACGATTCAGATATATGCGGGAATATATGAAAAGGCACTCATCGGTTTTTCACTCAACTGAAAAAATTTTCAAATGTAATATTCAAAAGGTCTGAGACTCATTGGCTACGATTCTTTATATCATCTTCAAATGATTTAGAAAACATGTTTCTACACAACTGCAGAATTTGGAGAACTGTCGTGGTAAAAATGAAGCCTGGAAGCGCGATGAAAGGGTAAGCTGAGAGTCATTTGAGCGTACCGAAGAGTCGTTTGAAGTAGTCCTCTAGCAATATTCAGAATCAAATTCAAAAAATTTTCGTCAAGTAGAGAACCAAGGCCAGAGGAATTCGACAATCATATTCGTTGGGGCTTATATTCGTATTTACAATGAACAAAGAACTAGCTCGAAACATAAACAAACAACTTTTTGACAACCATACGGAATTTTTCGTAGTATTTTTCTCAAAACATTCTCATTTCTGATCCGTTCATGACTTATGGGGCCTCATTTCATTCCTTGTACGATTTGAAAACCCTTCGCCGTGGAATTTTTTCATACATGAGCGCGTCAAAGCCAACCGGAACACCGGGCGGTCGCGACACCTTTTTTGCATCAAATGCATTGTGTTCAACTCGCTCAGAGTTGATGAAAAATAGCTAAAAAAATTATCTGAAGAAATAGATCGATGCATTTCTCCTCGCTCTTTCCGATTGTGCCATCAGTCTTCACTCGAAAACATCTTCTCATGGAGAAAATCGAGTTTAAACTTCAAGTTGAATTTTCTCAGAATACGTCCCTTTGAAAATTTTTCAAACTAATACCAACCGAAAGAGCAACTCTTTGAGATTATGTAAAAAAAAATTTCAGAGTGGAGAAGCAAAGGGTATTGAAATGACAATCAAATTAACACAGCGGCACATAGCCCCGCGCGCCACCTCCACCGTGCCGTCACTTGTTTTACAATTCACTTGTCTGTGACTTATTAGTTCTTATATTCTGAATAACTACCCATACAGCACCATAGATTTCAGTAATGCCTTAATTAGATTTCAATCTCTCATCTCCATTACGGTTCAATATCCTTTCACATAAATACCAGGTGTACCGGTATGGAATGAGCATTTTTTTGTGAAAATGAAACACCGATTGCAAATAGGAAAGTAAAAACAACTCATTCAAAGTATTGACCATTGCTCTCTCCACATTTTGACCAACTCTCTGGCAATTTGTGAATACCACGCCAATAGAAATGTTCGTCTTTTGAAGCAAACCAATCAGACACCCAATTTTCGACTTCTTCGTAGGAATCAAAGTGCTGCTCAGCCAATGCGTGTCCCATCGATGAAAAAAAATTGTAGTCGGAAGGGACCAAGTCTGGTGAATACGGCGGGTGGGGTAGCAGCTCCCAGCCAAGTGCTTCGATTGTATCCTGAATCAGTTTTGCTTTGTGTGCAGGTGCATTGTTGTGTAATAAAATTACTTTGCCGTGTCTGCTGGCCCATTCTGGTCGTTTTTCGATCAATGAATGGTTCAAATTGACCATTTGTTGTCTGTAGCGATTAGTGTTCACAGTTTCACCAGGTTTTAGAAACTCATGATACACCACATCTTTTTGGTCCCACCAAACACAGAGCATTGCCTGCTTGCCGAATCGATCTGGTTTTGCAGTCGATGTTGATGGTTGTCCCGGATTAACCCATGATCTTCTCCGTTTAGAATCCTTAAAATAAATCCATTTTTCATCGCCAATAACAATCCGATGCAAAACTGATTTTCTTTCGTGTCTTTGAAGCGAAATGTCACAAGTGTTTTTCTGGTTATCCATCTGTCTTTCATTCAATTCATGTGGCACCCATTTTCCACACTTTCGGACCTTCCCCATAGCTTTCAAACGGTCATAAATTGTTCGTTGTGCAACATTTAACATTACTGCCATTTGCTTTTGACTCAAAGTATCATCTTCATCCAATAATGCTTGCAGTTCGGCGTCTTCAAACTTTTTTTGGTGGTCTTCCACGTTCTTCATTTCTCACATCAAAATCATTAACCGGTGAAAACATCTTTTGCATGTTGCTTCTGATGAAGCATGATCACCATATGCCTCGACAAGCATTCGATGCCACTCTGCCGCACTTTTTTTCGAATGGAAACAAAGACTTAATGCTTTCCGCAAATCATCACTTTGGGGTACAAAATTCGACATTTTTGACACGATGGGAAAATATGATGTTGTTTGTTCAATGACTCGATGTTTATTGAATATGTTTCACAGATGTCATACCAACCAAACCGAACAAAAATTGAGGCTCGTTCACAACAAATGTTCCCTATCGACACAATTTGTATCTTAACGCTCACTTCATACCGGTACACCTGGTATGTCAAAAATCTGTCAATTGAAATGTTAGCTGTTTGCAATGTCTTAGATATATCACAAGAGGAATATTACAATGGAATATTTTATAAATGTTCTGGAAATATTTCAGAAATCATTCAGAAATATTGTCTGAAATGTAATATTAGTGGACATTGCAGTGTTTCTGAAGGGGCTTTAAAACCTCAGTGTGACATACAGCAATATCCCAAAAATATTTCAATGTTTCAAATGTTAGATTTCTGCAATCTGAATGAAATCTTTGGTGCTGTATGGGTAGTCAACAAACATACTTTTCTCGGTCACTCCAGCATGCATATGAAGTTGACTGTGTATAATAGTCCTGATATTCACAGTTCCGTGGTGGTTCTTGTCATATAGGACATAATCACCATGAAACCTTGAATATTACGGTTATTATACACATTCAACTCCATATGCATGCTGGAGGGAATATGAGAAGTATGTTTGTTGACTTGTTATTCAGACCATGAGAACGGATGAGTCACAGACAACTTGATTGTGAAACAAAGGATGTGAGGTGGCGCGTGAAACTACACGGAGAAAATCCTACAATACTGAGCGCTGTAGCCGACACGACTGGCTCGTATTATGGAAAAAAATCATTTCAACACCGCTGGTTACTGTAGTAACGCGAATCAGTCGTGTTTCCGCAGTAGAAAATAGTGTAGAAAAACGACTCTCTACTGCGGAGACACGAATGGTTCGTGTTACTACAGTAACCAGCAGTGTTGAAATGGTTTTTTTCCATAACACCAGTGGTTCGAACGAGACGGAGACTGGTCTCGGTATTGACCCTGAGACGAGACGACAGTCTCGACCGAGAATCTCGACTTGGGACCGGGTCAATCTCGGCGAGACGAGACCGAAACACTACATAACACGAGCCAGTCGTTTCGGCTACAGTACTCAGTATTGTAGGATTTTCTCCGTGTACGTGTCGCTGTGTTGATTTGATTGTCATTCCAATACCCTTTGCTTCTCCACTCTGGACATTTTTTAACATATTTTTGAAGAGTTGCTGTTCCGGTTGGTATAATTCAAGAAATTTTTGAAGGGATGTATTTGGAGAAAGTTCAACTTGAAGTGGAGACTCAATTTTCTCCATGAAAAAATGTTTTTGAGTGAAAGCTGATTGCACCATTGGGAAGAGCGTAGAAAAATACATCGATCTATGTCTTCAGATAATCTTTCGAGCTATTTTTCAGCAACTCTGATCGAGTTGAACACAGTGCATTTGATACGAAAGAGGTGTCGCAAGCGTCCGAGGTTCTGCTTGGCTTGGACGCGCCCATATGTGATTTTTACAATGATTACCCGCATTTGTTTATGATTAATACAATACATTGACATGAAAAAAAGTGTGTCACAGTGTCCTGATGATAAAATATGAAGAACTCCGGCGGTCAAGGTTTTTCAAATCTCACAAGGAACAGAATGGGTTCTTATAAGTCATGAACGGATTGGTAATAGAATTTTTTTCAAGAAAAGAACGATGAAAAAGTCGTTACAAAGTTGTTTGCTAATATTTCGAGTTGGTTGTTTTCTCATCATCAATAGGAATAGAAGCCCCAACGAATATGATTACTGAATCATTCCGACCCTGGTCCCCTACTAAATAATATAATAATTTTTCAAATTTGATTCTGAATATTGCTAGAGAATCACCTTGAACGCGGAAGAGAGTCATGTAGGCGTACTTTGGGGATGAGTTGGAACATGCTCACGCTTCATTTGTTCCAATAACTACTCCCTACACTTCTGGATTCTCATTAGTGTGCAGTTGTCATAACATCAACCAGCTTCTGAAAAATGTTCGGATGCAAAAAAGCTTGAATGCGAATATCGGAATTCATCCTTTTCTTCAACATTTGATCCAAGATTTCGATTGAGCACCCCCCGAAGACGCCTAGAAACCATGTTTTATATGAATCTGTCTGCCATATTCCCTAGTGGAAATTTTGGACGGGAAAATATCAGGGCCTGATTAGGCATGCCTGATTTCCTATAAGGTCCTCATCAGGTCCCGTTACAGGGTGCTCTATTTCCCTCGATTTTATGGAAATCTTATCCAAACCCTGCTGTACCCTTGCGTTACAACCCTACTCGAATCCTATAAGAGAAATCAAGTGAGGCCCTTGTAAGGGCCTCGTAAGATTTTCCTTATTCACGGTTTCCGGATTCCAATCTGATCAGGACATTATTGAAAATAGGGAATGCCTGATCAAATTTCTACTAGGGTTGGATTCATTTCTTGATTCCAGATTTGTGTTCTGTATCCTCGAAAACCTCCACCTTGCTGGACCTGAGCGAGGGCAGGGGCAGGAGTGATGATCGCTTTGTGCGTTTTGGCGGGGTTGAGGCGATGATAGAGTGAGGATAGTAGAATGGAAATTTTTACGCGTTGAGTTAACGTAGGGAGGAAAATGAAAAAAGAGTCGGGAACTAGAGACTTGCATCTCTCGATTGAGATATTATATGAAGGATGAATTCGTTCATTGAAGTAGTAATTGGATCGAGTGGGAATGGGTGATTTCTTGGAGGAAACTCGATGCGATTGTACGCTGAACAAGGAGGGCAGGAGACGGAGCTCGGACGGAAAATGGAGATAGAATGGAGGGAGGAGAAGCGACGCCCACAAAAACTCACGCTCGGTGACGCTTCGGTGAGATTGGGGCGAGGATAAAGCATGTGTCTATCAGTACCTGGTGAGGCTAGAGCCAGGGTACGCGAGCCACCGTGTTAATCACTGAGACCGCGTAGTTCACTGTCCACAGTACCACGCGGCGCTAGTGTGCCTGGGGAATTTTACCTACACAAATACGTTCTCGTGTGTGAGCGGGGAATTCCATAGGCTGCTACACACACATGCAGGGTACTGAATGTACGTGTGATAGATATATAGATATAGTTATATACAGGGTGTCCCATTTTAATCTGTCACTTAGAATATCTCAAAAACGAATACATTCAGAAGAAAATGTTGCGAGAAAAAAATGTAAGAATCTGAGGGGGACATCCGATGGTGAACTTGGCTTTGACCACAGATCCCACTTCCAAGGTCATTCTGAGGTCAACTCATGTTTTTTGAATGGAATCCCCTATTTCTTACTACCGGTTTAGATTCTACGCTAAAAACCAAGGAACTTTTGTCTCAAACGTTTTTTCGAAATCCCCATAGATGACGCTCTAATTGATGAGAAAACGAGAATTTTCAAACCCTCGGATTGTATTCTGTCTAACATAATGCTCAACTCTTGAGTGTTTCTCATCTCCCGGAAATTGCCGTTGGCATCAGTGTTACCCAATGTGCACCACGAGGAGGTTGCGCGATCGGACTTTACACATCATTGTGGTCCTGAGAAGGGCCGATTGTCTCAACTGGAGGTGTATCTTCGGGGACGCATTAGGCATTCAAAAGATGTTCAAAATGAGCGCCGTTTTGCCTTCGACAAAGCGCAATTCTTTTATGAGAGTTTTCTACAGTTGCTTGCAACGTAGCAGGTGTTATTGCTGTGCATGCTCTTCTTATTCGATCTTTCATGTCATCGCGTGTTGTTGGAGGTTCATGGAATACAACATTTCTCATGTAACCCCACAAGAAAAAATCAGGTGACGTCAGATCTGGCGACCTAGGTGGCCATCGCCCAGGTCCTCCACAGCCAATCCACCTTCTGGGAAACTTCTCGTCCAGAAATTTTCGAACAATTCGCATGTAATGAGGAGGTGCTTCAACCTGTTGGAACCACATCCTTGATCTCACGTCAAGACTTACGTCTTCCATAAGATCAGGGAGTTCAAAATGCAAGAAACGAGGATACTCCACGCCAGTCAGGTTTCCTTCAAACAATACGGCCCTATGATCCTGGAATCTACAATTCCGCACCAAACGTTCACACTCCAACGGTGTTGATGATTGATTGTACGGACCCATTAAGGATTCTGAGCACTCCAATATCGGCAATTGTGCCTATTGAGAATTCCAACATCGTGGAATATTGCCTCATCAGAGAACATAACGTGATGAGAGAAAGTGGGATCTTCTTCAATTCTCCGTTGGGCCTACGTGCAGAAGTTCAATCTTGTTATGAAATCCTCAGCTGTTAGAGATTGCACCAAAGTGATATGGTACAGATGATAATCCAACGATTTCAAGATACGCTGAGCTGTGGATCGAGGGATCCCGGTCATTTCCTCAACATCCCGAAGACTGATATGGGGATTAATATGAATTAATGCCAGCACAGCCAGCGATCTCACATCAGGATCATTGTCATCCGCATAAACTTTCTTGTTCCTCTGTCGTTTGAGGAGACCTTGACGAGCACGTTGTTCAAGAAATCGGATCGTAATGTGATTTGGACACCTCCGATCCGGAAAACGACGTTGAAACGTTCTCACAGCTTCAACATAATTTCCCCGCGCTTCACGAAGACACAACAAAACGTCAACAACATCGTTTGGCGCGTAATCAGACATGATATTTAGAAATGTATTTCCTCCAAATGATAACAGAGAACTGAGCAGTTTGGGAATGCTAAATTTCTAAGGTATTCACACGTGAATCAAAACAACAACAATTTCCAAGAACAAAACCAAAACAAAACACAACCGATGGCAATTTCCGGGAGATGAGAAACACTCAAGAGTTGAGCATTATGTTAGACAGAATACAATCCAAGGGTTTGAGAATTCTCATTTTCTCATCAATTAGAGCGCCATCTATGGGGATTCCGAAAAAACGTTTGAGACAAAAGTTCCTTAGTTTTTAGCGTGGAATCCAAACCGGTAGTAAAAAATAGGGAATTCTATTCAAAAAACATGAGTTGACCTCAGAATGACCTTGAAAGTGGGATCTGTGGTCAAAGCCAAGTTCACCATCGGATGTCCCCCTCAGATTCTTACATTTTTTTCCCGAAACATTTTCTTCTGAATCTATTCGTTCTCGAGATATTCTAAGTGACAGATTAAAATGGGACACCCTGTATAATCATTTTTTCCATTTCAGGTATTCAATTTCCTGATTTTTGAAGATGTTAACTTCTCAACAAAATACAATTTCAAATACAGAAATCAATATCAATTAGAATGAATAAATTCACAATTCAATTTAGTATAAAATGAATAAAAATGAGACAAATGCTTGTTTTTCATTTATGATCATTTTTTCACAAAATTTCATCATAAATTCAAGCATCTCAATTGATATTGATTTTTCTCAACTGAAAATGAAATTTCATTCATAACTGAACATTCCTATAAATCAAGTCATTGAGTATCTGAAATGAAAAAAGTTATTATTGGAATTCAAAAACAAATATATTATGAGTAAATTGAAGGTGATTACTTGGAATTACATCAATTAAGCCAATATTCAACAGCATATTTATAACAAAAGGGTCGCACTCGGTGAGTGAATAATTTCAACATATATATCCACTTTATATACCAGAATTGGTTTCATAATCCATATTTTACAAATTATACTGTACAATTTTGCACTTAAAAGTATTTTATGTTTCTATTACGTGTTATAAATATACTTGAGGATAGGCTTCATAGGGATTTGAGAATTATAAAAATTCATTCACTCCACTTATGTAACAAGCTGTGAATATCGTGTACACATACGAAGCATATGGATATTATATGAAAACTTAAAGACACTGCGCTTGAATATTGAAATTATCTCATCAATGTTCACAGAAAATGTAAAAACAGAATGTTCGATACCATTGTTCCGTACGAAATTTTCCAAAGAAAACTGTGGGGAATTTCATTTTCACGTTTTTCCCATGTCGATAAAACACGTTAGAGCTACACTGCAGGAAATATTCAATGCACATTACCTACTCAACGTTTGGAAACATGACAATCTGCTGTGAAAGTACTGTGTTCAGCGTTAGGGGGATATACGCAGTAAAAAGTAAAACTTAAAGTGATCCCGAATATCAGCTTAAAAATGCAGCCAAAAGTAGCGCCTGTTCCAACTGAAAGTAAGCAATGAAGAAGACTGAATTTCAGTCAATTCCATCTTACTTTGGAATTAAGATAGAATTCCATCTTATTTCCAAAGTAAGATGGAAATGACTTGAATTCAGTCTTCTTCATTGCTTACTTTCAATTGGAATAGGCGCTACTTTTGGCTGCATTTCTAAGCTGATATTCGGGATCACTTTAAGTTTTACTTTTTACTGTGTACTTTTTATTCTAACAGCCCCACGCTCAATGTTATGATATCACAAAACTTTTGTAATCTGTTAATATCCGGCATAGGTAATAAAGTTTCCTACGCTGGATGAGAACAGTTTACGAAAGTTTGGTGATATCATAACATTGAGCGTAGGACTGTTACAATAAGAAGTATATCTTCTCTCCGCTGAGCACAGTACTTTCACCAAAGACTGATTTTTCCAAACTTTGGATGGGTGATGTATGTTAAATCTTTTATTACATTGTGTTTGATTTCATTTTCCTCTGGACATTGATTTCCTACCAAGTAAGGGAGTTGAGATAGAAAAGAATTGGAAAACAGTACAAAGAACACTGTTCAAACATTTTACACAAAATTACACAATGAATCATTGGCAGTATGTTAGCGAATGATATATGGTGGGTTTTTAAAGAACATTGTAGCTTTCCACAATCCTATATTGTGAAAAATTACAATTTTTGGTAAAATAACATAATGAACCGTTAAAAAAAATCACAAGTCTCACAATATGATATTGGATAACATATTACCAATGATTTATTGTGTACTTTCATATGAAATGTTTTCATAGTATTCTTTGTAATTTTCTCCTATTCTTTTCTATCTCAAACTCCTTACTTGAAAGAATATCAATGTTCAGAGGAGAATGGAATCAAACACAATATCATCAAACATTCAATATACATTACCCATTCAAAGTTTGGAAAAATCAGTCTTCTGTGAAAGTGTTGTGCTCAGCGGAGATGAAATATACTTTTTATTGTAACAATCCTACGCTCAAAGTTATGATATTACAAACCTTTTATAATCTGTCTTCATCCAGCATAGGTGATAAAGTTTCCTACGCTGGATGTGGAAAGTTTACAAGAGCTTGGTGATACCATAACATTGAACGTAGGACTGTTACAATAAAAAGTATATTTCTTCTACGCTGAGCACAGTACTTTCACAAAAGACTGATTTTCCCAAACGTTGAATGGGTCATGTATATTGGATGTTTTTTACAGCGTGTTTGATTTCGTTCCTCTCTGAACATTGATTTTCTACCAAGTAAGGGATTTGGGATAGAAAAGGATTGGAAAAAATTACAAAGCACACTGGATATGCTTCCAGCGAAGGCGCAGCAAGAGCAACCACTTCTCCATAGAGTCCTCTCTCTCTATCATCCAAATGTATAAGACAGGTGAAGAATTTCACACGAGGAATGTACCGCATCGTCCATGAGTTCCTGCACCTAAAATTCATACAAATTATATTACTTCGTTGATATTATATTCTGGCCATGCGTTAAAAAACATGTATACCTTAAATCATGAAGAGAGTCATCTTTTTCTTTCAAGGAAGTGGCACAGTATCTCTGAGCTACATTTTTGTAGTCTCAAGGATAGACTTTGGAATGGAATTACATTACAAAACTTCACAGTACAAAGTTTTCAACCCACTATCTTGCAAATTGTTTATTAGGAATTCATGAAAATTAGAAACTTCACAAGACTTTTTGGTTGTTTTACTCAGATGATTGGAGCAGATGTTAAATGCACGCTATAGGGAAGGAATTTTTCGAGGCACCCTCGTATTTGAGTATGCGGCTTCCATCGACTTCAATATGTATACAATACTTGAAGATCGCGAGAGTATCTATCACATATTCCAACCATTTTCATTATGCCTAACCTTCATGAGAGAAGCACTTGGATTCTAAGGAGAGTGTAATGTGTAAATATATATATATATATATACAGGGTGGTCCATTTGAAGTGATATAGTCAAATATCTCGGAAACTAGTGGGAAAAAAATGTTAAAATGAAGAAATGATGAGATGTTTGGGGTTCCAAGGGGAAAATATGATGCTGACCTTGGAAAATCCCTCAGAGGTGATTTTGAAGGTCATTTAGGGGTCAAGATGGTTTTTGTGAATGGGACCCCCATTTTTTTCATGTTCATCATGGCATGGGGAAGCTGGTTTCAAACCCTTTACGAAATGCTGGTCATGGACCCTTTCCCGCCCATTGGGTGCAAGGTATGGACCGTCGAAGTTATTGATGAACTGCTCTTAGCGCTACCCAGGAACAACGACGTGGACGTGGTAGTTCTCTGTTCCCTCCGGAGTGCTTGATTATTGTGAGTCCTCTTGCCTCTCACATGAGGGGTGCTTGATGCTGTTACAATAATTGCTCGGAGTTACCCCCCTCTGCCTGGATACATAATCCTAGTCTCCGCTGAAAATTTGCAACCGTCTTCAGAAACACTGATCGCGGTATGTTGGCACAAACAGTGCGGATGCAATCGATCATGTCCTCCCTCGTTCTTGGTTGAGCCTTGAATATTTCCTTCTCTCAGGAATCCCCACAAGAAGAAGTCGGGAGATGTCAAGTCAGGTGAGCGTGGAGGCCACGCAACTGGCCGACCTCGTCCAATCCACCTTCCCGGGAAATGATGATCAAGGTATTCTCTCAGGATCAATGCGTAATGGGGTGACACTCTATCTAGTTCGACCCACATCCTCTGCCTTGTTTGTAAATCCAGATTCTCAAGCAAGCCTGGTCAATGATCCCCCAGAAATTCCAGAAACATGGGGCCGTTCAAAGTGCCGGTGAAAGAATGCGGACCTACTAAATAGCCATTGACGATCCCGCACCACACACCACGCTCCAACGATGTTGATTGTCGATTGCTCGATACCAATGCGGATAAACATCCGACAAGTAATGAGAGTTGTGTCTATTCAAATGCCCAGTGCTCTGGAAAGATGCTTCGTCGGAGAACATTACATGGTCGAAGAATTGAGGATCGTCAACCAGCCTTGCTCGTGCCTAGTTGCAGAATCTAATTTGAAGTCTCATGTCATTTGGAGTGAGAGCTTGAGTTAACGTAATGTGGTATGGTCGATATTTGACATGCTTCAAGGTTCTCAAAACAGTAGTCTGGGGTATACCAGTTATTCGTGCCAACGATCTGCTACTAACATGAAGGTCCAAGTGGATAGGTCCCAATATGATGAGTGCATGGATATCATTCTCATCGTACCGGTGATTTCTTAGATCTCGCTGCAATACTCCTCATCGAGCCCTCAATTCGAGTCGACGGATGGTCGTGGGGTGTGCGATGCGGCGATCAGGATACCGATCCCGGTAAACTCTTGCGGCTTCGTTGTAATAATTGTGACATGAGCCAAGCACAAGCATTATATCAATAATTTCAGACGATGGATAGTGATTTATTTCTTCGATTGAATCGAATGGAATAAATCGATAAATGTAGATGATTGAATATGCAAAGGAGAAGAATGATTGTGATGGTCTCAGTTCAAAACCAGTGTTTAAATGATCACGTATTTCCGTAATCATCCACATGAACAACCATAATGAACAGAAATTCGATGTTTCTGTTTGTTTATGTATTCTTGTTCATCGCTTTTCTCCGAAGATCCGGACTGATTTCAATGCAGATTAGAGTTAATTTCATCGGGGAAAAAGACGTGAACATAAACAAACGGGGACACTGAGTCTCCGCTTATTATGGTTGGCAGTAATGTGTACGATTCATTACGATTATTGCGTTTTAAATTGAATGAATTATTCCATTTGATCCAATGAGGGTTATAAATGAGCAGCGACTCTCAAGAATTGTTGAAACGTTGCTGGAAACATCGGAAGTATAGACCATACCACATAACGTCGATTAGGATGCACATTCGAACGGATACGAGAACCGTTCGAGCTTCCAGAGAATTTACCAAAAGAAGTTACGCTTTGAAGAATTTCTTTGTAGATTTAGCGAACAAATTCGGAAGTTTTTCTGTAAATGAGGGAGGACATGATCAATCGCTCCCACATTGTTCGTGCCAACATACCAGGATTATGTATCCAGGCAGAGGGGGGTAACTTCGAGCAAGTATTGTAACAGCACCAAGCAGCCCTCCTGTGAGAGGCGAGGGGACTCACGATAATCAAGCACTCCGGAGGGAACAGAGAACTACCACGTCCACGTCGTTGTTCCTGGGTAGCGCCAAGAGTAGTTGTTCATCAATAACTCTGACGGTCCATACCTTGCACCCAATGGGTGGAAAGGAGTCCATGACCAGTGTTTCGTACAGGGTTTGAAACCAGCTTCCTCATGCCATGATGAAACAATGGGGGTCCCATTCAAAAAAACCATCTTGACCCCTGAATGACCTTCAGAATGACCTCTGAGGGATTTTCCAAGGTCAGCATCATACTTCCCCCTTGGAACCCTGAACTCTTTACCATTTTTTCATTCTCAAATTTTTCTCCATCTCCACTAGTTTCCGAGATACTCGACTATATCACTTCAAATGGACCACCCTGTATATAACGTAAAAAAACAAGTTATCTTATAACTTCTTCAACCGGTACTGTTACAGCCAGACTTGGATTTGGAAGAGGAGGTCCAGGTTGACTTGGTATAGTTGGTGTTAATGAATTTGAAGTACTCCGATTGTACAGGTAATATAAGACAGCTGTGGATGCCGTGTGGATGTCTAATCTGAAAAAGAGTTGAAAAGACGTTAAACAAGAATGAGAAGAAAAGATCCTGGTCCAGATAGATCCTGTGATCCATCCATAACTCAGATGAGTATAAAGATTTGATGGAATTGGAGATTCTTTTGATCAACCTAAATGTCAAAGTTCGAATAGAAGGAATCCTGTTTATCGATGCAAGTCTTGGTATGAATCCTAAAAGTGCTGTACGTATGCTGAGAAATGTGTTCAAGTGCTTACTTTGTACACAGTGAGAATTTTATATTAGATATTAGCATATTCATATTGTACTTTTGGGATATATTCGATCATGTCGCTATGAATCACAAGTATACGAGCATTCACCATACTCTCTCGTGAGGATGAGGATAAATATGTTATAATTTAAAAGAACTTGCGGGTGACAGGTGCGAGTGGGTGGTTAGGGTGGGATAGGTGAAAGTTTTTGATTGATTTCAGGAGAAATTAGAACAGGAGAAATTTTTTAGTGGTGTGAGGTGGAATCGGTGGTGGAGAAGGGAGGTTTTGGTGGAAAATTAGTAGTGGTGAAGTGGGTAGGAAGAGGAAAAAAGAAGGAAAATCTGGAGGGTTAGCACGTGGCGGAGAGGAGGTGAAGAGGAGGAGGGAAGGTGAAAAGAGAGAAGAAGGAAGACGGTGGCGGTGCCTAGTTTAGTGCGTGGAAGTAGATAGTAGAGTAGAGAATGGATCGGTGGGTGAGGAATTGGTGAGAGTAGTGGAGTGGTGAGTAGTGGCATCAAGCGGAGAATAGAGAAAGTGGGATTCAGGCGTGAGATTTGGATAAGTGTAGTGGAGGAGGTAGAGCGAGGGTCAGACAGGATTCAGAAATGGAGGGAGGAGAAAAAGAAGAGATAGGGTCAGAGAAGAAGACGAAGGAGACGGAGATAGGTCGGACAGAGATAGGAAAGGGGTTATGTGAGGGAAGAGGTTGAGAGAGAGAGACAGGGCGTATAGGGGGGTGGGAGTAAATGGGAGAGAAGATGGGTAAGGTGGTGGGAGGTGATGAAGGGAAGTTGAGTGAGGAGAGGGGGAGACCAACTCACGTGGTAAAGCTGAGTAGAGGAAGAAGTGGGAGCGTTGGGAGTATAGGAGGGATTAGGAGGTTTTGGAAGAGAGAAAGGGAGGAGGAATTGGAGGGAGGAAGGGTGGATATATTTGGAAGGGAAGATAAGGTAGAGAGGTCGCCAGAGGAGAAGAAGATGAGAGAGGCTGGCGCGGGAAGGGAGATGGTAGAGATGATGGAGATGATGGAGGAATGAGGGAGGGGTATTAGGAAAATAGATGAAAAAATGAATGAGGTTAATGAAGGAATGAGGAAGGAGATCGAGAATATGAGGGGAAGACAGGATAGGGCGGAGGAGAGGTGGAGATGAGAAAGAGAGGAGTTTAGAAATAGGATGAGTGAGGTGGAGAATCGAAGACAGGAGTGTGGAGAGGAGAAGAAGAATTTAGGGGAATCGAAGAACATGGTGAAGGAGTTGGAAAGGAAGATTGAAGGAAAAGGAAGGGACGAGGGAGAAGGGCAGGCTATTGAGGAAAGGGTGGGGGAAGCGCAGTCGGAGGAGATAGGGAGAAGACTGGAAAAGTTGGAGAGGAGAGGTAAGATAGCAGAGGATAGATGTGGAAGGAAGGTGCACGGTCACTCGGAAATCGGGGAGGGGGTGGATAAGAGAGTGAGGGAGATGGAAAGGGAAATGAAGTTCAAAGAGAGAGAAGACAGGAGGAGAAAAGGTGTTTGTGAAGGGTTTGGAAGGCGAAAAGGGTGTTAAGGAGGAGGTTAGGGAGTAAGTGAAAAAGTTGGGCGTGGAGGGACGAATAGAAGGAATCAGGGATTCGGGATCGAGAGGGAGGAACAAGAGGAGAATGGTGGTAATACAGTTCCAGACGGTAGAGGGGAAGAAGAAGGTGATGAGGAGGAAGGGAATGTTAGGGGGTAGAGAGGAAAGGATGGAGGATGACTATACATTGGAGGGAAGAAGGATGATGGAGGAAGTGAGGGAAATAGGATTCAAACTGAGGAAAAATGGGAGAAGAATATGGATAGGATATGGAGGAATATGGATAGATGGGAGATGGCGGAAATGAGACGAGGAAGAGGAAAAATTGAGAAGTAGAGGAGAGTACTTCAGAGGGATTCAGAGAATGGGAGAGCACGGGAGAGGGGAGGATTCTCGGATGACACAAGGAAAGGAGATAGGAGAAAAGACATGAAGGCAGGTAAAAGAAAAAAAGAAAGGAAGGGTTGAGAGAAGGAGAGGGGGGAAGGGAGGTTGAGAATAGGGTTTTGGAATGTAGCAAGAGTGGAGGGAAAAGGAGAGGATTTTTGAGAAGTGGTAGAGGAATGAGATGTTGTGGGATTGACGGAAACCTGGATTGAAGAGAGAGAGTGTAGTAAAATAAACGGAAAATTGTTGGAGGGGGTTTATTGGGAGGTGCAGGGGGCAAGGAGGAGGAGTAGGAAAGGGAAGGCTATGGGGGGATGCTGATGGGGGTTGGAGAAGGCTTGGATGGGGTGGGAAAGGGTTGGAAAGGGAGGGAGAGGGGGTGATGGTGAGGAGGATACAGTGGGAAGGTGAGACTCGGAGTGTGGCACTAGTATATTCGGACGGGAATGTGGGGAAGGAATTGGAGTAGGTCAGGGAGGCATTGGGAGGGGAGGATCGAGAGGAAGGGTAATCATAGGAGGGGATTTCAACGCGAGGACAGGAAATAAAAGTGGGGTAATCTGGAAATACCAAGAGGAAGGGGTTGGGGAGAGGAGCTCAAATGATGGGAAAATGGATGAAGGAGGATTGGAGTTGGTAAGAATATTGGATGAGGAAGGGTGGGGAATCATGAATGGTGTAATGGAAGGGGATGAGCAGGGGGGATTTACAAAAATTGGGAGCAAGGGGCAGTCGGTGATCGACTATGCGATCGGGGATTTGAGGGGTTGTGAAGGAGTAGAGAGAATGGAGGTGGGAGCGAGGGGGGATTCCGAGGAGGAGGAACAGGAATGGAGAGAGCGCATGGATTGATCAGAGGAGGGAATTGAAGAGTATAGGAGGGATATGGGGAATCGAAAGGGGTTAGGGTTGGGAGGAATGGAATTGAAAAAGGAATTGGAGGAGAAGATAAGGATAGCGATGAGGCAGAAGAAGGTGAAGATAGGGGGACGGAAAAGAAGGGATGGATGGTGTGACGCGGAATGTAGAGAGGAGAAGAGGGAGGTGACGAGGGAAATGAGGAGATGGAGGGAAGGGAGAGTGGATGAGATAATAGCGAAAAGTGAGGACTTGCTTGAAGAGGAGGGAGCAGAAGAGGATAAGAATATGCGGGGAGATAGGGAGGGTTGGGAACGAGGCACAGGTATGGGAAATGATCAGGGAACAGAGGGGTGGAAGGAAAGGAGTGGAGGAAGGAATGAGGTGAGAAGCATGGAAGGAGAATTTCATGAGATTGTTAGGAGGTCAGAAGGCAGGGTGAGAGATGGAGGTGCAGAGGGAATGCGGGAAGAGGAAGAGGAAAGGGAGATAGAGTTGGAGGAGGTGAGGGGAGCGATAGGGAGACTTAAAGAAGGAAAGGCAGTGAGGGGAGATGGGATTCCGGGTGAAGCATGGATTTATGGGGGTGAGGAGCTACAGAAGGCGATATGGGAGACATTGAGGAGGATTAGGATGGGAGGCAAGATTCCGGAGAAATGGAATGAGAGTATAATAGTGCCGATAGTGAAGAGAGGAGAGGGGAAAAAGTAGAGGAATACAGGGGGGTAGCGCTGACGACGACGCTATACAAGATATATACGATGGGATCGGAGGTTGGAGAAGGAGGGGGAAGGGAATTAGATGATACCAGGGAATCAGACGGTATTTGGGAGAGGGGTAGGGACAATAGACAATATAAAGGCGTTGAATTACATTATAGGGAGATCTATAGGGGAGGGGGAAGAGAGAACGGCGGCGATGTTCGTGGACTTGAAGGCGGCATTCGATACAGTGGATGGGGAGGTCTTATGAGGGGAGATGAAGAAAGAGGGGTAAGGAAGGGATTGACAAGAGGAGTTGGGAGGTTATATGGGGAAACTAAATGTGGGGTGCGGGTGGGAGGTGAGGTCACAGGAGCTTTCAGGACAACGGAGGGAATCAAGCAGTGGTGTCCCTTGAGCCCCACGCTGTTCAATCTGCTGACGGCGTATCTGGAGGAGGAGATGGCAAAAAGTGGCAGAGGGGGTCGGGTGAAGGTCGGGGGAAAAAGAATATGAACATTGTCATACGCGAACGATATAGTGGTATTGTCGAGGGTAGAAGAAATGCAGGAGATGATAGGGACACTGAGGAGTTATTTTGGAAGGAAGGGTCTGATAGTGAATGTAGGCAAAACAAAGGTGATGAGATTTAGGAAGGGGGAGGGGAAGGAGAAGGGAGTAATATGGAGGTGGGGGAAGAAGGTAGTGGAGGAAGTCATAGAGTATGTATATTCAGGGTACATAATACAGAGCAATGGGGGACAGGAAAAGATGATGAGGGGAAGGCTGAGGAAGGGAATGGAGGTGATGAGGACGGTTTGGGGGATAGGGGAAAGGAAATCAGGAGCGGACTGGGGAAGGAGGTTGCGGATTTGGAATAGGTTGGTGGGGACGGTTTTAGAATATGGGGTGGAGATATAGGGGTGGAAAAAGAGGATGGGACTGGAGAGAATTCAGGAGGAATATTTGAGGTGGATACTGAGCTTCGACTGGAGGACCTCGGGATACATAATAAGGGAGGAGTGCAAGAGAGATAAGATGAGGGTGGGTCTTAGGAGAAGAGCGTGTTGGTACGAGGAGAAATTAGAGAGAGGGGGGCGGGTGAGGTAGTGATGAGATGTTGGAGCGAGATGCTGAAGAGAAGGGGGCGGGGGAGGTGGGAGGAGGGAAGGAGAGGATTGGTCAGAGGAAATGGGGCTGGAGGACGAGGAACTAGAGGAGGGAAGAAGGGAGGGGTGGGTCGGGGTAGATTCGGAGGATAGAGATAGGGAAAGCCAGGGAGAGGAGAGGAGGGTGAAGATAGATGAGTCGAAGTACAACAGTTGATACAAACACATAATGATAGATGAGAATCCGGGGTATTTGAAGGAGAGCGAGGAGGATAAGTGGAGAAGAAGCATAGCGAGATTTAGATTGGGAAATGAGATAAGGGGGGCAGATATTGGGAGGAGGAGGATAGGAGGGAATGTAGGGTATGCGGATGGGAGATAGAAGGATGGGATCACGTTCTGGAGAGGTGTTCGGGAGGTGTTCGGGAGAAGGGATTGGATGAGAGGGTTAGAGGAATATCAGGGAAGGACGGGAGGGGAGGGATGGATGAAGGAATTCGAGGAGAGGAGGAGGAGGGCAGAGGAGAGAGGGAGAATGGGAGAAGGGGAGGAGGAATGAGTTAGAAGTATGGACGGACGGGTGCTGTTTCTTCCTCTCCCTCTCAAGCGTGTGGATGATGAGGTTGAGTTGGTCCTAAGTTAAGGGTGAGGCGAAATTATAGAATAAGAGGGGAGATTTTGTGAGGGAGGGCGGCGCTGACGAGTACTGTAAGTAGGCGCCAACGAAAAAGGGATAGAATTATACATACATACATGTTATGATTTAGAATAAATATAATTCTGAGCCTCATAATAAAGTATATCCCACGAGTACCATAAAAATATAGTAATCTTCAATATAAACTTTTCTCTGTGTACCAAAATTGTTCTGGTAGGGCAAGAGGTGTTCGAATACCTACAATTGAAGCCGTGGATGCAATGAGAGCCTCAGCGCTCGAACGCATTTCACAGTTGATTCAAGCGACCAGTGGGATGATGAAAAAAAAAGTTCGTCAAGATGGAAAATAAAAGATACAGCTGCTCAGAGCTCATCAGACCACACATTCTTCCTATGAACAATTTTCTCCTCCCATCAATAGTTCATAACATGAAAATTGAAGAGTGAAAATTTCCGTTTCTTCAAAATCGATTAAATTCGAAACATATCTTGCGATTACTCAACGAAAAGTCACCGGAATGACTTGGAATTTGGTACACGGCTTCTTCATCGATCCCCGAGAATGCCTAGTCGGTGATAATGTTGGAATATCCCATTATCCAATGAATATTCAATAATAAACGAATACTGTTGAAAACGCGCGCTTGTAAATTTCCATGAAGAAAAGTATCGAGGGAATTTCCGATTTGGAAAAACTCACAGCGATGAAGTTGTTCGTCAATGTTCGAAGAAGTTTTCCTGAAAGTTTTAGATCAAGCGAGTCAAAAATGTGGGAGATATTGCACATGCTCTACAATTACTTATCTCGCTTGCCGTTACGCCAACTACGATACACGGACTCTATGCTCGATGGTTCATAAGAGGGTCGTGTCACCGTGGCAAATATCTTATATTTTGCACACCCTCTACTCCATTGATCTCAGAATTCAAGGAAAACTTATTCAAATGTTGACGAACTACTTTCTCGCTTTGAATTTTTCTAAATCAAAAGTTACTTACATAGGTTTTCGTATCATGATTCAAGGGTGAAACAAAAGCATTCTGAATTATGCGAATTTCCCACCCATTGATGAATTCCGATTGTATAAAGGAACATGCGATATGATCGAATATGAGTCCCAAACACATTGTTCTTCTGTTGTCCGTGTATTTTCCCGGCCGTATTCATTTTGCGCTCAGTAACTGAAATATTGAACAATTTCCCTCACCTATAAATTTTGTATCCCTTACGCGGCCATTCATCCTGTCAATGCGACAGACCACGCTATGAACTGGTCCCAAGCCCGGGACCACAACTCGAAATTGGAACTGGGGGAGTGGGAGGGGTGGATAATGGCCACACCCCCGAATGCGCGGTGGGAACTAACGCTAGCTGAGTATTATGACGCGCGGAGTGTGGTAACGGCAATGCAGATTCTGCAATGATAAGAGGTTACCACTAATGGTGTGTGGTGGGAGTACGCAGAAGGGTACCTGTCCGGAGTACGAGGTCGTACGGTGAAGGGTGGGTGTCTGGAGTACACCAGCCATGTGCGATGAGTTTGCCCAGCCCACTTACGAATGAGTTGGAGATAACTGTGGCCAAAAACAGTGTTGCCGGTTCCGGGGGTACGGCAGAACAATCGCCAGCCCGGGCGTGACAACTCGAGGCGTTTGCCTGTCTGACTCCGCGCTACTAGCCTTACGGCTATAGCCCGCGAGTATGTCATTTGGAACGGCGACTGGACCTTCCGGCACTTCCGCGACGGTGAAGGGGTGGAGTCCGTCGGTTGGCTTCACGAAGACCAGGCGAGCTAAGCCAGGAACATGTGATCTTCGTGATCAATACGGGGGAACCCCGGGTTGCCAGTCGCGGTGATATTACTCCCGAACCCCATTTCAGACGGAAGCCCTGTCCCTGCACCGGCGACGAAGGTAGTCCTCTGTCGTTCCAGGCCCCAATTAGCACGGTAAGGGAGATCTGTGGCGCACCCACCGGAGTGTCCCCCTTCGGAGCGGAACCATGGTGATTCCAGGTAGTAGGGAACCTCCGAAGACGTCGTGGGACTTCAAGCGGCGTGGAACATCGTGGGACATCATTGGACGTCGAGGGACATCGCGGAACCTGGATCAACTGAGGACCTGTGGTGGAGAACCTCCATACGGGACTCAAGGATCGCCGACTCTGCCTGAGAGGGACGTGAGATATGAAGCTTTCTGGACTCCTGTATGCTGACGGGCACCAGTGTGGCGCACTGCTCTGTCGGAGGCACTCGCAGCGGGAAATGATGCCGATGAGTGATTCCTATTCCGCTGGTACCGATGAATTACCAGGCCTGAATGCGTGCCAAATAGAAAAGGGCACGGGTGGATGTGGGAGCTCAGCCTGGCAATCCTGGGCAGTCAGGCGGTCAACACACCCAGGACGGCGGACCTCAGCTCGATCGGACGGCTGCCACGAGTGTGTGCTTCGTCAAATACAACTATGGCTCATAACGAAAATCAACAACAACAAAAACAAAAACTTTCATTGGAGAAGAACAACATAATCGAGGACAGCGACAACGAAATGGAGATTGAGGACAGACAAGTGAATCCGTTCAGAAGACGAGGGAAGCTACAGAGAAGTCCAGCAAAGGAGAAAAGTACACTCACCGTTCCGACAGTGGAGTTGAATACCATTGAAGACAGCGATCAGTCTAGATCAAGAACCAGCAGCGTGAGCAGTGTGAACAGTCATGGCAGTCAACCAGGCCCCAAACGGAAGAGGGCAGACTTCGATGAAAACATCTGCAACGAAGAGAAGATGGCATTGGACAACATGCACAACATACAACAACGACTAGAAGTAGTGGTGAACAACCCCAACAACAACATTAACGGAGCACTTACTCAGAAGATAAGCAGCCTATTCAGCCAAGCTTCGGACATAGTATCGACATTGACTATAGACAACGCTTACCTAAGAGGGAAAAACGATACTGAAACATAACTAAATAAACTAGTGGAGGACTCCCTGGAACCAGTCACGGAAAAACTCAATACAAGGACATACGCGCAGAAAGTGGAAGAAACATCAGCAGTAAGATCTCCACCACCAGTAGTTGGAACAGGAAAGCACAGGAAAGAACAACACGCGAAAGCAAAGAATACTTACTCCTTGGTGATAGATGATCCAAAATGGACCAACCTGGGAAAAGGGGAAATACAACGATGACTAATGAAGGCAATTAACCCTATCACGGGAGGAATTCGAGTGGAGAAAATGAGGGAGACGAAGAGTGGGAAAATTTTCATACAGACCGAAACGAAGAAGGATCTCCAGAAGATAACTGACAACCGGAACATCAAGAATGCTGGGCTGATAACAGAACTCCCGAATCCAAAGAAACCAAGGGTTATTTTATATGACGTTCCGAAAGAATTAGAGCCGAACCAAATTTTGGAAGCACTGTTTCAACAAAATCAGAACATCTTCTCTACAATCAAGAAGGAAGATCTGGTAGAGGGATGCAAATGTGCCTCCAGAGTTGGCAAGAGAGACAAGACCTATACGAAGTGGATGCTTGAATGTGGCGGAAGAATCGAGAATTTGTTGAGGAGGACCGAGAAAGTGTACTTAACATGGGCGCGCTGTGGATTGAAAGATTTCTTATCAGGGTCGAGATGCTGGAACTGCCTAGACCTTGGGCACATAGCAAGGCACTGTAGAATGAAGGAGAAGACCTGTTCACACTGTGGGGAACAAAATCACACAGGAAAGGAGTGCCAGAAACTAACGGAACCCAAGGAATGTGGAACCTGCAGGAGAAGAGGAAGAAAGGACGACCACCCTTACACGGATGAAAATTGCCTGACGTACACCATTGCTTGGAAAGATATAGGAAAAGTATAGTCTACGAATGACCCTCAAGATCTATCAAAACAACCTGGGAAGAGGGAAGATCTCTTCTGCCGAAATCATCAATCAGGCGTACGAATGTCAGGCAGCAGTACTGTTAGTCCAAGAACCCTGGACGATCAGAGGAGTAGTGCATGGCTTGGGAACCATGAGTAACAGGATTCTCACGAGTCACGCACCAAGAGAAAAACCGTGGGCAGCAATACCTGTGATGGACAGGAGAATCGACGTACTGCTGATCAAACATCTGAGTACCCCACACCGCGTGTGTGCAGAAATAACAACAACGGAAGGGTCATATTACATCGTCAGCTTTTAATGTCACCCGAGTGTGTCATACAGCAAGCACATCGAACATCTAGAAATGCTGAACCAACATCTTGGCAAGGGAAAAATGATCATAGGTGCAGACCTGGATGCGAAATCCCCCCTATGGGGAAGCAATGGCGCGGATTCAAACGGAGAAAGGCTCGAAGAATTGATAATGACAGCAGAGTGGTCGGTAATGAATGAACCTGGACACGAATGCACTTCCGCATCCACAAACAAGAGCAGTTGGATTGACGCGACGATAGCAACGAGAAGCATGAGAAAACACATCGACAACTGGGAGCTCGACAAGGAAATGACTTCAAGTGACCACAAAATCATATCATCCATATAAAAGGAAGTGCAACCGCACCTACAAACCAAGAAAGTCGCTTCAACGTCGAGAAGGCGAACTGGGGAGAATTCAAGAACCTAATCGAGAAGAAGATGGAGAAATACTCACCAATGGAGGACCTAGAAAAGAGATCGGATGGACTCACCCAGGACATCAAATGAGCAGCGGAGAAATCGATTCCAAGGAAACGTCGGTTCAGTAGATCCTTGCCATGGTGGAATAAAAACCTGAATCAAGCCAAGAAATCTGTGAACAGAGCAAGAAGAAATATGCAACAAGCACGGGATCCAGAGGCACGCGAAAACCTGAAAGGAATTCACCGGAACGCCAGAAGAGAATACACCAAAAAGGTATATGAAGCCAAAACAATTGGATGGGAAAGACTGACAACAACAATAGGCAACGAAGAACCATATGGAATTGCGTACAAAATAGCCAGAAGGAAATACTCACCCGGAACCATCCTCACTCACATCGATGATGATGGAACGGGTGATCCGCTGATGAGCTGGAACAAATGCGTGGAAAGACACCTTGACGCACTCATTCCTGGAGACCCAGAAGATGAAATCAACCTCAGAAACATGGTTAAAACGCAGCTACCTGGAATGAAAGAAGAAGAAGAAATCGTCAGTCACAACGAGATCAGAAGAATGATTCGGAAACTTCCAAACAAGAAGAGCCCAGGCTTAGACCTCATTGAATGTGAAATGCTGAAAGCTCTGAGCAGCTCATCAACCTTCATCGGAGAATTATCACTCATCTTCACCGACTGCATCAGACGAGGAAGATTTCCGAAAAATTGGCAGGAAGGGAGAATAATTAGCCTGCTAAAAAATCCGGACAAGGATCCATACAAGGCGAAATCCTACAGACCCATATGCTTATTGAGTAATGTGGGGAAGCTCTTCGAAAGAATAATGAACAAGAGACCCATGCCGATCTTTGAAAGGAACGACTCAGAACAACAATACAGATACAAATCAGGGAGATCAACGGAAGATGCGATCAATCATCTATTGAGAACCGTAGAAGAAACCAGAGAAAAATATGCACTAGCCATCTTGTTTGACGCCCCAGCCGCCTCTGACAACCTGAGGGGAAAAGGGATTCTGGAAGAATTGGAAAGAAGACAATGCCCAAAACAATATATGAAAATCGTACCTGATGGACAGAATGGTTACTTTGAAAGGAGAGGATTTGCAAGTTCGAAAGAATGTTGACAAAGGCTGCCCACAAGGATGGATATTAGCACCAAACCTATAGAACGTCAACTCTGACACCCCACCACACAAGTTGGAGGAAACCTACTAAGAGACGGAAGGAAGCTTCGCGGGATACGCCGATGACCTCACCATCGTGGTCAATGCATCTTCAAGACAAAAACTGGAATTCGGAGCACAGATGCTGACCAACAAGATTGTTGAATGGTTCCAATCAAACAACCTCGCCATATCAACAACGAGAACAGAGATGATACTTCTGGAAGGGAAGCTGAAAGGAAGAGCACCGATAGTGAAAATAAAAGGGCAGAACATAAACTATACCACGGAAGCAAAATACCTAGGAGTTATCTTGGGCGAAGGTCTAGCTATCAACAAAAATGTGGAGTACATCATGGACAACGCGAAGAATGTGATCATGACCTTAACAAAGATGATACATAACTACTGGGGTCTGAACACCAGAAATGCCAAGATAATATACACAGGAGTGATCGAAACCATACTTACATATGCAGCAAACACCTGGGGAAAGAAGATGAATGCAATCCTCATAAAGAAGTTAAGGGAAGTAACAAGGCAATACCTACTGAAACCCACACGTGCCTTCAGAACCGTCGCAACGATTGCCCTGGAAATAATTGCTGGTGTCACCCCAATACACCTGAAAATAAAAGAGAGAATGAAATTAGCAGAGACAAGGAAACTTAACCTAAGGAAAAAAGAGGAAAGAAGAAGGAAGGAGGAAATGGGAGAAAATACATTACAAGAATGGGGGAAGAAATGGAGAGAATCGGAGAAAGGAAGGACAATGCGAGAGCACATACCAACCATCAGAGACAGACTAAAAGCAAGATGGTTCCACACAAACCACTATACCACTCGAGTGCTCACGAAACACGGATATTTCAAGACCTACAGGAAGAGATTCGGGTTTAGTGACAGTGACTTATGTGAATGTGGTGAACAAGAAACGATGTGGCACGAAATATATGTGTTTGAGAGACATGAGGACACGAGGACTGAACTCAGGAACTGGACAGAAGAACACAGGATGCCGTGGCCACCCCCAATCATTGAAGAGGAGACGACCCACAACATCTGGAAAGGGATGGTAAGAAGGATAATGATTAGGGAACATGAATAAACCAGATGTGAGAAGAGCAGCAGTGGCCAATACCCGAATCTGGTCGGTTGGTAAGACACGTGTGTTTTGTCAAAGGGAGCAATTCACAGTCCCACCTCCACGCGGTCCCCCGCGGGCAACGCTCCCATAACAATTAGTTGTGGTGGGAACGACTGAGTGGACTGTTCCCATATGGGGGGTATACTCTCTCAGAAGTTCGGAAAATGAGACTATTTAATCAGACGATTACATGCCATTATTTTGAGCGCGAGAGGGGATTTTTCCAAGAACGAGGGCCTTGTCAGTGTTGGAGCAAGAAAGTGGATAATAGAGAGTGATGAACTCCTTCTAAACCGGTGTAAGGGAAACCTTGAGGAACGGCTAGATCAGATCAACTGTCAATGCGACAGAAACTTTGGTATGTATGGTTTCAAGAAGAAGATGCTTGAAACCATCAAAATCGACAGTGAATATATTGAATTAATAAGGAATGCACGAACCCCCTCCTTCCGGAATAATACAGTTGGAAGATTGTGAGATGGAAGATTTTGAGAATCGAATGAAAAACAAATATAAAATACCAAAGAAGCTTCAAATTAGCAAGGTAGTTAGGATCTAGTATTTCGTCAATGGTAGAGTTGATGTATTCCAAGATTATACAGATGGACCTCGAACTTTTGTGATTGAACCATCGATAGCATTTGATGATTTTGGAAATATCTCGCGACCAGATCGAAATGGCGTATCACAGGGAAAAATTAATGATTTAGAGACTCTGATGCGATATTTATCCAGTGACAGTCGTCAATTTTTTGTAAACTACATCAATGAGATGACAATCCGGGTTTAGGAACGATGAACAAATGAAGAGGATAAAAAACGGATTCTTCAAGTAGAACAAAACACCCAAAAATCCTGTGGACATTCCAAGTTGATAGAGAATCAGTTTGAACTATTACTTGTTTGTACTATTACTTGATTATGATTTGTGTTTGTGTGTATTTGGCATATGTATATTATGAAGTGAATAAATCCAATAATGTAATAATATTCTGTGTGATACTTGAAACTCGAAGGACTAAATGAATTTTAGAACATTTGTATGTAAGGAAAATTGTTCAATATTTCAGTTACCGAGTGGAAAATAAATACCGCCGGAACAATACACTGACAACAGAAGGAAAACTTGTTTGGAACTCATATTCGATCATATCACATGTTCCTTCATACAATTGAAATACATCAATAGGTGGAAAATTTGCATAAATCAGAATGCTTTTGTTTCACCTCTGAATCTTGATACAAAAACCTATGTAAGTAACTTTCGATTTGGAAAAATTCAAAGCGAGAAGGTAGTTAGTCAAATAAGTTCCCCTTGAATTCTCAGATCGATCGAGTGGAAAGTGTGCAAAATATAAAAAATTTGCCACGGTGACACGACTCTCTCGTGAACCATCGAGCATAGTGTCCGTGTATTGTAGTTGGCGTAACGGCAAGCGAGATGAGTCATTGTAAAGAATGTGCAATATCTCCCACATTTTTCGCTCGATCGATCTGAAACTTTCAGGAAAACTTCTTCGAACATTGACGAACAACTTTGTCGCTTTGACTTTTTCCAAATCGGAAATTCCCTCGATACTTTTCTTCATGGGAACTTACAAGCGCGCATTTTCAACAGTATCTGTTTATTATTGAATATTCATTGGATAATGGCATATTTCAACATTATCAGACTAGGCATCTTAGGGGAGCAATGATGAAGCCGTGTACCAAATTTCAAGTCAATCCGATGACTTTTCGTTGAGTGATCGCAAAATATGTTTTGAATTTGATTGATTTTGAAGAAACGGGAATTTTGACTTCCCAAGTTTTATGTTAAAAACTATTGATGGGAGGAGAAAATTGTTCATAGGGAGAATGTGTGGTTTGATGAGCTCTGAGAAGCTGTATTTTTCATTTTCCATTTTGACGAACTTTTTTTTTTATCATCTCACTGGTCGCTTGAATCAACTTTGAAATGCGTTCGAGCGCTGTGGCTGTTATTGCATCCACGGCCTCAATTCTCCCATATTTATTGTATTAGAATTGTATTCACACAATATGAATTGCTGCGATGAAGGGCTTGACCTCAATCAAACAAAGAGACATCGTTTAGATATCTAAAAGATATCTCGCAATCTTGAAAGATGTGTTGCAAAAATCTCGAAGATGTCTTTCAGAAATCTAAAAGATGTCTCATGCGACTGATTTCGACGAGTTTAAGACAACTCAAGAAGGTCTTGCGGTAGATATGTTTCAGACGTATTCGATAAAATCTGGGAAATGTCTCGAAGAATTCACAAAAAGAACTTGGAAAAATCTTGAATTGTGCATGAACAAAATTCTTCCCTCTTTCTCTTCTTCTTCCCCTTTCTCTTTCTTTCGATCCCCCTCTCGGTCCTACCAAGTTCACTCCATTCTGGATTCTTGGGGTTGCGAGATTCGAACCCGGACATTTCCTGACATACCTACGCTTCAATGACTTGAGCCATGGGGACAATTTGATGACGGTCCTCATAATCGTCAATATGACATAGTGAGATATAATATCAGCGGTGTATATTTCCAGAGTAATAGTGATCTCTTGAACAAGGTGTTTATTACATATACGAATATAAGATAAGTTGATTTTGCTCAAAATTTGAATAGTCTCATGAATTTGGTGAAATATATTGGAGTACATGATCCAGTGATCGTTAGTGTCCGATGAATATCATGGATACCGTTAAATAATCTTTTTCTCACTGTTATTGGAGAACAACTTAATAGTAAATTGTAACAGTAGAAATATCTGTGCGTAATGATGATTCATTTCCTTCAATTATTATTCAGTTTCTCATGGTCATCCTGGTCGAATATTGATCTGAAGAGAGATTTACTTTTAGTTTACGATATATCTGGAACCCAGAATGTTTTTTTTCCAATTTATTTTTGTTTACGGTTGTAACTATGATCAATATCCGATAAGACATTGGAGCGCGTAAATCGATAAGGAAATCAATCTCTGTTATCGACGCCCGCATGGGTCGCATATGATTACCGTTACCACTCGTGGCCATGTGCGGGCTCATGCGATAGTTGATAAGCGATGTCATTTACCATAGATTTATGTTTTCTTATATATACGCTAGGAGCGTCCTAGATTTTTTTCCTGCTGCTGTTTGAAATGAATTTCCTTACATTATAATTGAGGCAAAATCACCTCGTATTGCAAGCTGTTCTTATCAAAAGGAATGAAATACATTTCCTCTCGAACTTCGAATACATTGAAGTACAAAGACACAATACAGACAGATATATGTGAAATCTAGTTTCCTTCTCTTTTCAAATACGAGTTCCTGCATACTATCTGCACCGAACTCCGCAATAACGGTACCTTGGGTGCGATAGTATTCAAAAACTTCGCCACTCATCGATTCTTGGATCGACTCCGTGAACCCCATGAAAAGGGACTTAGCGACGATCAGAGATCAGAGATTGAGTAGATATCAAATTCGTGAATTATTTTTTCGCTGAACCCCCTAACCCGGGACTTAGGCGGAATAATCACGCGAATCAGATAAATACAGCTTCAATTCCAATTTCAATTATAGAGGAAAACACAAAATATACATACATCTCCTGTAAATTCATCGCAAATACATTAAAATAGAGCGATGATGATACACGGACGTCAAATCACTTTGTGATCACGACAGCCGAGAACTGAGCTCAGAATTCATTTAATCAATCCACTAGAATTTGATTGATAACTCATAAAAGCGCGAGCGTACTTAGACAGGTGGTTCTTCTGTTTCAGAAAGTCTCTCAAGATTCTCCCGGGAATTCACGTTCCAAGAAAGGGGACCAAAGTCAAATAGTTGGCTCGCTGTAAAATTCTCTTTCTTTGTTCTTGTCAAATAAACTCATATGCCATATACATCGGCTTGTTGTTCGATACGCCCTGCCCGGGCTATCCTGAGAGTCAAGTCCGACTGAAAATTAACCAGAATTTTCCCATAACCAAATTAGGACAAACCTTATCATTTACAAATGGCGCCCGAACAGGGACTCTCAGGTAATGAAATAGCCTTGGTGGGTGAAGAACCACCGGGATACAAGTGTCAGAAAAAAATATAACAACGCGAAAGAGAAAGCGAATAACTATTCCTCCGGAAGAAATAGAATCATCTTCGGGCGATGATGAGGGTGAGCAGGATGACCTGGAGAAAATGAATAAGAGATTAAATTCATTACTAAACAAAGTGAATAAACAAGATAATATAGTTGAAGTACGGTTCGGCGAATATGATGAGGCCATTGCAATAATTAACGAACGGTTAGATGAAATATTAGAAAATCAAAAAGAAAGACAAAAAATATTTGAAAAAAAATCGAAGCACAGCAACACGAACTGATCAAAACTACAGACAAATCAATTACCCCAATACAAAACCATGACGAAGTGATCGAACACTGCATCGATAAAATTAAAGGGAACGAAGACCGACTAAAAAAGATCGAGGACGGGGAATCTACAAGTAGGACATGCCACCACGGGAACGCGATCGACAAAAACACCCCTCCTCCCATATTTTCGGGAAAGCCATCTGAACGGGCCATGGGTTTTTCCAATGAGTTAGGGGAATACGTAAAAGCTCATGATGTGCGCGATTTTGAGTTTAAATATATCTTGGGTCAATGTTTCAAAGGGTCTGCGAGTGAATGGTGGAAAATGGTTCGAAAAGACTGGTCAAACTTTCAAGAATTCGAAAAAGAATTCACCGGGGCTCATTGGGACCAAGAAGTACAACATCAAGTGTGGGCCAAGTTCAGAGCAGGTCAATGGAACTTGGGACAAAGAATGCTACGGTCTGATTACGCCATTCTGCTGTTTAATGATGCTCAAAATTCGCTCCCTCCACCGGACGATGAGGGAGTAGTTCGATATTTGAGGGTACATTTCGGTGAAGAACTACGCGGAATCTTCATTTCTCGAAGTGTGGAAACGTTCGGACAACTTTTGGACGTTCTCCATTCATTTGATCGAACCGGAACATCTCACCGATCAAGGGGAAATGATGGTGAAACAGAAATGAACCATCTCCGTTCCGAAAACCAAGAATTGGATGGGACAATAATCGAGCAAATATAAATAATAACCCGACTCGAGCTGGGTGGGAGCAAAATCGTGTGAACTTCAACAATCAGCGCGGACGGGAGGATCCACCAAACAAATTTCCGTACGATAGACGCTTCAGTGAAGGACAAAACACAACGACCCAACCGGCTTCACCGACATATCATCGTTCCGAGAGAATAGGAAATGACGATCGGAGGGAATACGGACCACAGGTAATTCAGTCTGTAAACCTCGAGGCTATTCCGGAGAGTACCGTGCACGGAAATCCGGAGAACGAATAGGCGTTGTGCGTTCTCCGCGGTGCCAAAATCAGGCGTTGGGGTTGGGCCAGGGTACATGAAGTCAGATGCAAAATTTTCAGAACTATATGTGGCGATCTCAAGCGTGGACAAGTGGAACTTACAATGGAATGTAGGAGTGGGGGCTCTCATGCATATTCACTAGGGTGGGCCGAAAACACAATTTTTTTTCTTCGATCGCGATACCTCAGAAAAGTTTCTTTCGGCCAAGCTGAGGCAAATACAACAAAGAAAATTGGAATCGAACAATATCTTCAGTCCGCACATCACAATCGAAGTTTGAAAAATCGCTGTTTTCCGCAGGTTGCTGTTAATTTTTTATGAATACTGAGTTAACTACCATCGAAATACTATAAGTTCGCACGTGAAGTCTGAGGTGTGAGAAACACTAAACCAAATCAAAAATTGTCTTCCAAAAATATTCATTTTCGCACCGAAAGATGAAATAAAACACAATATTTCGAGAGACTAGTGATTTTTATTCATTCCCTTCCCTTCTCCTTTTTCAGTTCCAACATAAAAACTCCTATACTTGGTGAATATATGTTTTATTTTGAATTTTTTTCATTCAATCTGATGTACTTTGAAATCAGATTTTTTAGAAAATTCGGGCATCATCGATCTTGATAAGAGAGTTGTTTTAATGGAGCCGTCTCTTGCCTCAGCGTCGCACACTTTGCAAGATGCTTCGGTTACAAGTTTCACACATCGTTCAACAGCTTGAGTATGACAAGGAAAGCTCTCGAAGTCCGATCGTAAAGGTGTGCCGGTTTTTATCAACATTCTTATATCTTCATCCGTGATATTCCTCAATAGTGGAGGTGGAGAGATATCGCAATCATGCCATCGAATCATATCCACGTACTCTGCTGCTTCAAAGTTGGGTTTTGGTCTTGTGTAGTTTCGAACAGTGTTCCCTTTGCGAAGTGATCTAGCTTCCAACACTCGACGGAGCTCCAGTTCACTGATATTTCTCCTTTCATCCACAATCATTGCCAAAATCAAATTTTCAGGGTGAGCAAAGAAAGCGTTACGTTCTATCACCGGGTTGATGACGTTTAGTAAGTCTTGAGTTAGATATTACCTAATTCAATTCCGTTCTATCACCTGGTTGATGACATTCAGTAAGTCTTGAGTTAGCTGATACCTTAGGTGAAACGCTTTCTTTGCTCAGCCCGAAAATTTGATTTTGGCAATGATTGTGGATGAAAGGAGGAATATCAGAGAACTGGGGCTCCGTCGAGTGTTGGAAGCTAGATCACTTCGCAAAGGGAACACTGTTCGAAACTACAAAAGACCAAAACTCAACTTCGAAGCAGCAGAGTACGTGGATATGATTTGATGGAATGATTGCGATATCTCCCCACCTCCACTATTGAGGAATATCACGGATGAAGATATAAGAATGTTGATAAAAACTGGCACACCTTCACGATCGGACTTCGAGAGCTTTCCTTGTCATACCCAAGCTGTTGAACGATGTGTGAAACTTGTAACCGAAGCGTCTCGCAAAGTGTGCGACGCTGAGGCAAGAGACGGCTTCATGAGAACAACTCTCTTATCAAGATCGATGATGCCCGAATTTTCTAAAACATCTGATTTCAAAGTACATTAGATTGAATGAAAAAAATTCAAAATAAAACATATATTCACCAAGTATAAGAGTTTTTATGTTGAAACTGAAAAAGGAGAAGTGAAGGAAATGAATCAAAATCACTATTTCCTCGAAATATTGTGTTTTATTCCATCTTTCGGTGTGAGAATGAATATTTTCGGAAGACAATTCTTGAATTGGTTTAGTGTTCCTCACACCTCAGACTTCACGTACGAACTTACAGTATTCTGATGGTAGTTAACTCAGTATTCATCAAAAATTGACAGCAACCTGCGGAAAACAGCGATTTTTCGAACTTCGATTGCGATGCGCAAGCTGAAGATATTGTTCGATTTCAATTTTCTTTGTTGCATTTGCCTGAGCTTGGCCAAAAGGAAGTTTTCTGAGGTATCGCGATCGAAAAAAGGAAATTGTTTTTTCGGCCCACCCTAATATTCACCAACACATGTATAATGCTGTACTCACACAAATGGAAATTCAGGTATATCCGTGAGCCCACGCTATAACTGGCAAGAATGCGAATATAACCTACAAAGGAGAGAAGTGTGAAATACATATTGAGGGTATTGAATTGTGGATTCTTGTCCTTTGGATTTTCATTGCTTCATTGTTTTTATGTTTGTTGTTGGATATATACTATAAAAGTAGTGTGAAAACATCAGCGGATTTTACAAGTCTCACACATGGAGCCTCAACGTAATTACCATAAATGTTCAATTTATGATGAACAATTAGTTCATAATGGTCTCAATCCATTTTACTTGATTTAATAAACTTCATATAATATACACACTATAATTCTTTCAACTCCTACACGTTTATATGAGGCATTTATAGCAATGTTGTTGATTCAATAGGATACAAAATCCTCCCTCAACATATCCGAGTTCATTCGACTGTTTTATTCAATTGAAAATAAAATATATTTTCCAAAATATTTTGAAGAAATACAGGAGTCATTCTTTCATTACTGTATTAACTCATGTCCAATCGTACAAGTGCGAAGTGCTACATTGGGAACTCCGTAGTTTCCCATTTAGGTTTTTTGAGATCAGCAGGTTCCTGATTGTACACATATATAATGATTTCATTGGAATAGAATGAAAATTGCATTGAATACACATTAATTAATCGGACACGTTTAGGTTCGTGGCGAAATACTTGCTGGGTCCAAGGATGTACTTCTGGATCACATGGAGAAGGTCATCGATTCCCTGAGGATCCTATTCGAGGACAGATATGGATTAAGTTTGCTGAGAATTCACTGTTGTCTGATATGATCTACGGAAACGAGTTTTGGTGTTTCTATTATGCATCAGAAAGGTCGCAATATTACGAACTACAACAAAATTCCAGAAATCTTTCCGTTGGATCGACACAGACTTTTTTTACTCAATGTAAATGCATACTTTTAAGTAGGAATACTCGCTGTATCGGAAATTTTCTATGACTGCAATGTTCTGAATATGGAATATCATCATCAATTATGATTATTATGAGGATATTGAAATTTAGATGCAATTGATATACATATTATATATCCATAGTAATCATAAATTTCTGGAGATTGGTATGAATGTTTAGATATTTATCAATCGTGCATTTTGCGTACCTGTATCAGATATGTTCGAATCAGATATCTGCAGTGGAGTGATCGTCAATATCTAATCGAAATGTATTCGATATGTTTTTACAACCAGTGTGCCCTTATTATGGATATAATTTGAGTTCACTTGCTGGGGATTGATTATGAGAAGTGAAAACTGATAAATTTTATTGTACAAGTTAACTTCACTCCATGCTTTTATTTTTAACTATGTGTACTCCTCTGTACATTAGAAACGGTATCACTATATTATAGGAGGCTTCCGGAGTAGCTGATGTAGTTGATCCGGATCAGTTATTCCGGAAGTCTCTATAATAACTTCTAATATTATTCAATCACAAATCTGAATTATATCAATGACTAATCTAATCGCTGTTAGATGATTTAATTTTATTTCTATTCTATGATGAAGTTAGTCAATACTCATTTTGCATGATTAACTCCCCGTGCCTATTGTCTTATTATATTCAGCAACACTGTCAAAAGAATTTTGTGTAAATTTTCTGTGGAAGAATCAGAAATCACAGTGTTGTGTAAAATCATTATGCTCAGCGTGAAGGAAATGTATTTAAACTTGCAAAAGTCTTACGTATAGAGTAGTGATATTCACACAGACTTGTGAATTGTTTGTACTCAGTACAGGAAAAAAGTGACATTTACCGAGTATGAACAATTTCCAAGTACTGGCCGCCTTCGGCGCGCGCCTCGCGCGCGCGTGATCGGTTTTCCGCGAAAGCTCATCATATCTAGTGGAATGACGGAAAGTTCATAAAAGTTATTCAAAGTTATTTTGTTGAGATTCACATAGAAAAAGTGGTAGAAACGCATTTCTGACCGAGGTCTGACTCTTTCTTCTCGACAATCATGATGTTGCAGAATTTTTGAATGATGGGATGCTTTATTTCTCTCTTGTTACAGTACAATTGGATAATGATGGGTTCAGGGGTCCCAAGCATCCAGAAAGAGGGGAGAGAAGGGAGTCAAATTTTGCACAAACTGTTTGCAGGAAGGACGGTCATGAGTAGAAATTTTAGGTTGATACTAATGAACTACATGCCTGAGATTGTGCGTTGTTGGACACTTTGCATTCCCCAATCATTTCTTCAGGCCAACAAATAAAATTATAAGATTTGAACCTTTAAACGTCAAGGAATTTCCTTCAGAAGTTACGGGGGAATAGAAAGTTTTCGGCAATGCGCAATTTTGGACATGTATTTTATAGGATGCACTTCAAAGCTGTATTTAAGTGACGTTTTTTCTGAAACAAGTTAACGTAGAATTCGACTTTATCCTCTCTCTCTCTCATTTCTTGATGCTCAAGTTTTCTCAGATCATTGCAATGAATTAACTTCAAAAACATGAACTCAATATAATATGAAAATAAACTCAATGTTCGTGGAATTTCCACACTGTTTTCGGAAATAACATAGATAGTCTTGAGTTACAAAAATCTACAGATTATTCACAGATTATTCATGCATTCTCATAAATAGCATGAATCACCGTCCCCGTCTCTGCATAACAACTTGTCGCTGAAAATCTTTGAAACATTTATGGAACGTGTTGGCCAGGTTCGAAGAATACATTGCGTTCCTTGGGGAATTATATTATATTATATTATATTATATTATATTATATTATATTATATATATATTGGGAAATTTTTCATTCAAATTCAAGTGATAATTGTGTATGCTCGAGTGTACAACACGAATCTTATGAGGATAAATTTTTATAACATTATGAAATTTGAGAGTACTCTTTTGACATATAACCATTCACATCCCTCCCATCAGATCTACTACACAGCACGTAATATCCCTCCAATATTGTCGAAATATATATCGATTCCATTTCAATAATACAAATCACAATACACCATCGAAACAATATACCAAGATGACGACAGAACATTACAAACTAAGAAAAATATTCCAATTTCACAGATCACGAGTTTACATTTGACTAAGTATATTTTAAAATCATAAGAATATCACATATTGGGAAATTCTTCCTGATATCTTTTGTCGGTCCACAACAACAATTCTTATTCTCAAGTTATAATACACTGAGAGAAAAATTAGATCAATCCTAAGAACATATTTTCTTGGTCTGAAAATATGAATTTTTTTCTGATCTAGATGAAATACGTACTTGGGGTAAGAAAATTTTTTCCACACCACGTTGTATAGCTCCAAACTAAGGGAATGTTTTCTTCGTTTGAGGAAAGTTTTCTTGATTCGAGGAAATATCGGATTGGAATCGGTCAATCCAATGTTTTCTTGGTTTGAGATTTTTTTCCTCTCAGTGTAATGATACTTAGAATAGGTTTTAACGACAATATACGAAAATTGTATTCAATGGATAGATAAGGGGATTTCCAAGAATAAACAAATTGATCTTTCAATTGAGTTAGAATCAATGAATTTCTTGAACACTGGAATCATTGAGACTCGATTGTAATGTGAGAAAAAAACACCAAAAATACAAACAACAAATCCTGACAATTGGTCAAATTCACGAGCGCTAAACTCCTGGATCTCCTTGAAAAAGAGTGAGTGCAGGAATTTATAACATTGTAATTGAAAACACATCAGTGTTCACGAAATTCATTGATTCTGATTCAATTGGAAATTCCTTCATCTATCCATTGAATATGATTTTCGTATATTGTCGTTAAAACCTATTCTCAGTATCATTATTATAACTTGGGAATAAGAATTGTTGTTGTGAACCGACAAAAGATATCAGGGAGAATTTTCCAATATGTAATATTCTTATGATTCCAAAACATACTCAGTCAAATGTCAACTCGTGATCTGTGAAATTAGAATATTTTTCTTAGTTTGTAATGATTTGTCGTCATCTCAGTATATTGTTTAAATAGTGTATTGTGATTTGTATTATTGAAATGGAATTGATATATATTCCGACAATATTGGAGGGATATTACGTGCTGTGTAGTAAATCTGATGGGAGGGATGTAGATGGTTATATGTCAGAAGAGTACTTTCAAATTTCATAATATGTTATAAAAATTTATTCCAATAAGATTCGTGTCGTACACTCAAGCATACACAATTATCACTTGAATTCAAATAGAAAATATCCCAATATATATATAATACCATATAATATAATATAATATAATTCCCCAAAGAACGCAATGTATTCTTCGAACCTGGCCAACACTTTCCATAAATGTTTCGAAGATTTTCAGCGACAAGTTGTCATGCAGAGACAGGGACGGTAATTTATGCTATCTGTGAGAATACATGGATAATAACGTGTGAGTAATCTGTAACAAAAATCATTTTTTGCATTCATTTGTACAGAGAAATTCATGTGTATCATGAAAACAATTCCAAAAATCCACAATAAATCAGTAATAAATGAATTGAAAATTATCATGTGCAAATAGAATTTGATTCTCAATTTCTCTGAGAGAAGAGATAAACGCATCTCCAGTAACAGTCAGCAATCCATTTCTCCTCATCATGGAGTTTGATACATGATTCATGAATGAATAAGTAATGCTGGAACAGAAAGAACAAGGAACATTCACAAAAACAACTCTTCATGAACATAATTTTTTATCTCCAAAGTATTTCTCTGGTGACCCAAACATATTTTGAAGGAATTCCATGATCGAACTCCTGACAAAGCAACATATAATTGTCCATGACTAGAGACGTCTTTCCGGAGATCCACTCCAATTCTTTCGAAAGTCTGTCCTTGCGATTAATTGATAGTCATGGCGAACGCCAAATTGATAGGGAACTGCCGTCTCGCAAAAGTGAAAGGGTAATCATTTTCAGAATAAAGCGTGATTCGGTTCAAAAAACCACGTCTCCAGTTTTATCACCAGTTAAAATTCTACAACGTCATAAATTGATTGTGAGTTCCAATACTAACAACCAAGTCCCATTGCAAAGACCTTCATGAATACTGAGATTTCTTATAAGCATTACCACACTATACTGTCTTAAACGTATTTCATGAGGAGGCAGTGACAGGGGAGATAAAGAATTCAAATATTCTGGAAGAATGGTTTCTCTAATCCCGTTGTTATCATAGTTTGAGACATTGTCCACACTGAGATATATACGCTCTGTATTCACATCTAATAAGTCCACAACCTTTCTATTAATATCTTCCACGTCGATATTTCTAGCAGATAATATTGCACGTTTACTCAGTTCGACATATCGTTTTTGATCAATTGAGCCAACATGAACATCTTCAACAATATCTGCATCAGGAAGAGCTACACAATGTTCAGGAATAATAATTTTATCTTGTTGATTTAAATCTCCATTTCCCACCTTCAGAAGAAACTCAGCAAATTCTAGTTCTTCCGGCAGAGCACGCATATTTTCCATTAAAACATATTGTTTGAACAGAGACCATGAAGGACTGAACTTGATTGGAAGATCAACCGTTCCAGTGCGAGTTCCATGTACTTTTATAGGGAGTAATTAAAAATTAAAATAAAAATTTTACCTCCAAGAGGTAAGTAATTTTTCATTACATCACGCATTGTTTGATCTATGATGTCTAATGAATACCGAGGAGCCATTGGTGCTTCGTCCCAAATAAATACATCAACTTTCCTCAGGTATTCTCCTTCTCTAGATTGTACCTTAATATTTAAAGAAGAATCTGCGAAAATAGGGACTGGTGAACCGAATGTTTTACGTACTGTTCTACCATTAGAAAGTGATGTTGCAGCAATTCCAGTGAATGCCATACAACATACGTTTTTTCCTCGAACCTGTAACAAACGATACAAAGTAGTGTACGCAAATGTTTTTCCAGATCCTCCTGGTCCATCGATATGAAAATAATTAATTCTGTGATTATCTGTGAATGTAAGATCAACTGATTCCAAAATAGCGTCGAGTATTTCTCTTTGTTGGCTATTCAACTGGTTGTATTGCCAGGTTCCATCATGGATATGTTCCGTCGGACAGATATCCTCATTCTGAACGTCAAATGGCATTTGTTCCATTGTTGGGATACGGGACAAATCCCAACCTTCAGCATTCCACAATCTTGAGATTCCTGAATATCCTTGTTTTTGACCAAGAATTGGACCGATTCGCCTGATATAATCCTCTGAAAGAGATACTTTGAAATTATCCCATAACCGTCCTGGGTGCAAGGATTGACAATGTATCAAAATCCCACTTGTGCAATTCTTCAAAAAACATGTTACATACATAATTAGTACGATAAATACAAAGTAGCAGGCCTGGATACAAACAAAAAAAAGATAGTTTCAATCAACACCCGCTTTCTTTTGTACAACCAAAACAATATTTTCCTTCCCGAACAAACTTGGTTTGGATTAAGGAAGCGTGGTTTCAGTTCAGGAGAAATCAGTGGTACCAGATAAAACGCGGCGCACAACGTTGATTGGCTCATTCTTTTGAAGACTACAATATGAATAGTTGACTCCACATGTAGTACCCAATCAGCAAAGACACCGCGTTTTGCTGGCAACAGTGAAAGAAATTTAAAACCTAAATTTCACCCACGAAAATATTCTCTTAATTTGAAACCAGATTATTTGAAACAAGGAGAATCTTGTTCTGAATATTTTTGTAGTTTGATACAAGATAACAGGAGTTGAATGAATCAAACTTAGTTCTTATATGCAGGAATACAATATATAAAGTAGTACGTAATATCCCAATGAGAGCAGTTTGTCAAAATTACATCGGACTTACATCGAAATGATGTTATTTTGAAGCTTTTGAAGCTATCATGGAGAACCCACGCACTCACAATAGGCTAATGTATGTACGCGGAACTTTGGTAAATGTCAACAATCAGCGCTGGTGCGAGGAATTCTTCTCCTCCCTTCAATCGACGTTGTCTTTTGATCAGCGTCGATTGGAACAAGAAGAAGGATTTCTCAGAACGGCCCTGTTAACAATAAGTGATTTGGGAAATCCTTATGAACTACCTTTCCCCACAAATCCATGATTGTATTACGCAAAAAATGATACATATTGTGAAATACAATGTCGAAAAATCCAACATATCTTATGACCTTACTTAATGAGGCTTGGAACCTCCCACACAGCATGCAGTTCTTGAAGATATCAAAAAGAATACTCAACTGAGAGATCTTCAAGAACGTTCTTGGAGATTTCTTCAAGAAGTGTTGGGAAGACATCTTGTAAAAGGATTCTAAAAGATGTCTTGATTCAAGACATCTCCAAGACGACCATGCAAGATATCTTGAAGATATCTTTTAGAACCGTTTGGAAGACATATTCTTGGAAGACTTTAACAACATATGTTTGGAAGGATAGATTGTCAGTAAGTTTAGGTTATGAATACCTGTTCATATGAATTGACATGAATGACACTTGGAATGTGCCTTTTATTATGAACGAATTACATATGTGATGAATTCGTTCACAAATCGGAAGCCTGAAAAATCTATAAACATGCCAAGAGATTTTAAATTCTGCAAATATTACGATTTTGTAACCTTTCAATACCCGCGTTGGAATTAACGAATCTTCAAGACACAAATATTTTACAAATTACTGAACTTCTTACGCTCAATTTTATATGCAGCCTCCAAGCAAATTCAAAAACATTCTCATTCATACTCATCAATAAGTTATTCTCCGGTGACGTTGGGATAGAAATAATTTGTGAAGGATCTGTGGTATTCATGACCAACTGATCTGACGTTTGTTTATATAATAACAGTTTTTCCGAAAGATTGCTTCTACTCTGAGAATGCACATCACTAACATGATTTCACTGTGTTATATTGACAATCATAAGTATCAAAACCAAACTGTCTCCATAGCTCAGGTCACTGGAACGTGAGTACATCGTAAGATGCGTGGGTTCGATTCCCGCAACCTCAAAGATTGAGATGAAGTGAAATTTCATAGGATTGCGAGAGCGACAAAGACGAATATGGGGTGAGAGGGAGGAGGAGGGGGAGGGGAAGGAGAGAGAAGAGGTTAGAATTTTTTTTCGTGAATAAATTCAAGCTTCTTTTAAGACATTTTTATGAATTTTGCAAGACATCTTTAAGGAATCTTGAAGAACTCTTTTAGATTTTGAAACAAAATGAAAAATAAATATAATCAAAGTGTTACTCAGGAGGAGTAACCTCCAATATTGCGGAAACAAACTGAGGAACAAAACTAAGGAAATAATCAAAGTTCGGATGAGGCCGGGACGTTAAGAGAATCTCATGAAATTCCCTTGAACAGTCTTTATTCCTTGGAAAGAACAAAGAAAAGTCTCTTAGAAGTACAAAAGAGAGTAAGTATAAAGCCCCAGCACACTGTACAGAATTGCACTCATACACTTAATAATTGAGCTATGATTTACAAAAGGATAGAGCTGTAGTCTCGATTTGAGAAATGAGCTCAAATTCGGCACATTCAAATTTACACGCTAACCGCGTTTTCGAATTTGGTACGCGAGCCGCCACGCCCCGTCCGGCGATCGTTTACTAAGAAAATTCTATTAAAAATCTATAGAATATGAAGCTAATCAGTGGATCAGCTTCCACTAAAGAAGTTACTCAGCCACGTGACGACAACGAAAGCAGAGAAGCACTTTCACGGTGATAAACACACCTCACTGAGAAGGGCGGCAAATGAACAAAGAACTGATGCTAAGATGATCTACAAAATCATCGGACTCGATCGAGCGAACGGCGGCGTAACGACTGACTTGATAATTTGCATATCATCCCTTCATGCCTATAGACGGGGAGAGGGGATTCTCACGCGTATTCGTAAGAACAAGCGTTCGAACTATGAAAAATCAAGAGCAGCTGAACAGCTCTTACGAATCAATTCGGCACCAAAGCGCATCGAATTCGAATACATGTTCTAATCCTAAACAGATTTCCTAATTTCTTCTTGAAGACATCTTAGAGAAGCCTCTGAGGCATCTCTTAGGAATCTATTCATGTTGCATAAGACATCTTTTCGAATACGGAAAGATATCTTTCAGAAAATTCTTCAAGACTTCTTGTACTTTTGGAAGATATCTTTTAGAATTCTAAAAGACATCTTCGTGTCTGTTTGGGCTATATCGTTGAAAGCAAAAAAAAGGAAAAAGAATAATTGAATAATTGAATTCACATGAGATGACTCACGTAAATACAATGGCGCACATATCAGAGGCATGGGATAATCACAGTATCGTTACTGTTATATAGTAAGAATATTAAATTTAATCAATATATATGTAATATAAAATCTCATGAAATATACTACTGATTGAAATTTGATACATTTGTTCATGTAAAAATATCAATACTATGAGTCCATGTTCCTCGTATAAAGATTTTTACCTTGCGCAGGAACTAATCCACAATTTGACACGATATCATAATTTTGAAACACTGTCATTTCATTATTTATATGAATATATTCACTCCACTGTAACACAATGAATAACTGAATTCCTGCGCGCATAATTTGTCAAGACGTGTATATCACCTTCAACACCCCCTACTCTCTGTACTAACGGTCAGCAAAGAGGAACCAATAAGACTTTTGGAAGGAAAATTATCTTTGTCATACACACAGCTTTGATTGACTCTCTTTGAATACGCGCGCGTCAGAGAACGGAAACAATCGAACACCAATCAGAATGCAGATGAAACGATCACATTTCCGTAACACCGACTTTTTGTATAGGGAGGGATGTGTGAATATCATTACTCTGAGCGTAAGACTTTTATAAAGTTTAAATGCATTTCCCTTATGCTGAGCACAGTGGTTATACAACATTGTGATTTCCAATTCTTATACAGGAAATTTACAGAAAATTCTTCTTACAATGAATGATTATATCTTTCAAAATTCTTTGATATGAATTCACAACAGTATAACTCATGAAGATCAGAGGAGTTTATATACCTTATGGTTATTGTACAGAGCATGGAATATAATCATGTTGTATTTTTGGGTCGGTGCCGAATCAACGAAAAACCAAATCAACGAAAAAAAATTTACTAGCAGTATGAAGTTGTCATTTGGTTGCAGTATGAAATGAAATGAGTCATAGATCATTGATCAAATCTAACGAAAATTCTTTATGTTAACCTATTCACTGCACCCGTTCATTACAGTAGACACGTAATTCATCATTCTAATGAGATTATTAATGGTCTTCCTAATCAACCGGTACAATCAAACTGTTTCAAACGTCTGTAGGGAACGACAATCGGTTTGTTGTTATCATGAACATAACCATACCATAATCATAAACATAACAAAGGGAAATTAAGTTTACCGTGGGGTTGTGTTAGCAAATCAATGTTTTTCACTTTTCGTTTAATTGAATCAATGATTTATGACTAATTCCATTTCATACTGCAACAAAATGACAACTTCATACTGCTAGTGAATTTTTTTTCGTTGATTTGGTTTCTCGTTGATTCGGCGTATATTTTTCACCATCATGTAATTGCTTACTCTATAAGCAGTACATTAACCAGTGGAGTATATTATTATACTGTGAAAGACTTTTCATAATAAATCAGTATCTTCACTTTGTTCAAAGAAAAATCTGGTCTTACGAATATTCATTTTGCCTATGTATTTCAAGTGCTCATTTTATTATTTTGGATTTTTCGTTCACAGCAGTCGTGGACCTATTTTCATCCTTGCACAATGAATAAAGTGTGAAGATAAAAATCAGTGAGACTCGAACTACTTGAACAAATAATCCAAAACTTCGAAAGGTTATCATAACCTATAATAATCAGCTCACACGGATATATGTTTCATCGATTTTTGTGAGTATAAGATTGCACATGTGTATGTGAATATAGATGAGAGCCCCCACTCTCTGCATTCCATTGGAAGTTCCACTAGTCCACACTTGAGATCGCCACATCATCATCATCATACAGTAATTAGTCTTACGACTGGTTTGATGAAACCCTCCACCCCCGTCTATTATCCGCCAAACGTTTAATTTCTACATCTCTACTACATCCCTTGTCTTGTACGATTTGCTTCATATAACTTGCTCCAGGTCTACCTTTACCAGTTTTACCATTCATTTTCCCTTCCAATATTGTTTTCAGTAAACTCTCATGCCGTGATGTGTGTCCTATAAGATTGCTTCCCCTTTCACGATGTGTTTCAGAAGATTTCTTTCTTCATTTATCTGCTCGGGTACTTCTTCATTTTTGACTCTGTCTATCCATTTTATTCTGAGCATCCTCCTATAACACCACACTTCGAAAGCTTCAAGTCTTCGTTGATCAGTTTTCCCCATTGTCCAAGTTTCGCAACCATATAATGCTGTGCTCCAAACATAACTTCTCAAGAATTTCTGACCTACTTCCAAGCTTATATTTTTTGAGCATAATAACTGTTTCTTTTGGTAAAAAGCCTGTTTCCCTTGTGCTATTCTTGCTCTTATATCTCTTTCGCTTTCGCCGTTTTCTGTAATTATGCTTCCTAGATATTTGAACTCTTTCACCTGTTCAATTGTCTCGGTATCTATTTCGATTTTCGTTCTTCTAGCTGTTTTCGCTGCTGTACACATCATGAATTTTGTTTTGTCTTTATTTATATTCAAACAATAGTTTTCCAATAATATTGTTATCATAGTGTTGAGAATATTTTCTAACTCAGTACTACTCGTGGCAAGTATAGCTATGTCATCCGCGAATCTCAACATACTTATATTTTCTCCCTGAATCTGTAATTTCGATTGAATTTCCTCCTTGACTTCGTTCATTGCTGCTTCTATATATAAATTGAAAATCAGTGGCGATAATGAGCATCCTTGTCTCACCCCTCTCCTTATTCGTGCTTCCCCTCCCTGACCCTCTGTGTCTATTATGGCACTTTGATTCTTATATAATTCGTATATTATTCTTCTATCTTTATAATTCATTCCCACCTTCTTCAGGATCGCGAACATCTTCTCCCAGTTCACATTATCGAAATCCAATTGCACAAGTTTCGCAACCATATAATGCTGTGCTCCAAACGCAACTCTTCAAGAATTTCTTCCTCACTGCTAAGCTAATATTCTCCGAACATAGTAACTGTTTCTTTTGGTGGAAAGCCTGTTTCCCTTGTGCTATTCTTGCTCTTATATCTCTTTCGCTTTCACCGTTTTCTGTAATTATGCTTCCTAGATATTGAAATTCTTTGACTTGCTGAATTGTGTCTCCATCTATTTTGATTTCCGGTCTTCTTCATGTTCTCGCTGTTGTACAAATCATGAATTTTGTTTTCTCCTTATTTATATTCATACAATATTTGTCTTGTCATATTTTTTTCATAGTGTTGGGAGTAGTTTCTAACTCAGCACTACTCGTAGCTAATATAGCTATGTCATCCGCAAATCTCAACATGCTTTCATTTTCGCCTTGAATCTGTAATTTCAATGGCACTTGCTCCTTCACTTCGTTCATTGCGTCTTCTATATACAAATTGAAAATCAGTGGAGATAGTGAGCATCCTTGTCTCACCCCTCTTCTAATTCGTGCTTCTCCTTTTTGACCCTCTATTTCTATCATTGCGGTTTGATTCTTATATAATTCATATATTATCCTCCTATCCCTGAAATTAACTCCTACCTTTTTCAAAATCGTAAACATTTTTTCCCAATCAACTTATCGAATGCTTTTTGTATATCTACAAAACCTATGTACACAGATTTCTTCAGCGCTATCTTCTTCTCTATTACTGCCCTAAATGCTAAAATTGCTTCTCGCGTTCCCCCATCTCTTCTGAAACCAAACTGATCTTCTGCCAATCTACTCTCTATTATATTTTCCATCCTCCTGTATATAATTTTGGTCAGTATTTTCGAAGCATGTGAAGTTATACTGATCGTTCTGTAGTTCTCGCATTTGTCTGCCCCTTGTTTTTTCGGGATAGCGACAATTTTATTCTTTTGGAAATCTTCCGGTACTTCTCCTCTTTCGTACATATCTCTAATCAATTCAAACAGTGCGTCACGAGTTCCTTCACTGGAGGCTTCTATAAGGTTCGCACTTATGCCATCTATGCCTGGCGCTTTATTATTTCTCACTTCTTCCAAAGCCCTGTCGAACTCTGATCTCAATATCGAATCTCCCAATTCTTCCTCATCTACATCCTCCTCCTTCTCTAAAAGTGCCATATCGTCGTTTCCTCTATACAAGTCTCCCAAATGATTGATCCACTGTTCTATTCTCTCTTCCGTTTTCATCAATTGTCGTCCTAGAGAGTTCCTAATCTTATTGCTTGTAGATTTCATTTGTCCGAAAAATCTTTTAATAATCCTATATGCTTCATCTATTTTTCCTAAATGCAATCTTATTTCTATTTCCTGACATTTCTCTTCTAACCACTGTTCTTCTGCTTTCCTTGATTCTCTTATTATTTTATTTTCCAATGATTTGTATCGCCACATATAGTTCTGAAAACTTTGCATTCGAGTTTATGCCCCCTGGGTTGGGCGAACGCACAACGCATCGTTCGGAAGATAAAATAGTGAATTTGTGGAATTTGAAAGAAGCGGAGGAATTAATTTGTTCCATCCTAACGGACTTAAAAGAATGGTTAATTGATGGTGATGATGAGGAGAAAGTCGATGAAATCATTGAATGCCCGCGTATAGAATGCTCGATGAACGGATCGAAAGTCGTGGCATTAGGGGATACAGGCAGCGAAATCACTGCGATTTCTAAAGAATATCACCTAAAAAATTCTACGATCTTGGATAGACACGGTATGTTACCGGTACTTAATCTTAAGGTGAATGGTGTCACTGAAGGAACTAGTGTCAGTTTTAAGAGACAAATATATCCGAACTTCATCATAGGACAATACAACATTTCTCAAGCAACGATCGTGGTACCGAATTTGAGTGAAGATTGCATTTTAGGAATCGATTTATTGCAAGAATGGAAGAATCTGATCGATGATAATATGGTTAGTGCTTCATCGATGACGCTTCAAAAACAGGGTCCAATCACTACTCCTTATATTCAACCATTCGAACATTGTGTTCAACTCCTTAGGAGGAATACTCATCCTTTAAAAGATAATCCCAATAAAAACGAGTCATCAGAGAGTGAGGAATTAACCCTTGGAGAGATATATGAAAAATGAGATGAGTGCGAAAATTTAAATAGTGAGGGAAAGAGACAATTTGTAGTGCTCATTATGAAATACAAAAAGATTTTCCGAAAAACGTTAGGTGGAGTAAAGGTTCATCATCATCATCTTGAAACAACTCATCAAACCAAAAATATATCCGATTCCTATGGCGTATAAAAATAAAGTAGATATTGCTATAAAAAAAATGTTGGAAAATGACATTGTCCGACCATCAAAAAGTCCGTGGATTAATCCATTAGTTATCCCGATGAAGGAGAATGGGTCCGTTAGGCCATGTTCAGACGCTAGGGCGTTGAATCAAGGGCTCATAGATGATCCGGAGCGGACACCCACTATAGAAGAAATTTTCCAACGTTGTCATGGAAAAGAAATGATGTCAAAATTCGATATGACACATAGCTTTCGGCAAATCCCATTGGGGAAGAATCCCGAAAATACACTGCATTCATATACGACGGGAGATGTTACGAATTCAACGTTACGCCGTTTGAATCGAAAACGAGTGGTCCGGCTACTATCCGAACTCTAGACATTGTATTAAATGGGATAGGAAACGTGCTGCATTTCATAGACGACTTCCTGTGCATGTCAACCAACGTAGAACAGCATTTTCAAGACTTGGAATTGTTATTCAGAAGACTCTTATAACAAAATATAACTTCAAATTTAACAAAAACAAGATTCTCCCAGAAGGAACTACCGTTTCTCGGACACTTGATCTCTTGTGAGGGAATAAGACCATTGCCAGAAAAAATTCGATTGATAAAAGAATTCCCTGTGCCGACAGACATACGGCAATTACGGGGTGTCTTGGGAGTTGTGAGCTTTTACACAAAATTCATGGATGAATTCCCTTATGAGATATTACCTTTAATACAATTATTAAAGGAGATTCAGAAATGGCAATTGACTCATGACCAACAACGAGCATTCGAGAATGTCAGAGAACTATTTTGTGAAAATGTCGTGCTAAAATATCCAAACTCGAATAAATCATATTATATCCATACGGATGCTAGTGATTTCGCGGTAGCAACCGCTCTGGCACAAATGGATGATGAAAATACATTCGTGAGCAGAACCTTGAAAGAGGCTGAATTGAATTATTCCACGACTGAGGGAGAATTATTAGCAATCGTATGGGCCCTACAAAAATTGCGGTCGTATGTATTAGGGAGTAAAATAAAAATTCTCAGTGATCATCACGCCGTAAGTTTTCCAAAAAGTTGTAAATTTGTGAATTCACGGATAGCAAGGTGGACCTTGTTCCTTCAGGACTTCGATTTCGAAATGGAATATCGCTCAGGCAGAATAAATCGCGTCGCGGATGTTCTGAGTAGGACTGAATTTCGCGCTTGGGATGATGGGGAGGTGACCATAAAAAAGTCTCAGGCTATAAAAATTACGGAGAAAAGAATTGAGGGGGGCTATTAAAAACATTGATTGGTTTCAGGAACAGGATCAATATATCAGAAGACTATGTGTTCGATATGAATTGTCAGGGGTCGTAGACTCGGATGCTGATCAAAGATATTATGAAAAAGATAATGTGATTTATAAACAGGCAAAAGACGGCCCGGATAAGATTTCACTACCAAAAATTTTGGCAAAATTGTTAATTCATGAAATACACGAGAAATACGTTCACATAGGGGCGAAAAAGGTGTTTATGATGATCAGCGAAATATTTTCATCGCAGCACCTTTATAAATTTATGAGAAAATTCGTCAAAGAATGTGATGTTCGTCAACGAACCAGAGTCACCAACCAATATAATTTGGAGAGCACGGTTCCGGAAAACCCGAACGAACTAATTCCGATCGATTTTCATGGTCGTCTGCCTACATCAATAGGAGGTGTGAAATACATTCTTGTAGCAATGGATGTGTTTTCAAAATTTGTGCAGTTATATTCCTTAGAAAGGGCCACAACGAAGGCTGTCATTGAATGCATATTTGAAAAATGAAGCGCAAATTTTGGCCCTCCAAAAAAAATTCAGTGCGACCACGAGACCCAGTTCACTGCAAAGTTATAGAAAAATAAATTGGAATCAGAAAATATTGAACTCGTTTTTTCCTCAATAAGGCATCCTCAAAGTGATGTAGTGGAACGCGTAAATCGCGAATTGAGCAGATTTTTTCAGGTGTTAGTGAAGGACAAACATACTTCCTGGGGATGGGGGCCGAATCAACGAAAAACCAAATCAACGAAACCGTTAGTTGGAGAGAATAAGACATCATACATTATACATCTTTTCCTTTTCAACCAATGGTTTCGTTGATCTGTCCTTTCGTTGATTCGGCCCCCATTCCTTCCTGGGCGCAATATATAAAAATCATCGAAGAATGTATAAATTTATCATATCATGAAAGCACAGAATATACACTGATTGAAATATTCCTTAACGAAAAACCAAAGAGAGTATGGCAAAATTGGATACAAAGCCCAGGAAATTCTCAGAATGAGATGCCTCATGAGCAAAAACTGGTTCTGGTTAGAGAAAAGAAAAACACAGGTTTTCAAGGAGGGGGATCTAGTCTTGTTATTATCCAAGAATATATCTGATGCGTCGAATTGTGACATTTCCAAGTTTTTCACATTATACGAAGGGCCGTATAAAATAAAAAAACAAATCGCTTCGGCAACATTTATCTTGGAAAGTTTGAAAGGACATGAGATAGGAATGTTCCACTCCTATAATCTAAAACGGTACCATAAGGGGGAATGGGAAGGATATTAGCATAACCGATATGTACATAGTTATTTACATTTTTTTTGGTTTCTATGCAATATACAGGGTGGGGCATTTAAAGTGTCGCGGGCGTTTTTTCCAAAAATAAAATGAGATACGAGAAAATTTTTCGGACGAAAATTGTAGGGTATCGAGGGGGACATCCGATGGTGGCCTTGGCTTTGACCTCAAATCTCATCTTCAAGGGCATCCTGAGGTCAACTCTTGTTTTCTAAATAGCATCTCATATTTTTTACTGCAGATTTGGATTCTAGGTCAAAAACCAAGGAACTTTTGTCTGAACCATTTTCCTGAAATCCGCAAAGATGGCGCTCTAATCGATATTGTTCCATACTGAATCTGACATTAGAATAACTCGAAAACGAAGGGTCTTGGAGGAGAATGTTTCGGACAAAAGTTGTCTGATTTCAAGGGGGACCCCTTGAACTGAAACGGAGGTGATGGGGTATAACAGACAAAACACAACACATTTCAATCGTCTACATCACTTGGATAATTTTAATGCAGTAGATGCTCAAAATGATGGCCTTCGACTTCAATACACATTTCAAAACGTTTTACAAAAGATTGCTGAACTCGTGCTGAAATATCTTCATTGATGCTCGCGCATGCATTGATGATTCGTTGACGCATATTCCCAGGTGTAGTCGGTGCTTGTTGATAAACTGTATCTTTTATGTATCCCCATAAAAAAAAATCTGGAGAAGTAAGATCCGGAGAACGGGCAGGCCAATGAACTGGTCCACGACGTCCTATCCATCGTCCAGGATAATCTCTGTCCAATATTTCTCGAGCGGTGACTGCATAATGGGATGGACAACCATCGTGTTGATACCACATATTCAATCGTTCCTGAATAGGTATGTCTTCAAGTAATGTTGGAAGTACTTGATCTAAGAAATGTCTGTACTTCTCTCCATTTAGCGTATCTGCAATGAAGTACGGTCCAATTACTCGAGATCGAAAAATACCACACCAAACATTCACAGCCCATTGTCTTTGATGCTCTACTTGACGTAACCATCTTGGATTTTCTGTCGCCCAGTAATGCATATTATGTCGATGCACTTGACCATGATTGGTGAACGTCGACTCATCAGAAAATAATATGTTGATGAAGTTGTTATTGTGCATTTGCGCTAGACCCCATCGACAAAACTGTACACGATTTTCGAAATCATCACCGTGAAGGTCTTGATGCAAACAAATGTGATACGGATGGAATTTGTGACGTTTCAGTATTCGAAGAACACTTCTTCGAGAAATTCCCGAATGGAGTTCAATTTCACGAGAGCTCACGTGTGGATTATTGGCTACTGCAGCTAGTACATCAACTTCCGCATTTTCTCCGCTAACAGTTCTCATTCGATGTCGTTTTTCCCTTGTAACACTTCCCGGTTCTGAGAATAATTTTGTAATGCGTTGAAAATACCTAATGGATGGCGTTGTTCTTTCAGGAAATCGTTCTGCATACAAGTCATATGCTTGTCTGGGGTTCTTATGCACTTCACCGTAAATGTAGATCATATCGATCTTTTCAGAAACCGTGTATCGGATATCCATGATTTTCAATTTGTCATAAACCAAGTAATAATCAAATGTAACTGACAAACTGACTTTCAAAATCGTGAATTTTCACTGAACCCCGTCGTTTGTTTACATCGCGTGAGCTCTGAATGGTGGTAATGTAGACGATTGAAATGTGTTGTGTATTGACAACTTTTGTACGAAACATTCTTTTGCAAGACCCTTCGTTTTCGAGTTATTCGAATGTCAGATTCAAAATGGAACAATATCGATTAGAGCGCCATTTTTGCGGATTTCAGGGAAATGGTTCAGACAAAAGTTTCTTGGTTTTTGACCTAGAATCCAAATCTGCAGTAAAAAATATGAGATGCTATTTAAAAAACTAGAGTTGATCTCAGAATGCCCTTGAAGATGAGATTTGAGGTCAAAGCCAAGGCCACCATCGGATGTCCCCCTCGGTACCCTACAACTTTTGTCCGAAAAATTTTCTCGTATCTCACTTTATTTTTGGAAAAAACGCCCGCGACACTTTAAATGCCCCACCCTGTATATCGTTACGTTTAGTACATAATAAACAGCAATGATTCAGGATTGAACGGAGAACCCCAGACCAAAACAAATCCCCACTTGGGACATAAATAAGAATAGTTTGATACGGCAGTTGTGAGCCGATGGTGATACTAAAAGCATCGAAGATTCTGAAAAGTACTGGCCAAAATGGCAAAACGCGAAGTAGAGACGCAAACGTCCAATTATGAAAATTACATTTTCACGAAGATCCTGTATGGGGATCGAGGTAGGTTCGTAAGTGGATGTGGGGAAGCAAGGAAAGGAAAGTGGACCCAAACGAAAAAGGAGGGAGGAATGAAGAAAAAGAAAAGACAATATTTTGAAGAAGAATACATGAAGAAAGGATTGAAATTAACAAAGGAGGAGGAGAAGAAAGGCGAGCTGGAGGATATAGGAGAAGATGAAGAGGACGTGGAGAGGAATCCAGCGATTCTGATAAAGGAGATGAAAGGATATGTGGGAGTCCATGCGCGAGGAAGAGGATAGGGAGACCCGACTAAGGGCGAAGAAAAAAGCTCCAACGGTTGAAATTGAATAGTGAGAAAGTTGATTTTTTTCTGTTTATATGAATAACTCGTCTTTGCATACTCATTCTTAAGAGTGGGGCGATGTAACGGTAGAAATATCTGTGCGTAATAACGATTCATTTCCTTCAATCATCATTCAGTTTCTCATGGTCATCCTGGTCGAATATTGATCTGAAGTGAGATTTTCTTTTAGTTTACGATATATTTGAAATCCAGAATGTTTTTTTTCCAATTTATTTCGGTTTACGGTTGTAACTATGATTAATATTCGATAAGACATGGAAGCGCGTAGATCGATAAGGAAATCAATCTCTGTTATCGACGCCCGCATGGGTCGCATATGATTACCGTTACCACTCGTGGCCATGTGCGGGATCACGCGATAGTTGATAAGCGATGTCATTTACCATAGATTTATGTTTTCCTATATATACGCTAGGAGCGTCCTAGATTTTTTTCCTGCTGCTGTTTGAAATGAATTTTCTTACATTATAATTGAGGCAAAATCACCTCGTATTGCAAGCTGTTCTTATCGGAAGAAATCAAATACATTTCCTTTCGAACTTCGAATACATTGAAGTACAAAGACACAATACAAATAGATATACAGGCTGAGGCATTTATATTGAGACAATTGAATATCTTGGTGAGATCACTTTTTTTTGGAAAATGTTTCATACAAAAGTTGTTATACCAAGAGGGGGCCACAAAACCACGATATCAGTTTCATCATAGATGGCGTCATGATCGATTAAAATGGGGTCAACATCATTTTTTCAGACGGGAACCCCCACTCTTTATTGCATATCTTAATTCATCGCGAAACACTGAGTAACTTTTGCTTGGAACGTTTTTCTAAATCTTTGGAGATGGCGCCACAATCGATGAAAAATAAAGTCTATGGAACAATATGCGGATATCTTGTGGAATGCATCCAAGAGCCGAAATATCTCATTCGAATGTTGTTGTTAAGAGAAGGGGCGACACAATGGCGATATCAGTCTCATAATAGATGGCGCTGTGGTCAGTAAAACTGAGGTGAACTTCAATTTTCCAAATGGAAACTTCTACTTTTTATTGCATACAATGATTTTACGCGAAAAAATGATGGAGTTTTGTTTGAAACATTTTTCCTAAATTCTTGAAGTTCAAACAGTGGAAAATAAGGTTGATGAAAAAGTTTTACCGCATTATGGGTGAAGCAACGCTCAACAACCAAATCAAAACAATAATAATTTCAGAGAAGAAATCGAACACAAAAAACAACAAATGTCATGTCCAAAACATTGTAAATGACCTCAATTCAATGTAACCCTTCTAATGCAGTAGAACTATTTCATCAACCTCATTTTCCACTGTTTGAACTTCAAGAATTCAGGAAAAATGTTTCAAACACAAAACTCCCTCATTATTTCGCGTGGAATCATGATATGCGATAAGAAGTGGGAGTTTCCATTCGAAAAATTGAAGTTCACCTCAGTTTTACTGACCACAGCGCCATCTACTATGGAACTGATATCGCCAACATTCGAATGAGATATTTCGGCTCTTGGATGCATTCCACAAGATATCCGCATATTGTTTCATAGCCTTTATTTTTCATCGATTGTGGCGCCATCTTTGAAAATTTAGAAAAACGTTTCAAGCAAAAGTCACTCAGTTTTTTGCGTAGAATCAAGATATGCAATAGAAAGTGGGGGCTCCCGTTCAAAAAAATGATGTTGACCCCATTTTAATCGATCATAACGCCATTTTTAATGAAACTGATATCGTGGTTTTGTGGCCTTCTCTTTGTGCAACAACTTTTGTATGAAACATTTTCCAAAAAAAAGTGATCCCACCAAGATATTTAGTTGTCTCAAGATAAATGCCTCACCCTGTATGTGAAATCCAGTTTCCTTCTCTTTTCAGATACGAGTTTCTGCATACTATCTGCACCGAACCCTGCGATAGCGGTACCTCAAGTGCGATAGTATTTAAAAACTTTGCCACTCATCGATTCTTGGATCGACTCCGTGAACCCCATCAAAAGGGACTTAGCGGCGATCAGAGACCAGAGATTGAGTGGATATCAAATTCGCGAATTATTCTCTCGCCGAACCCCCTAACCCGGGACTTAGGCCAGGGTTCCCACAGACCTGGAAAGTCAGTGAAAGTCAGGGAAATCGTCCTTCGGTCACAAAAAATTTCCAAAATCATCAAATAGATGTGCAGAGAAAAAAGTATTTCTTTGAATGTAAGAAATGATGATTTGGATCGGTTCGAATGGATATTTCTTTGACAAAAATATCGTTTCCATGTACAGTTATTGTCACAAGTCCGGTCACAGTTCCAATGGAAACATCTTTATATGATATCTTATTCCTGTTATTTGAGAATCTGTTATTTATCGGGTGATAGAAGAAACATATATGATGGTATACAGTTAAAGGAAAATTTTTTGAATTCATCAATAAAAACGTATTCAAAAATATTTCCGTTAGAACTGCTACCGGACTCGTTGAAACAACTATATGTACAATCCCCTCTCTGAATAGTACCGTGGACCTTTCTCTCACTCGAATGTATTTTCTTGATAAAGTGAAAGAACACTGTTCATTACTATTCAGAGAGCGGATTGTAAATCAATGTATTATTCCAAAATAACAGCGAATAATGAATTCCTTTACGTAACGAAGAAATATTCACTGTTTGCAAAGAAACCAGGTCCAAACGCCTATTTGAACTTATTCAAAGTACAATTTCTTAGATTCGAAGGAATACGTTTTTCGGAAAATCTCAACATCATGATGTTTTCTCGAAGAAAAAAACACACGTGAGAAAGGAGGATATATGAATAAATAGATGTGATTCGATACGGATTGTTGGACATAAAAAAAGGTACCCTATTTCAAATACCAGACAGAACCGGGAAAAAAAATTCTCAGGTTGTAAATGTTATAGCTTGACGCGCTGAATGGGATCCAATGCGTAATTTAACCGAAATTTTAACGTTGAGGGGTCCTTTCCCCCAGACGATTGTTTCATGAGAATCAATGAGCAAATCGCTGAGTGGGTCACGCGGATTCAAAAGACAGGACCACGATCAGATTCGATGAGAATCAATGCGTCTTCTGACGTACATTCGAGTTGTATATAGGAATTGTCCCCAATGGGCTTCAATGCTTAATTGAACGATTCACTATCATCGTCAGTATTGGGAGTTGTCAAATTATCGTGTTGTGAGAATCAATCGGGATACTGACGATACACTGAGCCAAACCTCCTAGGTTATACGATTATGGGATTCAATATGGGTTTTGACGTATAGCGGGGACAGATTGTGAACGTGATAGCTTGACGCACTGGAAGAGATTCAATGCGTAATTTGACCGGCATTTTAACGCCAAGCGCGCCCTTTCCCCAGACGATTGTTTCATAAGAATCAATGAGTAAATCGCTGAGTGGGTCACGTGGATTCAAAAGACAGTACCACGACCAGATTCGATGAGAATCAATGCGTATTCTGACGTACATTCGAGTTGTATATAGGAATTCAAAAATCCGTGATGATGATTGTCATACGTAACGATATTAAAAAATTATTGTTAGAGTTTGCACCGCAATGAAAGTAATCTGGAAATGAGAGGAAAATCCCTCTCAATTAGAAAAGATATTCCACTTTTGTTTTCTTCTTCAATTGGGAATATATGCTCCTATGATTGAGGGTATTCTGAGCAAATGAAAATCGAAAGTTCTTTCACCACGAAGATTATTCCTCTCAAATGGAGAGGAACACTTCTGATACCATATATGAGAGGAGAAGTTGCATCCAAATGACAGGGATACTCTTATTTCAACATCAATTTTTTTGGGTGCGAATTGCTTGTCGAAATGAATTCTGAATTAGGATGAAAGAACTCGCGTAGAGAAAATCAGTATAACAGTTTGGGAAAATATTGGAGTGATTTGGGAGAGATCTCGGCAAGTCTTTGTAAATAGTACCGTAGAATGGGGTTACTGTGATCCACGGGTTTACTTTGATAACCACTTTGTTTGTAAATAGAACAATATTTTAAGCGAAGCTGAGATTCAATTTTCAATTTTTCCCTCACTGGGCAGCAACACAGAAGACCCCTCAATAATTCTGTTAGCAATGTAACAATCTGTATCCCGAAGAATGTGAGAAAAATAGTGAAGACGTAAGTGTAATTTTTTCATTGAATTCATAATATCAGAAAACTTTATCACTAATTTCATCCCTCAAATTCCAATGAATCTAGGATTGCAATATGTGATTGATCAATTTTTTCAAGATGCTATGAATGAAAACTCAAATTCGTACTCCCCAATGTGTACTCGGGGTCAAAAGATTTTGTGTACGAGGCTACTTTAATCGGGTATATGGGGTAACTTTGATCAACAGTGTGGTGTGATTTTGATCAACCACATAGGGTGATAATGAGAGGAAGGCCTGGATCAAATGTTGCTCTGGGAGCGAATGTATCAGTGTTTGAGTCAGGAAATCGAAATGATGAAAATGTTCCAACTTCTGCTGAAAAGAAGAAGCAAAGGGCGAAGAAAACTTGATCAACGCAGAGAGAGAAATTCAGATGCTCTATAAAGAAAGTTTTTTGACATTCAATTGCATTAGATGATACAGGTCATATGAGATTTCAGTTTCGCATTGATATTCGATACCCATACGTGAAATTTTGCTCCAGTTTTCATATCAAACGATCCGAGTTGATGTGATTCCAGTGAGATTTTGTTTTATTCACAATGGTGTAGATAAACCCAACAAACACAGCGTCTGAAACTTGATGGAAAATGTTGCATAAGAAGTGTTTTAATTACCTGATAAATATTTTTCAGATCATTGTCTAAAAAATGTCTGATGGATATCTGAAAGACGTCTTATGCAGCATTTCTTGACAACTTTTAAACATTGTGTTTGTTGGAAAGATTTAACGGAGATACTCACGTTATTTCATTATTCTCGTAAATGTTTATCATCCTTGAATATTTCTTAACCAGTATCATTCATTTCATAAGGGAATATAAACACGCACTGAGCAAACGCCTACTCAGAATATAAGCGATCAAAATAACCCCACTTGACGGGTAGCTTTAATCATAGGGTTTTCAATTATTCGGATCCACACTAACTAACCGAATTTTTTCTAATGAAGCATATCGATAGTATTATAAAAAACGATTATGATACTAATTCCGTGAAATTCCATCTCCAGTAGTTTGACTTTTGAAGTGTTATAAATTTTGAAATTGATCAAAGTAAACCCATCTCACGGTATCAGGTTTGAGACTCTGTTGTACTCTTGAGAGGCCGACAAGAAGTATAACAGAGTCCCAAAAGTCTCTTTTTTTTCTCCAACTTTTTTGCCAAGATTTCTCCCGAATTACCTCAATACTTCCTCAAGCTGATCAAGCAAAACGCTCATTGGATCCGATTCAACACATCATCACTTCTCTGATTGTATCGCATTCAGAATGCGCGACCCAGTCGTCACGACGCTTCAACGACTGGAATGAAGACTCAGTATAGTACTCAACGAATATTATAGAACCCAATCATTGTCTGACGTAATGAATACGATTGGAACCTTCCATTTGTAATGTTCAGAATCTGACGTTTCCGATGATAATCTTATCCAGCGAAACGCTCATTGGATCTGATTGTCTGAATCGTTATATGGCTGATCGAGTCTCTTTCAAGATACAGTACTTAATTCTCATGGTGATCTGAGGAGTGCCATGAGAAGTCAGTACATGACTCGGCTAATCCCGTAGACCCCGATAGACGTTTGACATAATGGATATGATGGAGACCTCTCGCTTGTAACGTTTAGAATTTCACGTTTGCGCTGACAACGTGATTCAGTAAAACGCTCATTCGATCCGATACGACGAATCGTCATTCTCCTGATCGTATCCCATTCAGAATAGAGGACCCAGTCGTCGTGATGCTCCGACGACTGAAATAAAGACTCAGTATAGTACTTAACGGATCTTATAGAGCCCGATCAGTATCTCAAGTAATCAATACGATGGGAACGTTCCGTTTGGGATATTGAGAATCCCACATTTCCGATGGTAATCTGATTCAGCGAAACACTTATTGGATCTGATTGTCTGAATCGTCATATGGCTGACCGAATCTGGTTCAGGAAACAGTACCTGATCCTCGAAATGATCCGACGATTGCAATTAGGATTCGGTATATCACACAGTTAATCCCATAGACTCCAATAAGCGTTTTTACGTAATGAATCCGATTGAGACTTCTCGCTTGTAACGTTTAGAATCTCACATTTTCGCTGACAACGTGATTCAGTAAAACGCTCATTGGATCCGATTCAATGAATCGTCATTCTCCCGAACGTATCCTATTCAGAATAGAGAAAGCAGTCGTCACGATGCTCCGACGACTGGAATGAAGACTCAGTATAGTACACAATGAATCTTATAGAACCCAATCAGTATTTTACGCAATCAATACGATTGGAACCTCTCGTTTGCAATATTGAGAATCCCACATTTCCGATGGTAATCTGATTCAGCAACACGCTTATTGAATCTGATTGTCTGAATCATCATATAGCTGATTAAATCTCGTTCAGGATACGGTACTCAATCCTTATGGTGACCCGAGGATCGCCACAAGGAGTCAGTATATCACTCAGTGAATCCTGTAGACCTCAAACGGCTATTTACATAATGGATACGATCGATACCTCTCGCTTGCAACGTTTAGAATCTCGCGTTTTTGCTGACAAGGTGATTAAGTAAAATGCTCATTGGATCCGATTCAACGAATCTTCATTCTCCTGACCGTATCGCATTCAGAATAGAGGACCCAGTCGTCACGATGCTCCGACGACTGGAATAAAGGCTCAGTATATCACTTCACGGATCGCATGGAACCTAATCAGTGTGTTACGTAATGAATACGATTGGAACCTTTCATTTGTAATGTTCAAAATCTGACATCTCCGACGATAATATGTCTCAGCGAAACGATCATTGGATCTGATTTTCTGAATCGTTATATGGCTGACCAAATCTTGTTCAGGATACAGTACTTACAACAGTATCTACAGATTGTAGATATACAAAAGGCATTCGATAATGTTGATTGGGAGAAGATGTTTACGATTTTGGAAAAGGTAGGAATTAATTTCAGGGATGGAGAATAATATAGGGATTATATAAGAATCAAACCGCAATAATAGAAATAGAGGGTCAAAAAGGAGAAGCACAAATTAGGAGAGGGGTGAGACAAGGATGCTCACTATCGCCACTGATCATCAATTTGTATATAGAAGACGCAATGAACGAAGTAGAGGAGCAAGTGCCATTGAAATTACAGATACAAGGTGGAAATGTAAGCATGTTGAGATTTACGGATGACATAGCTATATTAGCTACGAATAGTGCTGAGTTAGAAAATACTCTCAACGCCATGAAAAAAATGTTACAAGACAAATATTGTATGAATATAAACAAGGACAAAACAAAATTCATGATTTGTACAACAGCGAAAACATCAAGAAGAACGGAAGTCAAAATAGATGCAGGGACAATTCAGCAAGTCAAAGAATTTAACTATCTAGGGAGCATGATTACAGAAAACGGTGAAAGCGACAGAGATATAAGAGCAAGGATAGCACAAGGAAAACAGGCTCTCCACCAAAAGAAACAGTTACTATGTTCGAAGAATATTAGCTTAGCAATAAGGAAGAAATTCTTGAAGAGTTACGTTTGGAGCACAGGATTATATGGTTGTGAAACTTGGACAATTGGAAAAACAGACCAACGAAGACTCGAAGCTTTTGAAATGTGGTATTATAGAAGGATGCTCAGAGTAAAGTGGATAGAGAAAGTAAGAAATGAAGAAGTTCTTGAGAAGATAAATGAAAAGAGAAGTCTTTTGAAACATGGCGTGAAAAGAAGTAATCTGATAGGACACACATTAAGGCATGATAGCTTATTGAAAACAATATTGGAAGGAAAAATGAATGGTAAAACTCGAAGAGGTAGACCTAGATTGAGTTACATGAAGCAAATTATACAAGATAAGGGTTGCCGTAGATATGCAGAAATTAAGCGTTTAGCGGATGATAGACAGGGTTGGAGGATTTCATCAAACCAGTCATAAGACTGATTATTTCATGATGATGATCATGATGATGATCATGATGATGATTTGTTTACACGGAGAGATGTATATGGGATTGATTACCATTTGCCTCAGTTCTCATCGCGACTTTAGAATAGGAAGTGGGTGGTGACTCGCGATTTGGTGATTATCACGATGTAAACCTATCGTTTCCACGGCGACGTGAACAGGTTATCGTACTCGATTCGATTTCACATGGGACTTATCACAATTTTGAAATACCTGTCACCAAATTACTATTCTTCATAGTAACCGTCACAGTATACTTCTCTCCGTGTATATCACCGGAATATTTCCATTCACGGGTCATTGTTGAACATAAAAGATATGGAAAACATCGGTTGTTCTCATCATACGAATGCGGAATGATGGAAAAATGACTTGATTGCTGAAAAGACCGTGGAAAGACCGTGAAGAGATCTTCGCGAATATTCACACGTTTAAATCATTCTTTCAACTTTTTTGTTTATATCAGCAGAATATTTCCATTCACGGGTCATTATTGAGGATGGAAGATGTGGGAAACATCGATTTTCTCCATCATACGAGTGCAGAATGATGGAAAATCGACGGTATTCTTGTCGTATGCGGTCTACGTAGGTCCTTGGATTGTCGTATGCGGTCTACCGGGGTAGACCGCAAGCTGCTTACTATATGCTTCTTATATGGGGTCTACCCTGAGCAGCGTGCATACGATAAGGGTAAGGATTGTATTATGCGGTCTACCCCGGTGGGTGGGAAACGATCTCGATAAACTGCAGCATGCGTAATGAAAAGCAGTTCGAGTGCAGGTGAAAATGCAGAGAAATAACAGTCTGGTACTTATGTGGAAGCACCGAACCTTGCTGAAATTTGAGTGGAGCAGGAGAATGAGAGGAATAGTGAAAAGAAAATGTTCCACAGAAATGAAAATAAATGAAAGAGAAAAAGAGAAAGAATAACGTTATCTACGACCTGAATGGCAGCACATTGTACATTAAAGTGTTGGTACAAGAAGTACCTGAAATCCCACGACGTTATGAATGAAACAGTAAATATGTAGGAAACGTACGCGCGTGTATCCAATGAATTTTCGACAACTACGTGTATGTGCGTACGTGTGCGTGTGAAGAATTTTCATCACAAACCGTTAGTCTCTTTTGAATGAAGTGAGAGTCAGGTATCAGTTTGGTTGTGAATTATAGCAGTCGTGTTTGGAATACGTGTCCAGTAGCCGATGAAATGTGTCCAGTAGTTTTCATATCAGTTCATGCAGTTCGTTTTCTGTAGTACTTGCCTGCTTCTTTTCCTATGCTTTGCCGCTTTCTCACGGTAGACCCCATACAACAGTCGTTACGGAAGCACCTTGTGGTCTGCCCAGGTAGACCCCATACTGCAACCGTCACCGTTGTCGTATGCACTCTATTTAGGGTAGACCTCATACAAGAAGCATATAGTAAGCACCTTGCGGTCTACCGCATACGACAAGAATACCCATTTTTTTAACTTTTTTGTTTATATCACCGGAATATATCCATCCACAGGGCATTATTGAACATGAAAGATGTGGAAAACATCGGTTTTTTCCGGGTGCGGAAGGATGGAGAATTGACTTCAATGCTGAAAAGACCGTGAAAAAACTTTGGAAAGACCGTGAGAAGATCTTCACGAATAATCACACTTTCAAACCATTTTCCCAACTTTTTTGTTTACATCACTGGGATATTTCCATTCACGGGTCATTATTGAACATGAAAGATGTGGACAACATCGGTTTTTTCCATCATACGAGCGCGGAATGATGGAGAATCGACTTTAATGCTGAAAGGACCGTGAAGAGATCTTCGCGAATAATCACACTTTTGAATGGTTTTTAAACTTTTTTGTATATATCAGCGAAAAAAACCAATGATGAAATAAACCTATGAAGAAAACCGATGTTGTCCACATCTGATATGTTCAATGATCCCCCGTGAATGGAAATATTCCGCTGATATGAACAACAAGGTTGAAAAAATGATTTAAAAGTGTGATTATTCGCGAAGATCTTTTCACGGTCTTTTCAGCAATCAAGACATTCCGCACGCGTATGATGGGAAAAACCGATGTCGTCCACATCTTTTATGTTCAATAATGACCCGTGGATGATAATTTTTTGCTGATATGAACAAAAAAGTTGAAAAAATGATTTCAAAGTGAGATTATTCGCGAAGATCTTTTCACGGTCTTTTCACGGTCTTTTTACGGTCTTTTCAGCAATCAAGACGATTTTCCGTCATTCCGCGCGCGTATGATGACAAAAACCGATGGCGTCCTCATTTTTTATGTTCAATACTGACCCGAGAATGAAAATATTTTGCTGATATAAACAGAAAAAGTTGGAAAAATGATTTCAAAGTGTGATTATTCGCGAAGATCTTTTCACGGTCTCTTCACGATCTTTTCAGCAATGAAGTCGATTTCCCATCAATCCGCACTCGTATGATGCAAGAAACCAATGTTGTCCACATCTTGTATGTTCAATAATGACCCCTGAATGGGAATATCTTGCTGATATGAACAAAAAAGTTGAAAAAATGATTTCAGAGTGTGATTATTCGCGAAGATCTTTTCACGGTCTTTTCACGGTCTTTTCAGCAATCAAGTCGATTTTCCATCATCTCGCACTTGTAGGGTGAAGACAACCGATGTTGTCCACATCTTTCATGTTCAATAATGACCCGTGAATGGAAATATTTCGCTAATATAAACAAAAAAGTTGAAAGGATGATTTAAAAGTGTGATTAACAGCGAAGATCTTTTCACGGTCTGTTCAGGAATCAAGACGATTTTTCATCATTCCGCACTTGTATGATGAAAACAACCGATGTTGTCCACATCTTGTATGTTCAATAATGGCCCGTGGATGGAAATATTTCACTAATTTGAACAAAACGGTTGAAAGAATGATTAAAAGTGTGATTATTCGCGAAGATCTCTTCACGGTCTTTTCAGCAGTAAAGTCGATTTTCCATGATTCTGCACTCGTACACGGAAAAAAATTTGATTGTGAAAATTACTATTCTTTGTCGTAAACTAGTACTTATTGGAAAATGTTGACAGTAATTTGTAACCTAAGTGTATCATTTTATACGTACGTAGTAAATAATCGTCAGCTACGATGGTAAAAATGAAGATTTAGCGTGAGAAAATATATCCCAGTAATAACAAATATGAACAAACGAAATAAATACCTTTTCTAATGAAAATTATCACCACTTGACAATAATAGATTTTGTTTGAACAACTATTCTGAATGTTGAAAGCCACGAATCACATTTACTACCAATGACGGGTCGGTATAATACAAGCGCCGATGGTCATATTTTCACACTGCGCTCGAAATTTTCTCACATTTATCGCACACAACAAGTTGTCCAGTTTAGGTTCCCTCGTTTAGTTTTTCAATGAAACTTCAAAACCGCGAATTCATAAGTGCGAGCGTAGCAAAGCGGCTTCAACTGTAAGGTTCATAGGTAGATGTAAGTACATTATTCTTAAGTTTAAATCCCCTCCGCGTTATCAGGATTTTTCATTATAAACTGTAATCAAGAATGTATCAAAAATAACATGATTGCAATCGACAAATATGGTGGTAATAACTCGAAGGGCAACAACATGAACTCACAAAGGTGCCTGGGAATATATTTTTGCAAGTAAATTTTTTTTTCATTTTAGTGAATGATATGACCATCATTAATGGTGAAAATTATTGCCTTTGCTTCGATTTTTAGAGCTCTCGCTTGCGAAAATCTTGAAATAAGGTGTGAAGAAACATTACGATCGCTGATGGTGAAAAGTATTCGCACTGCCTGGAATCATCAATATTACCTTTGTTAGTTTTCCTGTAGAAATTTTGGAATTTTTGACAAAGTGAAGTTTACCATTGTGATAATTTTATTTCCAAGCTATTCCCAATAGTTTCAGTTTACCAATTTTGATGATGATATTACCTACGTATTTTACCACTTTCAACCATCAAATTTCTCTCCGTGTATGATGTAAAAGATGGATGGTGTTCACATCTCATACCCGTACAGCACATGACGTGTCCGGCTCATGGGAGCAAGAACGTATTTTTGGAAACATAAGAACATGCCATACATGTGTGAGATCGTGCCATCCATCTTCTAGGCAGATTCATGCACATAGAAATGTCAAATAACCTGAATTCAAGAATATGGGAGGCATATTTTGTTAATCATCCCATACGCATCTAGTTTTCGTCTCACAAAAGAGGTTATGTATTTCTAAAAGACTTCTGTCAATATATTCAGGATGTCTGATGGAGCATCACAATCATATTCCAATCATAATTCTTTCCAGAAGAAAAATCATTGTTAAATAGCTTTTCTCATGTTGCATGAAACATCTTTCGAAAGTGTTTTGGAATTGTAAAACCTCTAAAGTTCTGTTGGCTCATAATGACCGACGAAAAATACTTCAAGTCACCACAACTGAACTTCCATAAATAGCAATTGTAGTTTCGTCTCATACAGTTCCAACATTGTCACTCAAAATACGCGTCGAGTTACTGTAGACGAAATCTCAAAATTCCTTATTGTATGATCATGGAGCTATATTTTTGGATAAACATTCGATAAATCAATCTCAATTAGGCTGAGATAATTCCGTGAATTCGACAAAACTTCAAAGAAAAGTTTTGAGACAGTATATACAAATTCATAAAGATAAACATCATCGCCATTTCATTTCGACTCGCGTACACAATAGAATGAATTCATCGGCTATTTGCAAATGAGAGGTTATAGTTTACTGAGTTCATAAAAATCTCCCTGCCATGTGGATTGAATATAACTCTCACAATAATGCCACATGATGTAAAATGATATATGCCAGGAATATGTTGTTTAGAATATTCCGTTTTTCATCAGATTATGCATGTTTCACATGCCGAAAATATGCTTTACACATTACGTGTTATACGGGTATGTTCCACAATGACCCGTGAATCGAAATATCTTCCTAATTTCAACAATTTAGTTTGAAAAACGGCTCTCAAGCGTGATCATCTACGAGAGTCTTTCAAAGGCTCCAGAGGTTCTTCGCTCGATCTTCGTTTTTCGTCTATAGTTTGTGCCGTAGGCCTATCCAAGTCTTCTCCATTCTCTAACCGGTACCCCCCACTCGGGAGCCACACTACGCCCCGTCGCTGCTTTGCCGCATTGAATTTCTTCGATAAATTCAAGTTTTCAAAATCGTTAGCTACTGCCTTTAATTACGGAATTCCGCAATCCCGTTTGTTGTGATCGCTAGATTGAACCTTCCACTTTATGAATCTCTTTTTATTTTTCCTCCTCCGTTCATTTTTCGCATTGATATTAACCTTTTCCGCAAGATCTTTTCACGGTCTTTTGCGTGCACAATAAGATCATCACCTTAGTCTACCAGGGCATACAGCACTTTTGAGATTTCTACCAAGACTTGTATCGATGAACAGGATTTTTTCTATTCAAACTTTGATATTCAGGTTGATCAAAAGAGTTCACTGTTTTTCAATACTGTTCATCACTGTTCACTTTTCACGACCTTAGCTTATCCACAATCGCCGCCCCACTGGCAGCAGCATCATAACCATAGCGTCTCTGATTTTGAATTAAAGAGAGAGAAATCAAGCCAGGCACACTAGCGGCGTCTGGTTCTGTGGATAGTGAACTACGCGAAACTTTCTCCCCACTTGAGGTTTGTGTACCCTGGCTAGAGCCATGATACAGCGGGGATCAAAGAACTATTGGTTTGCAGCTCATTTTTTGACCTTAGTCTCGTTTCCCCGTTGTTCACTCAATTACGAACGGTGAAAATTAACGAATATTTATTCATTCATCCAAAATGGATCGCTGAAAACTTCTGAAATTCATAACCAACGCCTATCATCACTTGGTGAGGGTAGAGCGATGATTCAGCGTGAATTATGGAATTATTTTTTTTCAGCTAATCTTTTGGTTTACATCTCGTTTCTCTGATATTCTTACATACTCGGAGGGTGATAATTGACGAATATTTGATCATTCATCCGAAATGGATTGCTTAAAACTTTTGAAATCCATAATCAACGCCTGCTATCACCTGGTAAGGGTAGCGCGATGCTACAGCAAGGATCTAAGACCTGTTAATCCACATCTCATTTTCCGACCTTCGTCACGTATCCTTGGTAGTCACTCACCTTTGAACGGTGGAAATTAACAAATATTCATTCATTCATCCAAGATGGATGACTGAAGACTTCTGAAATTTACAATCAACCCCTATCATCATAGTGGGGCTAGAGTGATTATACCGTGGATCATGGAATTATTGATTTTCAGCTAATGTCTCGAGTTACATCTCGTTCACCTGATATCCTCACACACTCGGAGGGTGTTCATTATCGAATATTCATTCACTTATTCGGGATTGATTGCTAGTATATTTTCGAATCAGTGATCAACAACTATCATCACGTGGTGAGGGTAAAGCGATGATCCTCCGAGGGTGAACACAACTACTGATTTTCAGCGCATTTGTCTACCTTCATCTCGTCGCCGTATTCCCTCGCCTTCGGACCATGAAAATTAACAGATATCCATCCACCCAATCAAGATTGATAGCTCAAAACTCCTCAATTCAATAACCAACGCCTATCATCCCTTGGTGAGGGTGGAGCGATCTTACAGCGAGGATGAACACAACTATTGATTTTGAGCTCATTTTTCGACCTTCGTCTCGTTTCCCTATTGTTCGCTCACCTTCGGACAGCGAGAATTGACAAATATTGAATCATTTAAGCAAGAGTCAAAATCCCTGAATTCAATCACCAACGCCCAGCATCACCTGTTGAGGGTAGAGCGATGATACAGCATGGATCATGGAATTATTGATTTCGAGCTAATTTTTCGGTTTACATCTCGTTTTCCTCATATTCTCACACACTCGGATGGTGATTATTGACGAATATTCATTCACTCAATCGAAATGGATCGCTGAAATATCTTGGAATCGATGATCAACGCCTATCATCACCTAGTGATGGTAGAGCGATGATACAGCGTGGATCATGGAATTATTGATTTCCAGCTAATTTTTCGGTTCACATCTCGTTTCCCTGATATTCTCACACACCCAGCGGGTGATAATCAGCGAATATCCATTCAATTCGGTACAGCGGTGATCTCAATCGATAGATGAAAGTCTCTTGTTTCTGAATCTTTTTTTATTTTTCTTCCAACGTCATCTCAAAACGTAGAAATTTTCATTCTCCTATCCTCACTTCATCATCGCCTTAACCTCGCCAAAACGCACGAATCGATCATCGCCGTGGTCTACCGGGGCAGGACGCATTTTTCATGAAGACCAATTCATGAACACAATAATGCCTATACTCACCTCCGCCATATTGGCTCCGCCATTTCAAAATGATTTTTTGACGTCAGATTCGGATTCAGCACCCTCAGACACCCTTAAAACCCGTATTCAATGAGGATCCGGCCATGAACACCAGAACAGCTAGGGTCACGTCCATCATTCCAAATCTGTCACCTTGAATTCCTCTCATGACGTCAGATTTGGATTCCTCATCCTCTAAAACACCTAAAACTCACGTTTCACAAAAATATCCCCATGATTGCCAAAACGACTGAATTCACGTGCGCCCTATTGCATCCGTCGTCTTGAATCCATATTTTGACATCACATTTAGATTACGCATCCTCGGAAACCTCTGAAACCCATCCTTCATGGTAGTCTGTCCATGAATCCCAAAATGACTAAATTCACGTCCGGCATATTGGATCCGACATTTTGAATGAATTTTTTGACCTCAGATTTGGGTTTAGGCCCCTCGAAAACCACTATAACCCGTGTTTCATAAGGATCCGGCCAAAAATGCCAAAACGGCTGACTTCACGTTCGCCATTTAAGATCCGCCGTCTTGAATTCGTTTTATGAGGTCAGGGTCGGATTCCTCATCCTCAAAAATACCTAGAACTCATGCTCCATGAAAAGACGCCCATCAATGTCAAAACGACTAGATTCACATCCGCTATATTCAATTCGTGTTTTGATGCGAGATTCGGATTCAGCACCCTCGAACACCCGAGCACCCATGTTTCATTAAAATCCGTGTATGCAAGTCGCAATAACAGACGTGTCAACTCCGCAGAGTAAACAAGTTATATATATATATATGGGGCATTCCACGTCACATCGGCCGAAAAAAAACTGACGTGTTTCTGATTTAGACCGAATTTGGTGGGGTCAAAGAGGTGCTCGAACAAAGACGAGACCCCAATTATTAGCCTTTTCCATACAGTTGTATGGATTTTACAGTACAAAAAAACACATTTTTATTCATTTTCTATTATCTCAACGGGGAGATGAAATAAAGTTCTGGAAAAATTCACACATCTGCTCAACTAAATTCTCTTTTTGGAGGAATTTTTGAAGAATTTTTTTTCCCAAAATTTTTTCTCTCAAAGAAGTCGATTTATCTCGAGAGGCCCGGTCTTCGATTTTTTTTGGAAAGCATATATGTTGTAGCTGCACTCTTTACGAACATTTTACATTTTTGAAATTCAAGGAGCCTTCAAAATTGTGGAAGTGATGAACATTTTAGTGAAGCAATTCGCGTTATGGCATGATTTTGCGCGAGACTGAAATTTCACAGTGCGAGGAAATTATACAATTTTCGGCTTGGTACTCAATGATCATTTTGCAACCATTTCTCCTCAGTTTGTTATTGTGTAAATGATTATTTAAGGACATCTCAATAGAATTTTATAACTACCAAGTACGTTATTGACACAAATGTGAGTTGCGATAAAGAAGTATTTTCTGGGTTTTTTCTTTAAAGCCATCACTATTTTTAATCAAGACATGATATGTCATTCCTGAGAGTTCTCTTGAGTTTTGCTCACATAGATGAAACTGCTTTATTGCAGCGATCGTTTCATTTGAGAGTCCTTTTCCGGTTTGTGCGTCAGGCACAGAAAGTACTCCCTTTTCATCTCTCAATTTTATCGCTTGATTGACCGTGTATTTAGAGCAATTAAATCGTTTTATTATATCAGTAAATTCGAACAAAGATGGCAAAGATGTTGAAATGCGGAACTTATCGTCCTTGAAAAGGTCACAGTTTATTTCATTAATCAAATTATCGAATCACAAGTAGCCGTACGTACATAATCAAGGGAAGTATTGGGATTCGATACATTTCCATTTCATGTAATTATCGTTCAACAATATTTGAAGTTTTCAACTTTGAAATATTACCGGAATGTATTTTTGGCCTCGAACTTCTCTTAGTACGTGGTCATGACTTCTTCGTGCATTTAAAATGTTCCGCTCGGTTGCGATGGGATCAACTTCAGTTCATTTAGATAACTATCAACTTGTATTTGGCTGATTTCAATTGTCGTTACGCGTGATTCATATGTCGATGCGACTGAGGTGAGTCTGTTCAGATCACAATCAATTTTTTTCTGGCTGATGTTTGTTCTTACTCAAAAGTTGTGTGGAAACCTTTGAATTCTCATAGCGGATTCTCGTTCAGTATTCAAATTATTCGACTTTACTTATGAATCGATATGAGTTCGCCAAAGAAAAAGCTTCGCTGGAATCCATTCCGAACCTGCAGTGGCCGTGAGTTCTCGTATATCAGTAGTGTTTTTTTACGCGTTCAACTTTCCAATTGTTGAGTAATGCTCTTTTGCATTATTGACGTAGCACTTTTTAGCTCGCTCCACTATTGTTGTGATCTCTTTCCTTTTTTGTAGGTAGTGTAAAAGACTTGAGAAGATTATCGGAAGAAAATCAACAGAAATTTGAATCAGTACCTGATAATGCAGTAGTTTGCACCAGATGTAGGATAAAAATTGATGGGGTCCAACCAGAACAAGCCCCCCAATCACACTCAGAATTACGCTCGTCGAACAACGACGATGAAACAGGAGAATTTACAGAACAGAGTGTACGTAAACAAAAACTCAATACTGCACTTGCTGCTTTAGATGAAGCAAGCGCGTGTGTTTCACCGGCAGCTACTCCATTACATTAATATACACTTGGAATTCTTGGACGGTGTGGATTTCGGCTTCTGGGTGCTCTCATGTGATGCAATATGTGCTTCGTAGTGTTATAACACCCGGGGAATAGGCAGGACCATCGCTTCACTAGGTTTGTCGGCTGACCAAGCGTCGCCTAGAGGTGTAAGAATTGTAGTGGATAAGGAAAATCGTATGATTGAAGCACACTCATTTTCCCCCACAATAAGGTACACCTTGACGTGTTGTGGGGGCACGGCCGGCCGCCAAGTACCTCTTTTGCATCACAGTCTGTGTAAGGTTAAGCCATATTTGTGTGCATATGTTTATGTTCCAGCGTGAATAATCATGACGCGAAGACGCCAATCTGATAGAAACCGCCCATCGCGACTTGACTTCGTCCACGATTGGTGGGGAGGGGTCGTTCATCCTAACAACCATGTTATATATACAGCAGGAGATTCAATAGTACCAGCCGACCGTGCGTACCAACTGGTTTCGGTAATCGTGGATGCCGTGGCGTGGCAACAATACGCGTCCTGTGCTGTAACCGATATATACGGCCCGTGGAGTAACGCGCAACCGATAGCTACTAGCGGTCCGCGTCTGGTGAGGTGACCTCCATCAGAGTGAAAGTCCGTCCAAGGTTGTCCGTTCCCTTTCCGCTCGGTATAAGCAAGACATTCCCGCTGATTCGCGTTCAGTGTATCCAGCAAGCTCTAACAGACACGACCTCATCGCTGAAGTTTACTGCTCGTCTCGCGTCCCGCTTGCAGCCGGAGGAGTTCGCCTCCATACATGTTCATTGTTTGGCAATGCCCAGCCATAGTCCAACCTCATTGGAGGAGGGGGGCCAGAGCCCAAACCAAACCCACCGAACCAACCGGTGGTTCCGGCTCCACGGAACCTGACGCCAGCTCGAGTAATTCACCTTATTCTTCGTCTGTGCTCTCAGGTATGTGTCCCCCAGGCCCGAACGTACACCGTCAACTTTTGGGGATTACATCCAGTACCAAAATATCAATTTGAGAAGCTTTCGTAAGATTTAATTCAAAATAGTTTCATGAAATTGGAAGAGATCTACAATTGCAATTTCCATGAATAAAATCAACATTAAGGTTCATATATACAGTTCAAGCAACCTCAATATGATCTTCCACGAGGATATGTGGTATCGATCAACTATATCCAATTTTATTCATCGATCCATGGCATAGATCAACTGTATCCAATATTGTTCATGAATACATGGTATCGACCAACCACATCCAATATTATTCATCGATACATGGTACCCGAAGAGAACATGAGGCTCCAGCGAACGTTCAGATCAGATGTGTACCAGGTGTGTAAGTATGAAACCGGAATTTGCCTATAGGTGGCGCTAGATGTCGATGAAGTTACCGACACGTCACGTCAGCGGTGGCTTGTTATTGTATTGATATCCGACAAAGATTTCCAACTCACAATAACACGAGTTTCATGCAGTAGCATTAGTTTATTAGAGATGAACATGTCGAGTTTTGTGCCAACGAATTACGATTTGCAGACAGCGCTACTTTCCTGTTTTCATCTGAAGAAAACCGCAGCTGAATCGAATCAAATGCTTGTGGAGGCGTTTGGTGAGCATGCTCTTGGTAAAACACAGTGTTTCGAGTGATTCAAACGGTTCAAAAGTGGCGATTTTGACGTCAGGAACGGAGAACGTGGAAGACCACCGAAAAAGTTTGGAGACGCTAATCTGCAAGCCTTGTTGGACGGAGACGACGCTCAAATACAACAACAACTGGCGGATCAGTTGAAGGTGACCCGAGAAGCCATATCCCTTCTGTTGAAAGCCATGGGAGAGATACAAGAGGGGGGAAATGGGTTCCACGTGAACTCAACGAAAGACAGCAGGAAAACCGCAAAACATCATGCGAAATGCTGCTCGCCAGGTTCCAAAGAAAGTCATTTCTCCATCGAATTGTGACTGGCGATGGCAAGTGGATATCTTTCGAGAATCCTGAGCGCAAAAAGTCATGGGTTACTCCGGGTGAACCATCAACATCGACGGCGAGACCAAACCGCTACGGACGAAAGACAATGCTGTGTGTTTGGTGGGATCAGAAGGGTGTAATCTACTACGAGCTGCTGAAACCTGGGGGAACTGTCAATACTCAACGCTACCGACAACAAATGATCGATTTGGATCGAGTTTTGCGTGAAAAACGACCAGAATACCAACGAAGACAACACAAGGTGATTTTACTGCATGACAATGCACCAGCACACAAAGCAAAACAGGTCCAGGAAACGATAGGATCGTTCCGTTGGGAGATTCTTCAGCACGCGCCTTGCTCACTGGACCTTGTCCCATCCGATTACTACTTGTTTGCATCGATGGGACACGCACTTGCTGAGCAGCGCTTTACTTCTTACGAAGATGTACGAAAATGGCTCGATGACTGGTTTGCCTCAAAAGAGCAACAGTTCTATCGGTGCAGAATCCAAAAATTGCCAGAAAGATGGAAAAAATGTGTAGATGGCGATGG